>JAMYGW020000003.1:2400000-3000000 GCA_025617375.2 Acarospora socialis | reverse complement strand
AATGCTATATATTTGTAAAAAATCTCTCATCACAACTTTTATCTTAATTTTGTTCAGAAATTCATCAGTATTCAATTTAAGTTTGAACACTCACTTGCTGATCACTATATTTGTGTTCTTTGATGACATGATCTCTTTTTATATTTCATTGACTGTCAAAACTGTCAACTCTGCATGAATAACATTTTTTTACATCTTTTTTCAGACTGAGTCTCTCACTGCTTCAGCATAGATAACAGATGTGAAAAATATTAGATTTAATGTTTTCAGTATTTTTCTTATTATCTGCAATGAATACTGTAAATATCAGCATAATTCATGATATCTTAATCATAAGTTCATTAAAGTCTTCATCATCATCATCTCATTTTCTCTTCAGAATCTCAACACACAAGAATGTTTTGACATTTTCAGTTAAAATATTCAGTGCTTTGCTGACAGAAACTTCAATATGTAAAAATTACTTAATCTTACTCTGTTCATTTGTCTGTGATCTGTTTAAGTTGACTATAATTAATTTATTCATTATATGAATGTCTGATGAAAATGTGTCAAGATTGTCTGCAATTAACTTAAATTCTTCTTTATCATTTAAACTCATGAATCTGAATCTGTAAATTTGCTTAAAGACAGTAAACAGAGTTGTAAATGCTGCAGAATCTGTGATGACTGCATTTTATCATAATTATTTAACTGATTTTTGTTCAGACAGAATGTTCAGTGTTTGTCTTTGCAGTTTAAGATCAACACTGTCTTTCTTCTCATTCTCAATAAACTTCACAGCATAACTCTTAATGATCTGCTTGAGATCTGAGATTTAAAGTAAATACTGTTTTGTGATTTTATTTATATAATTCATAAAAACTTTCACTTATTCTCAGTTCATAAACTTATTCTGTTTGTTCTTCAGCAACAATTTAAGATCAATATAGAAGTAATATTTGCAATTTTAAACACAAATATAATCAATGAACAGTTACACATCAGTGAAGATCTTTTTCAGAATTATTTACTTATCATTGATTAAAAAATCAGTTGCTGTTTAATTATGAAGATAAATATCTGTTTGTACTATCTTCACTTAAAACTTTATTGAAAGTTCTGTTTTCTTAATCATGATGTGCACTGAATTCTCAGTAATACAAATAACTTTTTCAACAACATCATTTTGAATAAACATGTAAAACACAGTATATTACAATGTAATATTAAAAAATCTGCATCAGTCATTTAGAATTAATCTTAACTCTGTAACATTGTCACTTTATACAGTAAGTATTTTTACATCAATTTAAAGTTCAATTTTTAATCATTACTTTTGCAGTTTCTGTGAAACATTATTGCATCACTTCAGCAATATTATTTATATCTTTCAAAAATAATTGTTTACAATCTTCAGAAAGTACTGATGTTCAATAAATGATAGAGATAAGAAACTACATATATTAATAAAAATTAAAGCAAGAATGTTGATCTTCTGTTTACTCACAGTGTGTTTTTGCTGATTGACAAACTTGATAATGACATAAACTTCACATACATTTTTCTTGTTTTCAGCAATGAAGACTGACTTCTTAAAAATCATAATTTTGTAAAGATTGTGAAGTTTTGCAGAGTCAAGATAAACAAATCATCAATGTTACAGCTTGTAGATCTTAATCTTTTCACTTAAAAATAAAGTGTCAACAGAGAATGAAGTGTCAACAGAGTTTAACAAGTCAGTCTGCATCTAAAAGTTCACATTCAGTATTGTGACTGAAAGAGTCATTTTTGAATTGAATAACATATATATGACAAATAACAAAACAAACTCATTTAGTTTTTTCACAATGTGTTTAACTATATAGACACTGTCTTACTCAGACACTTTTATCATAACATTATCATATTTATCTCACATATAGAGACTGTGCTGATCAAAGCTTTTCTGCAATTTCATTTTACACATTTGCTTTTTTAATAAAAGATTAACTTTTAGTTCAGACATATAAAGTGTTGAATTCAAACTTACAAAATTTCTGAGTTTGTTCTGTATCACAACTACTTCATAGTAGTGAGAGTATAAGTATTTTCTTTCAACTTTAATTCTTCAGCACCATATACATATTAAAGAACTATGATAACTTTCTTAAACAGAGTGACAATCTCATTGTTTTTCTCTGCATCAGACTCAGATAAGAATGAGTTATTATTTTTTTCAGTCTCAGCATCAAAAACTTTATGCTTTCTGTCTCTGTACTTGAATCTTATTTTGTTTTTATGATGTAAGTTATCTGTAGACAATTTGTCTGACTTTTTGACTAACTTAATCACAGTTAAAATGTTATGATCAAGTCAGAACAAGCTTAAAACAAACTGATGCATATGCATGAGAAACATATATACAAGAGATGTTTAGACAGCAGTCACATGACATCTTGACATGCTCAATGATGAGCTTGATGAGCAAGCTTGACAGATTGCATGAGTGAGTCATCTCAATGAACTTGATGATGAGATCAGCAAGTGAACTCACTATATAGTAGAATCATTTTTCTTATGAAAACAATCATGTTCAACTTAAGTAACTATCTAAGAGTTAAAGTTCAGAACTGTTTCAGATCAGCTGTTATATCAATAAGCACAAACTCTTAGCTCTACATACTCAAGAAATCTCAGGTCAGAACATTACACTTTGAATATTCTTACAATATAACAAGTATGATGTCTGACACATCAAAGAATGTCTCAATTTTGTTCTTGAGACAAGCTCAAGTGAACTTATCTCTATCATCTACTTCAGAAAGAATGATGACACAATCAGTGATGTCAGCTTAAGTGATACAATTATCTGTGAATGCATCAAAGATTTAGGTACTCAACATCTTTAATGAAGAATGAGAAAAGCTGTGAGTCTTTGTGACTAAGCTTGATCTGTATATTGAATTCAATTAATTAAAGTTTCACATCAATCAAGAAAAGACATTGTTCACAACAATCTATCTAGTGAATGCAGTCTTTGACTGAGTTAACCTCAAGCTACATGAGTTTCTAGAGAAGAATTATGATGAATGCAATGCTGACATGAAGTTCATATTCAATGACTTCAGCAAGTTCAAGAAAAAACTTAAGAAAGTCTTCAGAGTGATCAACAAAGAAAGAGCAACAGAGAGACAAGTTCATATCTTGTGACAGAGTGAATCAGCAGCAGTATACATCACAGAGTTTCAGCAGTTAGCAGCACTTATCAGATAAAACAATGAAGCACTCATTTATCAGTACTATTGTGAGTTGAGAAAATTCATCAAAGACAAGATAGTCTGAGCAGAACAATCAGACAATCTTCAGAGAATGATCAATCTGAGCATCAATATTGACAGTTGTCAATGAAAACAACAGATAAAACACAAAAAGTATCAAATGTCATCTATGATAAAAGATCAAGAAGAAAGCTCTCAATCATGAACAAAGCAATATGTTTCATCAATAAGATCTAAAAGAACAGACTCTATAAATCTCAATATAATCAAAAAGCATCATCAGAAGTCATAAAAAACTAAATAAGCAGAGTCTGAATGTCAGACAGAGCAATTCAATAAGTCTCAGATAACACTGCAAAACAGAATGTGAATATATTACAACTGTAAAAAACCTGAACACCTTGCTCAAGAGTGCAACAGATCTCAAATGAAAAGAAGAAATGTTGCAGCAGTAACAGTCAAAACAAAAACAAAGAAATCAAGTGTAGTGCATGATGTTCTGAGTTGAACAGTCTGTTATGATGATATGTGCTGAGCACATATGAGTGCAAAAAACAGAGTCAGATAATATTCTCAGAAACTATGCAAAGACATGAAGAACAGATATGATGTGATGAGTTAATTGATCTACAAGAAAGAATTAGCTACTCTTATCAAGAAGAGAGTTCTTGATGCTGAGAAAGAAGATAGCATTCTCAAAGATGACATCAAAGAAACTGATGATCATGAATTTCAGATTGATGAATCATGAATATTTTTTAACAGCAATAAACTTGTGAAAGAAAGTTTGAACAATGTTGAGACAGAGCTCTCAAAAGAATATCAAACAAAGATCAAAGAAGATCTGAGTGCTCAGAAAAAAATAGCATCAAATTACAAGATAGTGCAGAAGAACAAGCAAGAGACTTGAAAACAGAAAGCAAAAATATGTGAAAGATTCAACAGATTAATGAAAGATATCTGAACAATTATACAAGAACTGATATCAAGATTTCTTGTGTGAAAGATGAAAAGTCACAAGATAGAGATACACTTACTTGAAGAATATATCACACAGAATGAAGAAAGATGAATTTTCAGTGAAGAGTATATATCATCTGAATTTCTGCAAAGAGTAAGAGTCTTTGAGAGTCAATTGCAAATGAAGTATAATCAATATGAACTTCAACTACATTCAGAGAGACACATTGAACAGTACAGTCTAAAGTATGCAAATTTCATGATCAAAAGAAAACTCAGATGATTTCAAGAACTTTGAAGATGAACTGAATGATCAAGTGAGTCAAAAAACAAAAAGCTTTCTCAACAAAACTAGAGAACAAGAAGCTAGCAGTGTCTCAAAAACAAGATAATGATCATTGAATATGAATCAAGATTATGATCAACAAACATCAGATTAATACATTAGTGAATTTTGAAGCAGACAGCAACATTATGAGTCAATGAATAGTCAATATGTTAGAATTAGTGACACAGTGAATGTGCTGTTCATTCAACATACAAATGACAAATGAAATCATTGAAAGAATTACTGAGAAAACCTGTGTGAAAGTCTCAATTCTTGAAAACTCACAAGAGATAACATTTGATGTTATGAGATCAATCAAATACAACACAGTGCTAAAGATGTTCTAGTTGTGAGAGAAGAATCTGAAGATTGATTGAGTTACAAAAAAGATATATGCAATCAAAGATACATATGAGATCTCTGAACAATCAGAGATGAGCTTATTAGAATATAAGTCATGAGATCATGAAATATTGCTATTGAATGAAAAGCAATCTAAGTGAATGTCATTATACTCAATGAGTGAGAACCAACTCAAGAAAGTTAGAACTTATCTTGACAAGAATTTAAGAAGAGAATTCATCAGACTATTGAAGTCACTGATAGAATATTTAATTCTGTTTGTATTAAAGAAGAATGACAAGAAATAACTATGTGTTGACTACAGACAACTCAATGAGATAACTCATCAAAACAGTTATTTTCTATCATTGATAGAAGAGTTGCAGAATCAATTGAAAAAAGCTAAGTGATTTACAAGCTTAGATCTTAGAGATGTCTATTACTGAGTCAGAATGAAAGAAGACAAAAAATGAAAAACAGCATTTCAAACACAATATGAACACTATGAGTACACTGTCATGTCATTTAAGTTAAAAAATGCACCAGTCATCTTTCAGAGATTGATCAATGACATATTAAGAGAATATCTTGATGATTTTGTGATCATGTATCTTGATGACATTCTGATATATTTGAAAGATCTTGAAGAGCACTGTAAACACATGCAAAAGATATTGACAAGACTCAATGAGAGAGCTTTGTACATGAAAAAGTCAAAAAGCAGGTTCAAGATCAAGAAAGTTGAGTTTTTAGACTATGTGATTTGATCTGAACAAATCAAGAAGAATTCAAAGAAGATAAAAGCAGTCAGAAACTGATCAACATCAAAATGAATCAAGAAAGTACAGGTCTTTCTAGAGTTAATGAACTATTATTGAAAGTTCATACTGAACTATGCAAGAATTGCAAAATCACTAATGTGTTTGACACACAAAAGCAAAGAATAACATTGAAATAAGAAGCAGAAAGATGTGTTTCATGTATTAAAGAAAAGTTTTAGTGAAACAGTGCATCTGAGAATACTCAATTCAGCATGCAAGAAAACACTGAAAACTGACACTTCAGATTTCACAGTAAACACATACTTATATTAGATCAAAGAGAAACAACAGAGACTCATAGCATATCAATTTAGAAAGTTATCAGAACTCAAGAAAAGATATGAGATTCATGACAAGAAACTTCTTGCAATAGTGAAAGCACTACAAGACTGAAGATCTTATCTTGCAGAAACAAGCAAGTCAATTCAGATCTACATGAATCACAGAAATCTGAGAAACTTCATAATGACAAAACAACTCAATCAACAATGAATTCATTGAGCAGAGCAGTTAGTGAATTATGAATTTCAGATTCATTACAAGAAGAATAATGAAAATGATGAAGCAGATGTTCTGAGCAGACAATCTGATCATGAGAGCATACAAATGATACACATTGAAATTCTGAGCAAAGACAACAACAAAATTCTCACAAAGAACTTAGCAGCAACATACAAGATAGAGCAAGCTCTCTTGATGAACAAAGAACTCATTAAAATATATCACTACAGCAGAACTGAAGAACATCTGAAAGTTAAACACATGAAAGATCTAGTGTGAAGAAGATGCAACATTAGCAACTTTAGAAATTGAATTATCAAAATGATCACTGTGTGTGACTCATGTCAAAAGAACAAGATCAATCAAGACAAACAATACAACAAAGTAACACAACTAGACACATCAGATGCATCATGAAAGTCAGTTATCATGAACTTCATTATGAAGTTATCATCATTAAAAGACTCAGCATGAAAAGTGAAATTTGACAGTATATTGATCATAGTGAACAGATTAATCAAGTACACAATGTTCATTCTGTTTCAAGAAACCACAACAGCATCAGTATTGACATATACAATATTGAGAGAATTGATTAGCAATCACAGACTATTAAGAGAGTTTATCACTGACAAAGACAAGCTGTTTACAAGCAAGTTTTAAAAAACACTTACAGCAGAACTCAGAATAAAGCATAAAATGTCAATAACATATTATTCACAGACAGACAGACAAAGCAAATGAATGAATCAGACAGTAAAAACATACTTAAAACACTACATCAACAAGAATCAGAATGACTGAATATGACTGTTGTTAATGATACAGTTTGCATACAACAACATAAGAAACAAAATCACAAGAGAAACATCTTTCTATGTGAACTATGACTACAATTTGAAGATATGATGAGATTCAAAAGAACATGAATCACAAAGTCAGAAAGCAATTTTGAACATTGCACAAATGAAAAAACTGCATTGAGATCTGACAAAGCAAATCAGACAGCAGATGAAATGAGTGACAGAAGCAAAATCATTTAAGAAGAAAAAAAGAGTATATTTAAGAACAGATAATATACAGACAAAGAAAAGAAGCAAGAAGCTAGAGAACAAGAGCATTGAATCATTCAAGATCATATGAAACATCAAGAAGTTAAGCTATGAGCTAGACTTACTCAAGAAAATGAGAATACATCTGATATTTCATGCATTCATGCTACAGCACTGTGATCAGTTTATATCACTTTAAATCAATGAAATATCTGTTAAACTCAATAAAGAATATGAAGTTGAGAACATTCTAAAGAAGAAAATGATTAGTGAAGAAGCTCACTATCTCATCAAATGAAAAGATTATGATATCTCAGAAAATACCTGAAAATCTAAAGAGAATCTCAAGAACTGCACAAGAACACTTCAACATTTTGAGAAGAGAAGTCAATATTAATTTAAAAGAATGATGACATCAAGTCAACAAGTTATGACATTGTTTGAGAATTCTCATTCTCAGTCTCATCATTATCACTATTAAGTTTGACAGCAAGACAGTCAGTCTTCTGTGAAGCACAACAGTTCATCTGGTTCAGTATTTTCTGAAGATGTATGACTTTTGAGAAAAGTGCAGTAAGCTCAGCATGCTTGACTGTCAATTTGCTGTTTGCTTTACTTATTTTCTTTTGAAGCAAAAGACAAGTTCTATTGAGAGACTTTCACAATACACTGACACATGAGTGATCACAGCAAGTACACTTATCACATTTTGATCAAGATTTCATTACAAAACAGTCAATGTCACAACAAGCACAATAGTCACAAGAAAACAGAGCAGACACACCATCAATCTGAATTTTCTTTGCAATTCTTAGATGATTGAAATTTTTAGAAAGCATTGTTGCTGACAATGTGCAATGTAGATATTCTCACTTATATAGATTCTAGAAAACTAGCATCTGAGAAGAGAAAAATGATGTTATGATCAAGTCAGAATGAACTTAAAGTGAACTGATGCATATGCATGAGAAGCATATATACAAGAAATGTTTAAACAGCAGTCATGTGACATCTCAACATGCTCAATGATGAGCTTGACAAGCAAGCTCAACAAGTTGCATGAGTAAGTCACCTCAACAGACTCAACAATGAGATCAGCAAGCAGACTCACTATATAGTAGAATCATTTTTCTTATGAAAACAATCATGTTCAACTTAAGTAACTATCTAAGAGTTAAAGTTCAGAACCATTTCAGACCAGCTGTTATATCAATAAGCACAAACTTTTAGCTCTACATATTCAAGAAATCTTAGATCAGAATGTTACATAAAACAGATAACTTTTTTAACTTAATGTTCTTGTAAACAGTAAAAAGATATTCACAGTCTTAAATGCAATGAGAATTACAACAAAGAAGACATTTAACTGATTTACACTGAGAAGAATGATCATTGCTGAAGCTTAACAATCTTCAATAATAATATTTTATATTATACTGATATAAGTGTATCAGATCTTTCTTTTTGCATTAATTTGTTCACAAAACAGTCTCAACAGTCTTTAATTGTGTCTTTTTCTTTTGAAGCTTCTGCAGATTTCTCTCAATGTTTAAAATGTTTTGAGTGTTGATTGTGTCATGAATCACTGTGTAGTTTTCAAATAATGCTTGAAGAAATGTTTGAAATTGTTGCTTAAACTTAAATAAATCAGTCATATCAAACTGAGTTACAGCAATCTTTCTGTTCAGCTTGCTGAGATGTGTTTATGCTTCATTGATGAATATATTTATCAATATTCTATATTCAATAAATTTTATTAGATATTATTTTTCAGTGATCTGCAACTTCTTCTTGTATTTGAACTTCAAGACATCTTAAGTATTTTTTACATTGATTTTGTCTGTAATGTACTTTTAATTAGTTATACTGATATAAATGATGAGTCAGTACAGAGTCTTTACATTAGACTTCTGATTTTCAATGTTAAAATTATTGAATAAAAAGAAAAAGTCATTAACAGAAGTGTTGATTACTGAGATCTTGATGATGTATTATAGATCTTCATTTATCAGTCATTTTTTTATGAAAATAAATCATTAATTGCAGTTCTCATGACTGAGAATTGAAACAGATCATTGTTTTGTGAAAAAGTTTTTGAAATTCATGATGTAACTTTTGATGATAATTGACACATAGTATAAGAAATGAATAAAGTAAAGTATTAAGATGTACAAAAGAAAATAATGTAAATAAGAAAAAGAAAAAGTGTATGTGCTTATTTACTTAACTGTTGAGTACTGTATCAAGTTGTCAGTAAATCTTGTTTTGCTCAATCTTAAAGCTCTGTATTAAGTGTTAAGTATGTTGTTTTGCTCAATCTTTGAGTTCTGTATTGATGATTAAAAATGTTTATTTTGATTTTGTATTAAGCTGCTGAAAGTGTCATTTTGTTCAATCTTAAAGCTCTGTATTGATGGTCAGTAATGCTTGTTTTACTTAATTTTTGAGTTTTCATATCAAGCTGTCAAGACACTAAAACAGTATGCACTTTCTTTAAGAAGCTTCTTGTTAATCTGAGCTCATAATTTATTAAGAAATAAAAGAATACTCATACTATACTGCTGACTAACTGTCTATCTAATGAAACATACATCATTAATTTGACTGTGATTGATGTAAGTTGTAAAGATTAACTATTCACATGCTTTGTCACACAGACTATATGAGTAATGAGTAATTTTTGATATTAGTCTCAACTAAAACTATGAAAGCAGCTAGAACATCACACTTCTTAACAATCTTTATTATTTACTGAACATTCATACTTTCTGAAGATTGTGAACAACTATTTTTGAAAGATATAAACAATATTGATGAAGTGATGCAATAACACTTCACAGAAATTGTAAGAGTAATGATTAAAGATTAAGCTTCAAATTAATGCAAAAATACTTACTGTATAAAGTGACAATATTACAGAGTTAAAATTAATTTTAAATAACTGATATAAATTCTTTAACATTACACTGCAGTACACTGTGCTCTACATGTTTATTTAAAATGATATTGCTGAAAGAGTCATCTGTATTACTGAGAATTCAGTGCATATTATAATTAAGAAGACAGAATTTTCAATAAAGTTTTAAGTGAAAACAGCACAAACAGATATTTATCTTTGCAATTGAACAGTAACTGATCTTTTAATCAATGATAAATAAATAATTTTAAAGAAGATCTTTACTGATGTACAGTTATTCATTGATTACATTTGTGTTTAAGATTGCAAATACTACTTTTATATTAATCTCAAATTGTTGTTGAAGAGCAGACAGAACAAGTTCATGAATTAAAAATGAGTGAAAGTTTTTATAAACTATATAAATAAAATCACAAAACAGTATCTACTTTAAGTCTCAGATCTTAAGCAGATCATTAAGAATTATGTTGTAAAGTTTACTGAGAATGAAAAGAAAAATAATATTGATTTTAAACTGCAAAAATAAACACTGAACATTCTGTCTGAACAGAAGTTAATTGAATAATTATAAAAGAATGTAGTCATCACAGATTTTATAATATTTACAACTTTGTCTACTGTTTTTGAGCAAACTCACAGACTCAGATTTATGAGTTTAAACAACAAAGAAAAATTTAAATTGACTACAGACAATCTTGACACATTCTCATCAGATATTCATATGATGAATAAATTAATTATGATTAATTTAAATAGATTACAGACAAATAAACAGAGTGAGATTAAACAGTTTTTACATATTGAAGTTTTCATCAGCAAAGTACTGAACATCTTAACTGAGAAAGTTAAAACATTTTTGTATGTTAAGATTTCAAAGAGAAAACAGAACAACAATGATGAAAACTTTAATGAACTTATAATTAAGATATCATGAACTATACTGATATTTATAATATTCATTGTAAATAATGAGAAAAATACTGAGAACATTAGATCTGACATTTTCACATTTGTCATTTATATTGAAGCAATGAGAGATTTAGTCTGAGAAAAGATGTAAAAAATTGCTATTTATGCAGAATTAACAATTCTGACAGTCAACAGAACATAAAAAAAGATTGTGTCATTAAAGAATGTAAATATAGTGATCAGCAAATAAATGTTCAAATTTAAATTGAATACTGATGAATTTCTGAACAAATTCAAGATAAAAATTATGATAAAAGATTTTTTATAGATGTATAACATTAATTATGAGAATATCTTTACATTTATAATCAAGTTCAACACTCTTTGAGTCTTTTTTATCATTATTGTTCTTGAGAATCTTGAATATCATCAAATAAATATCAACAATATTTTTACAGAATTCTTTCTTAAAAAAATCATCTATATAACAGTTTCTTCTGAAGTTCAAGTTGCATTTAACTGTGCACTGTGTATATTGTGTAGTTTTTATGATCTAAAGTAAATTACATAAAACTGACATAAATGATGCATTATTAATCTGTACAAATTAAACTTTCATTAAAGTAATATTAATTTATGTTTTCTTATTAACAGCATCAAAAGAATCATGCTGCTTCTTTATGTAAATGATATAATTGTAATTTCAGTAAATTTAACACATATTCTTTAATTCAAGAAAGTTCTTATGAAGATATTCAAAATTAAGAACTTAAATGTTATGATCAAGTCAGAATGAACTTGAGACAGACTGATGCATATACATGAGGAGCATATATTCAAGGGATGTTTAGACAGCAGTCATGTGACATCTCAACATGCTTGATGGTGAGCTTGGCAAGCAAGCTTGACAAGTTGCATGAGCAAGTGAGCTCACTATATAGTAGAATCATTTCCCTTATGAAAACAATCATGTTCAACTTAAGTAACCATCTAAGAGTTAAAGACCAGAACCATTTCAGACCAGTTGTTATATCAATAAGCACAAACTCTTAGCTCTACATACTCAAGGAATCTCAGATTAGAACATTACACTTTGAACACTCTTATGATATAACAAGTATGATGTCTGGCACTCAGAAGAATGTCTCAATCTTGTTCTTGAAACAAGCTCAAGCAAACTCATCTCTATCATCTACTTCAGATAGGGTGGCAGCACAATCAGTGATGTCAGCTCAAGTGATACAACTATCTGTGAATGCATCAAAGATTCAGGTACCCAATATCTTTGATGAAGAATGAGAAAAGCTGTGAGTCTTTGTGACTAAGCTCAATCTGTATATTGAATTCAATCAACCAAAGTTTCAAATCAATCAAGAGAAAACATTGTTTGCAACAACCTACCTAGTGAATGCAGCCTTTGACTGAGTTGACCTCAGGCTACATGAATTTCTAGAAAAGAGTTATGAGAAATGCAACACTGACATGAAGTTCATGTTCAACAACTTCAGCAAGTTCAAAGAGAAACTTAGAAAAGTCTTCAAAGTAATCAACAAAGAAAGAGCAGCAGAGAAACAAGTTCACATCTTGTGACAGAGTGAATTGACAACAGTATACACCACAGAGTTTCAGCAATTAGCAGCACTTACCAGATGAAATGATGAAGCACTCACCTATCAGTACTATTGTGAGTTGAGAAAGTTCATCAAAGACAAGATAGTTCAAGCAAAACAATCAGACAATCTCCAGAAAATGATCAATCTGAGTATCAACATTGATAGTTGTCAGTGAGAATGACAGATGAAATGAAAAAGATATTGAATGTCATCTATGATAAAAGGTCAAGAAGGAAGCTTCTGACTGTGAGTAAAGTGATATGTTTCATCAATATGACATAGAGAAACAAACTCTATGAATCTTGATATGATCAAGAAGCACTGTCAGAAGTCATAAAAGACTAAATGAGTGAAGTCAGAATGTCAGACAGAGTGATTCAGTAAGTCTCAGATAACACTGTGAAACAAGATGTGAATGTATTATAACTGTGAGAAACCTGAACACCTTGTTCAAGAGTGCAACAGACCTTGAATGAAAAGAAGAAATATTGCAGTGGTAATGGTCAAAACAAAGACAAAGAAATCAAGCATAGTGCATGACACTCTGAGTTGAACAGCCTGTTATGACAATATGTGCTGAGCACATAAGAGTGCAAAAGATGAAGTCAAATGGTACTTTCAGAAACTGCACAAAGACATGAGAAATCAATACAATGCAATGAGTCAATTAACCTACAAGAAAGGATTAGCTACCCTTATCAAGAAAAATGAGAATAATGTTGAGGAAAAAGACAGTACCCTTCAAGATGACATTGAAGAGACTGATGATCATGAATTTCAGATTGACAAATCATGAATATTTCTTGACAGTGATGAACTCACAGAAGAAAGTTTGAACAATGCTGAGACTGAACTCTCAAGAAAGTATCAAACAAAGATCAAAAAGAACCTAAGTGCTCAGAGAGAAGAGACACAACACAAGAGTGCAAAGACACAAAAGACATATGATCAGCTAGAGAAGCTGATGACAGCTGTTAAAGATGAATGTTTCAGCAGCAATGATGTGACATTGCTCAAATTTCTTGTTTGAAGAATGAAGAGCCACAGAGTTGAAATATGTCTACTCAAGAAATATATCATGCAGAATGAAGATAGATGAATCTTCAGTGAAGAATATATATCATCTGAATTTCTGCAAAGAGTAAGAATCTTTGAGAGTCAATTGCAGATGAAATATAATCAGTATAAATTCCAACTACATCTGAAGAGATGCATTGAGCAGCACAGTCTAAAGTATGTAAACCTTATGGTCAGAAGGAAACTCAAATGGTTTCAAGAACTTTGAAGATGAGTCAAACAACTGAATGAGTCAAAAAACAAAAAGCTTCCTCAACAAGACTAAAGAACAAGAAGCTAGCAACATCTCAAAGACAGAATAATGGTCACAGAATATGAATCAAGACTACAATTAATGAATGTCAGATCAACACATTGATAGATTCTGAAGCAGATGAAAATATTATAAGCTGATGAATAGTTGATATGTTAAAATTAGTGACATGATGAGTGTGCTGTTCATTCAACATATGAATGGCAAATGAAGTCATTGAAAGAATTGATGAGAAAATCTGTGTGAAAGTCTCAATTCTTGAAAACCCACAAGAGATAACATTTGATGTGATGAGATCAAGCAGGTATGACACAGTACTAGAGATGCTTTGATTGTGCAAAAGAAATTCACAGATTAATTGAGTCACAAAAAAAATATGTGCAGTCAAGAATGCATATGAGATTCCTGAACAATCAGAAATGAGCTTATCAGAATATAAGTTATGAGATCATGAGATATTGCTATTGAATGAAAAGCAATCTAAGTGAATGCTGTTATACCCAATGAGCAAGAATCAACTCAAGAAAGTTAAAGCTTACCTTGACAAGAATCTGAAGAGAAAATTCATCAAACTGTCAAAGTCATCAACAGAATACCTGATTCTGTTCATACTGAAGAAGAATGACAATAAACAACTGTGTATTGACTACAGACAACTCAATGAGATAACTTATTGAGATAGTTATTCTCTACTGTTGATAAAAGAGTTGCAAGACTGATTAGAAAAGATCAAGTGATTTATGAGTCTAGATCTTAAGAATGTCTACTATCAAGTCAGAATGAAAAAAGATGAAGAATGAAAAACAGCATTCTGAATGAGATACAGACATTATGAGTACACTGTTATGTCATTTGAACTGAAAAATGTCTCAGTCATCTTTCAGAGACTGATCAATGACATGTTGAGAGAATATCTCAATGATTTTGTGATCACATATCTTGACAATATTCTGATATATTCAGAAGACCTTGAGAAGCACTGTGAGTATGTGCAAAAGATACTAGCAAAGCTCAATGAGAGAGTCTTGTACATGAAAAAGTTGAAAAGCAGATTTGAGATCAAGAAAGTTAAGTTTCTAGACTATGTGATTCAACCTGAACAAATCAAGAAGAATTCAAAGAAGATGAAAGCAGTCAGAAACTGATTAACACCAAAAAGAATCAAGAAAGTACAGGCCTTTCTAGAATTAATGAACTATTATTGAAAGTTTGTACTGAATTATGCAAGAATTGCAAAACCACTAATGCATTTGACACACAAAAACAAAAAATAACATTGAAATAAAGAGCAGAAGAATGTGTTCCACATATTAAAGAGAAGTCTTAGTGAAATGGCACACCTGAGAATACTCAATTCAATATGTGAGAAGACACTGAAAATCAACACTTCAAATTTCACAATAAAAGCATGCTTATATCAGATCAAAGAGAAACAACAAAAACTCATAGCATACTGATCTAGAAAGTTATCAGAACTCAAGAAAAGATATGAGGTTCATGACAAGAAACTTCTTGCAATAGTGAAAGCACTGCAAAACTGAAGATCTTATCTTGCAGAAACAAGCAAGTTAATTTAGATCTATACTGATCACAAGAATTTGAGAAACTTTGCAATGACAAAACAACTCAATCAACAACAGGTTTGTTGAGCAAAGCAGTTAGCAGATTATGAATTTCAGATTCATTACAAGAAGAATAATGAGAATGATGAAGCAGATGTCTTGAGTAAATGACTTAATCATGAAGATGTACAAACAGTGCACACTGAAATTCTGAGTGAAGATGATGACAAAATTCTCATGAAGAACTTGACAGCAATATACAAGATGAAGCAAGCTTTCTTGACAGACAAAAAACTCATCAAGATGTGTCATCACAGCAGAGTCAGAGAACACCTAGAAGTTAAATGCACAGAAGATCTAGTGCAAAGAAGATGCAACATTAGCAATTTTAGAAATCAAATCACCAGAATGATTGCTGTGTACAACTCATGCTGAAGAAACAAGATCAACTGAGATAGATGATATGATGAAGTAACATGACTGAATGCATCAAATGCATCATGAAAGTCAGTTACAATGAACTTCATTATGAAGTTATCATCATCAAAAGATTCAGCATGAGAGATGAAATTCAACAGTATATTGATCATAGTGAACAGATTGATCAAATATACAATGTTCATTTCATTCAAAGAAACTGCAACAGCACCAGTATTGACATACACCATACTGCAAGAATTGATTAGCAATTATGAACTATCAAAAGAGTTTATCACTGACAGAGACAAGCTGATTATGAGCAAGTTTTGAGAGATGCTCACAGCAGAACTCAGAATAAAACACAAGATGTTGATGACATATCACTCACAGACAGATGAACAAAGCAAATGAATGAATCAGACAGTGAAAACATATTTGAGACACTATGTCAATAGAAATCAGAATGACTGAGTACAGCTGTTGTCAACAGCACAGTTTGTGTACAACAACACAAAAAATGAGATCACAGAAGAAACATCTTTCTATATGAACTATGACTACAATCTGAAGATATGATGAGATCTCAAGAAACATGAATCACAGAGTCAAAAAGTGATTTTGAATATTGCACAGATGAAAAAACTACATTGAGATCTAATGAAACAGATCAAACAGCAGACAAAATGAACAACAGAGACAAAATCATTTGAAGAAGAAGAAAGAGTATATCTAAGAACAAACAACATATGAACAAAGAAAAGAAGCAAGAAGCTAAAGAGCAAGAGCATTAAATCATTCAAGATCATACAGAACATCAAGAAATTAAGCTATGAGTTAGACTTACTTAAGAGAATGAGAATACACTCAGTATTTCATGCATTCATGCTACAGCACTGTGATCAATTCATATCACTTCAAATCAACAAAATGTCTGTCAAACTCAATGAAGAATATGAGGTCAAGAACATTCTAGAGAAGAGAATGATTAGTGAGGAAGCTTACTATCTCATCAAATAAAAAGAATATAATATCTCAGAGAGTACCTGAAAACCTAGAGAGAATCTCAAGAACTGTGTGAGAACACTTCAACATTTTGAGAAAAGAAGTTGATATTAGCTCAGAAGAATGACAACATCAAGTCAACAAGTTATGACATTGTTTGAGAATCTTCATTCTCAGTCTCATCATTATCACTATCAAGTTCAACAGCAAGACAGTCAGTCTTCTGTGAAGCACAGTAGTCTATCTGATTCAGTGTTTTCTGAAGATGTATGACTTTTGAGAAAAGTGCAGTGAGCTCAGTGTGCTTGACTGTCAGTTCACTGTTGGCTTTACTTATTTTCTTTTGAAGCAAAAGACAAGTTCTATTGAGAGACTTTCACAATACATTGACACATGAGTGATCACAGTGAGTACACTTATCACATTTTGGTCAAGATTTCATTACAAAACAGTTGATGCTGCAACAGACACAATAGTCACAAGAAAACAAGACAGGTGTGTCACTGATCTGAATTTTCTTTGTGATTCTTAGATGATTGGAATTTTTAGAAAGCATTGTCACTGATGATGAATGATGAAAACACCCTCACTTATATAAACTTTAGAAAACTAGTGCCTGAGAAGAGAAGAATAGTGTTATGATCAAGTCAGAATGAACTTGAAGCAAACTGATGCATATGCATGAGAAGTGTATATTCAAGGGATGTTTAGGCAGCAGTCATGTGACACCTTGACATGCTTGATGGTGAGCTTGGTGAGCAAGCTCAATGAGTTGCATGAGTGAGCTGCCTCAACAGACTCAACAGTGAGGCCAGCAAGCAGACTCACTATATAGTAGAATCATTTTTCTTATGAAAACAATCATGTTCAACTTAAGTAACCATCTAAGAGTTAAAGATCAGAACTGTTTCAGACCAGTTGTTATATCAATAAGCACAAACTCTTAGTTCTACATACCTGAGGAATCTTAGGTTAGAATGTTACATTAAAAAAGATATAAAAAATTCTTGACATACAAGTCACACATAATTACAAGAAAAGAATTCTACATCTAAATCAGACTCACTATGTAAACAAGATGTTGAGAGATCTTCATATGTAATTTGATAAGCACAAGATCACAACAATTTTACTTAATAAATATAATATTTTTCACTCTGTCAACTCAGCTGATCAAAAAATAGATTAAAGACAGTATTAACTTGCAATTGAAAGTTTGATGTATATGATGATTTATATTTAATTAAACATTGTCTTTATTCTAAACTAACTAAATCAGTATTTTAGTGATTTCACAGAACATCATAAATATGCATTTAAGAAACTGCTGCAATATGTAAAATCAATCATTAATTTTAATATTGTGTACAGACTCAGTGAGAGTTAAGTCATGCTTAAATACTTTAACTTCAATTATACATCAAATAAGTAAAATTAAAAGTCAATTCTGAAATATATGTACATACTTGAAGACAAATCAATATTATAAGTAAGTTAAAAGCAGAAATCTATTGTCATTTCAATTACAGAGACTGAATACATAATTATATCAATATATATAAAGATTGAAGTTTAACTTATACAGATGCTGCAAAACATAAATATGAATAAGTATCTTAAAGATAATTCATATCATGTAAATGTCAAGAAAAATGAAGTTCATCAAACAATTTTATCTCTTCAGTTCAAGAAAAATAATCAGACTGTCTTAATTCTGATTAAAAATGCATATATGTATAAATGATCAAAGTACATTAATATTGTCTATTATCATATCTGTAATTTACACAAGCAAAATCAGATTGATGTGAACTTTGTATTCAGTTAAAACATAATGATTGATGAATTAATTAAGCTTTTATTTAAATGAATCTTTGAGTGCTTTATTGAACAATTGAAATTTACTGTTAGTGAAAGTCAATAGATGCAGTATCATCAAGTGAAAGTGTTGAGAAGTGTGATGTTCTAACTGCTTTTATAATCTTAGTTGAAACTAATGTCAGAAGTTGCTCATTACTCATATAGTTTGTGTAATAAAGTATGTGAATAGACAATCTCTACAACTTATGTTGATTATGATCAAAGTTGATAATGTACATTTCACTAGATAGACAGTTAGTTAACAGTATAGCATGAGTATTCTTTTTATCTTTCAATAGATTTAATAAAATGAATCATTTCTTCTATCACAGTCAGTACATTTCTTTTCATTTTCTTTCTCACTAGAAAGATGTCAGTAATGTGTAATGTTGTATATTGCTGTAAATTGTATAAATCAAAACTGTATAATAATTACTTCAATATATAAAGTCTGCTGCAGCATGCTGATCATGATGTGATTCTTTTCTGATTACATTTTGATTTTCATTTCATCTTTTCATTTTTTCAGAATCTGTGTCTGAACATTGTTAAATTGAAACTCATTATTGTATATTTTTGTACAATCAGTTTCTCAAATCAGTCTTCATATTAAAAAGTATTTACTCTGTTTTTCTGTGCTTGTGTCATATCATTGATGACTGAAATAAAGATGATCATTGTTGTAGTTGATGAATTTGTTCATACAATGATGAGAATGTTGATTATTTACTTATAGATCATGATTTCTCTACTACAATCTATGACTATGTGTTGTTAATGGTGAATATTCATTAACACTGTGTGAAAATTTGAAAAGAATTTGATGTGTTGGTAACCTCGTTATCGTCCACCGTAGCGGAGCTCACGGAGGCCATTAATCCGATGTTTCGTTGCTATAAAGAAGCATCAAATTGCTACGTGTACTTATCCAACGTCTCAACATCTGAGCATGCTGCAGATGTCCAGTCCTCACCAGCTACATGGGCAGGGCCTTTCCGGGCAAGTAGGGGGTTCAGTCGAGGCTGGACGCTACAAGAGCCTATTGCGCCTGCATCAGTTGAATTCTCCTCATGCGAGGGCAGCCGACTAGGCAGCAAGGAATCGTTGGAAGAGCTCATTCCCAACATTACAAAAATACCTATCGGAGCTCTACGCGGACAACCTCTGAATGGTTTCGGGTTAGAGAAGCTGCTGTCTTAGGCAGAACTTCGTGAAACAAAACGTGACGAAAATAAGGCGTATTCTCTTCTAAGTATCTTCGACATACAAATGCCTCTGATCTATTTTACTTACCCCAAGTCTAACTCGTGCCGAAATTCCAATATTGATTAGCCAGTGTTCCACAGGTTTTACAATGTCAAACAGCGCCTGAGGACATTAGAACGCTTGTCAATGTTGGTGGTTTTCTTGCTTCGCAAGAAGCTTCACTTCGTAGTCTAAGCTGTGGCCCTGCCTGGAACCCACCCTTATACTGTGCTGACATCTGTTAAATATCTTTTCAAGTGTTCATTAATTCATATTATACAACGTCGCATCCACATGCAAGTTCTCCCAAAACGTCCAATCAATCACATCAAAGTCGAAATCCAGTGGTAAGAGCTGGCTTGCATTGATCGCGGGCTCTTGAGCTGTCACGTCTGGTGCAGGTGTTGGGTCAACCTCCGGAAGATCAAGTTTCTGTTGCAACTCTTGAACCCATGATGGTACCTCAGACTCGTTCAGCAGGTCGGTGTTACGGCGTTGCTGGTATCGCTGTTGCACATAGGTATGACGTCGTTGCCACGCAACCACTGTGATTCGCGCAATTGAAGCAATGTCCGGACGGGAGATGGCTGTCATGAGTGTAGAGTGATGAATGTACACTTTGCCGATGAGCAACCATAGGTCCTCAACAGTATCGTTGTCAAAGCGGTGGTGTGCTTCGAGTATGGTGTACACAACTTTAGCTTGTCAGAAGAGTGACTAAGCTGAGTGCACAAGATGCACTATTCATCACTTACAAGCAGGCCACGGGAAGTAATTCTCATTGTGCCATCGAAAGCCCCAGAGCGATTCCGTGGTCTCACCTAAGAGGTAGTAATCCAAGCACTTTGTACAGATGCGAAGAAATTCTTCGCGCTCGTGTGGCAACATTTCCGATATTTTCACATTGACCAGCGCAGGTTGGCGCGCCACTCTGCGTGCAGCCAGTACCAATAAGCGCACGCCGATCTGGATGTGAACGTGTAGCGGATTCAATGGCTCGCAGTACTGCAGGAATTGCTCGCCTAGAGTCTTCTCACAAATATCGATCATTGCATCTTTCTCTGCAAGTGATACCTGCGGGGAGAGCATCCACGACAAGGCCTTCTTAGTACCATCAAGCTGCCGTGTGTCTCGCTGCATGTACAGAATCTGGTACCGCCACAGGCAGTGCGATATGGTCGTGAGACTGCGACGAGCTGGTGGCACAGTCTGGATGTTAGGGTGGAGGTCGCGATCTTCCAGGTTCCTGGGTAGCTTAGTGTCCCAGTCAGCGTATATTGTCATGCTGATGGTGCCGGTGAGTAGCCCCATGTCGATCTCCATATACTGTAATTGCCACCACATGCGTCGACGCTCTTCGCTGCGCAGGACGGGAACTCCGAGCTTGTCGCCGTCATGTTGCAGGCCCATACGCTCGGCGATGCGGCTGGCGATGCCCATAAGAGAATGGACAGCGGCAGGGCGGGCGCGGTTGCGCATTGCTAGCTTGAGGGAATTTTAGTGCTGTAGAGCGCGTGCTGCAAGTTTTTGGAAGAATACCTACCAGGTACAACATGAAAGCCTGAAGGACAAAGCGATCGCTGGTTACGACAAACTCTGCGATCACTAAGGACTCTTCAACGGCTTTCTGGAATGTTTTAAGTAGCTGTGGTCTACTATTGTGTAGCAGATCAATGCATTGCTCTTCTGATAGGCTTAACGTAGCAATGAAGTAAATAGCAAAGACGAGGGCTTGTTCCCCTGGCGTCAAGCTGGTTGGGTCGTAGGACGCTTTATGTATGACGACTTCGATCTCCCAATCAAAAAAGATCATAATCAAAGGATGGACGTTCTTCAAGTACTGATTCCAGAGCAAGATTCCATATGTCGCCAGCGGATGCAGCGCACGTAGGGAGTCACTATCCGGAGTGTTCGTTGGGTCCAGGAGAGCGGAGAAGCAGTGCGATTTCTTTGATTTCGGCTTCGGTGGGTTGGCCGGATTGGGAGAAGAGCCCTGTGGTTCTCTTTTCGGTTTCTTTGCGCCGCTCCAGCTGTACCACATCGGTCTGGAATGCAATCGTTAGCAACGTCGCCAGCAAAGGTCAGTGCCCCAAATTGTTACGTGCGTTTCAATGCAGGTCACCTGCTCATCATGCTCTATTAGGCCCGCTGGTCTGCCAATGGAGCCTTCCGTCCGCTTCGCGGATGAAGTGTTGACATAAGGGCGACTCGTAGAAGTTGTGTTTCCTAGGCGGCTCGCCTTGGTCGAGGCACTCCGTGTGTTCGTCTTTTGAGTATCAACATTGCCGCTCTCGACGATCTGTTCAGCCAGCTGCAAATCACCTCCTAAGCGCCGGATGTAAGACTCCAACCTCTCTACACGCTGTGCAGAATTTTCTGAGTGGCTTTCGCCAGCAGTGGCGCGCTGAACAGGGTAAGCGCAGACGTCGCTTTTCCTTCGTCTGCAATTGGAGCATGGCTGGCCCTTGTCACAGCGTACTTTGCGTTTCGCGCAAGGTATGCAATTGACGGCTCTCTTGCCCGAGTGCATGTTCAAGTTGGCTGACACTAATGTTTGTCATCAATGCATGGGGCAGATCCTCTAGAACTCAGGCGACATCGGCATTGACGCTCAGACAACGAGATCGATTGATGCATATTGTCAAGATGTGCGCAAAAAGAATAGGGTAAAGAAGATAGTTTAAACAGTGATAATGGACCGAGTTGGTATATGACATCGGGCTCGGCTTTCGGTACCGAGACCGAGCCCTCAATATTTACACCGAATTATCGTCATGACTATCTCCTTGAGCCTAATGGAAGTGTTGTATATAGTTTTGGTAACTCAGCTTTCTCCTGTAATACTTTGCATGCCAAAGCTTCCAACCTTCCATCAAACTGCACAATGTTATGGTCAAAAGCGAAGCATACACACGATGCGGAATTGAGCCAATCAGAGCGCAAGGATGTAATCGAGTCGCCAGCCAACGCTCAGAGAATCAACATCGACGAAGCACAATATCCTGGACTGAAAACCGTTCTGCCTGTGGTGCTATCAGTATGTGGAGTAGGCTTCCTAACATCGCTTGTAAGTCTGCCCAGCTGGCCGTCTCTTGCAATGACTAACCACTGCGAGGACCGAACCATTGTGGGCGTCGCCGTTCCCACAATCTCAAATGAGTTCAACTCTTTTGGCGACATATCCTGGTATGAGTCCGCATACCTGCTCACCTTCTGCGCCTTCCAGCTGCCCATGGGCAAAATCTATGTATGTTGACACCCTTTCCCGCCCTCCTTGCTGACCCATAGCACGACAGACCTTCTTTCCCTCGAAATGGACATTCATTACAGTCGTCGTACTCTTTGAGATCGGCTCTATCCTCTGCGCCGCCGCTCCCACCTCTACGGCCTTCATCGTCGGACGCGCAATTGCCGGCGCCGGCAGTGCAGGCACCTTCACCGGCGCGGTAGTCATCTTCGTCGACTTGCTCCCCTTGCAGAAACGGCCGAAATATCAGGGTCTCCTTGGCGCGACATTCGGCCTTGCATCCATTGCTGGACCTTTACTCGGTGGCGTCTTCACGACAAAGGTCACCTGGCGGTGGTGTTTCTGGATAAATGTACCGGTCGGTGGCGTGGCCATCGCTGGGCTGCTCTTGCTCCTGCCGGCCAAGCCACCGCCGAAGAAATATGTGGGACAATCGTTCATGCAGCGTGTCAAGCAGTTTGACCCTGTGGGGACCGCACTTCTCCTGCCAGGATTGGTGCTGTTAGTGCTGGCGCTGCAGTGGGGTGGAGATGGCTCCGCGTGGGGAAGCACGCGGGTGGTGCTGACGCTTGTACTAGGACTGTTGCTCCTCGTGGCGTTCGGTGCGTCTCAATCGTGGTCTGGGGATAATGGCACAGTGCCGCCACGGATTTTAGGTCAGCGGAGTGTTGCAGCCGCAGCTGTTGTGTCTCTAGGCTTTGGTTCAGCGTTGGTCATACTGACATTCTATCTCCCGATCTGGTACCAAGCCATCAAAGGGCAGTCAGCTGTCAGTGCCGGAATTAGGCTGCTGCCGTACTTCCTAGGTACAACTGTGTTTGTGGTGGGGTCGGGTATCCTCGTATCCAAGATGGGCTACTATACTCCCGTGGTGATTGTGGGAATTGCTCTGATGATCGTCGGCACTGGTCTCCTTACGACATTCCAAGTCGATACGAGCAGTGGTAAATCATATGGCTATCAGGTGAGTACCCGATCGCCGACAACGATAGAAGAGACGCTGACACACAGGAAGCTCATAACGAGCGCAGGTCTGGGACTTAGCTTAGCCCAAGCAAACATTGCATGTCAGACAGTCCTGTCTCGAGAGGACATACCCATTGGCATCACCATTATCGCCTTTGCGCAATTTTTGGGAGGCACCGTCTTTGTCGCTGTGTGCCAGACAGTCCTATCGAATACATTGACTTCTCAACTAAGCATGACGATCCCCGGCTTGAACGCGGCAACATTGTCTGGGACTGGAGCCACAAATTTGTCATTAGTGGTGTCCAACGACGAGCTTCCAGTGCTCCTTGCGGCATACAATCTTGCGATTCGTAACGTCTTTTACGTCGCGCTGGCCGTGTCTTGTCTAGCGTTCGCGGCGTCTTTCTTTCTTGAGTGGAAGTCGGTGAGAAAGCAAGATGAGGTTGCAGAACTTTAGTGGAACAAGCGAAAGTCCAGGAGAAAGTGTTGTGCCTGCATCTCACTTTGTGAAGGCATCCATGCTGCAAATTCTTGACACACACATGGACCAGGTTCTGGCTGCTCAAGAGCAGTAATTGAAGGACTTCATAATTCTTGAGAATAGGGATGTAAACGCCGGAACTTGACAGTCCTCACTTAAAACGACGCTATCCCCCTTGCCCCATAATTTCGCGACTCGCTTGCATCTATCCCCCTCAAGACATGGAACATCAAAGTCATCAAGACATTGAAAAAGCACATAAACAACACATCACAAAATTGTCAAGCTGCAGGAAGAATAGGTTCTGTATCTATGTTTGAGTAGCAGAAATTTAGTCTCTGACCACCCTCGAGACTCTTTGCCTGTCGTATGGTGGTGGCGGGGGTAATCTTTCGTCAATTTCGCAACATGGCCGACCCGCTGAGCATCACAGCTGGTATCATCGCCGTTCTTCAGCTTACTACAACAGCTGTGCAGTACCTCAACGGTGTAAAGGACGCCCCCGCAGAACGCCATCGATTATTGATTGAAGTCAGTACACTCAGCGGCTTCCTCCTTACGCTGAAGGCTCAGGCGGAAAGCATGCAGCCCAACGATCTCCAAGTATCAGCTTTAAGGTCATTAAACGTGCCGGACGGACCATTGGAGCAGGTCAAGTGCGCCCTCGAGCGTCTGGTTTCGAAGATAAAACCTGCTCGCGGACTCAAAAAGGTCTCAACATCCCTAGCCTGGACACTAAATAAAGCCGATGTCAACAATATCCTTACCAGCATTGAGCGGCAGAAAGCCCTCTTCCTGTTGGCTATGCAAAATGATCATATGTGAGCTCGCAAATACATGAGACGGAACGCAAATACTCACTGTATAGTGGCTTGACAAAAGCTATGACCACAGGAATCGCCGAGATTCAGCATGGCGTTCAGGAGTTGAACATGGCGCAGACAGGTGTGGACCACTCGAACTCGGACGGAATGCGTAAGAGCTGATGATAGCAGACACGAAGGTAGCCGACGCTCTCCGGTGGCTCTCCTCAACCGACCCTTCCTCGAATCACCACGCTGCCTGCGAGAGACGCGAACCAAGAACTGGAGACTGGCTTTTGAACTCCAACGAATTCGAAACATGGAAGAATGGTACCAATGGTTTTCTTTGGCTGCACGGGAAGGGTAAGCATGGTCTATTTCGAAGCCACTGCTGAGACATTCGCAGCATTCTCTGACTGAATCGATAGCCGGAAGTGGCAAGACGATACTATGGTGAGGCCAATACACTCCGATGGATAATTCGAGGCTAATCGTCAATGCAGTTCTACTGCTATCGAAGCTATCAAACTCCATACTGTCACACTATCGGGGGCAGCCCTGGCCTATTTTTACTTCGACTTCAACGATGCAGAGAAGCAGCATGTCATGGGGCTCATATGCTCTCTCATCGTGCAGATCTCTCATTCAAGACCAAGTGCAGCGGAAAAGGTGCAAGATATGTATAAGAGTTGCCAAGATGGACAGCAGCGCCCTTCGATAGAGTCTCTCAAGAAGTGTCTTAAGGAGATTCTCCATAGAGGCCCTGACACTTTCCTAGTTCTTGACGCCCTTGATGAGTGTACTCAGCGGGAGGAGCTCTTAGAACTAATCGAGGGAATTTGCAGCTGGAAGCTGCCGAAACTGAAGATTCTGACCACAAGTCGGAGCGAGCGTGACATTGAAGAGGCCTTGAGCGTCTTATCCACATACGCCGTCTGCATACAGAGTGGGAATATTGATTCAGACGTTCGACTCTACGTTGCCAACCGCCTTCACTCGGACCCTAAGCTGAAGAAAATGTCGAACAATACAGATCTTGTGGAAGAGATTCAGATGGCATTGATCGGTGGAGCAGACGGAATGTAAGACTTTCTTTGTAATAGCGCATTGACCGTACGAGTGAGCTTGTGTGTATGAGGACCTTTACTAACCAGCATTTGAAAGGTTTCGATGGGTCGTTTGTCAAATGGACGCATTACGGACATGTGTGAATGTCGACGACGTCCGGAAAGCCCTGACAGCCCTTCCAAAAACTCTGGATGCCACTTATGACAGGATACTGAACAGCATAAATAACAACCACCGGGATAAAGCAATCAATGTGCTGCAGTGGCTTGTGTGTTCCTTCCGCCCAATGCGACTTGACGAAATGGCCGAAGCGGTCTCGATGGCCGGTGACGACCACCCAGTCTTCGACCCCGGAAAGAGACTATTCGACCGATTCGACGTCGTCACAATGTGTAAGGGCCTTGTTACGTCGACTACACAGTGGGAGGAACATTGGGGAAAAGGGGAAGAAGTGATTGAGCTTAGGCTTGCTCATTTCTCTGTGAAGGAATACCTTATCTCTCAGAGAATTCCCGCAAACCTTCAAATCGAAGAGATTCCCGCGAATTTATGCATCGCGAAGACTTGCTTAACCTATCTTCTTCACTTTGACTCCGACTTATTGTCCGAAGCAGGTGTTGTGGATTATCCGTTGCTACGGTACGCCGCCAAATTCTGGCCTGGACATATAAGGGCAATCTCCGATGGCTCTAGCGACCCTCTGTTGAATCGCATGGTTCTGGACATGCTCAATCCAGACAAGTTATGCTTGTTGAATTGGGTACGGGTGTGTAACCCCGAGCGTAACCGTTCGAATTTCTCCATGAGGACGGCAGATACTGAATCTCCGTTATATTATGCATCGCTTCTTGGTTTGTGCAGCTCAACACGCGCTCTCATTAGTAGCGGAGTGGATGTCAATGCTCAAGGTGGATTTTTTGGAAATGCACTGCAAGCAGCAGTCAAGTCAGGAAATGAGGCAGTGATAAAGCTATTGCTTGATGCTGGAGCAGATGTCAATGCTCAAGGTGGAGAATATGGAAATGCACTGCAAGCAGCAGCCCAGTCAGGAAATGAGGCAGTGATAAAGCTATTGCTTGATGCTGGAGCAGATGTCAATGCTCAGGGTGGAAATGCACTACAAGCAGCAGTCCAGTTACTGTCAGGAAATGAGGCAGTGATACAGCTATTGCTTGATGCAGGAGCAGATGTCAATGCTCAGGGTGGAACTGGTGAAAATGCACTGCAAGTAGCAGCCAAGTCAGAAAATGATGCAGTGATACAGCTATTGCATGATGCAGGAGCAGATGTCAATGCTCAAGGTGGATTTTATGGAAATGCACTGCAAGCAGTAGCCCAGTCAGGAAATGAGGCAGTGATAAAGCTGTTGCTCGATGTTGGAGCAGATGTCAATGCTCAAGGTGGAGAATATGGAAATGCACTGCAAGCAGCAGCCAAGTTAGGACATGAGGCAGTAATACAGCTATTGCTTGATGCTGGAGCAGATGTCAATGCTCAAGGTGGGTTATATGGAAATGCACTGCAAGCAGCAGCTCGGTGGGGAAATGAGGCAGTGGTACAGCTATTGCTTGATGCTGGAGCAGATGTCAATGCTCAAGGTGGATATTATGAAACTGCACTACAGGCGGTGATTTTCCAGGGTACTGAGACTCTAATAAAGCTATTGCTTGATGCAGGAGCAGATGTCAATGCTCAAGGTGGATATTATGGAAGTGCACTACAGGCAGCGGCAGCATCACATCATGACACCATGCCTGTTATACAACTATTGCTTGATGCCGGAGCAGATATCAATGCTCAAGGTGGAATGTATGGCAGTGCACTGAACGCTGCGATCGACAACCACCATCAACCGGTCATCGACCTGCTGCTTGCGCATGGGGCGAAAACAACGGCAGAGCTTGAACTGGAGCGCGAGGCGTCCTTCCACTCGCAATCAGATGAGGAAGGAGTTAGCTCCGAAGAGGAAAACCACTCAGAAGAAGATCCTATCCATGGTTCAAACGCCACTCTGCCTCCGGCCGAAGTACCAGTTAACACTCCAATGCCAGCGATCTAGAACCGCGGCGTCTAACCTGAAGACTATCTCCGCCGATGAGAGAAAGGATACATCCTCTCAGCACCAGAACACGACGCCGAAACTCACAGTTCTCCGCCTGACTTCCTTGCTTCAGCCCGCGCATCCAATTACGACTTTCGAATCTATCACAAGGCGATCTGCCAGCAGCGATATACTATGTTCCGTATGATCTTGAAGCCGCTTACGGCCCTCACTACCTTCTTTGATTTTCTTTGACTGCTGGTCAAACTACACGTCCTCCGTCCGGTGGCGGACATATCTCGTATCATGGGACACTCTTTTCTGTTCGAGTAGAATATGGTTAGAAAGCACGACCTCTACTGGTGGAAGAGATGGGCGGTCTGCGGCATTTGCTAGTGTGGGAGTTGACTCGTGTTAGGACTGGGGATTTGGGAGAATCAGAAAGTGAAATAAATGGTCTATATTTAGCTTAAGAAGGGATATTTGCGAGTGTCGAGCCTCTTTCTCTGTTGCAGTTCTCAACTCATGTTGCTTTTGACTGCTTTGGTTTCATATCTTGTCCTTTGTCAGATACTTTATGACTTATGACTACGGATTGGACGAAAAGACTCGGTCGCGGATGAGGTTTCATGGTATACGCCGCTCGTTTGATGTATTGGAGCTCCTCTTGTCATTAGCAACATCAGTAACATCATCAAGCCTATGGAAGGATTCGCATGACAACAGTGATATCTACTGTGCAAATGTTCGCACAAACACTCTAATCTAACAAACCCCCACCAAACCTCCACAAGATAGCCCACCTGGAAACCCCCACTGCGAACCCACAACCCCCATCCCGCTAACCCTCAAACCTTCCTCTTCAGAAGCCCCTTCAAGAAATCAAAACTATTACTATCACTCTGCAACTGCCACACCCTGCCCGTCCCGCGATCCTCCCACCCCAACTCCTCCGCCAACAAGAGGCCCCAATCCCGCGTGATGCCCTTAATCCTCGCGCGGACGCCGCCCTCGGCCTCGAGCGTGACGATCTGCTCCGTGTGCAGCCAGTGGTCGTAGTAGAGTTCCTCGAAGCGCTTGTCGAAGCCGGTGCGCAGGAAGCGCGCGTACAGCTCGTCGAAGGTGGAGAGGATGCGCGCGAGGAGCTTCTCGAGCGTGAAGGGGTGCAGGTAGGGCGGGAGGAGGGCGTTCAGAGAGGTGGTGGGCGCGGCGTTGGTGGTGTTGAGACCGATGCCGACGACGGCCAGGTACGAGTTGCCCGAGTAGTGCGAGTTGACGAGGATGCCGCCGATTTTGACGTAGGATTTTGAGGAGGCGGGTTTGCTGGGGTCGAGGGCGTCTGGATTTGTCGGGTTGGGTTAGTCTGGGTAGGACATTGGGTAAGGAAGGGATGGGGGATGGGAAGGCTCACAGATGTCGTTGGGCCATTTGAGTTTGACGGGCACGTCTTGATACCCTTTGTCGTAGGTTTTGATACCCTGGACGATGGCCAGAGCGGCGAGGTATTGCACGAAGACTATCGGAGCTTTGCTGGTCAACTCTATAGGATGCCGGATGCAGGTGGAGAACATTAGAGATCCGGCCGGGGAGACCCAGACGTTGGAGCCTCGACCACGACCTGCCACCTGGACTGTTGCAGATGCTGTGAAGCCGGTCGGAAGATGGCGAAGTAATCTCGTGTTCCTTTTTAAGTTGATCAGCGAGTTCTGTGATTCGCTTTGTAGAATTGAGTGTATATACTTTTCCAGCATGGTATTCGTGCTCGTGACCACCTCACCATACAGAAGATGCTTGCCGAATACTCCATCAGACTCCTTTAGTGTTGATTGATAATGCTTGAGGTTCGCGAAAAAGGCATGATGGTTGAAGTAAGGAGTCTCCTTTCCAGCCGGATGATCGTCTTCATGAGTAACAATACGCTTGACGGCCGTATCATAATCGCGGAGTCTGTCCACATCATCATCCACTCCGTCAGTCTTCCCAATTGAAACTCCCGGTAAAGCATTAAGAATGGAGCTTAGGGACCAGCCGGACGGTTTCTCAAGACGGAACACGTCATTCTCGTCTTTGATGTATTCTTCTCCGTCTTGGATGGAGATAATCTCTTGCAGGGAAGCGACTAATTCAGATGTATCTGCTGGATTCAAGGAAGAAAGATGAAGGCGAGAAAGGGATGGTACCGCGCTTTCACCCTGACTTGCCTGTAGGCCTAGCTTAATCAGGCATGCCTTTAGAAAGTCGACCCTTGGCTTTTCATCTTTAGCTATCTCGTCCACCACTTTCGCATACCCTGGGCCGTCCGCTTTCTTATCGAGATTTGCCGCCGCAAACCTAGTATGAATCAGTATTCCGTGTAGCAGCGACTCTCAACGTAACTGACTCTGGATGTGGACCCGTCAACACAGCTGCACCTTCACCAACTTTACAGTAAACAATCGCAGCAGTTCCTTCTCCTGATTCAACGCCCAGAGGTTCCGAGTAGCTCGCCAGTACCTCCACTCCCTTGTCTTCGTACTTTGGAGCATCTACGAATACTCCACCACCGTTATAGTACGATCTGAAGACGTCCGGCACCGAACCTTCAGCGAGAGCACTCTTTCCTGCCTGTAACTCCACAGCTTTCGCGCCATCTTCGCTATGATAGACAAATCCAGGAAACGCACAGCCTCGGCATGTACCCGGGAAGAAAGCGAGTTCTCGACTGCCGATGACCTCCATCCTCTTGTTACCCACTTCAAACTCGCATCTACTGCTCCCATAATAACCTCCGGCGCATAGTCCAAGATATGCGCCACCTCGATGAATAAATTGCTTGATTTTTCGGTTGCCCTCGCCGTTCAAGGTGCGGCAATAGCCCAGGTCCGCACCTCCGGGAAAGACTAACAATGCACACGAAGCAGTCCATGGCTCTTTGATTATCGTCTCGCCAGTCACCGATATCACCGCATAGTTTGGAGACAGCAGTCTGCGCAACGTATATATGCAATGGCGCACAGATTCAATCGTACTCCCATTTCCTGCAAATGTCAGATTAGGCAGTCTGGAGGCTGTGGATAAGAATTTTACCTGAATATACGAGGACGTTGATGCGTTTTGCAGCCATTATTCGGACTTGCAAGAAAAGCCCGGTCTGCCGAACGAGCTTTTGGCGTGTAACTCGAGAAAAACCTTGAAGCTTCCCAGCTCCAACGCAAAATATGTCCAACACGGCAAATAAAGCGAACAATTCGCAAGCGGACGAGGATGATGAACCAGATGATTGGTACGTAGTGGCACGACTTTATAGCACTTGCAACACAGATCTGATAGAATTAGGGACAAGCGGATCTTCAGCACCGGATGCTCTGGTAATCTTTTTAGGCTAGATATCCAGTCCCTGAACAGGTACCTGACTTTGTGCAGCGGAACAGACTAATTTGAACGATTGTTATTTCGAGAAGAAAGATTGGAGATTGTGTAAGAAAGAGGTAAGATCACAACGATTGTGTTCCCTCGGACAATCTTCTGCACCCTCATGCAAAGGCCTGCTGACAGAGGTCGTTCTTGTACTCCGTAGATGGAGAGATTCCGCGAGTGCTGGAAACAGAAAGGGAATGACGAGAGAACACAGTCGAAGGAGGCTTGACCGAATTAGACGTCTGTAAATCCGACCCAGTTATGGTATAGAAGCTATACAAGAGAATCCTTCCCAGTATAATAATCAAAAGTATATAAAATGTGGTGAACACTGCACTCTTAATTGCAGAGGCAAAGTCGTCCCAAGGTTGCGCCATCAACGGGGGGTCCACTTCGCGACATCGCGTCCGCAACCTCTGCTGGACACAACTACATCTGAAAAGATGGCATCACTGACCTTACGAAGACCGAACTGGTGTTTACAAATATCTCGGTCGTCGAGGACATTTGCAGTGTCATTTACAACCTCTATTGGTCCTCGAAGCCAGGCGACAAGACGTTTTTCGCATGGGGCAGCCAGCTCATTCAGATCCACACGACAGACCGCCTCCAACACGAATACTAGCCCCCTCCGAGCTGCATTTACATCCTCATCGCAATACCAGGCACAGCCGGTCGCAAACTCGACAGGCAAACCTGCAGCACGGTATACGCCGCCGTCGCCGTCCAAACCAGCATACGACAACGCCAGCCCTCCTCCATCGAACCCGAACCCAACTCCGTCTACGAAAGACACGCAGGACCTATCTGAAGGTCTAGATGATCAACCAGTTTTGCTGGATGAAGGGGAACGTCAGATTGACTGGGCGCGATCATTTCACGGATTGTCGGCAGAACCTTTTGCGAAAGAGGCCGCCGACACACTACTGACGCCAATACCTTTTGACGATGTGGAGATAAAGCCGGACGGGATCATATACCTACCAGAGATAAAGTACAGACGGATACTGAACAAGGCTTTTGGTCCTGGTGGATGGGGCCTGGCGCCGAGGGGTGAGACGATCGTCACGGCCAAGGCTGTCACGAGGGAGTATGCGCTTCTTGCTCATGGAAGGTCTGTCTTCACTAATACACGGTATCAAATCGTGTTACATCTGCTAATTTCCGTACGCAGACTCGTTTCCGTGGCTCGTGGGGAAATGGACTACTTCGCTCCTGAAGGCATTCCCACCGCGGCTGAAGGCTGCAAATCCAACGCCATGATGCGCTGTTGCAAGGACCTGGGCGTTGCGAGCGAGCTTTGGGATCCGCGATATATCCGCAAATTCAAGACCGAGCATGCAAAAGAAATCTTCGTCGAACATGTGCCGACGAAGAAGCGGAAGAAGATATGGATGCGGAAGGACGATAAACCTAGTTACCCGTTCCAAGAAGTAAAGTCTTATGGAGTATAGCATTTGGGTCGTTGCTTTGGCCAAGGCGAGTGTATATGGTCTGCTCGGTCCCTGATGGTCTGGTTGTATTATACAGATAGAGTTGCATGCCCTTATAACCACTTACCCATTCCATACAAGAATTGAACGAGTTGTTGATATCCCTTCACCGAGATTCTCGCATACCAATCTCGAAGTGCAGAAGCATCTTTGAGCTTTGATTGGGATGAGGTTGCTCTTTGACGAACTGATTGGGCCAGGCGACGTGCACGTCGTGGAAACTCCACGTTGTCAGACCCTGCACACAAAATCACTGTATACTCTCCGCTTATTATCAACTTGGTATCCTGCGACATCTGACAGCCGTTGTACCGTTCGGCGATCTGTGTGGTCGAATTCTCCCATGCCCTAATGGCGCACAACCATTGTGTTGTTGTAGTGCAAGGGCAGCTCGTTCCCGAGAACCGGGTTGCAGACAATGATAATAATACAGCGATATAGCAACTGACAGATCTTGCCCGTCACGCGAATTCAAAGGCTAGTGTATCTTTTCTAGTCCATCCCAGCTACAGGCAGAGCTTATTCGAAAAACGCCGAAGAGTGAATTATAATGGTTGCCCATGCTTCGAACACATATACAGAGTAGGGCATGAGAGCTGAGCCGTTCACTAGCCCGCGGTATTCCAACTGCTATAATCCAGATGTCACAGTTTCCGAGACGAAGAGGATAACTCATGACTAGTAATCATAGAACCCCTTCCCACTCTTCTTCCCCAACCAACCCGCATCCACCATCTTCCGCAACAGCACTGCAGGCCTATACTTACTATCCCCTGTCTCTCCATACAGCACCTTCATGATCGCCAAGCAAGTGTCAATACCAATAAAGTCCGCCAGCTGCAAGGGCCCCATCGGCACATTCGTCCCATTCTTCATGATATTATCAATATCCTCCTTCGTCCCCACTCCCGTCTCCAAACATATAATCGCTTCGTTGATATACGGCATCAGAATACGATTAGCCAGAAAGCCCGGAGAGTCGGCTGACTGGGAAGGGATTTTGCCCATTTTCTTGACGAAGGCGAGGGCGGTGTCGACTGTTGATTGGGACGTTTGGAGACCGGTTATGATCTCGACACCCTTTTGGACGGGGACGGGGTTCATAAAGTGGGTGCTGATGACGCGGGAGGCGGCGGAGAGGTCTGTGGGGTCCTTGGTTGTGGAAGCAGCGATCTTGGTGATGGATATAGAGGACGTGTTGGTTGCGAGGATTGCGTAGGGAGGGCAGATCTGGGCGAGTTGGGAGAAGATGGAGGCTTTGAGGTCAGGTATTTCCTTGACTAGCGTCAATGGTGCGATATCAGGTATTCGTTGAGGGATATAGAGAGGGAGCGTACTGGTACAGCTTCGATGACAAAGTCGACCTCCGAGAGGTCGTTAAGACTCGTTGTGGAGCTCAATCGCTCTCGCGCCGCCGTTGCTTCGTCTTTGGATATTCGCTGTTTCGACACATCTTTTTCTAGCAGCTTATCTGTAGGATATAGTAAGATGCAAGGTTCCCCCAGAATTTCTGACGCCCAACTATGGTACGGCACCTGCGAACTTCAAGCCCTCGTCAATGGAGGCTTGTGAACTATCAACCAGTGTGACTGGCACTTGTGCTCTTTGCGCTGCTACTAAAGCTATGCCTAATCCCTAGAGTCCATGAGCATCTCCTTTCATATACAGTGCATTGTCTTCTTTTCGCACCATCTGTCCAGCTCCCACTACCCCCAGTTTCTTCACTTCTCCGTAGCAGATCGGAGCGGAGCTGAACTGTCGGGTTGATTGGCGACTCCGACCTGCTTGCCGCAGCAACTGTCTCCTGACAATGGGAGTGAGCATGCTAGGTGTTGACCAGTGCGGACTCTATGCGCTTCTTCAATCCCTATGGACGTTGGAGCAAGTACGAAGCTTCTTAGTTAATACCCTATACCGCTATCGCTCCACGAGTCCTGACTGGCCCTGGGGAATTGAGCCTCGGCAATTCGTTGTGGTTAGGCGAGTGCGGAACCACTTCCAGAACGCGTGAATAGTTTCGAAGTCCCAGAATCATACCTCCTTAGTTTACCTTACGCCTGTGTAAGACTTATGTAAGGAAACTCCTACAGAGTACCTCAATCAAGTGCACCACTTGCCAGTGTGCTTCGCAATGTGATATAATGCTTTCGATGTACAGCCCAGCTTCTTGGGGGAGTGCTGTATTCCTAAAACACTAAGATTTACTGTAACAGTAAAATCTTATGTAACCAGTGTTACACAAGATGGATCGGAGGCAACAGCTTCGATTTCTACAAGGCTGAGAAGTTTTGTTGCTTCAACAACACTTTTATGAAGAGTACCTCGCACTGTATCAAGGTCTGAAATTGTTGGATTAAGGAAGTTTCATAGTGCACCTTTGAGCTTTCTGAAAGAGCAACATTGCTGCATTTTACGCCTTAAAAGCCTTATAAAAGCTACTCGACCGCCAAGATGCCACCATTCAGCAACCAGTTCTCCCTGTCGCTTGAGCTCACTCGCCTTGTTCCCATCGGACTTGCAGCGTCCAACTCTGTCATGAGTTTAGCAAGGTCCTTGCAAAATTCAGGATCGGATATCGTGATCGAAGAAGACCTGGCTATTATCTTTGGAAGGTGTCGCATTGCCCCACAGATGGCGTCGTCATTCCGTACAGTTGTTGCGAAGAACGAGTCAAGCTGGCTTAGCACTAGTTTGGGCATCTCTCTTGAAAGGGGACCAGGTCCTACCGTATGTGCACACTTCTACCCTACACACTATGTCAAGGTAAATTCAAACCCCCAATCCAGGTACTTCGCGGTCTTACTCAGACGCCCTACTTTGCCATGATCATACAAGCCTCACTATTGACGTGGGTGCACGAACGCAATGCGCTTGCGGCCGTCATTGCTCAGATTTTCGAGCAAGAGGCTACATGGAATGCCCCAGGTCAGATCCCTCGAGCGGTTCCTAATCACGAAGGGCTATGTGGGGTTCTGCAAGCTTGTGAAGACCAAACCTCATTGTACAATTGGAGTGGCTTGATTCAGGCAACGGCAGGAATTCTAGGTATCCCAGAGCCCGACGCCTTCGATACCATACCGTCAATTATCCTTCAAGGAGCAGTCCATATGTTTCCTTTGGTGCAGACTCTTTCTGAAGATCGTCTGATTCTTGTTGAAACCAAGCCAGCTGGGACTTGTGCTCTGACAGTGTGGGCTCATCACATACTCGGCCTCAACGTTCTTGTAAGACGACTCGGCCCAAGGAATGAGCCTGTGGAAGTTCAACTCGGTGTCGGTCTAAACCACGTCATTGTTGATACTCTGGATATTAGTCTAGACCCAGAGTCCTATTTACAGCATCGGGAGCCATCAATCACACTAATGTCGGTTGCAGATAAGGAAACATTGATGACCCTTAGGTCAGAGGTCGATGAGATAAAGATTGATGCAGTCTACAAGAAGCCTGCAAGAGGTTATGGAAGAGCGACGTTGGAATCCATCTGTCGTAAAGGGGAAGGGCAAGATGGTTTCATTCATGAGTTGACTCTTACCGCAGTGGCGTTCGCTTTTATAATTTCGCAGCAGCTTGCTGCAAAGCACCGCACAGCACTTAAAAGCGATCTTCAGCGTCCCATTCTATTGAGCAGACCCCTTGAGAAAGAAAATGCCATGGCCAGCAACTCTGCCCCAAATGACGATAGCATCACGATGTCACAGCATGAAGAGAGCATGAGCTTTGCAATACCAGAGGAGAACATTCTTGAATCTGCTAGGTTTCTTTTCAACAACCATCAATTGAGGAAAAGATCACTCCTGGGGCACATAACCATGTATGCACAGCGACCCTTAACTCGGTCATTGGATCCACCAGAATCTCTGTCAATGATGTTTGATCATATCTTGGATCCAAATTTAAATTACTTGGCCTGGATCCACATCTTTGGTACCGTGAGGTCTCTGAGTATTCTGATCCTGGCTTTCGCGCACGTCCGAGACCTGGAGGCATGTGCTGACCTACCGCTGAGCTTCTCTATTGAGTTATTGACGCAACATCCGTTGATAACCAAGCTTGACAGCTGGGACGGTAAATCTAGAATCTGGATCTCAGAAGATACATGGTACCTTGCCATTACAAAGCTTTTAGTGGGGTCCAATACTGTCATTGACCCAGAGCTGAGTTGCCTTGTCAGTGATCGAGGATGGAGTGTTTTTTTGAGCACTTTTGGTGACATGGACCCGCGTTTCACTGATGCTGGGTACGTTGTTATCAAGAAAGGAGTGCCGTGTCGCAACGGAATTAGAAAGCACGCTATCATAGATGCTGCAACAGGAGGTTATGGTCAGTATTGGAAGATTGTTGAAAGTGCCGGCGCCGAAGTATCGCTTCGATGTGGGAACACTGTGAAGAATGGCCACCCACTCTGTGGAGAGCGAGCCGGGGGTTTCCTGGTTACTCTTCGACTCAACACCGAAATCAATGGGACTGTAGACACAAGACGTACCGGCTACAGAGAGCTATACGCCGCTCTGTGGGCGGTACAACACACCAGACCTTGCAATCACACCCATACAACGATGAAATTACCACTGTCATGTGTTACAGTGTCTGGCTTTGGCGATTACCACTCAGAACCTGATCTTCGAGAGAGTGCAAGGATTATCATTTGTCTGACTGCACACAGCTCGAGTGCTCGGTGGCGAGCTTTGTTAGCCATTCACAAGAATACCATTGCGTGGGAAAGCGAAAAAGGTATTGATCAGGTAATTCTGAGAGGTGAGGATTGCTGCTTTCAATGCACTGTTAATCAGGCATTGCTGCGAACAGGCTATTGGTTTGTTATACTCTAGGTGATACCGTCCGTTAGGTCAGGTCAGGTCAGGTCAGGTCAAATGAGCATACTTACTGATCTGCAGTAGGTATGATATGCGTCTGAAGTTCCTACATTGACTTGGAATCTGGAGGAAGTAGCGCGTTCGCAAGTCTTCACTACCGTAGGTAGCCCTCTGCCTGAGGCTTTTGAGCCTCGGCAACTCGTTGTGGTTAGGCGAGTGCGAAACCGCTTCCCGAACGCGAGACACGCGAGACACGCGAGACGCGTCTAACAGTACTTGTACTCATAACTTCCTCCCGCTAATGTTATCCAAAGCCCATCAATCACGGCGATGGAGTTTGACGATGGATCTCGCGGTGTCGTGGATCCTGAGGTTCGCGCCTACGTGTACAGTCTTGTGTCTGCCGTAAGTTTTGGGTTCAAGGTGCGAGAGAGTGATATCCCATACTAATTAACACCACAGCTTGGAGGGACCGGCGCCGACGAAGATGGCCATTACATCCTGGGAGACGACGCGCTTGCTTGCTTGAAGGATCTCAAGAAGTGGTTGAAACTACATGACGAGAAGGCAAATCGACTTGATGTCGCAAGATGTTTGGCAGAAGCCAATCTGGTCAATGGGGATTTACTGGAGATATTGGCGGCCTGGCCTGAAGAAGCTACGGAGGATAGGACGACGTCAAAGATCGCATTGGCTTGTTGTGAGTCCCGACTTCTAGCTAGCGCGCACAGAGAAGGAGCTGATCAAGTCCGTAGTGGAGCTTCTTGTGCCCCTGACATGGCCACTCGAGAAGAGTGATCTCCAGATGACTGTGAACCACCACCGGCACATCCCATATCTTCAATTGGCACAAGTCAGCTATAAGCGTGGCATTCTCAATCATGACACGGTCAGAATACTCCGAGCGGCAGTTCGCGTCGCACTTCCAGCAATCGCCCTTCCCATGGGGGAGCGAAGCAGCCGCGATGAGGGCATCATCAAGCTGCTCCTCTACTTTCTACGCAATGTCACCATGATTACACCACCACAGTGCCTACCGGTTGAGGGTGATGAGAATGAAGTCTCACGATCCGCTACGATAGAAGCTTTCCACTACCAAGACATCTTCGCGCTGCTCCTGACCATTTCATCGAACATGGGGGAGGACTTCAACATGCAAGACACGGTTCTCATGGAGCTGTTGTTTCACTTGCTCAAGGGTGTCGATATTGAGAAATTGTTCATGGATGACGTGCAATTGGATGCCAAGAAGACCGATGAGTTGAAAAGCCTGCTGGCAAAGGAAGCAGGAATGAATCGAGACTATGCCAGATCGGCGCCGACTCGACATAACCGATTTGGCACAATGATATGGGTAAAGCGTGACGATGCAAGGGTCTCTACGGTATCCGGTCAAGATGTTCTTATGGATGGCCAATCCACCCTGCTCAAGATGGACAAAACGAAGAAATGGAACAAGCCAAGGCAGAGGAGCAAGGTTTCGGAAACGATTTACAACGACTTTGACGTGCCGGTCGCGCTGACAGTGTCAGCCAGCAAGCATCTCCGAGCCTTCGTCGAAGAGTTCTTGGACTCGGGGTTCAACCCACTGTTCAACCATGTCCGACGAGCAATTGAGCGTGAAGCCGAGCGTGTGCTCGATGTCCACAGACGGCAATTCTTCTATCTAGTATCCTGGTTCCTTGAAGCCGAATGTGTCCGCAGGAAGGCGGCCAAAGAGGCCCTCGAAAAACGCAACACTGGCCCAGATCTCGAAGTAGACAGCTTCGCACTTGTGGCCAGCGTCTTGAACCAAGAGACCTTCATCACGCTCAACCGGTTTATGCAAGACAGCCTGGACACGAAAGAATGGCAGGACCTTAATGCCGGCATGCGTTGTTTCGCACGGATCTTATCGACGGTACAAGAGATGTCTGAATCGCCCCTTGACGAGGACCAGGAGATCGCCGAGAATATACAGAACCGCATCTTCTACGAGGAGACGACGCACGACCGCATCGTCGCTATACTGCGGGGCTACAAAGACCAAGGGTTCGGGTACTTGAACGCGTGTACAGAACTTGCGCATGTATTCTTACGGATGCTCGAGCGGTACTCGAAGGAGAATATAGACCTTCAAGTTCGGTCCCGTCGACGTGCGCGTAGGAAGAAGCAAGCTGCTAGGAACAGGGACACGGAAGAGGCCGGGACATTTGACCAGGATGATGCCTCTGAAGCTGAAGACGTGGCAGAGGCGGAGCGCACGTCGAGAGAACGCAAATTTGACTTCACCCGATTTTCCTCGCGGTTCATGTCACAGAACTGCATCGACACCTTTGTAGCCTTTACAGGATACTACAAAGAGCTCGACGTCGAGCAGTTGAAACGTGCCCACCGTTTCTTCTACCGCGTTGCATTCAAGCAAGGAATGAGCGTCATGCTCTTCCGCGTGGATATCATGGCGCTGTTTCACAAGATGATGAAAGGTCCTGGAGGCCTTGATCCGTCCAATCTAGTATATAAGGAGTGGGACGAGCTTGTGAGACAGTTAGCCAAAAGGCTCACGCGGAAGATAGAGCAGAGACCGGAACTGGTGGTAGAAATGCTCTTCAGCAAGATCAATGCAACGGTGCATTATCTCGAGTATGGCTACGAGAAGCAGACGATCGCGTCGAAGCCGAGGGTGCCAGCCGAGCTAGAAGTCAAAGGAGACATGAGTGTTGACGACCAGATTGGCGTTGTTGTCGCGGTTCTCTCCGACCAGAACAACTCCGACGCAGTTGCCTGGGTAAAGAACATACTACTAGCAGCAGCGAGCGAGAGAAAGGCTTGGGAGGTATCTGCGGCAGCAACGGCGGAAGAGCACGGTTGTTCTGACCAGGATAAGCCTGAGGCCTCGACAGCCCCTTCATCTGGTAAGTATCAACTTCTCTGACTACCTTCTGTGGCTAAAGATTCTATAGTTGTCAAACCCGACGGCGAACCACGTCGAATCGCCATGTTCAAGGATAACAAACTCCGCCTGCTCATGACCCTCGTAGGATTCGAACGGCTCGGAATGAACAACGAGCCCGACGCGACCTGGATCATTCCTTCCTCACTCACATCCGAAGAGCTCAGCAAAAGCGCCGTAATAGTCGGCCAACACGAACGTAACCCCAAGCTCGACTACGGCGACAACGATAACCACATCGCGGCCCAAGACCTACTCCGCCGCAAGGCTGTGCACAAACCTCGAGCGGAATACGATGACGACTCCTCGAACGACTCCGGTGCCGACAACGGAGAAGAAGACTTCCTCTTCCCAGCCGGTGGCCCCACGCTCCGGAAAATCGACGCGTTAGAAAACTTGAAGAAGAGCCGACAACGACGACATAGACACAAAGGCGACGATACAGACTCGCCCCTCGACGAGGCGTCCCGAGACCTACTACGTAAAGCTCGCGAGGAGGCGAATCTGGAGAAGAGGCGGAAGATCAAGAGCGATCTGTTCGTGCACGACAGCGACGACGAAGAGGACGAGGAGCGGGATCGGCTGTTCTTTGCGCAGGAGGAGGAGCGGCGGAGAGTGCAGTCGATGAAAGTTGCTGAGGCGTTGCGGTCTGGTGGGGTGGAGGTTGCAGCAGAAGGCGGGGGGGTTGCGCGGAAAGGGAGGAAGCGGAAGGCGGGCGTTGATGGGGAGCCAGCGGAGGCCAAGAGGAGGAAGAGTTCGCCCCTGCTCGTTATGGACGAGGATGATCTGCCTATCATTAGCGGCGGATCGTCGTCGCCCGCGCATACGACGATCTTCGAGAATAGCGAGGTTGATGCGGTCGACACTCCGCTCTCTTCACCGCATACGCACAGCTTCGAGGGCAATGGGTCGGAATCGGAAGGCACTCGAACACACCCTGCGAAAAGATCTTCCGCCACAAGGGCAGGCAGCGATGTGGCTATGGAAGATGCTGTTGGTGATGGTTCAGGACACTCTGCGACGGCGTCAAAGCCGACATACAGTAGGGCCCGAGCTGGCTTTATCGTCGATAGCGACTCCGAAGATACCGCGCCGGTTATGAAGCCAGCACGTAGTCGAGCACGCGCTGGGTTGATCGTTGATAGCGACACGGAGTAAAGGGCGGGGTTGTGCTAATGTGGATCTTGAGAGCATTCGGATACCCCTTTGGAGTTCTGGGTTGGAATCATATAATTTAGAGGAGTCCGAGTTGCTACGATTGTAGAGACGCGCGGTTTCAGGTAGCTACAGCCATGGTCACGGTTACAACTACTTTACACGGAGTACATTCACTTGGCCCGTGCTTTCAGTGTCTTATGATATGTGACACCACTTTTTGACTGTATAGTCGTTTGTACATACAAACGAGCGATATGTAGTAGGATAGTGATAAGCTATACTACACTACCTAACGAACCCTAACTCCACATACCCAATACATCTCGAACAAAGACAACTCCCACCGCCGCCGACGACCTCATCACTGACCCAACATAAACGCAAACAACCCATCCATCGCGACCGCCCTCCTCCCACACTTTCGCAGATACGCATCCACCACGCCCTTACACGTCCCAAATCTCTCCCGATTCCACTCCGCCAACGCCTCGACCTTCTCCCTCCTCTCTCTCCCCACCTCCTTCCCATCCTCTTGCCCTCCCTTCCCCTCCCTCACATCCCTCTTCGCCCGCTCGACATCCCATAAACTCGCAAAGTACAACAGCTGATTATACAGTTTCTTCTCGCCATACTCGTAAACCATGCGGCCCAGACAGCCCGTCGCGAGCCCCTTGGGCCCCAGACAGCGATGGCCGTAGACGCTCATCTGGCGCGTGCGGTTGCCGCAGGCCGGGTCGTCGCACGCGAGCCAGGACTCGTAGTAGGCGGTGGTCTGGGCGCGGATGGCGCTTTCGAGCTGGGCGACGACGGAGAGGGTGGTGAAGGGTTTTGCGCACGACGGGGTGGGGCAGACAATGCCGGAGGGGGAGCAGCGGTCGGTGGAGGCGACGAGGCCTTCGAAGAGGAAGGAGGTCTTGCAGGAGCGGCAGCGGAGGGTCAGGCGCGCGGCGTCTTGAAAGCGGATGGAGTCTGGGATCTGGGATTCCAGAGGGAAGATGTCGTCTTGCGGGTTGGCGGCGGCGGAGGAGGAGGTGGCGATGGAGTATTTGCGCGTGTCGAGGCCGAGGCATTCGGCGAGGCGAACGGCGTCGGTGCCGTCGATCGGGCCGCAGAGCCGCTCGATGGGCGGGAAGATTTGCTTGTAAAGGTACCATTCGATGTCGGGTTTGAGGCCTGAGTCGGCGCGGAGCACGTCTTGTGGTGTGTAGGCGCGCTTGGCGGCTGGTTCGGAGGTGGTTTTGGAGTCGCCGGTCACAATGTACGACATCACGTCGTTGACTCGAGGGTTTTTGCCCTTGGCAATTTCGCGCAAGGCGACTTGGACTTGGGGCATGCTCTCGGGGTTGGGGTAGTCTTTGGGGTTCTTGCCGAGTTTCTGGGAAAGGTGAGTGGAGTGGTGGGAGAAACGGAGATGTAGAGCTTACTGTGTAGATGATATATTTCTGCGCTGGTATCTTGTCGTCCCTCATCTTGTCGGATAGCTCTCTTAGGTACTCATGAATCTTGCCGAGAACGACCTCAGGGTCTTCGCCTGATAAGATCTCGTTCAGTAACTTCGAAGAAGCTTCCTTCGACAACGAGCAGTACTCTCTCCTTTTCATATCTAAGCCCTTCACCTCGAGCTTGTCCACGAACCTGCCATCAATCTCCACCATGTTAATCGCCGCATACTTCTTCTTCGCATGCAGCAGCAAACGTCGAAACACGTTGTCGATGTCAATCTCTAGCAACTTGTACCTATCATTCACAGTTCGTTTGAATTCATTGCCGACTTTCAGGGCCTCCTCCATGTTGTCGGCACTGGTGTTGATCATGACCGAATCTGTATCACCGTAGATAACCCGTAGCTGAGTACTCTCGGCCAAATCTTTTGTGCTTCGTAGAATCTCTCGGCCTTTTGACGTTGTGAGCATGGCAAGAGGGCGCGCGTAGAATCGGGATTGAGTGTATCCGAGACACCCATACATAGAGTTGGCCGTTAGCTTCAGGGCAAGCTGCTTGATGTCCCAAGTCGCGAGCTGATCTGGGGTAGCCCGTTTGTCCTTCATCAGGCTCTTGACCTGTCTCCTGCGACTGACGAGGGTGGCAATAAGTCGCGGAAGGATGCCCTGACTTTGGTCTGTAGGAATCTCAGGTACCTGCTCTTCGTGCTCGGACTATGCCAGTCAGCTCCAACTTCGAGATTCTTCTCGCCACGAACAAGCTTACCAAGTCCGATCTGTCCACGGTGGTAAAACAGATATTAAACTCCTGAATAATACTTGGATAAAGACTGTTAAAGTCCATGACCAGGATGAACTTGTCGTAAAGCCCTTTCTCCGGCTCAAACACCAGACCCCCTTTGAACTTGTCCTTTTTCTTGACATCAACAGCTTCTTCGCCTTCAGCGGGTTCTTCCTCGACCTTCGCCTTCCCCTTCCCATAGACCTTGTCCGGGCAGATATATTTGTTCCGATGAAACTCATGCAGCAAAATGTACTCGTTCCGTTCTGCCCTGGTCCCACTAAGGGTCCTTGCCCAGGAGTTACCCGCCAGGTTGGTCAGGACCTTGGTCAAGGGGAGCATCTGGATCTTGACTGCGATCGCAGCAATAAAGTAGGTGTCCGCCTCGCAGTGATTCAGAAAATTTAAAAGACCCTCGCGGGAGGTGGCCCACGTCCTCAGAGCAGTTTCATTATCAATGTCACGCCGAGGATTTCCTTCACCCAAATAGAGCTCGCACATTTCTGTCAAGCTCCATGATTGACATTTGGTCATTAGAGACTGTTCAAGTTAGTGCTGACCATGCTCATTGAAGTTGTCTTCGCTCACCTTGCCCATGTCATTTGCGATATCGCATAGTAATCTTCCAGACACAAGTTGCCTTTCGGCGAAGAAGCTCCCTCCGCCCTTACCCATGCTCTTTGGCCAATCGCTCCTCTTCATCCTTCCGATACGGTGCCAGCCAGGAGTTCTCCTGTCACGCATGCGACTGAGTAAGATACTATAGTCAACATCTTGCAGTTGATGGCCCATGAGTACGTCCGGATCCGCTTTCTCTAACAATGCTAAAAATTGACTCAGAAGAAACTGTTCATTCTTTGCGAGCATGATGGTACCACGCTGCCTCTTGGCCATAGCTTCGAAGCCCATGGGATATACGGATTCAGCAGGTCGCATAACTGTGAATGTCCTACATGGTAATTTCTCAGGAGAAGTAGTATCGCTGAGGGAGACGTTCTCGTAGACTCTTGCGCTTGCAATTAGGATCTCCTGCTTGTTCTCCTTGACGTTCAAAGTAGTCCGGAGAGCGATGCTCATGAAAGTCAGCGGCGGTGCATCCATGTTCTCGGACTCTCCAAGGGGCAGGATCAGGCTCGGCTTGGAGACTTGGAGCTCCATTTTGCACCACGAAGAGTTCTGAACAGCGTTAAAGTCGCCACCTTCGATCTTTAGCCAGCATGGTCCCATGATATTTTTCCAAAGGACGAATTGCTCGAACAAAGCAGTACACGTGCCAAATACATGGGAAAAGGTGTCACCCTTGATATCATTCGGGAGGGCAGGCTCTGCAAGCTGTTTCAGTAGATTCCTCAGAGTCTTGTGGAGGACCACTCACTGTCGTAGGGATATAGCAGCTTCAAGTAGTCTGCCTCTTTCGGTATGTCTGGTAGTTCGAAGGCATACTTTCGCGAGCAGGGTTTGATCTTGTGCATGCCCACTCGCAGCTTGGACATTAACTCGTCAACTTCCTCGTACACATCCTTCATCTCAACTTCTTCGGACGTATCTCGCCCGTGCCCTAGGACATGTCAGTAAGTATTGCATACTTTCCGAACTCAGGCATACGCTGTCTATGCTCCCTTGGAAGGAAGTAAAGCTTCCTCAGAATGTTATCAACCTTTACGAAGGCACTAACATAACTCCCAGTCCTCTTATTCTTTACTTTCCCGAATAGGCACAAGCTTCCGTTGACCTCGGTGTAGTCAAGCCAAAACATCCGTAAGCTACCATCGTCCTCAAGCGCGTCTTCCGGCGTGACCTTGCCAAAGCTGACCGTCTCTGAAGCCGGGCTGCTGAGCACGTTCAGTTTGCTTGTTACCTCATTCCACGCGGAAGCGTCCACAGCGTCTGTGGAAGGTCTTGTTGGAGATGAGCTTTCCGGCGAAGGATAGGCTATCTTCTTTGCTTTCGGCGCTGGGCGAGCTCCAGATTTGTTGATGCTGACAGGAACAATATCATGATGGCCAACGGCTTCGGAGACTTCCATGACATCTTCATCATCATCCTCTTCTTGCTTGAGTGGAGCTTGTCCTTTCCGCTCAATAGCCTTGATGATCGGCGAAGAGGGAAGAGGGTCACTCGTGGGAACGTCGTCATCATCCATAGCACGTAAGAAACCATCGTCGTCATCGTCGAACCTCTCCAGTGGTGGGGTATTTAGCAGGTGTCCTCTGTCCGTGCCGCCATTGGACTTGGCCGGCGGCATACGTTTAGCTTCAGAGACCGGCGGCGACAGTACGCGGACCTTGCGCCGCGCTTCGGATTTGACAGTCCTTGTGGGCACCGGAAGGCGTGGTGCTGGAACGTTGACGTCGACTTCACCGAGTAGGCTTACCATGAACGCTTGGTCTTCTGCATCGGTGACAGGCTATAAATGGTATTAGAATGAGCAGCACCATGAATTCGGAGAGTCACGCACCTTAGGCTTGGGTACAGCAGCAACGGGTCCATTGTTGAAGTACTTGTTGATGTTATGGTTTGACTTCTCTTTCTTCTCTTTGTCTGCCTCCCTCTTTCTTTTCGCCGCTTTGCCTTTCAATGGCAGCTCTTCCTCACTGCCACTGCTCTCGCCGACTCTCCTCTCGGTGTGCCATTCTTCGCGCCCGTCGTCCGCGTAGCCTTCGCCATTGTCATCGACAACGAAGTCATCTTGATTCAATCGGTCACGGACGACTTTCTTGTAGCCTTCCTCGTCCACCTCCTCGTAAAGCTTTTCTTCGTCGTGAACTTCATACGTGGAAAGGCGCTTGCGACCAGATGTACGCAAAGCTCGGAGTTCCGCCAGTTTGGCGGCGCGAGCAGCCATTGTAAGAACAGAGACGGTTACGGTCGAAGTTAAATAGCTGATGCAAATTTATGCCATAGGGAAGTTGCAAGCAAAGTCAAATGCAAAAGTTGCAATCGCGTGGGAGTTGAGGGTTGAGAATTGAGAGACGCGAGTAGGACACGAGGAAACGCGAATCCCTGCTACAGACGCGAAGTGGCTTATGACGAACTTATCCCAATAACGTTAGGGTGTTTACTCGAGTAAAAGCGGGCTCTTTGCCACCCCAACTGACCTATTGCGCTTGAATGGAGAAGACGAAATTCGTAGTCTACAATATGACGAATGATCATTATTTGACACGCAGACTAAATGGATCTGTGGGGGAGAGTTTTTCTGGTTACCCTCTATGACATCTAATAGCCTGGCTATGCCTACAGAGGTCGCTGCGAATCCCACGCATGATATCATCACCCTGTCGAACAGCCTAATTCATCTGCTTGATCAACGAGTTGATCTTGTCTTCCCGGTTACCCAAGTCACCACCCTCCACAAAGTGCTTAAACTTCCTGGTCCTGAAACCTCCCGTTGGGTTGCTCAACTTGAATGGCCACAAGAAGTTGCTAGCCTGCTTGAAGTTCGGTCCAACGGTGAAGATCTCGTGAATCAAGTCCTCCATACAGACGATTCCGTATTTACCAAGGTTGTCCTCAATCAAAGCATTGTCTGTGAGAGGGATGCGCTGCTTGTCGATCTTGCCGTATCCGCGTTTGTAGATCAGTTCACGGACGGTCTTCAGGTTGGGGTATCCATAGGCGATGTACGGCTCGACAACCTTGAGCATTTCCAGCGTAGCTTTTGTCAGGCGAATGAAAACACCGTTGTTGATCTGAAGGAGTCGGAGGAGTTGAAGAATCTTGCGTGGTTTGGGGGCAATCTTGTTGATACTATGCAGAATAATGTGTTAGTGCACATTGATAGCTATACGCGAATGAATGAAACTCACCCCTTGATACGGACGACGAATACGAGCTTAGGCTCCGCGGGAACGTAGTACGAGCCATCCTGCTTGCTCAGGCGTGCAAGCCGGATCTTCTCGCGCTCTGCATCACGGTACTCCTTTACGTACTTCTCCGCGCGCTTGAAGATCACACCGCGCTTCTCTTTTTGAGCCTGTCACGCATGCAATGTCAGCAGAACTCGCAGTGACTTCAATGCATAAGTTGTAGCAGGTGCTTCCTCGACGATTCAGTCCCGAAAGATGGTTAACAAAAGCGACAGCATTGGCCCGAAAGCCTAGTCGCGTGATTGGTAATTATCATCACCATCGCCCCAGCATCTTTCTGCCTTCTGTATGCCTTATTTGAGTATTGAAAGCAGGCGAGTCTCACCTTTCTCTTCTTGTCAAGTTCGGCCGAACGCTCCTCTCGTTGCTTCTCCTGACTCTTGCGTTTCTTCAACAAGGTCTCCGGGACCAGAATCTGGTCGTGCGTGGGCACGGTCCTATACGGCCACAAGAAATGCGATGTCAGTATAGTCTGTCCGCTAGAAGAGGTCACAATACGCCGAGTATAGAAGTGCAGCTACAGCGCGGCATTCTCAACATGGAGCGTAAACTCGACGGGATGAATTTAGTCAGTGAGACACATCAGAGTAATACTTGGTTTGTAGCTTCAGAAGCACACAACCCTTTCGGACGTCTGGTTTCAATTCTCATCCGACAAAACCTCGAGCAAAGCTCAAGAAGTATGCATGCACATATTCGAATTCTCGGTATTCAGTTGCGAGCACCAAGCAAAGCGACTGGCCGGAAGATCGAGTGCAGCAACTCAATTTCGAGGAGAAGAACGAATCTTCAACCTCAAAACCCAGAGTTCTCTCCCAGAGACGCAGTCGAAGACCACATCTCGAGATTGAGCTCCTGGACAAATCGAGCTGGCGCTGACACCCTGTGCAAAGGTGCCGCAACTCCAGCGAGCAGGACCAGACTATATCTGCCACCTCCACACCTGCATCAGCTTGAAGAAAGGAGTGAATCTGCGTACGTCTGTTTGGGCGGCATCTTGACGTTTAGAGAAGAGGCCGCTTGTCGTGGTGGTGATCGTGGTCGTGGAGTCGATTGTCGACCTAAATCTCTAAAAGGTTGTGGTTTTCGAAATGTGTGAGGCGCTAATGGCAAGCGAGCTTGGCGTATGACTAAGGTAACTGCAGGGGTGCACCACAGGTAACGACACACACCACTATACGATACAATACCTACCTTATCAACATGGTGTTTAAAAATACGATTGCCCCACAAGATAACCTAACGTGACTGCGCGAAGCGTGAAGAGCTCATTCCAAAAGCTCTTGCCGATTACCAATCTAGAAAGTACGACAGCATCTCACATGCCGCATTAGCTTACGGAATTCCGAAGTCCACCCTCATCCATCGAGTTCAGGGCCGTCGCGATCGTATCACAGCGCACCAGCATGTTCAAATACTAAGTCCTGAGGAGGAGGAAGATCTTTGTAAGTATATCCTGGGCTTTGCCGTGAAGGGACTCCGCCTCGGAAAGATGAAATCCGCGACATGGCCATCACGGTCGTCCAGAGACGCAGTGAACTCTTCCGTACAGATCCGAACAATGGCAGCGCCAACAATGATACATCCGCTTCACCAACAGCGAGAGCACCAGTTGGCCAGGAATGGCCTGATAACCTCCTCAATCGACACCCTGTGACGAAGGAACAACGGAGCAAGGCGCTCAAAAAGGATCGGCATGCCAGCAACCGAATAGAGAGCACGGCGGAATGATATCGGCGGGCGATTAAGCGCGTCATCGACAACCTGACCATACTGCCCACTGTTAGGGAGAAACTAGAGGAAGTGACTGAGCAAGTAGTGACTCAATCTGGCCTGCTGGAACGGGAAAATGCTGCTTTGCGGGAGGCCCTGGCAGTACGGAAGGAACGGTTGGGACTGGAGAAAAGCTCGCAGTCGGCAGACGTCTCAAGCGTGTACAGCAATAAGGGGAGAAGAAGCCATCAAATTCAAAGCGAGCAGTACCTTAGATATATCTAAATATCTAAAATCACAAGTGATCATTTATTATCACTTTCCCTACGATTGAAATCGAGAGAACCCTTACCACTGAAGAACGCCACTCATGGTGGCCCTGTGCTTCGCTAGTCTCTATCCCCACAGCCATGTCTCCCCTGTAGCCTACAATACTCCGTAGAGTACGTAAGCATCAAGATACGAGAGCAGTGGTGGGGCACATGCACCACCACCTCCCAACTCACCACCATCACCCCCAACTTCCAACTCCGAACTCACCAAGTTGACCTCACCTTACCACCACCACCAACACCACCAACACAACAACACACAATGTCCACCCGCCGCGGCGTCGGCCTCAGCGCCTTCAGCAACCACACCTCCCTCAGCACATCATACGCCACCCACGGCGCCAGCCTGCGCTCCACGCACGCCTCGACGCTCGCCACGCAACTCTCCGTCTTCCAGACGCTCCTGCAAACCTTCGCGCGCGAGCACGGCGCCACGATCAAGTCGAACCCCAGCTTCCGCGCCGAGTTCGCGCGCATGTGCGCCGCGATCGGGGTGGATCCGTTAGCGGGGAGCAATCGGCCGGCGGGGAAAGGCAAAGCGGGGAAGGCGGGGTGGTGGGCGCAGCTGGTGGGTGGGGATGTGGGAGATTTTTATTTCGGGCTGGGGGTACGGGTCGTGGAGGTTTGTAGGGGGACGAGGGGGGAGAATGGGGGGTTGATTGGGGTGGGGGAGGTTAGGGAGCGGGTGGGGAGGGGGAGGGTGGTGGGGGGTGGGATGGAGGTTACGGAGTAGGTGGATTTCGATTCCCTGCGTTTGGTGGTTTTTTTGGCTTGTCTGGAGGATGGTGTGGTTGGTTGGGATGGGAAAAGCTGACGGATGAACACAGTGACGATGTGGTGCGTGCGGTCAAGTCGCTCGAGCCGTTGGGGTCGGGCTTCGCGGTCGTGGAGGTTGGAGGCAGGCCGATGATTAGGTCGATACCAAAGGAGCTCAGTACGGATCAGTCAGCGGTTTTGGAGGCCATTCAGGTGCTGGGCTACGTCACGGTGTCCATGTTGCAAGACAATCTCAATTGGGAGCGGCCGCGGGCGGAGACGGTGTGCAAAGACCTCCTGGCAGACTCGCTCGTGTGGATTGATGAACAATGCGAGGAAACGGAGTATTGGTCGCCTGCCTCTTTACATGACACGGAGGAGTGAGCTGCTTCATCAGACTTTTTTCTAAGGATCCCAGGTTATGGTCCTATTTCCCTCCAAGGGAAAGCATAGCGCCGGCGTCCGATGATACCTACAAAGAACAATAACGGCCTAAGAGATTACAGGGAACGCTTCAGAGGAAGAAGCTGAGTCTCAAGCTTTGATAGCGCCCCCGAGCGCACCACCACCGAACTGCTGGCCTCCACGAGTTCTCTGTCCGCCGCCACCCCGCTGGCCACCTCTACCTCTCATTCCACCACGACCGCGTCCTCCTTGATTACCTTGCCTCTCGAACGCATTTGCCGTACCCTGAGTCCTCTGTTCTAACGTTCTCTCGTTCGATTCGATGAGACCACTGGCTTTGTCGCTCAGTGTGAGTGCTAGGCTCTGTAACCTACTCAACTCGACACCTTTTCGGAAAATGATTGCGCTGTTGACTTGGTCAAGCGCCGCTGCGAGCTCTTCATGAGAGATCATTTTGCTGACAATAGCAGCCACTTTACGCTCTGATAGTTCGAACATCGAAGCAAGCGTGCTTACGGCAAGGGTGTCGTAGAATGGTGCATAGGTAAAGAGATATGTTCGTAGGCCTTCCTCTTGGATTTGCGCGGACAGCATGTTCTTGATCTTCTCTGGTTGAGCCATAAGCTCCCAGATTTTGATAGAATTAATGAACTCTGAGGACTTTTTCCATTCGCCAGCGGCGAGAGCTTTCGACGCTTGCATGACATGATCGCGGGTGTTCTCTGGAGGCCCTGTAAATATTTGACGTTCGTGATATTCAAGCATCCGGCGGTACGTCTTGCTGATTATCCGCTTCTTGATATCTGGAGAGGAGCCCGTTTGAGCAAGCAACGGGATCTCGAGTAACATGGAGCAAGTGAGGTATATGCATTCCAAAAGCTCGAGGTTGATATGCATGTGGAAAGGAAGTTGGCGTTGTCGTTCCAGACGTTCTTGTTCGGGTGAGACTTGTGAGTATCGTTGGATCATCACACCTTGGGCTAGCAGCTCCTTCTGGCGGCCGCTACCGCATATCTCTTGCAAGGTGTTCTGTGCTTCATAAACGAGTCCTGCGCGGAAGGCGCAAAGACCCACTTGCACGAGTGTTCGATTGAAGAGTATCTGGGTGTTAATGTCGAAGTTACTTATTGTCTCCTGCAAATGAGACATTAACAGCATGTCGCGGGCTCGGTAATACTGGTCGTGAAGGGCAAGAAAGTAGACCTGGCAAAGCATAGCACGGGCTCGGATGATGCCTTCGCTATATTGGAACAGGTAGGTGCAAAGTGTCTGAACCAGGGCCCCAGTATCGGCTTCCTTGCCTCGCGGGGTGATACTTGAGTCGAGATTTGAAGGGATGGATTTCCACGCATTTTCCTCGAGGATTGTGACCACTTGAGAGGGCTGAACAAGTTCAATTAGTATATGATGTACCACAGAGGTTATCGAGGACGTGCCTTAAAATATATGTGCTCCAACCTCCGCATGACAACCCGGTTTGCGCTCTCTTGTGATACCTCAAGCTTCTGATCTTTTTTGAGATTCTCAACATAGAGTTGAGCTCGCACGATGTTCGTGTAGAGAGCCTGCTCGTCTCCCAGTCTTTCAATGTATTCGGCAGTATGAGGGTCAATATGTTGCAGTGATCGTGTAAGCTCGTCGTCTAGTCGCTCGACGGACGAAACAATGCTCCCTGGAATGCGTAGCTTCTCCCCTGGACTTGGTTGTGGCGGTTTCTCATCATCTTCCCACTCCTCCGCATTCTCAAGAACAACCATGTTAGGGTTGTCCTCGAGCACTTCGAGAAGCATACCGAACTCATGCTCAGCCCTATATAGTATGTCAGATACAGATACATCATATTTGGAGTTCGAGGACGAACATTTTCCACTGCTCTTGAGACATAGTAGTTGCCGAAGAGCCTGAGGTCAGATCGAATCGTGTAGACATCAGAGTCAGCAGAACCCGGATGTTCTGGTATGGCGTTGTAGCCACTTCCAGCAGCCTTTCCATGACCCTGATTTGCTCCGCGCGATCTGTGTTCTTCTTTCCACGAGATTCGATGATCGAACGTAAGTGCTTAAATATGCTCTCCGGCGTATACTGTAAAGTCTTACCGCCCTTCCCAACAGTCGAAAAGCCTTCGTCGTCGCCTCCATCTATGCCATCGATGTGAGCAGTCTTCGATTTCTTAGGCTTCTCAACTGGCACAACTTCTTCTTCCTCGTCGGACATCATATAGTCCGCCTTATCTTCTCGATACTTGTCAATTTCTGTCGCATAGTCCTTGTTATTCTTCCGGATCCGTTGCTTGACAGCGTTCAGGCCTCTTGCATTGGTGGCATTCATCTTCTTCGTAGAGACCTTCTGCTTGGCGATAGCTTCGTTCATGAAATCTTCCAGATCGGCAATAGCCTTGATGTACATTTTCGGCGTCGTCCCTACCTGAGTTTTGACGACCTGCCGGTTTAACTTGTCGAACTCTGGTCAAAGACATTCTTGTTCAGCATGTTGCCCTGTAGAGCTGGAGCAAGCACAGGGTGTGCTACTTGCCTGTCGATATCACAGCCCAGTCATTAATCTTCTCCGCATTCTCAATCAGCCTGATTGTGCCTTCGAGCTCCTCCAGCCTCTTGTCTTTGGCACTCTTGACGATTGTGACTTTGTCCTCGTCCTCGTCCTCGCTCTCCTCCACGGCGTCTCTCATAAATCGGTTTGCCCCCGTTTTCCCTCCCTCGTCGGATGAAGAAGACGAATCCTCTTCGTCGGATGCCTCTTCTTCCTCGCTGGATTCATCTTCAGACTTTTCCTCCGCCTCCTCCCCGCTGTAGAGCTCTTCTTCATCGGAGGAGCTGCTTTCGCTCGAGCTGTCGCCTGCGTGGAAGAATCGAGACATGCTGAACTTTGATATGGATGTCGTAGTCAAAATATGTGCCCGTCAAAAACGCTACTTGTGGGATATCGTCCGTGATGCTTCGAACCCTGAAATTCCTTCTTGCTCAAGTGCTGTGCGCGAACATTTGTACGTAAGCGAGGCTTTACCGAAATGGGCTGAACTGCCAAGCATCAACTCAAGTAACTTATGAACGTCGAGGGCATTGCGAATTTTCTTAAACATGCTCGTGTGGTTAGTATCTACCATCTGTCGACTATTTATACACAGATATGGTCACAATAGAAGTGCCCCTGGAGCATGATGATTTATGTTTATAACGTAATTTATGACCTGCTACAGAAAACGATTCTCATTCGCAAAGACTGTTCCGCTATGCTACCTAATGATAGAAGACACTACAAGCCAGCCAAGAATTCAAAGATGATTCGAAGCTGCTGAAGGCGGTACCTCACGTGAATCTATGAGGATAAGATGTCTCTCGAGGAAGTACAGACCCAAATTTATGCAACTCCTACCCAGCCGCCAGTACATCTCAACTGTGGAGAAGGAGTCCACTCGGGGGCTTCCCTGGATCTATCGCTACTGAGAATATGAGCCATAACATCCAAGTCTTGCACATCGAGCGCTCCGTATCGTAGCTTCGTATCGTGAGGGACGCCGAATTAGGCTTAGTTCCAGTGGCATGACTGCGGAATTTCCAGTGCGTAACACATCCGTCAGAACTTCAGTGCCACTGCGGCTGGTTCATGAAACCCTCCTCTAGGGTTCTGTCCTCCAAATTTCTTATGAAGTCCCTATTCCTGGTGTGACTACCACCTACACGACTCCCTCGCCTTCGCGCGCTTCCTGGGTTGCTATCTGCGACCCCGTCCGCTGGAGGAGGGTAGTAAGCTGGGCTTGGCTGCAGCCTTATCGGCGCGTTCGGGTCTAAATGGCTTGCAACTCGCTGTATAGCAGCCGGGATGCCGCCTTGTTGTTGGTCCATCGTCGAAGCACGCTGTCGACCTGCCCTTGTCGTTGCTTGCGCGTAGAGATTTTGTTGCTGGTTATACTGCGCTGAAGGTATCTGCGCCGGTGCTTGGGGCATCATGCCCATCTGGTGACCGTAGCCGGAGGACTGAGAGGGATAAGGTGGCGGGGCACCCTGTTGGTGAGGATTTGCACTGGGACTGTACATATTGTTGTACATCGGTGGAGGCTGAGTGTGCTGGCTTTGGCCATACTGATTCATTTGCATAGAGGCGTAGGCGGATTGCGCCGCGGACTGTGCTTGAGCTTGTGCCGCCTGGGCACGCTGCTTGCTGAGCGCTTCAGCCTGCTGCTGTTGTTGCACTCCGGGCGCGGGTGACTTGGTGATTGAGGAGGATTTGAGATTCATCGGTGGAACGAAAGGTTGGGTAAACTTCTGTTGTGTGATGAAAGGGTGAAGTTTCGCTTGCTGAGGAGACCAGCGTTCTAAGGGATTGATGTTCAGAAGGCCTCTGACGAAGTCTATGAACGCTATTCGATTGTTCATCTCTGAGGGCAATGCTGTAAGCGAAGAGCCTCAAAATGACCGGACTTGTCTACCTACCTCTGTCAATCTCAGCTTGCTTCATGTTCTTCCGAGGCATCGAGTAGCTCCGTATTATCTCTGGCAACGTAGTAGCTTGGAAGTATTTCTTGCTTGGTTGCTCTTTGGTATTGTGTTCTCGTGAGTATTGCTCCATACTTTTCAGGCGATAGTTTCGTCTCCCGTACTCGTCATGGGTCTTCTCGAAGAACTCTCCCGATTGTTTGCCCATCTCTAGCATCCAGATTGGGGGCAAACCAAGCATTTCGGTGATCCGCGATACCTGATTGTACTCCGATGATCCGGGAAAGAGTGGCAAACCAAGGAACAACTCCACCACAATACAGCCTAGGGACCACATATCAATTGCCGACGAATATCTAGTATTGCTTAGCACGAGCCAATCTTGGATTCTGTTAGACTTACGGTAAGCCCAGGAGCACCTCTGGTGACCGGTAAAACCGTGACTGAATGTATGTATACACAGTCTGTCTTTCGTCACACGCCGAACCAAAATCAATGATCTTGATGATCGGACTTTCAAGGCTAGATTGCAGGTTAGAATCTCTGAATTGAAATATTTGGATCAGTAGGATTTACTTCTTCAGTAAGATATTCTCCGGCTTCAGATCGCAATGTATCAATCTAGCCTTGTTGAGCAAGCTCAATCCGTTCAAGAGCTGTTGTGCAAAAACTCGGACTAATGTTGTACTCAATCCACGGAATTGGTTTTGCTTGATCAGCTCGTACAGATTAACGCTCAGGAGCTCAAAGACGAGACACAAGTGCTGCCGATGTATGAAGGTATCTTTGAGTCGAAGGAGGTGGTGGTCGTCATTCTTATCGAGTTTCTGGTTGAGCTAGACAGCAGTCTCAGCATAGAAACGTCAAAGCGGAGGTCACGTATGAGCCTACTAAATCTAGCACGGATACTTCCATCATGCTCTGGTTGAAGTAAGCCTGTCTGTTCTTCACAACCTTCACCGCCACCACTTCTTGTGTCTTGAGGTTCTGACACTTGACAACCTGCCCGAACGTGCCCTGGCCTAAAACATCTAATATAAGATACCGGTTCCTACAATAAACGTATGTTAACTCTTGTCGCCTTTTCCACTAATCTAAACCAGTCAAGATATACGTACTTATGAGCAGTGTCATCGCTTCCTAGTATATCGTTTACGTATAGTATGTAGTCGCTGTCCTCGTTATCGAAGCCGTCGTTCTTTACCCCTTTGCTCGGTTTGGTAAGGACCCGCCGTGGGTTTCGCGATGATTCATATTTGAACGATGGGTTACATATTCGGTAGGTAGATGGTAGATGTGTAGTTAAGGCTTGCAAGGGCTGCAATGATTCTCGTCAGTTATGGAGATCCTGAAACCGGGGGTATTCTAAACCATACACTTATAAATCCACCTTCAGGGTTCGCTCGACGAAAAGCTGGCTGGGAGTTGATCCTCGGCTGAAGTGGTTGGCCGTTCTTCACTTTCTGAAATCGGGGTACGGGGCCACGCAGGGACCCTTGCGATGACTGCTGGTGTTGTGTTTGCAAATGTCGAGGTGACCTTGCTTCTCGTCCGAATACAGCGTTCAATTGGGCCGTAGCGGACTGCGGATAGAACTGATCTGACCCTCCTTCAGTAGGTTGTATCGGTGGTAGATGAGGTGGCTGTGTTCGTAATGTAGCTACATATGAGCAGGAAAGTCAACGCTAAGACGGTGCATATAGCCCTGGTGTCAACTTACTTGGTGAGTTGTAATATGACTGCGACTGAGCTTGATATTGGCTCGGGCGTGTAGGAGACTGCCGGCTAGGGTAGGTTTGCGGAGTGTAGGTTGCATAGTTCGTATGTCCTGCTTGCTGTGGGCTCGCAGCATAGGGCGATGAAGGGGAAAGCGTATGCATTGGAGAGTATCTCCGACCAGCAGAGGACTCTTCGTGCAATAGATATTGTCCGGACATCCGATGTTGGTGGTTCGGCCTCGAAGAGTACTTCAGCCTGTTGTACGGATCCGCATCTTCCATCGGTATGTCCCCATCACCATTGTACTCTCGCGCGTGGGGTGTAGCGGCAGGCGAAGTAGCCATGGAATGAGGGTGGGATGTGTCCGGGGGTGCTTGATATGCTTCATAGCTAAACCCAGCCGGCGGCTGATGCTGCTGGGTTGCTCCATTGAATTCCCGCGCATGCTGTTGCGGGATGGGATGCGCATTGTGGGAGTAGCGTGTTTGTCTACCTGCAGACACGTCCGTATAGCCCTGCCATTGCTGCTCCATACTGAGGCTTCCTGTAGAGTATGCACGTATAAACGGGGCTTCGATGACCTGGACCGTTTGTGAACTAGCAGACCTTACAGTCCCGGCGGGGTGAAAGGTAGGAGCCTGTCCTATTGATTTCGAAGATGCGGTGCGAGATGCGGCAAAGCGACCAGAGAGATTCACGACGTTTGGAGCGTCATGCGTTGCGAATACTCAGCAGGTCCCTCCAGCTGTCTGTAGTTGACCAGGGCGTTATTTATTCCGGCGTGGGCGGTTCGTTGTCTGGCGAAGTCGCAATTGCGATTTGGCGAGTGTGACGAACACAACAGCCAGGCATTGATGACAGGACAGCCACAACAAGATTACTGGGAGCAGCGAAAGCAATAAATAAAGAAATTCTGGGGCTCTACGAGATCTCTTTATCAGTTGTGCCTGAGAATAACTACAGAACTCTGAATATTACTTGGTAACGACATAATTGGTAGACTCTTCTATCCGTTAAAGGACCGACTGAGGTTATAGATTTATCGGTACGGTTATACATTTGAATAGATATAAAGTCATGCAATAATTTGTATAGAGTTGCAACACAGGCTGATGCCTAAGGTACTTTTGAGAGATAAAGGTCAGCCCTGAGAGCAAATCATACTGTATCACCTTACTACGTACTCTGCTCCTTGAAGAGAGAGCGCTTGGGACTATCGCCGGAGGTACCTAAGGTAGTTGTAGGTAAGTTCCCAAGTCGGTTTAGGCTTCTCCAGGGTCCTCCAGGCGGGGACTTTTAGCGTCGCAACATGACTCTCGGGATGACGATATTGAAAGCCATTTGGACTGAATTCGCGTCAAGAAGTTTGCGCTCACCTCTCTTTCGAACACACCTCTTCACTAGCTATCTATAGACTTGATCATTCTTCACATAGACAACCCTGTTACGCCTGCTCGAACAAACATCTGCTTATATTACCTAGAATCAGCGCATCGTCACACAGAACTCAACTCTACTAGATACTGACCACCTCAAGCCTTTCACACATGAACTTGACATCGCCCGTTCACACTGATGCTGGTAGCGAACAAACTGTTCAAAATTGGCGGAAGTACGCCGTCCCGACATGGATCCAGCCAAAAGTCGACTGTCGCAGTCAGAGGATCCGACTTCATCAATTCAGACAGAGCTTTATGGCGAAGATGACCAGGGTGGGAGAGACACTTTGAATGGAGGGAAAGCTACGATAGATGCGGAGATGGAGGCAAAGCCTATTCAGGAAGGAAACGACGAGGCTAGTCGCTTGAGGGATCTTGCTACCGATGTTCGGGATCAGGATGACCTCGAGCGGGCCATTGGGCGTCAGGTGTGATCCACAGTCGCACCAACATCTGGCTCGCAAGTGGTTACTTATACAGTACAGGCAGACAAGGTGCTACTGGAGCAAGCAGACGAGCGCGACCAGAAAAGGCTAGAGAAGACGGCGGCTGATAGGGAGTATGTCATTCTTAAAGGGTTCTGGCTCTTCTCATGGGCAGCCAGATGTGCTGATTGTTTTATCTGAGCTTCTAGAAAGCTGTTAAGTCAGGTCAAGAAACTACAGCAGCGTCTTTCTCAGCCCACCGGATCGTCGACCACCGCACGTATACAGGCCGAGATTGCCAACTATGAAGCAAGAATTGGGGCCTTTGATGCAGACCTTGAGCAGATTCGGGAACGTATCGATCAGCGTCATGCGCACGAGGACGAGGGCAGCAGTACTCTGCTCGAGAATGCAGGGAACACGAGGCTTCCTAATGAGAGCGAAAGGGACTTTCTCATACGGACGGGCAAAATCACACCATTTTCGAAGATGGGGGGACGGTCTTTGCTCAGGACATCTTCCAACTTGCAGGAAGCCCTGCTTGAAGCCGAAGAAGAAGAAGAGGTCGAAGACAGTGGCCCAGTAGAACATGTGCCGGAACAGGAGCAACAACCAATGTCGCATAGACATCTCTTGATGCCAGGATTTGTGGATGATGACGGCAGTGAGAGCAGCTCAACCGCACCAAGGAGCCCGCCGCGACCAGCCAAACGACGAAGGTTGCGCAATGGTAATGCAGTCGCAGTACCTCTCAGGGAGACAGCTATCACGACGGAAGGGATTGAGGACGGTGGAGAAGGGACACCTTTGTCAGGCGATGAATCAGCGGAATCTTCTTACTCTGGAGTTTCAAAACTGAATCTGTCGGCTGATGAATCATCGATGAATGAAGAGCAGGATGGACTGATTGGCGACACGACGTCGCGAACCGGCAAGGGTAGACGGAGTCGAGTTCACAAAGATGATACAAATAAGAGAGAAGACCCTGGGGGCGTAGATGACGGAAATGAACAATTGTACCAGGCTCGCCTGCAGGACTGGGTCCGAAGACGCAGAGGAGCACGACGTAAAGCTAACTCAAGGAATGGGCCGACAACAAGTGAGGAGTCCGGCAGGGCTGCTGCTACCGACGCTACCGACGCTACCGATGACAACCAAGAGCATGGAAATCCGGAACGAATTGAGTGTGCAGAAGAGCAGGAAGAGTGGTACATGCCACACCCAACCAGGCCGGACGCTGAGTTTGAAGGCGGATATCGCATCCCAGGAGATATATACACCTCTCTCTTTGATTACCAGAGAACAGGGGTTCAATGGCTCTGGGAACTCTATTCGCAGCAAGTTGGTGGCATAATTGGTGACGAGATGGGTCTCGGGAAGACCATTCAGGTCATCGCTTTCCTAGCCGGTCTTCACTATAGCAAGAAAATCACCAAACCAATAATAATAGTTGCTCCAGCTACCGTGATGAAGCAGTGGGTGAATGAGTTCCATCGATGGTGGCCGCCATTTCGAGTCTCTATCCTGCACAGTTCCGGCAGCGGTATGATCGACGTTGGCCGTGAGGCCCAAAGGGAGGATGCGCTTTCGTCGCAGATGTGGAATGGGACGCGGCGGAAGGCCATGTCAAAAGGAGAAAAGGCTGGGAAGAGAATAGTCGACCGAGTCGTTCGGGATGGTCATATTTTGGTCACAACGTATTCTGGGCTCCAAACTTACGCTGAGCTACTTGTCCCGGTAGATTGGGAATATGCTGTACTAGATGAAGGGCACAAGATCCGGAACCCGAATGCCGCGATTACAATATATTGTAAGGAACTACGCACAGCCAACCGAATAATTTTGTCGGGCACGCCAATGCAAAACAATCTCGTTGAGCTTTGGTCTTTATTCGATTTCGTGTTCCCTATGCGCCTGGGTACTCTGGTCAACTTTCGCCACCAATTCGAATTCCCAATCCGCCAAGGAGGTTATGCCAATGCTTCAAATCTACAAGTTCAAACAGCGATGAAGTGTGCCGAGACCTTGAAAGATACAATAAGCCCATATTTACTACAACGGTTCAAGATAGACGTGGCTGCAGACTTGCCCAAGAAAAGCGAGCAAGTACTGTTTTGTAAGCTGACCAAATTACAGCGAGAAGCATACGAACGCTTTCTAGCTTCGGATGATATGAAATCCATCATGAATCATAAACGGCAGGTGCTGTATGGCGTTGACATACTAAGAAAGATCTGCAATCACCCGGATTTACAGGAGCATAAAGTGCTTTCCCTCAAATCCGGCTACAATTATGGCAGTGGAGCGAAGTCTGGGAAAATGCAAGTCGTGCGAGCTTTATTAGAGCTGTGGAAAGAGACCGGGCACAAAACACTGCTATTCGCCCAGCATCGGATAATGTTGGATATCCTGGAGAAATTCATCAAATCTTTAGCTGGCTTCAAGTACCGGCGTATGGATGGCAACACGCCAATCCACACCCGGCAGGACATGGTTGACGAGTTCAATCGAACAGCGGATATCCACGTCTTCCTACTGACGACTAAAGTAGGTGGTCTTGGTGTGAACTTGACCGGAGCAGATCGTGTAATCATCTACGACCCCGATTGGAACCCGTCGACCGATGTTCAAGCGAGAGAACGAGCATGGCGTCTTGGTCAAAAGCGTGAAGTGATGATATACCGTCTGATGACAGCTGGTACGATTGAGGAGAAGATCTACCACCGCCAAATCTTTAAGCAGTTCCTCACCAACAAAATCCTCAAGGATCCAAAGCAGCGACAGACATTCCAAATGAAAGACCTTCATGACTTGTTCTCGCTCGGTGAGGCTGATCAGGGAGCTACTGAGACCAGTGAATTGTTCAAAGGCACCGAGGTCAAATTCGGTAGCCCCGAGCCTCAATCACCCTCACACCAGAATGGTTCGGGGACATACGGCGGCGGGGCCCAGAGCGTACCACACACTAACGGGGAGGACTCCTCTGCAGTCCGTGATATGGCTGGCGTGGCGTCCGTAGAACGCTTTCATGGCGAGGAGGAAGAGGAGAGACAGAAAGCTGCTGGGCCCGACGCCACCAACTCCGAGGCTCGTGTCATGGAAGGTATCTTCGCTCGCTCCGGAGTGCACTCTGCGCTCGAGCATGATCAAATCATAAACGGCAAGAAAGTCATTGCGGCTGATCCGAAGATCATCGAAAGAGAGGCGAAGAAAGTGGCCGCCGAGGCCGCCAAAGAACTCAGGAAAGCGGGAGAGATAGCACGTACCATACCCGTAGGCGTTCCTACCTGGACCGGCCAGTCCGGGATAGCTGGCCGACCAGAGGAACCGAGCCATCAGAGAGGGTTCGCGGGAGGACTGTCAAGAGGCGGTCCTAGCTCTTTAAGCATCTTGGCCGGATTACAGAATCGACAGGCACAGAACGGGAGCGCCGACGCATCGAGATCTAACACGCCCGGTGCAAGAGTTTCGCGACAAAGCACGCCAGCACCGAGAGGAAAGAACTTTATGAAGATGATCCGGGACTATCTTGTCACGCATGGAGGGAAAGTACACACGCAGATGTTGATTGACCACTTCAACCGGTACTGCAGCACTCCTGAACGCACGGCCGAGTTCAAAGAGATGTTGAAGGAGATTGCAATATTGGAGAAGGCGTCGCGGGGGAGAGGGAGATGGGTGCTCCGTGAAGAGTACAAAGATCGGATGTCGTGAAGCGACTTATGCAGCTTTGGTACGACAGATTTATTTTCTAGGGTTGGATAGGGTCATTGTAATGCAGCATAGCGGCGGCGCAGGAGGTTACGTGCTACTCTCGTAGACAGGGTTACTCCGTACAGCATAATATAAACTTGACCTGATTACGAGTAGACAGACTATGCGTAACATAGCTCAACTGACATCATCAATTAAGTTGTCTTCATATTGTAACCGCCTCGACTCCAGAGTATTTCTGGTAGTGCACGCTTGCCTTGATCGTTGCCATTGACTCCAATTGTCAAAACGAATTGTCAAAACGAATTGGAACTCCAACTTGTTGAGACCCTCCGAAGTCTCAAGATGTTGAAGAGGAACTTTGACGTGGCTGAGATAGGTACGAGTAAGGTACGAACTGTACGCCTTCGTACGGAGGACTGGCTAAAAATAGCCCCCTGTTCAGGGGTACACCCAGCTTAGTGCTCGGCCAACCAGACCGTGCACGAAACCCTGCAAAACAATGCATTCATCACCATTTTCGCAACTCATCATAAATCTTCGTCAACGGAGTTCAGACGTCGCTCCCTTCCCTTCACAAATCCACACTCGTTGAGTCATTCATAGTCCGATTATTCGCTGAAGGGAGTCCATGCAATTGTGAGGAGTTCTCACTGTCTGTTGTGCTCTGTTGAAGGGATCTTCGGTTTGACAGGCCGAAAGCACATTCCCCAGGAGAAGGACCGACGAACATCAACAACGAACCTAGGGTTCAATCTGAGGCACCGAGAGCCTTGCAAGACGTTTGACATTCAGACTTTACAATTCTCCTCTGCTGGGAACCTCCACTCGCTCGTTCCCCTGGCACTCGCCACCCTTCCGCCATGCGGACGTTTCCAAGCCTTCGCGTTCTCTTAGGAGTCCTCCTGACAGTCATATCTCTTTCGTCAGCATGGCCTTGGCCACCATCGATAAGAGAAAAGCATCGCGTGATCCAGAAACGGCAGCAAGAGAGCAGCGTCAGCAGTAGGTCTACCCTCACCATCTCATCACGAGCGCGGACGCTGACTGCAGGGTTCAGGCTCGGTGTCCGCCAGTGCATCGGTCCAGACAACTACCGACTCGTCAAGGCCCACAACTACAGCAACAGATACACGATCTGCGAGTGGGAGCATAACATCCAAGGCTACGCTCTCGGCGACAGGCTCTGCATCAGCGTCGGGCCGGTCAGACAGCGCGAACAGTGCGGCTTCAACTGGAGACGATCAATCGGAGTCGACCAAGCCAACGGACAAGCCCTCCGCCACGACCGACGTCGATCCTCGACTCCCTGCCGGCGGTGTGGAGATGATCACACCGCCCGCCATTGCCGGCTTACAGCTCTACAAAGTCGGTGACTTCGTCACCTTTGCCTGGAACTACACCTCCCTGGTCGTGACGCCATCTGCCATCGATATCATCGCCAGCTGCAGCGCCAACAACCAAGCTTACACCATCGCAACGAACCAGAGCGTCGGGTCCACCGGGGCCGTTACATGGGACACCCGTCCGTCCGCTACGGCTTCGGCGCCTCTCTTGACGGAAAAATATACTTTGATGATCTATGACGCGGCCAAGGGGGTGAGTGTGACGGCGCAGGCAGGGTATCTGGGGACGTTCAGCCAGTTGGTTTTCGGGATGTATACTCCGCAACATTACGTTCCTTTAGATGGTAAGTTGGCATGCTCCTTGATTGCTCTCAGCAATTGGCTAATTTGCCCCGCAGAGTGGGTATGCGTTACGTGTAGCAGCGCGCTCTCGGACATGGAACGCCACACGCTGAGCTTCATGCTCACCATGGGCGCCATCACGGTGTTGACGTTTACTTGGTTTGCTGGGGGATCTGGGGTGCTGTGGTAATCTCACGCAACGCTGATTGCCGGAAAAACTCGTAGCGCACGTCGTGTCATCTGTTGTTTATGCTTTTTGGCGATTATTTCGGGTTGACTTAGCGTTGGCTGCATCGGCGTTTGTCGCCTTATGGTTCTGGGCATCCGGCGAGTCGCGACAGCAAGGGACGGGTAATGGTCAGGGGACAATCAAATCTACCATGATATTTCCTCGTGTTGAGTTTCGGCCCACTCCTTCTTTTTCCCATGTTTGCGCATGACTTCAGCATCCGTGAGATTTGGACGTTGGGCATCAATCGCTGTCAGCTATCCAACGTAATCTTACCTGACAGCACCCAGCGCCCGTCGAGCAAACACGACGTGCCACCAGCATAAAGGTCACGACGGATGGCCTTTGGATCACAGCGACCATCAGTCACGACCACTTCAATATCCACTCGACTCCAAGTATTCACAATTTGCCCCACGAAGCGAAAAGGTCTCCCGCTCGAAATCTGCAACCTCATCACGCCTCCTCCACTACCATCAGCCTCAGACAGACAGACAGACAGACAGACAGACAGACAGACAGACAGACAGACAGACAGACAGACAGACAGACAGACAGACAGACAGACAGACAGACAGACAGACAGACAGACAGACAGACAGACAGACAGACAGACAGACAGACAGACATCATCTTCCACACACGTGTCCGTCCATCCCACGCGCAAGGATCCCCATCCCCCGCACTCAGACGTTCAGGAGCATTTTCTTCCCCCCCCCCCCCGCCCCAAGCGTCACGCAAACCCCACGCCTACCGCGACAACCACGATGCCGGCCGCCACCCCAGCAGGATGGACGCCGCAGATGGACGCCTTCATCAAGCGCCTGCACCAGGCGGGCGAGGACGCCGAGAGCATCCGCATCCTGCTCGAGACCGAGTATCCGGCCGTCGGGGGCACGGTCAGTAAGGAGTGGATTCGGACGAGGTTGGCGACGCTGGGTTAGGGTTGCGGTTTCGATGGGTGGATGGGGAAGCTTGGTGGGGGATGGCGGGTGTGATGGACGATAGGAGGGTTGGGGGAGCGGGGGCGGATAGGGAAATGTAGGGTTCTGGCTGGTGGGTGTGGGTTTGGTGGTAGAGGTGGTGACGAGATGGGTGGTTGGTTGTGGGTTGTGGGTCGAGGGTTGAGGGATGTGGTGGTGGTGCGTCGGGTCGATACCGGATAGTGACACCAGAAAAGGAGTCGACTCGGCAACCGACTGTCCGCAGACTTCGAGGGGCTATAATATAGATTTTCGGTTTCTCTAATAAAAGGATTTCCACATGCTGTACTATGGTATTTTGGACAGCGGACTCTTTTATCTTCTGATCAAATACAAGGCCTCTGGTTCCGAAACTCATGCGTTCAGTGCGAAGTACTACATGTTGTTGCCGTTCGCCAAGGGTAGCCGTAGCTTGAAGTAGGGAGGAGAAATTTCTTATCATAATTTCCTACCCATCCACGCCAAACTACATTGCATGTAGACTACGCTGCACCACACCCCACTTTCCAAAACCCACAACCTACTCTCCACATCTACACACCTCCCCCCAACCCAACCCTACCCCCCACCGCGCCCTCCATCCCCCATCGACACCGGCACCGGCGGCACCATCCTCAACCGCACCAAATCCTCCACCACGCCCCTAATCGCCTCGTGCGAATTCACGTACCCGCACCAGCCCAGCTTGCGCGCCTTGTCGACGCTGTACTGCCACGGCCAGGAGACGACGAGGGCCATCTGGGTGAAGGAGAAGAGGCGGTCGATGTCGGCGAAGGGCGACTGCGTGAGGGCGTGTTGCTCGGCGAGCTCGGCCCAGGCGCTTTGCGTCGAGGGTTGCGACGCCCAGTCGGTGAGGAGGTAGGTGTAGTGGATGAGGCCTTTGGGGCCGTAGCTGGTGGGTGGGGTTGGGTTGTTAGTCGGGGGATGTTTCGGGTCTGCAGGTTGAGGTGGGGGAGATGAGATGCCGGGGGGAGGGGGAGGTGATGGTAAGTGAGTGGGGTGAGGGAGTGGTCAGGTGGCGTGCCCTTGAGTGGACGGACGCGCCGTGATGGTGGAGTAGACTCACCCTCTCGGCGCATGCGGGCTCTCGATGACTTTATATTCGGCCTCCGCGTCGGGCGGGACCCAATCGACGCCATACCAGCCCGCCAACACGGGCCAGAAGCGACACCAGGTGAAGGGAAAGGCGTCGCCGGCGTTGAAAGCCTGGTTGGCGGCGGCGGGCGTCAGGGCGGCCCACTCGGACATGTAACTGTTCAGCATGGCGGTGCTCTGGATCTGCTCCTTGTCCCAGGCGGCGAAGTCGCCGGGGAAGACGAGCGGCTGCTTGCGGTGGGCCTGCACGGCGGCGTAGACGGCGAGCGGGTAGACGAGGTTCATGGCGGCGTCTTTGACGGCGCCGAGGATGAAGGAGGGCCGGATGACGTTCCATTGCGAGGCCGTCTGCGCGCAGTGCGCGAACAGGATGTCTTCTTGCGGGTAGTAGAAGTTGGGTTCGAGCGTGATGCGCGGGTCGGATTCGACGTGTGGGGTGTCGACGGGACCGAGGTGGCCGCCGTAGTTCTTGAGGCCGGTTTGCAGGACGATGCGCTTGGGGTGGATGGAGGAGAGCTTGAAGGCCGTGAGGCAGTTCTGGAGGAGTCGGCCTGGGAGTTGGAGGGGGTTAGTATTCGGGCGATGAGGGGAGAGGGAAAGGCCAAGGTAGGTGTTGTTACCATTGACGTCGCACATCTCTTCCGCGTTCGACCACAATGACTGTCCTGGCTTTGGCGCCGGCTGGAGATATGCAAAGAAGAAGACATAATCTCTGCTCACGACCGAGGAGAGTCAGCGGATCGGTCTTCGATCAGTGAAAACGACACCATTGCCCTCAGACAAGATAAGCATACGCTTGCACCTTCTCCTCTTGTAAAATCTTGGCAATAGCATCCGGCGAGCTCAAAAAGTCCACCGCCAGGTGTTTTATGTTGCTCCCCAAGCCCTCCGTGTCGAGGGGAGGGCGGCGCGAAAGCGCGTAGATCTGACTCCATCGCTCCGGCTCCTCGGATAGGGCTCGCAACATGTGCTGGCCGGAGATGCCATTGGCTCCGGCAACGATTGCCCTGAGGTTCTTGAGCTCCGAGGGAAATGTGGGCAGACCGAGATAGATGCCCTTGGACTGGATAACTTGAGTGGAGGTGGGTGCCATTGAGGTTGAACGATAGGTCGAGGTTAGGAGAGGCCGTTGTAGATGCGAGTAATCTATGCAGACCTCAAGGAACGTAGGTCCTGCCCTACAATAATGTCTAGGACAGCTATGCACTCCGTATGGTGTCTGCCATTATATGTCGAGGATACCCCACTTCGCCCCGCCATGCTTTCTTCAAGCCTTCGGGAGTGCTAATATTTTGTCCTTCGATTGCGACCTCGGCCACCTTTCTCCGGCGCGGCGAGCCTCTATGGCTGAAATAAGCCTGGACGGTCCTTGAATGTATCGTGGTCCGCTTGTGCGTTTGACTGTGGATACCGAAATTTCGCCTCAATAGGCAAGAGAAGCTTTGATACGCAGAGCGACGAGTTGTTGTGTTCATTGAATAGCTAGTAAATTAACTTCTTTTCGGACAATATTTCTTTAGGGTTCCTTATGCGAAGAATAGGTGGAACAACTCTGCGTGTATTACTCATAAGATAGATCTAAGTATCTAACAAGCCCTGACAATTTCACCTGGTTCCTGTAGTGGGAAGGTCGGGTTGGACAATCACAGCATATGACTCGCACGCACTCGATAGGTCTACAATCTCTTACTTCTTCACTTTGACGGTTCTCATGACTTGGAATTGAATGAGTCCTTTGTACAGTTTTGTAATCTAGCCTCCCCTTTCGCCAGCACAACAGGGCAGTCGAGCTCGGGTGAGAACGAGTATTAAAAGTGGAGCTATGCCAAGCAACGCAACGCAGCGAGTTGAGCGAGCGCTACTCTGCTCGCCATTGGACAGACAACCAAACAAACAACAGAGAACAAAGGGCAGCGAACCACTCCCACTCGCACTCAAGCAACGTCTGGCTTACCCCCACAGTAGCAGACGAAGACATGAGAGATAGACCGCGAAGTGGGCAAACGACCAAAATGCATTGCTCGCTTGCTTGCGTGCTTGCTACGACAGACGAAAAGGAGAGTATGCACGACGAACCCGACTGAGTCCCTAGACGCGCGTATCGAGCGCGGAAGCCAGTCTACCTGACACACGCGGACGTGCCAAGACGCAAGGAAAGTGAAAAGAAGCGACTTTTAACACAATCTCTAGAGAAGCAGTTCCCCCCGGTTTTCTGCCATGGCAGGATGCAGTCTTTCTGACTGAACTCGGAGGAGACGAAAAGAACCGTTTACCGGATGTTTATGCACAATTAGAAGACAAGTTCTAGGACCGACTCGGACTCGAATGAGACGAACCCGACCACTCCCGATCCCGGCGGACAAAGGCAGGGTGTTATGAGGATTTGCCGGTTTCTTCGGCGGCGTTGCCAGCATTGCTATCTTTACTTGTAGCTTTGCCTTTCTCGGTGGGTGATTTCGACCGCTGTCGTTCCGTTGAAGGCTTCGATTTCGCGGTCGGAGGAGATGACGCGGCAGAAGGAGGAGAGGCCGGGTTAGTAGGTTCGTCGGAGGCGTCTAGACTTGCGAGTGCACTGCCGTTGATAGAGTCAGATTTTGATCGCTCGAACAAAGGAGATTGAGCAATAGATCCTCTCACGTACCTAAATGCATTTGCGGATGTCGCAGCTTCCTTGTCGTCCTTCTTATCCTTCCCCGCGGGTGGGGTAGCAGTCCTGCTTGACTGCCCACTTTCTTCACCACCCTTTCCAAAGCCACCAGGACCTAATGTCCTCCGGCCCGAGTTGCTCCTTGAGTTGAACATCGACGTTGGACCGAACGATACAGGGCCTTGGCTCGCCTGTCTGGCGTTTCTGCTGCCAAGTCGGCGTAGGTCCTCCATGCCCACGGTGTTCCTCTGGTAATCTGGAGGCGGCATCATGCCATACTGGCCTCCGCCGGAGAAGGAACGCGCGTCACCACGACCCATTGCCATGCGACCACCTCCACCTCCGCCACCTTGTCCTCGTCGAGAGTCTTGCCTTATACGCTCCATTTCTTTTTCGTGTTGCGCAGCGGCAGCCTGTTCAAGATTAGTCTAAGCTCGTGCTGCCTATCAGTGAGTATGACGCCTACCTCTTCCCGGATCTCTTGAATAGTCTTCGGGCCCTTGTTGTCTTCCTTCGAGGCCCAACCTTTCTTGCGCAGATCAACAATATCCTACCAGAAGGTTAGCCAAGAATACGACAATGTAATCCTTACAGGTTGTGCTTACCATGAGCATGAACCTCAACCTGCTTGGCAGGCCAGGGGTCTCAAGCATTGCCGTGATGCGAGTGAAGTAGACATCCATGATGGGTGGTCCTCGTTCAGTGCTGTCCAAGCTTCGTCCAATTGTTCTCAACAAGCTTGTTAGAGATTCGACCTCTGCCTCGTCGGGAATACCTTCAAAGTCCACGAGCTTTTTGACACACTCATGCATGATACGCTCCGTAAGCATGTCAAGCTTGTACAATTCACCGATGAACTTCACTAGACCCAGACCGCGTCGTTTGGCGGCCGCAGCAATATAATACTCGTCTGAGAGCATGACCGCTTCTTCGGTCTCACCCTCTGGCTTCTCTGGAAGGTTCATTTTCCACCCTCGCTCGAACTCTTCTTGACACCTATTCAGCAGGTACTTCCGGAAGAGACTACCACCAGTCACAACTTGACCATGCCTGTCCTTGATGTTCTCATCTTTGATTTCGGGATTCATACTCTCCAGCATACGCTTGCAGAACCGTGCATACATCGAAGCCCAATGCGCTTCATCAGTGGCCTTCTCAAACGTAAGCTGGATGACCTGCCGAAGCGTGCGTCCGTCGGTTTCATTCTTGGACTGAGCAGCAATTTCGAGAATCTGGTCGGTGATCTTGTCGAACTTCTCAGGTGTCATTTTATTAAGGCTGGCCTTGACCTTTCGCTGCACCATGTCCGGCGGCATGTGTCCGTCTCCACCAGGAGCCGGGCCGGCAGTTCCGGTTGCAGCAGCTCCCACAGATCGTGGTTTCCAGCCTGTGCTTGATGGTAGCAACGGCTTGAGATCCGCACCAGCAGTAAGTGGCATAGCCTTCGCCGCTTGCTGTTCCTCGTGCCTCGTAGGCTGCCTACCTCCTCGCTTGCTGCCACCACGGCCCCGACCGCTTGGCTCACGTGGTGACGCCGGCTGCTGTGATAGTGCGGTTGATGAGTTGGTTCGACTCATGGGGTTTGAACCTCCCAGTGGGAAGCCGCTCCGACCGCCAAAATTGTACGCGAGCGGATTGTGCATCGTCGGCTTCGGTGGCGCACCCATGCCCGGCGTTGACATGGCAAAGCGTTGCTCCGAGGTCGTTCCTGGAGGAAGGGTCTTGCCGCCGACCCCCTGACCAAATGTGCCCATCACGAAATTTGACGGGAGAGGAGGACGATTGGAGGGGTTCTTTATCAACGAGGGTGTGCGAGCCGATGCGGGACGCGCTGTATCGTTTGTATCCCCGACAGTGTCCTTTACCTTGCTTGACCAGTCCTCGGACGGTTTCTCGGTAAACACTTGTTGGAACTGGACCAAAAAGCCGGTGTTATACTTGAACTTGCCCATTGGAGCGTTCTTGTTCAAAGCTGGGTTGGGAGAGGCAATAGATGGAGGATACTGGACGTCCTTCACGGAAGTGATAAACCGCGCTGAACGTAAAGACTGAAGAGCTGCGCTTGGCTGAGCTGGCTCGACAGGTTTCGACGTGGAAAGTTTTAGAGCGGCAGGCTTCTCGCGCTTACCAGCACTAACTGACCGAGGTGGTGGCGGCATCGACGCATCTGAGACGGGTGTTGCAGTACCGCTATCCGCAGGAGTTTTGATGGCGACAGGTGTATCACTCGGCGGTGTGGAAGGGGCGTCCTTGTTCTTGAGCGCAGCAAACATACTCTCTCTTTCCTGTTTTGATTCCTCACCCTCAGCTTCGGCCAGCCTCTTGATACGAAGCTCTTCGGCCTCCTCAGCTTCACGCTCGGCTCGCTTCATGTCTTCCTCCGCTTGGGCCGCAGCTTCAGCCTCCTTCCTGGCTTTCTCTTCCTTCTCGGCCTGCTTCTTCTTTTGATACCGCTCTTCGGCCTCGGCTTCTTGACGAGCCATCTCAGCCTCGATGCGGGCGAACTCCTCCTCTTCCTCCTTCTCTTTCTGGGCCTTGTCGCTGGCCTCCTTGGCGCTCGCCGCCGCTCTCTCCGCTTCCTCGGCCTCTGCCTTGGCCTTCTTCTCCTTTTCGTCTGCCTCCTTCTGAGCCTTGGCAGATTCGCGCTCCTTTGCCTCAGCTTCCTCTTTCTCCTTGACCAGCTTCTGCTCCGCCTCCAGCTTTTCCTTGGCGGCCTTTTGCTCTTCTTCATCCTTCTTCCGTTTCTCCTCCGCCATATCGGCTTCGATCTTTTTTGCCACAGCGTCCCTCATCCCGATCTTCTTCTTCTCCTCGTCTTCCTTCACGTTCTTGCTCTCTGTGCGGTTGTGGTGAACATCCGTGTGACTTGATGAACGAGGCGGGGGAGTGGGTGACGAAGAGACGATGACGGGCGAATGTGAAGCGGGTGCAGGAGATGCGGGTGGCTTGTCGAACCCTTTTACGACGGCACCAGTGGTCGGATCTTTGATGACGATACCGATGCTCTTGCGTTGAGGAATCTGGAACTGATTAGACTTCGGGGCGGGGGTATTGGTACCACGACTTGGAGCATGTGTATGACTAGTTGCTGGAGTGGTGATCGGAGTCGGCGGCTGGCCCATGCTTGAGCTTGGCCGGTCAGACATGGACATCGCAGACGCATTCCGCGACATGGGCTGTGATTGCTGTTGATTCCCATACGGCGCTTGCATGTAGGGTTGCTGGGGCCCCTGCGGCATGTGGTAGGGTGGACGGGGTGAGGCGGGAGGCATGTATTGCAACTGCGGGGGCATGCCATATTGGGGCGCATAGTAGCCATAATTCGGGTCATAACCCTGTGGCATACCGTACTGATTCTGGTGTCTCATCATTAGAAAGTGCTCAAAAACACCAGAGTCTGGTGACAGGTTTGGACTGGGCAGATTATGGAAAGCATGCAGTTGCAGTTCGGCAATCCTGGCGTCTTGACTAAGAAACGGAGGTTGAAAAGATGAAGAAGAAGTTGGCTTTACTTGAGGTGGCCCCATGTGCTGAGGGTATCCGCCATAGTGCTGTGGGTGCATATGCGGATTTGCCATGGTAACTGGCCCCATCTGCGGGGTCACCGGGTGTGAGTTTTGGAGAGCTGGGCTCCGAGCGCTCTGGTGAGGCGAGTTCGGATAGGGTGCCAAAGGTCGTCCTTGACCTTGATACTGAGCAGACATATTGGGACCGCCTCTGGGTTGACTTGGAACGGCTCGGAAAGATGGACCCGGAGGATATCCCATTTGATGTGGATAAGGTTGTGGGTAGCCTCGTCCACGGCCGGACTGTGGAGGATATCCTCCTCGATTCATTGCCGGACCCATACCCGAACCACTCAAGTCACTGTGTGCAGAGTGTGAGGATTCACGCCGCAAGTGACCTGGCTGTGGGCCAGGAGCAAGCGGACCTTGTGCCATAGCCGGTCGCATATGTCGCTATAGCCACATCAGTTTTCTGATTCAGTGCAGGTGGTATTGGTGACTGGATGAGTGACTTACGTTGCCTTCGTCTCCTCCGAGACTTCCGAAGCTCAAGCCATTACCCTGCCCGTGAAGACTGGACGGCGGCCGTCCACCGCTCGCAGCCGGTTGAGGAATGGGTGAGGGCGAAGTTTGTGGCGATGTAATTCGCGGATTCATCGGTGCGGCTACCGACAGAGACGACGACATGTTTTGTGCCAACTGAGGAACGCTATGTGTTACCGCCGGAGATCCACCCACGTTTATCGAGCCGAACTGGATCCCGTTGCCTCCATTTGGCTTCCCCACAACCGGGCCGCCGTTGGGCATATAGCCGGTCGCTCCAGCCGCACTTATGGTGACTGACGGCTTTCGGCTATGATCACTATTTGTCAAGACCTCGTTGCCATTGGTAATGGCCGGAGTAGCTCCAACCGCTGGCACCGCTGGAGGTGGGATTGCTGGCTTGCCGTTCATTGGCGGAACGGAATCGGACCTGCCATGCTGACCTCCCGCTGCCACGGGTGATATTGTAATGCCCGACGCGGTCGGCGGCGGAAATGACTTTTTGGTCGCGTTGGCGTACGAGCGGGCAGTGCTAGGGACCGGCACAGAACCTAGAGGCGACGCCGTCCCGCTTATCGAAGCCGAGGGAGAGTGCGCTTGGTTGACGGTCTGCGTGACGTTGGTTGGAGCCTGGGGTGGAAGAACTGGTTGCTGAGAAATGCTTGTCATTAAATCGGTTGTTTGGAGGACTTTTCACGGGCTGAAAGTGGGTGATCGATTAAAAGTTCTCGTGTGATAAGTCGAGAATCGCACTTTTCCAAAGTTTTCCGAATGTCAAATCCGAAGTGATGTTGCGAAGAGAATGATGGAGAAGACGGAGTGGAGTGTTTGTGCGATTGACTTCTAGTGAAGTTTCGTCGCAGTAGTGAATCAACAAATAACAGGGTATGTAAATGAGGAAGGAAGGCCTGGCAAGAGCCGGCACCCTGGTTTTGGAAGGAGTGGATTTCTCAACAAAACGTGAGGCAAGGTCGATCGTGACTTCCACCGAAGGAGTTCTTTTTCTTTTGAAGGCGCGATCGTCCTACTTCAGCGTGGAAGAGGACCCGCTGGAGAAGTAGATCGAAGGTTTGAGGTTTACTAGGAAATCCTCTCTCTCGATGATGTAGAGTAGAGAAGATCGTGTGTGGAAAAAGAGACGACAACAGCCTCAGAAAGAAGGGGACGAGGCAAAAGTTTCGTAGCTTACAACACTAAGCGAGATTGAGGCTTAGCGCCCTTTCGAACGTACTTGGTCACTTTTTCGGGAGCGAGATTGCGTACCAAGGAATCCTTCCAGCCAAAGAGTTGCACTCCAAAGCTCTACGAGTACCTTATCGATTGGCAATACCTTATTAATTCGTCCAAGGCATCTCATATCATTTGATATCAAAAAAAGAGTCATGATCTGTACTCATCCCCGTCCACCCTTGCAAGAGATCATCCTCACGAGCGACCTTCTAGAAGTGGTCTCGGTGGCAGCACAGCATCGGGATTGCAGACTCGTACTCCCATCCTTGGTGTAGGGAAAAGTAAATATATACTCACGGGTCCAAACAATTGCGAATTTGATACTGTATATATGGAGAGACGGAGTATAACCAGCCCACATCGAAACATCGACTCTGTCAAGATTATAATTCAGCAGTGTCGGCTGTACTCGTGATATCGCATTATCAAATCTCAAGCAACCGTCGCAACGAACCTATTCTAGGTAGAGCCGTAATTGTGCGTATAAACAATGTCAAACTAAATTAGATCAAACAGAACACACTTCAGTGCTATTTAGCCGTTGGGCAATCAATAACAATGAGAGTTGAGCAACGACAACAGACCTTCTGGCCTTCATGGATCTCTGACAATATCAATCATGACAAGAAACAGAAGCCCTAAATATAGATAGTCCCATCACAGCGCACTTATACGAAGAAGCTGCACGTACCGGCATGCGGCAGAAATGACGTCCATGGCACCGCTGTGAATGAACAGCATACCCAGTAATAATCCCAAAAGACAGTGCCGCAATCGGACTGCGACTCTCAATGATTCGCCGTCCTTTGCTCCGGGCTCACAGCAGAGGACTTTGTACAACTAACTCACTGTGAGTCACTCTGGGCTGCATCTTGGCAATTTATTCAAAAGGTCTACCTTACTTGTACACTACCTAGTACTGTCTTATTCAGGTAATTTATCCAGAACAACATCTCTTGCGCACAGCCTCTGTGCCACGAACGGCAGGTTTCGTCGTGAGTCTGTCTGAGACGCTGATCGTAGCAGGAACGAAATATTTCTGTGTACCATTCGATCGCCTCAGCAATGGAAGCAATCCGTCAGCTTCTCTAAGACATCCGGTTGCAAGCATGTGAAAATGGACAGAATCCTTCCGTCGGCTTCATGGCTTCAACCTCCTAACCGAAAGAACCTTAGATGGCCGGCGCCACAACAGCACCAACGGGCGAACCACTACTTCAGCAACGGTTCCTCATGACAGAACACAGAGAAGAAGTCACAACTATCATAACGATAATATCTTATTAGTGATCATACGCAGAAGACTCCTTCAAACAAAAATACAAAAGGGCTGACAAGACGATGTATGAGTATTGATATTAACCGTCTTCGCGGCCCACTGGTCTATAACCTTCCCTTTGCCGACGCGCCGCACGCCACAATGTCTTGTCTCGGTTTGATCCTCAGGTAAGACACTTTATGAAAGGTGCGCCGTTGTGCGAGCCAGCACGAAGTGTGGTTTAAGCCCTACGTACCTTAATTCGGGAAGCTTACGGGCATGGGAAAAGCAGTCGAACAGAAGTCATACAAGGCAATTTCAAACTCGAGGCGATAGAAATGTCGTTATTCGAACAGTTCAGCATGTCATACAACTAATAGACCTATTATCATGCCATAGTCCTACACAAACCAGCAATGTTGCTTCCCAATTGATACCGACCCTTCCAACCATCCCAAGCGCCACACTCTGTTCATAAATTCCTAATATCCAGCTCACTTGTGGTTCTGGTACAGCTCAAAGAGCTTAGGCAACAAAGCGCCCAACAACTTGGTGTCCTTCAACAAGTCATGCCCAATTGGCACATCCAATTCCGACACCGTCCACGCAACCTGTCCTCCCAGCAGGGCCGGTTTGTCGTCCGTAACGTCCGTGAGCCAGTTGATGAAGGCCTCCCCGCCTGCTGCCAATGCCGGGTTGACGAGCCAGAAAGTACTGTATCAACAAACCACGGGTTAGCCTCACTGACAGTGACTGCCTCTAATGAGAACAGAAGGAGAACTTACACGCGAATGGTCCAGATGATCGCGGTCCGGTTGCGCATGATGGCTCGAAACAGCTGCGTGAACTGATACCACCGCTTCTGCTGCGTCGTCGCCGGACTGACACCGGGCGTCGTCTCCGCCTTACTCTTGCCGTACTCGGTTGCCGACTGTTCCGATCTCGACCAAACTGGATCGTGGTCCTGGACGGCGCGAAAAGAAGTCAGCTCATGACAAAACCCTCGTCTCAATCTCAAAAAGAGATTGAAACTGCTCGACTTACATCGCGACTCTGCAGCTCGCCATTCTTCAACCGGCGCAAATAATCCGCCCACATCTGCGCGCCCGGATTCCCACCCGTCTCGGCCGACTTGCCCAAGGCGATGGCGCCCCCGCGCTGAATGGCCTCGACGATGCCCGCGTCGACGTACGAGACCCACGTCCCCGGGGTGCCGATGCTCTTCGAGATGAAGAACTCGATCACGCCCTCGATGGCGCGGAACTTATTCGTCGCCTTGAGCGGTCCAAAGTGCTCCGATTGCATGTAGCGGACGTAGTTCAGCCGGGACGTCATGCTGCTCGTCTCGATCTCCTGGAAGGTGCAGCTGAGGGAGGCCCAGCATGCCGGGTTCGCCGGGACCGTAGGGTCCACTGGGATCAGAGGGGAGGGCGAGGCATCGCGCTCGGAGAGGGCTTGCGGGAGGGCGGCGCCGAGGCCGAGGCCGCTCAGGCTGAGGAGGGTGAGGATGGAGGCTGTCTTCATGGTGGCTCTATCCTAGACAAATATCGTCGACGTTACGAGTGCTCGTCAAGCCAATGATGAACCTTTTGAAGAAATCACGTCGTCGAGACTGGCGTTGGAGAAGTTTATATCCCCTTCCCTTCCCCACCACCACCCTCGTGTCCTCCGCCCCCAACGCAGCCAAGAACAATCCAACACCAAAATCCTACCTAGGTAACCTGCCATGACGCACATAACTACAGTAGACTCACCCCACGCCCCGTTTCCATTGCCGAGCGAGCAATTTCCCACCCGTCCCGTACTTATTCTTCCCCTCCCGCGACCTTATACACGATAAACGCAAGGCACCTCTGAGTTCTCAGCACGAGCGACAATCCCCTCTACAAGCAGGCAAAACAATCGAGCGAGACTACATGCGTAAGATCCCTACTCGCACATGTTTCCTACACGGAAGCTTAAATACGGGCTGAAACGTGCAAGGGCCTTGGCTGAAGTCGGGGGCGATGCTTTCTTTAGCTACGGCGGGAAATTAAAGTACGAGGTACCATTCTGCGTACATGCAGTGGAGCGGGAGGGCGAGAGGTTTTTGCAAAAGTCCGGGACAGTATGGAGACCGAAGGTAGCAGAGGATGGAGGGGCCTGGAGTTGTGGAAGGAGTGTGCGGTCGATCCCGCTACGCCTCGTGTTGGTTTTTCGCTTCGTGCTGCAGGTGTGTGGTCCTGTCATTAAGGTACCTTCGTTGTGGATATTCTTGACTCAAGGTGTGGGGTCTATTTTGGGGTGAGGTGAGTCCAGCGTGTCTGTGTACGTACTGCGAGTGGTCTCGATCTGTGGGATATCACAAGGCTGTATATTTTGAGAAAGGGGTTCTTCGTATTCTCTCCTGTAGGGTAGGGTTGCAGGCGTGTCCGAATAAGTCCGAAGTACCCTTATGAGGTGCTTTTTGGCTGCTGGTTCGGTCATGTTGTTATTAACTTCATATTGCTTACCCTGTAGTACGGACTGCACTTTAGGCTCTTTGCCCTTCTATAGTTGTACGGTTCTAACAACCTCATGGCTCTCAGCAGCGAGTGATTGGAGAAGCGTCTGTCTCTTTGCCTTGATGAATATGGTGTCCTAGGGTCAGTCCCATGAGCAATGATTTGATCATCTATACTCATTCCTGCTCGTACGAAATACGCCTGGTTGAGCTAGATACGCTTCTTTGCGCCTGGCTTTGGAGACATATGTACGCTGAGTAGCTGGTAGTTAGGTTGGACAGAACTGAGAGCAATCTGTTTGACTGAGCAACATTTCTGAGTCCTGCGAAGATAGAGCACGGTATAGGGGATAGATATCTCTAACGTTGGATAATCAGAATGCTTTTATGGTCAAGCTCGATTGGAAGCTTCGAAACTACTGTAGGAGAACGCGAAGCGAGCAATTGGTTCATGATGCAAACTTAGAGACCCGATAGCTTTGTGGTCATGGGGAGTACTCTAGCTCGTGAAAACGAAAGCTGAAGATGTGTTTTCACGTCGATGACTTACATAATACGCGCTAAATTAGTTTGTTGCTGACATTGCTTGGAGCGTCTTTCAGCATGAGTTTGGGAAAAGCAGCAACGACAAACTACCACCTAATCGTATCGGCACCGTGATACTCGTCCATTGATCACTGTGAAACCCTGAATCGGACTTACAGGTTTAGGCGGTTGACAAACAAAGCGCCGATTGTTCACCATGACGGCCGCAAAGGAGGCGGTGTCATTCGACCAGATAATCAATGCTGGTAAAAAGCCCCGCTAAATACCCTTCTTGCCTATCCCACTAATCATTGGCCTTCCCACAGATCGCCAACGGAGGAAGAATGAAGCTCTGGCAAACGAGATCTTCGGCAGAGGAAGGAGAGCAAGCGCGCCGGGGTCTGGACTAGGCAACCGAAAGGCACCGTCAGGACCGAGCCTAGCAAGCAGAATTGGCGTCACAAAGGTACAGTTAGTCAAACACGCGCAGGCCCGTATATTGTATAATCATCATGCCACGTCGGACTTCATGCTAACTATCACACTCCTGTCCTTAGCGATCTGCTTCAGCTGTTAAGCCCAAGCCCAATGTCAATGGTACTTGGGGTCACGATCTCCACCACGTCAACAATCCCCATGCTTCCCGCGTCTCACAACTACCACGAAGTAATTCTACTGCTCGTATAACGAGAGACAACCGCCTCTATGCTGCACTACAGACCGATTCAGCTGCAAATGGCACGAATAATCAAGTCACAGTACGTCCAGCAGGAAGCGGAATAAGCATTCGTGGGCTAGCCGGGCCTTATGTCGTGGTAGGAAGCAATTTTGCTCCAGGGACGACAGCTGCAGACATCGAATCCGCTATGACGCCAATAGGAGGAGAGATGACAAGCTGTAGGGTAATAACCACAGCACCCACTGTAATTGCAGAAATGGTCTTCACCGACAAAGGTGGAGCTGAGAACGTGATAGCGACCTTCAATAATGAGAAGGTATGCAGACACGCATTGTACCTACAATGCTCGAGTTGCAACTGATACACTGTCCAGGCCGATGGGAGAGTACTTCACATCTACATGAAACATGGGCCGTCAACGCCTATGGCACCGCATGTCGAAGATGCACCTATAGAACGAAAACCCGTGACCCCAGATCTTTTCCGAGCGAAGTCATCGTACGATGGGCAGAGAGAGACGTCTGATCGGAATCGAAGGCGGGCCGAGCCGGAGTTTCAAGATGGAAGGTATGGCTTCAACTCCACGGACGACCGGATGGATGTAGCCATGGACGACGGGCGAGATATGAGAAGAGATGACAGGAGAGACAGCGGGAGAGTACGAGAGTACGGACGAGGGAGGGACGACCGCGGCCTCTACAGTGACGGCATGGTACCGAGGCCACGTGGGAGAAATTTCCGTTGACATTTGTACGCCTTTGCAAGAGGCTGCGATTGAGTTATGTATGAGCTTTTTGGAGCTCAGAGGCTATCAAGTGACTTACAACGTAGGCCATTGGGCCCTGTACAATAGCTTTGCTAGGAAACAGCGTAGGGGTTCAGGTTAGATCAGCTATGGAAAGGATTCCAGGCCTGACGCTCGTAAGGTCTGCTTCTGGCTTACAGCGATTGAAGTACCATAATATGAATGTTGCGAACGTTTTCATCGTATTACTTCTGTAACTCTTGCAGCTCGAGGTGGACTACGGCGAGGTGCTTGGACCACCCTAGCAGTGCGTTGCAATTGCGGGCAATCCCGACTGCATTTGAACAACGGCTATCTGCTATCTAACATTTGTCCGTCAAAAGATATTATTGTAGACAATGGCGACCACAATTCAGCAGTCAGAGACTATGGAATGGGATGAAGCGCGCTTCAACACCGCGCTTGCTCGCCTTCAAGAAATGCACATCCAGGTAAGGAAGCGCCTCTTACCTCCTCCGACAGCGCTCTTACCAGAAACTGGCTGACGATCACCTCATATGTAGCTCCGGAAGCTCCGCAACACAATCCGGAGCTTGATTGAACCGATGCTCGAACCCCACGGTTCCCCAGAAAGCCTTTATGCTACATTCTCACATGCCGCTACGACTGCTGCGAAGAATATGAGGGTGTTTACGGATTTGATGGAGGATACCGAGAGTAAGGCGCTTCTAGAGAAGGCCAGGATGAGGAGGGTGGAAAGCTCGGTGGCTATTTTACCGTGGAGGGTCACGCAGCATGAGGGGTGGTTGGAGAATGACAGGGCAGTTTTGGCTGGGGAAGTCCACCATGAGGAAGCAATGGACCACTCAATCCCAGACGAGTTGAGTGCGGACGGAGAAGAAAAGAATCCAGGAGTGATTCTGGAGGCATTCAGACATGAACATCCGACAATCACAGCGGATATGGACGATAAGGCGAAGATCATCAAAGTGATTGGATTCTGATGCGGGTTAAATCTACCATGCTAACCGGCCTAGATCACTCTTCCGCCGCCGGCCCGGATGAAATTTACAATCACTATCGACCCTAACTCTAAAGAACAGAAAATCTTCCGGATATCGTGCAGCGGATCGTCACATTTGCACGCTGCAATTCTTCGCTGCCTCTCAACACGCCCACGACAGAATGATCTTCGATTCCTCTTGGTTTGTTACCCGGCAATTGTCTATGTTCTTCTTGCTAACCCCAAGCAGGAGATGGTGCGCGCTTATAGCGACATTAAATCCAAACCCTGCGCCGCATGCGGGAAACTTCTGGATGGAAAGCCTCAGTTCCCTGTAATCCGAAGAATGAGAGAGCACACAGACTCAAGCTCTAATGACGGACCGACGTGGGATGCCTTGCACGAATTGTGCGCTTAGGGCGGACCAAGTCCTTCCGTTCAACAACTACAGGGCCACTCTGTGAATCCCGATGTCGGACACGTTATATAAGGCGGATGCGTCCAATACCACCTGCCCGCCGCGTCACGAAATTCCAATGGATACGGCTCTTTGCCGTCTGAGCACCACCTGACGTCACTCCACCTCGTGTCGTTGAAAAATGCCGGTGGTTTGTTCTCGTACCTCCTCGTCCGAAAGTTATACCTCTTTTTCCCTCGATCGGCGTGGCTTGCAGGAGGTAAAGCGACGTCGTTCCAGAACCTCTCCGGGTCGTATTCGGGCCACCGAGACCATCGCGATCGACAAAGCTTCCATCTTTCGTCGAGTGGGGCGATATGTATGTCCGGCCCCTTTCCGGTCAAGATGTCCCTGATGCCCCCGAGCGTGCCTTGGCGTTTTCCGTCGTTCGGCCAGACCCAGCAGTAGCGCTTTCTGGCCATCGATCCAGCTGGAATTTGAGTCCGTCGTCGACAGTTCGAAAAATGTGTATGGAACAGCAGAGGAGGGCGACACTACACTGGTACGAGCCCAACGAATCGCCAGACAGACACTGCCAAAAGCCTGCGCCGGCCGTCTCCTAAATACCCTCTCGTTTGATCCCCCAGACCAGCAATCATCGGCCTCATCACCTGCTCCGCGCAGGTCCCACCTCGTCCAACCCACGAGGCCCGCACCAAAGTTTGACACAAACAAACGTGCTTGCTACTGTGAATTCCGCTCTACAGCACACCATCGCTCGCAATCCGAAGAAACCTTCTCCTTTACTGAAAGAACACTCACTCATACCTGGCGCACATATCGGCGACTCGTCGGGCCAGGGGCGATTCGTATTTCCAATCTTGCCGGATCCGTAAATGGGGCGGTGGAACAGGCAAGCGGACGGATACGTGCATCCAGAGAGCGATCAGAGATCTTTTCGGATTCGGGGATCGCGGTTGGATAGTGGTTGGCTTGCGTAGTCACACGGGGGCGGGTGGCTGCAGCATGGGGCCTATTGGGTTCGGGTTCGGGTTCGGGTTCGATCTTGTTCTCTCGGTGGCCTCGTTGTGCGGAGGGGTAGGGTATTTGGCTGGGGTGTTTGTTGCGGATTTCTTTATTGTACCGTTCTGCACCTGGAATAGAGGCACTCGACGCATTGGAATTCAGGGATTTTGGTGCGATGCCAACAAGTGATCTAGATGTAAACAACCCCACCACATTCCCCATGCCCGCCTTTCCCTTCCACCTGGACCTTTGACGTTGAACTCCAACCTCAGGCACGAGGTCAGATGACTCGATCGATCTGTCCTGTTTATCGCACAAGTATACGTGCTGTGTTGCTGGATGTAGGGAATGGAGGAGACTACGAGAGGGTTGGGGTGAGAGGACGAAGCATGTGGAGAGAGTAGGAGGGTGGAGGATGAACGCATGTATGAGAGTACAGCGATATGACAGAGCGGGTGAAAAGTTTGCGCCTGTGGGTCCTCGAGCACTAGCACAGGCAAAGGCGAAGGCAATGGGAATGGATTTGAGTCGAACGCAACCCGTTTAGGGACGATGGCTGTTCCGTGTCGAGGAAGGATGGAGGAATTCCTTTTCGTGTCATTGTTTCGGGCGTACAGTCGCGTCGTGGAATTGTGGGGTTGAATGAAGGGTGAGTGAGAATGAAGGTGAGGCGAGGGAGGGAGGGAGGCAAAGGAGAGCAAGCGACGAGAGTGCTGGGTCCGTGTAGGTAGATTCCTTAGGGCTCTCTTTGCAGGGCTTGATGCTACGCATGCTTCACCACGCTCCCGCCCGTATCCGTATATTGAGGAGGAGATAGAAACTCGGGGAAAGAGGATACCTACCTATGTAGCCGGATCCACTGAGTTGAGACGTACTGAATAGACTTCTTCGTGCATGTCATGTCGTCGAGGACCCAGGTGACCAAGCACTGCGGACATCTACATTACGTTGAAGATTCGAGGGCAAGGCGAGCTTAGTAGGTTTCTCCAATATCGTGGGTTCCGGAGCACCAGATATGAGCATGATGTGTGCAATCCGGGAAACTGAGGTTTTGTGTGCACCACAAAGAAAACATCCTACCTTTGCCAAAGCTGATTGATATATGGATAGACGGTCCTAACTGATCACGTCGAAATATTCATCGAACATCAAATTCCACTGAGCCAGGCCACCTATACCATACCTCTCTGTTCACGGACATTTACAACCACCAATGCACGAAACGTTTTCCGATAAAGATAAAAACATACTCGAGGTCGGACCATGGTTCGAACTCGCGCATGTTTAAGGGAGGCATTTAGGGCATTGACGTTGTCCCAGTAGAGAGATATTCATCGAAAGTCCACTGAGCCAGGCTACCAGGCCACCTATACAAGTATCTCTGCTCACTGATATATATAGTTCAAACACGAATTTCTCTTTGAGAAAAAAACAAAATCATACTCGTTGGTCGCAAAACAAGAATACCAAAGCGAGTCGGCGGTTTGTGGAGTCAATTCTCGAAAATCCCCTTATCAGCATGCACTATCAGAGGTCCTCGCAAGTTCGATATCCAGGAACCAACCCTTCTCTGCAGTGCCATCAAATCCTAAGCCCCTCATTCGGCCTCTGAGATCGTCTCTTCAGAGAGAAGCGTAGCTGAACGCTCAGGGTTGAATCTTTTGAAACTACACGCAGGGAAACAAATGCCACAATGAACGAGTGTCCATGCCCGAAAAACCATCTAGTCGTACATGGGTAAGTAGTAAGCAACTAAGTAAAGGTACCTTTAAATTTCTAGCCCTATCGTCCCTCATTTGTCGCAGCATGTGAAATGCGTACTGCTTCCGATCCCACACGCCCTATTATGACGGTGAATCGAGACCGGAAGTCCTTATCAAGACTGTTGTCTTTATGTCCACGGACGACTACGGCCCACTATCATCCATCGTATGCGGGAATGATGGCATACTTCCAACATCAGGAAGGCCGTGCGCATCGGTAGGCCCGGTGTAGACGACTCCGGTGTTGTCCTGGTAGTGCAGCCACCGCTGATCGGGGTCGAGAGATAGTACGGTCGACGCGGGATCATTCTCTGTCCCAGGTAGCCAGGCTTGTTCAAGTGGCTCCTGAAGAGCGTAGAAAGACCCATGAGGAGCACTGGCTGCAGCCGATTGGTACGACGATGTTTGTTGTACTGAATGGAGATTGGGAGCAGCCCAGTACGGCTCGTGTCCTCGTTGTGTGAGAAATGGTGCATGGGGAGACGGCAGAGGCTGATGCGATCTTTGTTGCAAGGGGAGCTGAGGTTGAGGAACGGAATTAGAGGCCATCATATTAGGCTCGGCTCGGAGCGAGGAAGGGGCTTGAAAGGTTTGATTACTATCTAGCTGCCTGTGAACAACCATACTCAGCAGCAAGAACGAGCTACCTACTAGGTTGTCCTCCGCTGAAAGGTGTTCTACCACTCTCTCTGCCATTTCCAGGCTGATATCCCTTGACAGAACCCGACAGACTCCTGAGAGACGCCGGCTGAAGACCACTGTGACTCGACGGACTCGTCGTATATACCGAGCTTGATCGAATCGATGGCACCAAGGTCTCTCGTGGTCGGGTGTGCACTTCATGCAGTGGCAGTGGTACCGTCGGGGTACGGTTCGGATACGCGGTGCTAAAACTTCTGGATTGACCGAACGGAGTCACAGTCTCGGGACTGGGGTTCTCCGAGTTGGGAAACGCACTGAAATGCGATCTGTCACTCGTTGTTGATATAGGCGATAGCTCGTCCGATGTAGAGCAAGATCCTGCGGGAGAAAAGAAATCGCCAAAGGCCGAGCTCATACTGAGAGGGGAAATGATGCTCTCATCTGCGCTCTGAAGGCTCAGAGCGTGGAGCATAGATGGTTCGATCATTTCCTGATCGCTGAACGTTGATGTGCGTGACAAGGGAGGGCCAGTCGGACTGCCAGTGCGCTGGCTTCCAGCCGAGAAAGGGCGGAGAGCTTGGGTCATGTCAAAGTCTTCTGGAAGTGCTCTCGATTTGGTGGTCCGGTCTCGGTCATCACTTGTCAGACGTTTGAGCTTCGCGCGTCTAACTCCGGTAAGTTCTGCACGTTGACGGGAGGTAAAGTTCCATAGGGGGTTATACCTGTTCTGAAACCACACTTGCACCTGACGAGAGCTCAACCCAGGAATCTCCCTCGAAAGCCTCTCACGTTGCGCCACATCCGGATGGGCTTGCCGCGCGAACTCGCTCATGAGGTAACGTGTTTGACTGTGCGTCAGCCTGTCAAGGGTTAGATTGAATGCTTGGCGTCGCGCAAAACCTCAACCACCTCACCGGAATCGGTTCGTCCTCCGCTTATCGACACGACCTTCCGCGGTGCTCTGAGACGGTGCATCGTCTGCTGTGCCCTCGAGCTCCCCTTGAGTCGGCGCATTTTCCATCTCGCCATCACTTGGCGAGCCCTGCTCGGCTCCTGACGGATCACGAGGAAACGTAGGGATGCCGGTTTCAGATCCTGGGACTCCGTATGTAGTCATAGGAGGGTGATAAGAGTAGAGCGAGTCCAGTCCCGGCTGAGAGAAAGAAGTGAGTGGCTCGCGATCTGTACTGACCGGCTCAGCTAGTAAATGGATAGGGGTTGTGTAATCATTTGACATAGATCTCGAGGGACTGGAACGGCAATGGTGGCTCTGGGAAGATGTATGCAACGGCCTGCTTCTCCTGCTTGACGTCAGCTCGCCATCGGTACTCGCGGCCGTGGCAGTGCCTTCGTTATAACCAGCGTAGGACAAAGGGGCCTGATACTCGGCCTGAGATTGCCAGTCGCTCTGGGGCGTAGAAAAGGTGAAAGCTGACATTGTGGAGGTATCGAAACGAAGACGCTGCAATGTATTGTCTGAAGTACGGCGAGCTTCCCTGTACTACGTGGATTTTGTTCGTTCTCCACTTGACAACGACAGTGTGACATCAGACAACAGGCTGGTAGTTTCATGTGTAGCTCAAAGCTTGACTCCCCGGTTGACCCAGAGAATGAAAGTGTGCTGAAAACGAACTTCTGCACCGAGGATGGGTGGCGCTGTCGGTTGAAGTCCAGGCTCAAGCTCAAGAGGAGAGCCTTGGCCTTGATAGAGTGCATGAAACACTGTCGAAAAGCGCCGTGGCCATGTCTATCTTCGCTGCTGTCCAAACTTCGACGGGCGGAGACCGAACACAAGGCCGGCTTGATTTATTCAATCCAATGAATTCCAGCTGTGAATCTTTGAACTGATGCTGTAGTCATAGTTAGCCTCACGAGTGAGCTTCGTGTAATCGCACCCGGAGTTAGTCGAATAACCTATGAGAACCTATTTTCTACGTTAAAGCTTGAGCGCCACAATAGCACGGCCGCGGGAAGAACAAGCGCACCTCGATCCCCGTGATTGTTGGAACTGGTGCCTGAGCTCGCTCGTTACCTCCACTGAAGCACAACAGATCTAAAACCGGCCTTATCCTTATTGAGGCGCTATGGAGCACAGACAGGGAAGGTTAGACCGTCGTTAACAGGTATCAACGTATCACAGAGATAAGCGGTATAGATCCGTGTTGAAGGAGCTGTCACCAGGGCTGACTGGAGGCGGATACTGTGTCAAGGTGATCGGACCAACCTTGAGCTGAACGTAATGAATACTCCTGTGTTGCCCTGGAATCTTCCTCTCAGGCAGGCAGCATCGGAGGGATAAGTAGCTTGTAAAAGGTTGAGTAGGCACGCACATCGTAGCGTCCCTCCATCGTCCCCATCTGAGATAGGCGGTTGTGGCTATCCGCTGCACAGTCACCATCTACCCACGAATGAGATGTCGATGCAGACCTCACCTGGCAGTCAAGGGCGAATGGAAGTGAAGAGTGCCGTAAGCGGTGTAGGCGAAGAAGCTATATGACTTGCCGAAACGCCGCTGCACAACCCATGACAACGGCGATCGACACACCAGCCAGTTGCCGCTCCCTACACCTCTTCGTAGGGTAGAGGTTAACGCTGTATGGCCGAAGACAAGTGCGGGGATCTGGTCATGTCCTGGGGTGCCTGTCAACCCATGAGAGGCATGATCGAGTCTAAGACCCGAGTTTGTATTAGTGACTACCGCCACGTCCCACCCTTACCGGCTCTTTTTGGGCTGCACCTGGCCTTCTCTCCCCGCCTCTACTACGACCATATCAGAACGTCGAAGAGCCAATCTCGGCTACAATGACACCCCCAAAGTATATGATTCCTTCTTCTACTCGTTGAAACCTTGTAGAAGAACCCTAGTCGGCGTCAATGCAGGGGCGTTGAGTGACAGGTAGCATACGGAGCTAGCCATTTCTCTTTCCCCGGCAGTAGTTTCGAGCGATGGTGCGCGATACCAAACTCGACGTTGAGACCGAAAGACGTCTGCGAAAGGGCTGAGCGGGCCGCTCCGGCCTGCCTCTGGGACATTAGGTAAATCCACCCCCAATGGCGTAGGCTGATACCTCGAGGTGCTACCAGGTAATCGCAAACACGTCCCGCAACATCCGCCACTTCGGAGATGGACCAATTGAAAGCGCTCCAGGTCGGGCACCGGCGTGCCTAGTTTGATTATCGCTGTTATCATTATAGCTCGGACTGTCCTCTGTACGTAGCATACAGTAAGCTGCGAATTCGGAGACAGCTCAGAAGCTCGTGCAGCAGGAGGAGTCCACCGGGCTCCGAATGCACGCTCTCAGGAGAATTTAATGATCGACGCCAAGGGTGGTGGAGAGGCCGTTTGTTATTAGTGTGGGCTCGCCCACGTTGACTTCTCTGCCATCGAGCATCCTTGTGAGCGTCCCATCAGCCTATCGGAAGATTTCTTGACACGGGAGGTTATTGAAATTCAATCCATCAAGACTGACAGTTCTGCATCAAGTCTTTCGATAGAATTGGTTGACGCACGAGAAACGACAATTGTGCTGCTGTTCATGTCCCGAAGGCCGATTTCGCTCTCTCTCTATCTCGCTCTCTTTCTCTCTCAAGGTTGCTCCAGATAGCTCATTGTCCTAACCAAGTTGGCGGTAATGAAGTAGTATCATTACCATGGGGTCCCAGGTCCCTTAGCCGTTCTCAACAGCAAACCGAAATGAGATGAAATAGCCGACTTGTTCCTACTCGTCGTCCTTGGGCCGATCAGGGAAGGCCAGGCCAGAGACGGTTGTTGCTGGCGGCAATAATCAATCCTACAAAACTCAACTCAAAAGGCAAAAAAAGGGCAACGATAATAACGACGGTACATGTAAGGTATGAAATGAACCCTATATGGTAACGTATCGAATTGAAGGCGGAGTCTGACTTCTCGAACCCAGGGGATTGAAACGTCGTTTGATAGCCTTTTAAGCCTGGAGACGCCCTGCAATCGCGTTTTAGGAAGCCGTTACCATTTCGGAGCAGTTAAAGGTTACCTTATTCGGTGTCACAGTCACAATGACAGAGTATACTGTACCTTACGACTAATGAGTTGGTACTCGTCACAGGTAAGGTAAGGTAAAGTATAGACGAAGCTTTATGCAGATAGATGCCTTACGTTGGGATGACAGGACCACCCCCACTCTCCGATCAAATAATGACGCTTCTTCGTACAGCACTATTACACAAAGTAAATGAGAGTTGCTGTGAAGGACACAGTTGCACACTCCGATAACTCTCCCGATCGGCGTTGTCTTAAGCCCTGGGCAATTGCCGGACACCCACCGCTGGAACGGCTGCAAGCATAAGATCCCGCAAGCTATTTCAAATCTGTGACACGGCCCGAGTTGAAATTCTGAACGTCTTATAACAAAGACAGCTTCATCCAGTCGGGTTTGTGAATCTCGAGTACAAGGACTTCTGAAGAATGTGAACCTTAAGTGCAACCTATGTCTGTGAAGCGCTGGGCCACACGCATCGGAAAGGACGTCGAGATGCTTCTCTTGATTGTAGAGAGCATATAAAGACTCGAAACGATCCCGAGACGCTGCAGAGGTATGATCGCTATCGCAGACTTGTAGCCTTGTGACATATCGGTCCGTGGCGAATCCTTTGGAGGCGTTGTGTAAGAACTGCAGCTGCGATGTCGCCATAGGAACGGAAGATAGCTTCTACTCTACTGGTGTCCCTGGTTCTGGTATCGCTACCCAGTGAGTTCTGTCCTCCCGCGACGTTCAGGTGGAGTAGTCACGGTCAAGGACGCCTGACTTGAAGACGCCGCAAGTGGCACGTCCGACTTAACCCCTGAGGTGTCTTTGGAGCTCTCGTCCCTGACATTTTCGGTTTCATCCGCCGGCTCAAACAGTGCCTGCAGGTTGTTTCCGTCGTCAATCTTGTCGAACAAGTTCAGCCTGCTTTTCGAAGCTATGCGTAGCGTCCGCCATAATTTGCTTGCTCTTGCGTTTGCCGATAACTGCTTGTCCTCCTCGGTCTTTGCCATTTGAATGTCGAAGTCGTCCTCCTCAATTGCCCTCCGGAAAGATTCTGCAGTCGGAACCCTATACCTAAGGGATGTTAGCTAGAACCTCGAGATTTTACTTGTCGCTGGCTTGCCTGTCCGGGTCCTTCAACCTTTCCAAACCGTTTGAACTCTCTGCGTCCGACAAAAAGCTGATATCTAGTGAGCCTAGTGGCGTTGCCCGCAGCCTTTTGTTAGCTGATGCTTTTTGCGCGTTGGTCTTCGCTTTCAGGAATTCTTGAGCAGATATAGGTGGTCGCTCAATTGGTGGACAGTTTTCGGCTTTCCAACGGACCCAGTTTTTGTCTCGTGATAGGACCGTATCGACCATGCGATAGTAGAACTTGCCTTCTGGACCCTGTTGTAGATACGTAGCAATCACCGATTTCGTGTGATTTGCCCATTTTGCCTGGCAATAAGGTTAGCGGGCCTTGACGACTACAAGAGATGATGCCTACATCTTCTTCAGGGAGGGTATAGCTGTAGAGTACGGATTTGTTCGTCAAGTCAGCCAGTTTGGCCTTGGCCTTGGGCGTAAGGGATAGAAGGAAGTCGATCAAGATCAACGCTTGTACAAGTATGTGTCGCCGGAATGCCAGGTCGCTGACCTATACCTCATGAGCCAAAGCAGTCAGAAGAACCGGAAGCGATGACGCACTTCAAGTTCGAACAGGTCTCTACTGGTTAGATACTTAGGGTTGAAGTTGCTAGCAAGATCCTCGCCACGTTCCCCTCGTTTCCTCTTGGTCCCTCTGCGATCCTCGGAAGCTTTGATGGTGCTACGAGTGTCGATGTCGCTCTGGACTTCTTTGAACTTGGCGATGGTAGATTCTAAACCCTTTTTGAAGGATTCAAAGCTGGCTAACTCAAACAAGCGTGTCGGGTTCGAGAAGTCCTGTTGGAGGGTCCAGAACGTTGGGTATAAAGTGTCCATATCTAAAGGCTCTTGAGTGCCTCCATCAGCGTCAAAAGTAACGTTCTTGGTTGCCTTCGATGCCTGATCCAAGTCGGTGGACGAGCCGCTCGGCGGATTCAAGGGTACAGATGCTTGGCTCCTTGACACGTCTGCCACCGACGCATCCTGGCCTTCATGGTCAATATCCATGGCCTGAACGGGGTTCTCCGGCTTCTGCGAAAGATCATCGAATGTGGTAACATTTTCGACATGATATTCTCCTCTGAGATTGACCGAGCTTTTATCTCCAAGCGGAAAGCTTTGGAACAAGAAGATGAAGACACGCCCGCAGAACACAGTGTCCTCGGCCCGGGATAAGCGCCGGAGTAGCTCATTGCAGGAGCGCAGGATAATTAAGTTTTTTTGTTTGAAGTGTTTCTGCAGGGGACAAGAGTCAGGACATTTGGCCCAAGGATATTAATTTGCTCAAGCAGGGGATCTCACTGCCGTGATACGTTCTCTTCGAGACTCTAGGTAATCGAACACCTTTCTGCAACCGTCAATCGTTTGGCTATCCAGTAGTTCCTCGATGAGCCAGAATATGAGTCCTGGCTCACATTGTTCTAAGTCTCCCTTAGCTTCCCATCATACAACACCCTCAGGTTAAAGCGTACCGTTGTCAGAGAAAATCGAGATTACATCCAGCAGATTCCATATCTGAATGAAGGCGGGGTCGTCTATAGTGGTCGAAGCCTATTCAAGCGTTAGTACGAACAAAGGACAAGAGCCTACGTGAACTGACCAGGAGGTCATAGAATATGTTTCTGAAAGCTGTCTCGATTCCAGCATAGTGCGCCTGCCTGTTGTGTTCCTTCTGAGCCGGATTTTGTTGCAACAACCCATGGTCATCATTCATAATCTCTTCAATCTGGCCTTTGAAGTCGCCAATTGTCAAGGCCGGCTCAATGTTATGTGTTCTTTCGATGCGACGGGCTGACGTTAAGAGATCCTTGAAAGCCGAAGTAAATGATCGCACTGAAGCAACATCATGGCTAGACATTTCGAGGCCGTGATCTAAGCCGAGCCTCTCCCTCCCGACGTTGACGCAGCTCTTGATATGACCATGAAACACTTTCGTTATGTTTGCCTTACCTTATTGAGCCTGTGTTAAGGTTCATGAGGCTCGGCGGGAACTAAAGTATGTAGCGTTGGCGGGAAGTGTCAATCGGTACGTACCTTAGCTACCTTAATTTTGCGCGTATGTTGGCGGCGCATTGATGAGAGGACTTCCGATGCCATCAAACAGAGGGCTCATTGGGCGCAGAGCTTGAACATGGCTCCTGCACCGAATGTCGACAAAGAGCCCACTGGGAATGGCCGTCTGGATGCCACTGATAGTTATGGGTTGGACCATTGGACGCAAGTCGCAAATGAGCATTGGCTGAAGAATTCTAAAAGTAAGAAGATCAAGAAGGATGTGATCAAAAGCGAGATATGGGATGTACTGGAGAAGGAGAATTTTCAGTTCAGGTCGCTGCTGGAGCTGGAAAATCTGCAGATTCTAGAATCGTACGCTCAGAGGAGTCGAAATCCAGATGAGTTCGCAAACTCACGGCTACTAGGTATCTTTGGCCTTCCTTCAACGAAGATTCGTCAAATTATCAAGTAATCTTGATCGCGGTATTTGTTCACGTGAAGCGTCGACAGAATCTCCCAATATGGCGTAAGTGCGCTGCTTCACTACAACGAGGTCGAAACTGATCTTGCTCTAGAGAACTTCACCAATCGGCCAAATGACTTTTCATCCCTATTCCGTCGCATTTTATCGATGACCTTAGATACTTCTATAAGGATACCTCTACGGACCTACCTCCTGTCGTTCATAATCAGCGCATTCCAGTCTCTCGAGAGTGGACTGGTCCGCAAGGAGTGCGCTCCCTTAGTATCGATTGCGACCTGGCACAACCTTGCGAGCGATGCGATCAGGGATCATAAGCTTGAGACCCATGGTCAACTAAGGAAGGCATGGCGTGCCGCTGCTAAACGATATGATACAGCCGACGAAGCAACAAAGGCTAGGTTGCGGTTTGAGCGATCGTGGCTGTATTCGCTAGTACTAGACTTTATTGCTATGCTATATATCGATACTGAGTCGGCTGATGGTAAGTCGCAACCAGTATTTTTCTTAGGTCTTGCTGACCCTTTATCGGTCAGATAAGCTTACTTACTGTGAGCGGTTTATCGAATTCCTTACGGATCTGGAGAGTCAGCTACCGACCAGAAGGTATATCAACACTCTGTTACTCGACTTGAATCTGTTGCCAGTCCTGAAACTGTCTCCAATGTTCAATGAGGACAACAATGGCCAAATACGGGACTTGTACAACCTACTTCAACACTTCGTGTACTTTTCCATTGATGACTATACTGGGGCTGAGTACAGCCATGAGGAATCGTATGACGCACATTGCAAGATTCTTGCACGATTACAGAAGACGGCCCTGAAGCACTTCAAGACTAAGCTCACAATACTTGCATTATCCAACTATGCAGCCATCGACAAGCGGACTGAGCTGGACGGCCATCTGGCCTCACTTACTGACCGAGAATTGGAGGAGCTATGTGTATTGCTCGGGCTCCGTACCACATATCCCAGATCGTTGAAGGTGGTGACAGGTCGCCCACTCCTTATCGAAATCCTCCTAATCACTCATGAACGGCGCATGATCTTCCGGGAAGCAGTGGGAAGAATGAACATCTTACCAACCGAGGTGGGACATTCGTTTATGATAAATGTATGATATGTTGAAACTGACCGCGGAGCAGGCCACTCTATTCGAGCCAAGCTTGTTGCGCAATGAGATGTATGACGGATCTAGACCGTTAGCTATTCCCAAGCTAAACCTACAATATCTAAGCATTGGAGACTTCTTGTGGAGGTCTTTTATCCTCCATTGTTGCGAGTCTTTTTTCGAAATAAGAAAAGATGTCGAGGATGCGCTGAAGCGTCTGCAACCAAGTACCGGTCAGACAGCGACGACGACTAGATTCAACGGCTTCTCGAAGATGGCCTTGCCCATTTCAAAGCCAGTGTAAGTCTCACTTATGCTTATCTCTGCCGACAAATACTGAACAGCTCTTAGGATACTGGAATCCGCGCCGCCAAAGGTAGGAGAAGCCGTACCGGCTTTTGTGCGTGCCGAGATCGTGTTGGACATTAGCCGACTCAACGACGCTATCAAACGGGATTGGGACTCTCTACGCAGGGACGACGTCGTATTCCTCATGGCTGTCCAAGCAGTAAACGAGTCTTCTTCGCTGACAAACGGTCATGGCGCTACGGGAGCGGCTCGAGAGCTTGGACTGAACTATCTGCGTTCCGCAACGGTTGTGCAAATACTTGATGAGAATGGCCGTTCCCTGCGGGAATCAGCAAACGCGCAAGCGAATGGTAATTCGTACCGACCCCGGATTCGAAGAGTTGTGGTGAACTTAGACGCCGCAATGTTTAAACAGGATAGTGAAAGGATAGCGAAAGGGAAGCCTGATGTGTATGAAGCAATAAATGTCGTTGTTCGGCGGAAGGGAAGGGAGAACAACTTCAAACCTGTACTCGAGTCAGTTCAGACGCTGACAATGTCTGAAGTCCCCTTGCCTTCTTGGTTACAAGAAGTCTTCTTGGGTTATGGTGACCCCTCAGGTGCGAATTACACACGGCTGTCGAACCGTCTCAAGTCGATTGACTTTCGGGATACTTTTTTGAGCTGGCAGCACCTGGTCGAAAGTCTGCCGGGAAAGGTATGTTTTACACAGTTCTGACCTTCGTGAAGCGGCCTAACCGTTCCAAGATGGTTCAGCCCAACGACGATGCAGAATCGAGTTTCGGACCACCCTATATCTTAGAGACCCTGTCGAATACTACACCACCGCTTGCGTCGAGACCCTCCAAGAAGCGGCGGCGTGACGAAGCAGAGCCGGCCCAGGCGCCTGAAGAGGCTGTAAAAGTATCGACATACAAACCCCAAAACACAGGTCCTTATCCAACGGATGCGCCGAAGACCAATCAAGTACGCTTTACGCCCGCTCAGGTGGAGGCTATAACGTCAGGCTCTCAGCCTGGACTTACGGTCATTGTCGGTCCTCCAGGCACAGGGAAGACGGACGTTGCAACACAGATCATCAACAATATATATCACAACTTTCCCGGGCAGCGTACGCTACTGGTAGCGCACAGCAACCAAGCACTGAACCAACTCTTTCAGAAAATCATCGCTCTTGACATAGATGAGAGACATCTGCTCCGCTTGGGGCATGGTGAAGAAGATCTCGAAACCGATGTGAGCTACAGCAAGCATGGTCGTGTTGAGTCGTTCCTGGAGAATCGAGGGAAATATTTGGCCGAAGTGGATCGCCTGGCTGCTAATTTTGACGCACCTGGTGCTCATGGAAACTCCTGTGAGACCGCGGGCTACTTCAATTCTGTCTATGTGAAGCCAGCTTGGGCAAAGTACTGCGATACAGCCATGTCACCTGAAGCTACTGCGACGGTTGCTGTTGAGGCGTTTCCCTACTATGACTACTTTCACGACGCACCTCAGCCACTCTTCCCGTCCGACGCGTCAAAAGAACAGATTCTGGATATCGCAACCGGTTGCCAGCGGCATATTGAAAAGATCTTCTCCGAGTTGGAAGATATCCGGCCCTTCGAGATCCTTCGAACATCAAAAGATAAAGCTAACTACCTTCTCGTGAAAGAGGCACGCATCATCGCTATGACCTCGACCCACGCTGCAATGCGCCGGCAGGAGATTGCCAGTCTTGGGTTTCACTATGATAACGTGGTCATGGAAGAGGCAGCTCAAATTACGGAGATTGAGAATTTCATCCCCTTGGCCCTTCAAAATCCTAAAAACGGGGAACTTCCATTACAGAGGGTGGTCCTCTGCGGCGATCACTTACAAAACTCACCGATAGTTCAGAATCTCGCCTTTCGTCAGTATGCAAACCTGGAGCAAAGCCTGTTTCTGAGACTGGTAAGACTAGGTGTGCCTACAATTAACCTGGACCAGCAAGGACGAGCTCGCCCAAGCATCGCCGAACTCTACAAATGGCGCTACAAGCAGCTTGGGAATCTCCCCGTGGTGGAGACGGCTCTGGAGTTCAAGCGAGCCAATGCCGGGTTCCGCTACGACTATCAGTTCGTCAACGTCCCAGACTACAAGGGCGTTGGAGAAATGGAGCCCACTCCGCACTTCATCCAGAACCTTGGGGAAGCCGAGTATGCGGTGGCGATCTACCAGTATATGAGGCTTTTAGGATATCCGGCTTCGAAAGTGTCAATCATGACAACCTATGCCGGCCAGCGAGCCTTGGTAAAAGATGTGCTGAACCGCCGCTGCGCGCGGAACAGGCTCTTCGGCTTACCTCGGATAGTCACGACAGTGGACAAGTACCAGGGAGAGCAGAACGACTGTAAGATAATAACTTTCTGTTCACGGAGTGAAGGCTGATCGGATGCGCAGATGTGATTCTCTCCCTGACTCGAACAAGCCGCGTTGGCTATCTGCGCGATATCCGCCGTCTCACAGTGGCTCTTTCCCGAGCTCGGCTAGGACTCTACATCCTCGGCCGCAGAGAAGTGTTCGAGTCTTGTTACGAGCTGAAGGAAGCTTTTGATCGATTGTCACAGCGGCCTGACAAACTGATACTCGTAACCGGAGAGACTTTCCCGACACAGAGGTTACTGGACGATGAAGTGGAGGGTACGGAGATGGAAGGGGTAGAACATCTCGGACAGTATGTGTACGAGATCACGCAGGCGAAGATCGCCAGCCTCAAATCGGAGAGCGGTAGGCAGGATGGCATGCAGACGGTCATTGAGGCACCAGCCGAAGACCTTGAGATGGGCGAGGCAGAAGGCGATGAATTCGATCATAACGATGATTTGGATGAGCTTGAGGATGTAGAGGATGTACAATAGATTTCTGCGAGTGAGGAGGAACTAGCAGGCGCTATGGGTGGAAGCAACGTATCGGAACGCTAATCGTTTCACGAAGACTTTTGGGGCGACAGCTCCTCTACCATATTCTTCTCGTCCTTCCATGCAAGAGCGACGTATCTGTACTTAGTCAGCAGGAGACTATCAACAAAGCCGTTAGAGTAGGCAACGGCATTACTTCGTGTGACTGCCCCTTGCCACCAACTCGTCCTTGCTGTTCATAAATCTGATGGAAGTATAGGCCAGCGTTTTACCGACTACCCTCATCTAGATCAACGACCTCCTCATCAAACAGGCTACTTTCCCCGCATGCTTACATTTGTCACAAGTCGCCTCCTACCACTAGTCAGTGTGAGGTACGGCAGTTAATATAAAGGCACCTACGGCACGAAGCGTGTCTCCTATCTTGCCACCGGCATTCAAATACGTTACTAGAGAGAATATCAGCTCGATCGATCAGTAAACTGAAGTGAAGGAAGTAAGGGACTCACCACTCAGATCCGTCGATACGCCGGTGGAGAACAAGCCTTTCGACGCCAGCGCAAGTGAGCCGCCGAGGTCAACTGGTACGTCTGAGCTTCAGTAACAGGGCTTGGTTGAGGCTGGACCGTATATGCCTACCCATGCTCGCGATCGTGCCGCCATGAATGGTGCCGAGCCGGTTCTGGTTTAGGGAAGAGTAGTGTGAGAATGCGGCTTTGGGTGCCTATGCTTCCATCGTGTAGTGGAGAGAAAATGGAATGAGTCCACTAACGGTGTGCTCTTTCTGGATGTCGAGTTCGAATTTAACGGTCCCGGGCCGGGCACTTGTTACTCGGAGCTAGAAGAGGTGTTAGCTAGGTATCAATGAGACTATTCTTTTTCTAGCACGGTATACGCTGATGATGCCTTACAAATTGGTGTGCCTAGATAGATGAGGAGCGAGGAGAGAGAATTGAGGAGGACAGTAAATAATAATATCATTTTTAAACAGAAGACCGGGCGTTTGTACAGACATTATCTAATAACCTTGATCCGCCGAAGGTAATGGGCAGTATCAGTCACACGTAGAACTCTCCCTGTCTATGATCGGCGTTGTCTTAGAGTGAGGTACCTAGGTTCTAACCCCGAGTTTGCCCTGAATGCCTCCCATACCTAAATACCCTCAAGTTAGCCAATACCTCGGCATGAACCCACCTTCATTTGTGATGGCTTTTCTTACCGTTCTAACAAACTTTAGGGCTGGCATGGTAGATATCCTTCTCGGCAACACTGGAGACAGAACCTCCTCTGCCAGATATCAGATAACTTAGGGAGAAGGAGTGACTTTTGTTACTTGCAACTCGATAGGTCTGAGCCCACGGCCCATCGGGACCGGCGTGATGGAACTAAGATGATCCGGCGCATCTTCCACCTTAACATCGACACCTGCGTCGTATATTACCAAAACAGAACTTCACGGCACGAAACATTTGTGTGACATAGTCTCAACATGATCAATAGATAGTTCAGCTTCAGTTCAGGGCTCGTCTGCTCTCATCCAGCAAGATGTCTGTGTCTTCGCTCCGATCTTTCGAGTATCTGGAGTCACTCCCCGGGACCGTCTTCAACAAGCTGTACCAGCAGCCCTCGACAGCTCTCGCCATCTTCCGGCGAATGTTACCGCATCTCGGTATGCCGTATACATAGGCAGACCTCATATTCACCTAGCTGACATGAGTTCCAAAAGCGAAGAGCTTCGTCATGGCTATGCTCTACATCACCCACCCGCTTCCTGTGGCAGACTTGGAGTCGTGGGTGCGTCCTGACAGCAAGCGGTGCGTCAGACCATCTGTCTCGAAAGACCACGTAGCTGAAGTACTTTCAGTGAGCGGGATCATGCCTTGTCGCTTCTCGAACGCCTCCACGTCTTTTCCACCATCTCCAATCCCGGCCAGCCTCGCGCCTACACTCTCACCAACCCCTTTGCGGCTTCCTTACGGCTCGCCCTGACCGGTGGCGGGAATCACAAGTCCTTCGGCGTACCCTGCGACGCCCCTGATCCGAATCCCATCTCCATACCCGAGCTGGACGAGTTCGCACGCAGGCAGTGGGAGGGAGTGCTTGGGTATATGGTGGGAAGCACGGGGATCGACATGTACGTCGAAGGGGTCAAGTTAAGTGGCGGGGTCAAGAAACTGTTGCAGCTCGGCGGCTTGGTCGAAGTCAAGGGAAAACGAGTCGAGATCACGCAGGATGGGTTTGCGTTCATATTGCAGGAAGTCAATGCGCAAGTGTGGACCATCCTCATTCTATATCTCGAAAATGCCGAGACGGTAAGTAATGTAACCTCCAAACCTGAGCTTATATCTTCCTCTCGATCCGCTTGTCCAGCCTCTTCGCCATTGACTCCGATTCCTGAGAGGCCAGCTCTAATTGTGCCATATGCAGCTCAACATGGACCCCGTCGACGTCCTCTCCTTCCTCTTCATGCTCGGCAGCCTCGAGCTCGGCCAAGACTACAGCAAAGCGACCCTCACCCCGACGCAGATCCAAATGCTCGACGACCTCGGCGACTTCGGCATCGTCTACCAGCGCGACGCCGCCTCCCCACGCTTCTACCCGACCCGGCTCGCCACGACCCTTACATCCGACAGCAGCGCCCTTCGCAGCGTCTCCGCCGGCTTCGACTCCGCCCTACGCTCCACACCCTCCCTCCCCTCCGGCCACAGCTCCCTTACCTCCGCCTCCGGCTCCGGCAAAGGCTTCATCGTCGTCGAAACCAACTACCGCATCTACGCCTACACCTCTTCCGCCCTCCAAATCGCCGTCCTCCAACTCTTCACCCGCCTGTCCACCCGCTACCCGAACATGGTCTCCGGCAAAATCACGCGCGACTCGATCCGCCGCGCCGTCGGCCTCGGCATCACCGCCGACCAGATCGTCACCTACCTGGCCACGCACGCCCACCCGCAGATGCGCAAGCACAACCCCGTCCTGCCGCCTACCGTCGTCGACCAGATCCGCCTGTGGCAGATCGAGGGCGAGCGCATGAAGGCGACGACGGGCTTCTTGTTTAAGGATTTCGTGAGTAGCGCCGAGTATGAGGGGCCGTGTCGGTATGCGGAGGAGATTGGCGTGTTGGTGTGGAGGAGTGATGCGAGGCGAATGTTTTTCGTGACGAGGCATGAGCAGATTGCGGCATTTTTGAGGAGTCGGCCGAGGAAAGGGGGGTGATGGTGGAATGGGCGTATAGGTGGGGGTTAGGGGGGGTGGAAGATTGCATTGGGTGGAGTTGGGGGTCTTGGTGTGGGGTGCATGCGTGAGTCGTGAGACATCAGGTTTTTCATGCATGTTCAATCTCAAGTGGACTGTATATCGTCGATTCATGATATCTTATTCGACGAGGTGACCGTGGCCTTCACTCAGTGCCTACCGTAACCGACCCCTTTTTCGAGGGACCCTCCCATTGTCACTTACAGTGCTCCAGACACGCCACGCTCCGTCTTCGCCTCCGTCCCTCGCCAGTTATACAAATACACCATCGCCATAAGTCGTTATCACCGCCAACGTATCATCAACCGCCACCATTCAACCGTACCGATCATCGACCTCATTCACAGTCCAACCTACTTCTTCCCCCGCAACTTATCCAAAAACCCCCCGGCGCCCTTCGCCTCCCCCGCTCCCGCTCCGACACCTTTCGCGACCGCGTGTACTCCGTTCCTCTTCTCCGCTCGCACCCCACCACCCACCTTCGCCTCATACGCCATCTGAAACTCATCCAGACTCCTCCTCGCCTCCTCGGTGACGCACAACCCCTGCAAATGGACGAAGATGCGACGGGTGCGGCGTTCGTCGTCGGTGAGTTTGCGTTGGGCGGCCGTGAGCGGCGTGTTAGAGGACGAGGACGGGGAAGAGGAAGAGGAAGAGGAAGAGGTGTTGGTGATGTCTTCCATGCGGAAGCGGTCGTTGAGGGCGCTGAGACGGCCGCACCAGTAGGCGGAGGGTTGGGGTTCTTTGATCTGTGTTGGCAAGGGGGTTAGTTGTAGGTTGGAGTGAAGATCAAGGGGGCGAGATGGAAGGGGACAGGGCAGGGGAAAAGGGGTTTGGAAGGGGTGTTGACGTACGTATAGAGGGTTGGTATGGAAATCGGGCAGGGGCTTGTTGACGTCGACGGGCGGTGACTGTGTTGTAGTCTGCGTTTGGGATGGGCTCTTGGCCTTTGCGGTTGCCTCCATGGCCAAGGCGCCTGGGGTCTCAGTCTCGGTTTCAACCTGCTTGGTTGTACGGCTGCTGACGTCGTTGATGTTGGTGTTGACGTTGGCATTGGCAATGACGTTGCCGCCGCCGCTTCCGCCGACCAGTACGCCGCTATCTCTCTTGCTGCTCATGCTTGCCCGTGCGCTGCCGACGACATTCGCCGAGCTTCCTGTCATCAAGGAGCTCATGGTGCTGTTGGCTTTCGGTAGCGGTGGTGGGAGAGGTTGCATGAGTTTGTGCTGGGTGATCTGTACGCTAGATTGTCGTCTGCTCTTGCTCTTGCCGTTACTGCTATTCGTGTTGCCGCTGTCAGTCTTCGGCTTTTGTGCTGTGGTGCTTGTCGGCGTAACCGGGGATGTGAGGTGGCGGTAAGGTGTTGAAATCCGACGGTGGGAAGGAGCGAGGGTGGGCCCGACTTTTTTCTGCGTCGAGGCAGGAGCGATGGGGATGCGGGATGTGGATGTGGATTTTGGAAAGCTTGCTTTATTTTCTTTGCCGTTGTTGTTACCGTTGCCGTCAATGCTGGTTGAGCTCTTTTCTCGCGGTTTGATCTGGCTACCCGTCGAAGTTGCTGGCACCGTCGTGGCTGACTTGAAAGTGTTCAATGTGCTGACGAACGACGTGCTTCTGGGAATTCCAGAGGGTGTGGGCAGTCGCGATTGCGTGTGCACCGACGCCAGAGAGGTGGAGTGCGGGAGGTTGGTGGTCGTGCGCCGCCGGTTGAAGGTGTTGGAGGTGAACTTATTGAGCGCGTCCGAAAATGAGGTCTTGCGTCGCGGTTTGGGTGTTGTATCTGAAGGTTCAGGCTGCGGCTGTGACTGCGGCTGCACTTCGGGCGGCTGCGCTGCGCTGGTGGGGTGCTCGGCGGCGGCCATGGCTTGTCGAGTGAATTGCTGTGCGCGGGGGTGAAGTTGTGTGGTTGTGGAACGCGAAGTGTTTGGAGGTTGTTGTTTTGGAGGGATAGGGCTTGAGGTTGATAAGCGAAGGAGGTGATCTCAAGCATACAACTGTGGACGAATGTATGCACTTGAAGGTTTCTTTCTCTTTAGATAATTCAAAAGAACTTGTTGATAACTTTACGTTACTTCAGACTTGATTACAGTGCAATCAGCTCTTCCAGCAGTTCACAGTTTTGCTCTAGAGGTTGTTGCTTGCTCCCGTCAAATAACTCTTGGCTGTGCTCCTTGCGCTGGCACAGGCCAAACTCACCTCACAGCAACCCTGAGAATATTCACAACCACCTGTCACTAATTCAATATGTTGTTTAGAAACAATCACCGATACTTAGTATAATATTCCCAGAGTAGTGTGAAGGACATCTTCAGCGTCCTTCTGCAGACCTGTCTTTGAGCAAGCCCTCAATCCGTCGAACCGAATAACTCAAGCTTCTCAATATCTTCAAGTCCCATACCGCACGTCTCAAAAGATGAACAACCATAGTTGTTAATGAGACTTTAAATTCCGAAGTCGTCAAGGCTTGATGACTGCTCCCAAAAGTGGATGAAGCTTCTCTGAATATGTACCTGCGCATTATCATATCTCACCATCAAGTCAAACCGTAACAGTGTATGCTACCGGCACGGTATCAAAAAGATCTTGGGTGAGGTTGACAGCGTCTTTAAAAAGGGGTACAATGATCTTCCTTATTGAATTGTAGGCCTTTGTGGGTTGCGGGCTGAGAACTTAGTTATTGGACTTGGCAGTGCTGTTGGTGGTCCATATCCTCATGGATTAAATGAGAAGTCTTTGTGAATGCTTCTGTCTGCTGAGCGTATTCTTCTTCATTCATTCAATCACTTCTTGTCTCTTCAAGCCTCGATCGAGCTGTACGCTCTAACAGCCATCTCGACTGGCCAAGTCACTCGCTCAATGGTCTGTTGAGTTGCACCACAGAAGAGGATATGAATAATGTATTCAAAATTGTAGAGTACAGACTCTCTCTCACCCAAACCGAGTCGTCGATAACGTAAAGCGCGCCGAGAGCCAACAGCCTAAATCTGACGCCGATCTTTCTTGTGTCCCGTGTCCTTATTCTATACCAACCAGCGATCATCCGAATTGACAAAAACACCAGAAACGGTATAGGAAAGTATTACACTCTAAGACAACACTGCAGACTCATACAACTCTCCTTCTCCCACTCTCGTTCATGCCGACCCACTCCCCTCAGGGCTGTAGTCCCCCCTGGCCCTCCCCTTTTCACTCCTCCCCACCCCCGTCCCAACACCCATGCTGTTCTTCCTCCTGCCCGCAAGCACCACCACGGTGACGTACGTGAGCGCCACCAAGGCCGCCACGATCCCGTAGACGATCTCGCCGGCGCGCGTGTTATCCGAGAGTTGCAACCCCAAGCCGCCGTTGATGATGCCGAGGGTGATGAGAGCGCGGCCGAGCCAGACGTGCGCGGTGGCCCAGAAGGTGCGGCGTGAGGTGCGGACAAAGAGAAAGTGGTGGATCAGACCGAGGATGGGTTGGAGGGCGAGGAGGGAGACGACGATGATGCCGATTATGGGATGGGCCGCGTTGAGCTGTGGGTATCCTGTTAGTTTGAAAGCGAGCGACATATAGAAATTGGAAGGAGTGGTAGACTAACCTGCTCGGTGTGGGTAGCGATATAGATTCCCAGCCCTAGTCCTGCGATGGCCATCGAGTATGCAAAGACTTGGGCGCCGGCGTGTACCCAGACGGTACCGGGCATGGAGAGCAGACGGATGGTGAGTGCACCGAGTGGGAAGAAGATTACAAAGGCGAGGGGCATGAGGATCCCGTGCGCTATGACCATCCGATGAATCGTCGCTTTGTTCCCACCTTCTTCGCCACCTTCCGATGAACCTGATTCGGAAGAGCTGTTGGCGTCAGGTCCACTGTTGGCGCCAGAGACGGCGGACGTGGGCGCCGTACCTCCGGCCGCGGTCGATGTGGCGGTTGCGTCTTGGAAAGGGTTGACGGAGTTCCCACCTGCCGCTTTGGTGAGGTCGAACTTGAAGGCGCCTTGCATGGAGTGGATCTGGAGGTTGGCAGCTTGATCATTGGTGTTCAAGGCAGACCCATCTCTCACGGACCAGATCCAACTGGTTGAGGAGGACTTCAGATCCATGGTACCGCCGTTCCATGAGTTACAATTTGAGCCTGATGATTGGATCAGATATATTGCCTGAAGCGCAAGCGAAGTGGAAGGACATACAGCGGACGTTGGCAGTCATCACACCATTGGCGATCCCACTACCGTCCAGCAGCGTCACCTTTGCATCGGTGTCCATTTGCGGTTGGAAGTTCCCCTTGCCCAATCGAGGTGAGAGTGTGACATTCTTGCCAGTGCTGTCGGCATAGATGATGAAGATGTTGGATCCGGCCATCTGGCCGCCTTGACCCAATCCAATCCATTGATGTAATGACGGGCCTTGAATCTGAAAGAAGATGTCGCCAGTACCAGATGAGGCGGTATTGGAAGGGACGTTGACACTATAACAGACCGAGCCGCCCTCTGATGGGCAGAACTTGGCCGTCTGGGCTCTTGCGAGGGATGCTAGGTGATTATCAGCATGGTCAATAAGGACTATAGCAAGCAATTAGATGTACCAAGACCCAGAGCAACTGGCAATAATGAAATTTTCATATTGAAGTGCTGAAGTGCTGAACCAGTGGCTAATGTTGTACGATCCAAGTTATGTAGAAGTAACAGATTGAATGGGATTATTGGGATGGGAGACGGTTTAATTGCAGTCGCACGCACAAAATACGGTCCTCGGTCAACGATCGGGAGTCATCACTTAAAGAGACAAACGAAGTAAGACAGCATGGAGGGTGCGGAGTGCAGCACTGTTGATGCAGGAAGATTATATGTAATACATGGAATGTGGAGGCTTTATGTTGCAAATTGAACTGTGTTTACCCGTCACAGAGGGAACCTCGCAGCAACCCTTAAGTGGTGTAGTTCAATCTAAGCTTTTTGGACTTGAACTCAAACCACCAAAGAGAGCGCAGGCTTGGGGATTCGGTTGAAGGTGAAAATGGACGATGACTCGTGGGAGCTAGTTCCAACATCAGCATCTCAGACAATAAGGTATCGTCATCATATACCAGGTCTAGATTCCGCATCTTATCATCCTTGCTAGCCGATCTGGTTTAACCCGCTCGACTCGAACAAAATGAAATGAAACAAAACCAATGGTAGAACGTCCATCTAACCAGAAGAGGTTGAGAGGTTGAGATGGCTTCCCTCTCACGCTATCATCAGCCTCTGCCGTCGGTGTGTCGCAAGAGGACTGACGCGTCCATTCACTGAGACCTAAGGTATCCAATTTTTCTACGTATACGCATTCGTGTTCTCAACGCTGCCACGCCATGCCCACGCTCATCCATGCCTTGATCGTGATTTATACACCCCTAGTGGAGGACATGACCCCGCTCAAGCGAATATACGAATTCTGAATGCCGGTGCTGAGGTGATGTCGGTCGGCCTCCGAGATCGACCCAGAGGGGGCTGTGTATAACTCGCATACGCTACCTTGATTGCCGGTACTGGAGACGTTTGACAGGACACGTAACGTATGAGAGGGCAGACCAGGAGTTGTCTGTAAGCTGAGATGCCCGTCGACCAGCAAACGCCGCTGCATGCAGCTGTTCTTAGCCAATGTACGAACAGTGTGTCTGCAAGCACTCTCTACTCAGTTAGAGCTGAACCCAATGTTCAAGGTTACGGCTCTTTCGGGCGTCATGACACTGCCGAAAGGGCAAGATCTACGTGACGCTATTGCTCGTTTGGATGTCTTCCCGCTTTCGGAGGTGTGAGGGGCCGTAGATGTTCGAGGATTACCATCTCGACGGCTTCTCCGTCGAGAGATTTATGCTCCTCTATTTGCTACTCATCTCCATATAGTCTTTACTAAATGCAATTGCCATGTTTGTTTCGCGGTCTCCCTCTCCTCTGACTGTACCCTTCTCCAGACTCATGAAAGTTTCCTTGGTGTACGAAGCCGGAGGACAGAAATCCCCGCAGGAAACACATGACGACTAATCAGGTCACTACCGGGACTTATGCCACCATGTCAGTCGCGCGTCTTCTCTAAGATCGTTCGGATCATCTCATTCCCCACCCTCGTCGCCTCCGGAAATCTAGGTGCGAAGTAAGTCTGGATCTGTTCGAAGCGGTCGCGGTAAGAGTCGAAGTCGCCGAAGGACACGCAGTCGGACCAGCCCTATTGCCACCATGTGTCAGTCTCCTTCAATTTGGAGGAGAAGAAAATGGGTGTTGGCAATGGGAGCGAGCGAAGCGACTGAACGTGACCGGCGAGCGTTAAGAGAATGTTGAGGGGCAGGTGTCCGGAAGCAAAGAGGATTGATGTGGTCGTATGGGACGGGGGATGCAGATGTACATATTTACAGAGACGGATTAAACAGTAGCAATGGCTATTCGATGCTGTTACAAGAGGAGACCTACCCGTGCAGCGAAAGTGAATTCCAGATCGTCGGAGCGGAATGTGTTGTCTTCGATGGCGGTGTTGATGATCTCGTCGAGGAGGGTGGGATTCCGGAAGAGGTACTCTGTTACCCCGAGCCAGAGACGGAAGAGCTGGGCCAGTCAGTAGGAAAGAAGGGCGGTGGGCAGGGGATGAACGTCTGTCAAGGGTGACAAAAAACTTACTGGAGTGGAACAAATCATGTGATCGTAAGGGACAATGCCCAACTTCCACCAACAGTCGACCATAGCCAGCAAACTCAGATGATTGTTCGGTGTTCGTTCTTGCGGCACTTTCCCTAAAGAAAATTGATCCAGCACCTCGTCTCTCAGCAGCAGTTCGTGGTCCCGACTTTCGCCTTTGAACACCGCCGCTCCCGCTGTTTTGATCCTTTCCTTCAATGCTTCGCGATGCCCACTGAGCATCAACTTGAAAAGCTCGGTGACGGACTCGGCGTACTGCCGGATCTGCTTCCTGGCGGCAGGGTTCAAGATGGCGAGACCGGCGTAGACGTGCCATTTGTTCGAGTAGATCCGGAGGGTGACGTTGATCTTCACGTTTTCGATGCCGCCGACATACCGGTTAATCTCCCACGGGAATTGATTGTTGGCACACCATGCCGTACCCATGCTGAGGAAGGCGGCATGTGTGACGGCTTGGGTGTCTGCGGTGATCCTGTCGTGTGCTTCGGCCGTGAGGTAGACGTGTTTGGAACTGAAACAGGATAGAATCTTCTCGACCAAGTCGAAGCTTTTGTGGGACGCGCGGTGCTTGATAATTACTAGAGGTTGACCTCTCGGGTCGACGTTGGGCCCATGGAGAGAGTGGCAGGATATGATTTCCACATCTTCGGGAAGATGTCGCTCGAACGCTGCAATCTCGGGACCTTTGCAAGATGTCTGTCCACCTACGATTGCGCCTTGTTTGGTGGCTGCGCCGGGTCAGTACCCTTGGAGCTCCGACGAGTGTACACGATTGCCTACATGGTCCATACTGCGCAACGACCTTGTCAACAGTCTCGGCCTCTACGCTGTAGAGGATATAGTCGCTGATCCTCGAGACAAGGTGACCATTGGGATATATGTGAACATTGCTCTACGCAGGCCTTAGCGGTCTGACCAATGAAGACTATGTACAAGCGCTATATACACTACCAGCAAATGATTCCTTCAACCCGTCGTACAACTCTGCTCTATCACAAGCGTTCACCCTGGGACGAGCCAGCGATTAGCTTTGGCATCCTCTTGTAAGACCTAGACTGTAGCGAGAGACGTGGTCAGCCAAGACTCTTCTGTATAACAACGCTTGATGTTGGAGAAGTGTTGAAGGATACATATCAGACAAGTAAAGATTAGGTAGCTGAGAATTTACATCAGTGACAACCTGTCAGCGAGCGATGGTACCAAAATGGTAGCCACCTCCGCGTCCAGGTCATACTCGAGCCAAATGCACTCAAGTCATCATGGAAGGTGCTGTATGGTAAAGGATTGTCGAGAACTTACTCTGTTCCTAGTAGGCCCTTCTCCCGTGCAGTCCTCCTCGATCACCTACCTCCAGCCAGCTTCGCCGATCCTCCTAGCATACATCTTTCCCATGTCGCCCATACCGATGATCCCCACAGAAATGTGGTCCATCTTTGCGTAACCTCTCTCCGCGATTCAAGATGCTGAGGAGTCAAAGCTCATGCAGAAAGCGGTTGTGCAGGTATTTGAACCATGGTCGGAGGTCGCGTATCAAATGCAGCAATTGGACATGGTCAAGTCACATAATCTCCGTGATCACTCGGAGTGAAAAGGGACGGGGATTTTAATTATGTTCGCCAGGAGAATTCCGACGCTAGTGCTAATTGCAGTTAAATCGAGGGTTAAGGGCACACTCTCGCTTCGGATTTGATACTGCTGCAATACTCTCTGTTCCCCAACCGCAACGACAGTACAGCTTTCGGAAGTCTCAACATGCCTCCCAAGAAGAAGGTCGAGCGCGCTGCCACCGAGAACATCTCCCTTGGCCCTCAGGTCAGAGAAGGTCGGTTAATCACACTCCGCACTATTCTAGACTCTGAAAGCTGACGATTGAATTTACTTAGGTGAACTCGTTTTCGGTGTAGCCCGTATCTTTGCCTCTTTCAACGATACATTCGTCCATGTCACCGATCTCAGGTTCGTCACTACAATTTGAAGTTGCCATGAGGATGGCGCAGATCGTCGCAGAGGCTGATATCTGGGTGATTCCAGTGGCCGCGAAACTATCTGCCGTGTTACAGGTGGAATGAAAGTCAAGGCCGATCGTGACGAATCTTCACCATATGCCGCTATGTTGGCTGCTCAAGATGTGGCCGCCCGGTGCAAAGAGCTTGGCATCAACGCTCTCCATATTAAGATTAGGGCTACTGGTGGTATGCATAATGACGGCGATGAATTTTAGAGAGCGTCCACTAATTGAATTCTTTTTCAGGTAACGGCACAAAGACGCCAGGCCCGGGTGCTCAGTCTGCACTCCGCGCCTTGGCTCGTTCGGGGATGAAGATTGGTAGAATCGAAGATGTCACCCCAACACCGTCCGACTCTACACGTCGTAAGGGTGGTAGGAGAGGTCGTCGTCTCTAAGTGTGCTCGGGGAGGTTGGTCAGGCGTTGTTGCGGTGGCGAAGAAAATATAAACGCGAAGAACGGCTTTTGCCTGGTCTTCTACTGTGCTGTATCGGTTCATTGCCGGACTAGCTGAAACCATCCAATCCTTCACCTGTTTCTCCAAACTGTGGCAAAGTGGATGGCCCTTTAGCAGCTTCGATAGTTCCGTCAGAGTCTCAGAAGCCATCGACATACTCACGAACAAGCCCCGCTCCTGAAGGTGTTTTGCTAGCCATGCACAACTCAGAAGAAATCGTCCTGCATCCGGCGGGATCCAAAACGTCAAAGTGTGGACAGCATACACGGTCCGACAACCAAGTAAAGATCCAGAGGTAGCATTATATCAGCCTCCATTGCTGGTCATATCAACATTGTGGCCGGAATCACCAAGATCCACAATGACCGGAGCGTATTCTCCCCTCTCATCTTCCCCTTCGAGATCAGTTATCTCCATCTCCACCTGCTCTCCATCCTCCAACTCCAACATTCCCCTCCTCACATAAGAGTCACTCAACTCCCACCCATACTGTGTCCTCAAGAACTCCTCCAGCTCCTCCAACTCATCCCTCACCAGCGACTCCCCATCCTCAAGCACATCATCCACCGCCCTGCGAAACCCCATCAACAACCTCTTCAACAAACCCCCACCCTCATCACTCAGATCAAACAACCCCCCATCCACGTCCCCACAATGCTGCAACTGCACCCTCAACACCCTCACCACCTTCGCATAGAACCCCTCCCTCTCCCCCACCGCCGCCCGACACGTCAGCACCAGCCCCAACACCCTCTTCCACTGTTCCAAACACGAATAATTCGCCAACGTCAGCACCATCAAGAACGCAAACTGCATCTCCCCCACAACCTCCCACTCGCCCCCGCCCCCATCCCCATCCCCATCTCCGTCCACGTCCGGCGCACAAAACCGCTCAAGCAGATCACCCAGCGCCCACGACCGGTCCTGCGCCGCCTCGGTGCGCTCCCGCCCGACGGCGCCCTCGCGCCACGTGCGTCGGAGATCGACGGGCAGGAAGCGCAGCTCGGGCTCGGCGGCGAGGCGGGCTTCGGTCGCGGCGAGGCCGGGGATGTGGTCGACGTCGCGGCTGGCGGAGCTGGCGGACGTCAGGGTCCAGTGGTTGAGGGCTTCGGCGCCGGTGATGCGCGAGAGGAGGCGGGGTTTGATGCAGTCGGTCAAGACGTGCCAGTCATGTGCCTTGTCTTCGACGACGGGGTCCGCTTCGCTGGTTGTGGAGGAGGAGGCGGCGAATTGGCGGTAGGGGGTTAGGGCGTCGTTCCATATTGCGCCGAGGTTGGCGCGGTGCTGGAGGAGGGTGGCTTGGTCGGTTTCTGGCACGAGTTCTTCTTTTTCGGAGTCCCACTTTTTGATGAGGAGGTTTGGTGGGTTGTCGGATGGGGAGTCAACTTGGAACCAGGTTCCGTGCCGGACGGACTGTGTGCTGGTGGCGCCGGTGAAGACGAAGTGCCAGCCCGGTGGGAGGTTTTTTATTCCTTTGAAGCGAGGTGAGGTGGTGAAGGAGAGGAAGTTGATGCCGCAGAAAGAGCCGGGTGGGATGTTGAGAAGCAGGATTGCGGGCGTCTTGGAGGTCGCCATGAATGGGTGAACAGGTACCGCACGTTACAAGGGTGTCTAGCAATTACGAGAGTGTGCTGTGTAGCTCTTGTGGCACTCAGATCCTTCAGATGGTTTAGTAGCATTCAGCCATTGACATTACGTGTACGAGGTTGCCGCATCTTTTACCACACATGAGCCTGCAACAACTTACCTAGCTAGCATTGGCCCCTTTCAGAGGCACTAGAAACTCCGGCACAAAGTCATAGGTAGGCATCTTTCCGGTATCTCGAGCTCCTAGAGAGGCTCCTCATGATTCTGCCCCTCATCCCCGAAATGAGTAGGGCACAAAGTCAGCTGCGACAGTATCTGTTTTGCATCTATATCACCCTACACGCATCGCATTGCCCCACAGAACTCCAAGATGTGTTTTTCAAGTGTTTTCAACTGGATAGTCTAGGCTACACCATGCGCAGCGTCCCACAGCATAGGCAGCACACCCAGATGCCCCCGAGATAGCAAGACCCCGCCACACATCCTACCTTAACGGTATGATTTCTGGTAACGACTGCGAGCACCTTTCCCACCAAACTGCTTCGGTTCGCACCGACGGTTGTCTGCGACGAGTAGTGACCGATCGTACTGCACCAATGCCTGCTTCAACTGGTTCTTCGAGTGTTCGTCGACGAACTTCTGATAGTAGGCGACGATGGACTTGGCGATGGCTTGTCGAATGGCGTAGATCTGTGAGGTATGGCCACCGCCGGTGACCCGGACGCGGATGTCGACTTGGGCGAACTTGTCGAGGCCGACGATGAGGAGGGGTTCGTAGACCTGATGGTTCTTAGGACCCATCGGCTCGCGAGGAGGAGACAAGTACCTTGAATCGGAGTATCTCAGGTTGTGCGAGTGCCAAAGGCTTGCCGTTGACCTTTACTATTCCCTTCCCAGTCTGGACAAACAGATATCAGTTTCGAGTGATTGGGATAGCTTTCATTCTGGCTTGTACCTTGCAGTGAGCGACGGCCGTGGCTATTCTACGTTAGCTTGTGCTCTTGTAGTACGTTTTAGGGTCTCTCATACCGGTCTTCTTCTTGCCGAAGCATTGCACACTCTGTGTTGACGCCATGTTGATGGTTGTGATCGCTGTTCGCTCTTCAGAACGTCCTTGAGGTTGAATTTCGCTCGCTTAGCGTGTGCGCGAGGGTTTGACCTTTTCTGGTTAAGCGAGGCTGGCAAGTTACAGGTCGGACCGAGCAGACTTTGAACTTCAGGCTTACTACCACATGCTGTATGCATTTGGGTCGAACGGCTCCGGCCAATTGGGTCTGGACGATTGCATTGACAGATCAAAGCCCGAAGAATGTGATTTGCCCGTGGAGTACCAGAGTGAAGTACCAGTCAGCATCGCTGCTGGCGGCAATCATACCTTGGTGCTACTCCGGTCAGGTAGAGTCTTGTCTGCTGGATCGAATGCAAGAGGCCAACGTGGAGAGAACTTACTTGAGACATCATCTCTGGGTTTTCATGGTGTATCCATCTTGACTGATGGACAACGGCTTGAGACATTCAAAGCATTCTCGACAACTTGGGAAGCATCAACATTTGTTACCTCTGCCGATGGTGTCTATACGTTAGGCTCAGGTCCAAAGGGAGAGCTGGGCCAGGGTGAAGACATCACAGAGTCGCTCCCGCGCAAAATATCCGGCTTCCCACCAGCGGGGCCTACTATCATAGATATATCGAGCTGCATGGGACATACAGTCGTGGTTCTTTCCAATGGAGAAGTCTATGGCTGGGGCCAAGGTCGGAAGGGACAGCTTGGGGAACCGACAGGTAATGTATGGTCTCCTCGACGAATCCGAGACATACCATTCAAAGCAGTCCGAGCCGCCTGTGGAAAAGACTTCACTTATATCGTGGGCGCTCCAGACACAGGACAACACTTGATACTTGGGCCCGATAAATGGAATGTCCGATCAAGTGCGCCCGACTGTGTGCAAGGTTGGAAGGACGTTGGTGCCAGCTGGGGAAACATCTTTGTGCTCCTCTGCGATGGGAGTTTGATCTCCTGGGGAAGAAACGACCATGGGCAAATACCAGTAACTCCCTTGCCCAAGCTTACCATGATAGCTGCTGGGAGTGAACATTGTCTTGCTCTGACTGCTCAGGGCGAAGTTCTGGCTTGGGGCTGGGGTGAGCATGGCAACTGTGGCCTTCCGGTTGAGCCAGAAGGGGCTGCACAAAGGTCCTGTAATACGATCGCTGCAGACAACGGTCGAGGGGTACACGTCACCGGTATATGGGCGGGATGCGCAACAAGTTTTATATTGGCAGAGCGTTGAGATGAACGGTCGGACCTTTGATGCTACCTTTGCAACTTTTCGTGACGACCTTGCTTAGTCAAATCTTTTGTTACATATCCTACTCATTGTGACCTCTGATTTTGCACGTGCCATTAAGTCTCACTAGAGAATGTCATGACATATAATTGCCATGATTCAAACTATTCGATAGTACGGGAGGTAATGTTTCTACGACGAATCGTAGAACCAACGTTGCGGCGAATACATGTTTGGTATCGACTTTGCGAGATATTTTGTGAAGCATGCAAAGATTTAGATCGAGGGGCTCCAACCTCACCGGCACACTTGATCTGACCTAGTCTAATCAACTTCACTTCTGGCAACCAGGAGCTGTACCGGCGGCCGGTTTGTCTGCGGGGGAGGTCCTGCTTCAGGTGCGAGAGCATCGTCCCAGACACACCGTTGCGCTGTGGCCCCAGATGGCTACATGACGATTTAGAGTCTTATGCGTGAGAGAAAGCTGCGCGTTCAGGAGTCGGTGCCCATCACCACCCTGTGGTGCTTGTGTGTATACTTTCACCGAACATCACAAGAGTTGTTTGTTTCAATCGTCAAACAACCCACGGACCTGTTTAGATAAGCAATGCGGTATCGAAAAGCGTCACTAAAGATAGGCTTACCTGAGAGATGCGCTGTGTTGGTGCAACCCTTGGATCATTATCTTCGTCCACGTTGGTGGCAGCCTCGTGTCTAGAGGCGAAGCTGTGATCTTTGATAGTATGATTGTGGCTTGCTCCAAACTTGTCCTGTGTTCGACCGTTAGCTCCAGCTTGTACTTTTCATTGATCCGAATCTACTAACGTTGTCGGCGCTCACATCCCAGCCCAACATATCTTCGTCAGCGTCCTCGTAGTTCTTCTCGTCCCATTGACGGTCATCATCGTCGTGCGAGAGGAACAAGCTCTCGGGATCGATACTAGGTTTAGGAGGTGGTGGTGAAGGCCGAGTTGGTCTCTGACTACCATAGTCTCGTATGAAGCTGCGTGATTGAGGCTGGCTGGGCGGTTGTGCTGCAGATTGTGCACGATTCTCAGTCCTTCGCTCTAAAGTTGGAGCTGAGTGTAGTTTTTGAGACGGTCTCGTAGATGCTCCTCGTGAAATTGCCGGCCCAGGGGTAGTGGAGCCGCCTCGACAGTCGCCAATGGTCATGAGTGTAAACTCGCATAAAATTCCTCCGCTCTCGTAGGCTAGTTGTAAAGGGCGTGTAGACTGCGAATATTTAGCAGTAATGCTCGCCTTGAGCGTACTAGCATGCGTAACAATGGCTCTGAAATCTTTGACGCTTATGCCAATGTGCAGCTTGTCTTCGACAGAGAAACTCTCAAAGTCCACGGTATCAATTGCTACCGACGTCTGAAGGGGTTGTTTCAACGTTTCTATTACCAAGCATTAGCTGAGGTAGGTGATAACACGGTAGACCTAAATCATACCTTTGCCCTCCATGATTTTCTCGGTGTAGCTGGTAAAGGTAGCCCTACCATTCTCAGAGTAGATGTCCAGTTGCTCCGTTTTGGGCCCGAAATACTCGACAAAGTCTCTCAGCACATTAGCTGGGATACTCCATGTGTTCCTAGCAGCTGTCTTATCGAAGAGTGCATGCATGATCTCCACCGACTCATACGTCAACCGATAGGTTTTGATAACCCCTGGAAGCACAAGGCTGTCAGCACTCCATCTCTGAAGATATGCGTGGATTGACCGAGTCCACCGACCATGTCTACAGATCATTTTTACCGTGAGTCGGCATTCAGTCTTGTCGGCTCGTTCTTCAATGCTGACTTCACATCTTTCTATGGCCGCATCCCTTTCCCTTGCCTCGAGCAAACGGCCTTTGAAAACAGATAGAAGAGCCTCGGATGCAATCAATTGATTGTTCTTCTAGTAACATGTACTAAGAATCTCACTTTATTGTACAGCTGACAAGTAAAACGTCCATCAAGAGTTGGTGATTGAGCGTGGTTCGAGTGCGAGGATGTGAAGTGATACTTGGAAAAGAAAACTCGACTGTCTAACGAAAATGATGCATAGGCGGACTTTGAGGAGTTGAGAGCAGTTAGACTGAGCTGTGGCAGGCATGAGTAAGGCTATATAAGTTGTTCGGAAGGTTGTTGATCACAGACCCTATCCCGGCGGGCTTCAATGGAGACAGATTCGCTGAATTTCCCAAGGCACAAAACAATGTCATGTAAGCGTACCACCGCTTCCGGTGACAAAGTAAAGTTGAGTGTAGTATTTGCCATACTGGACTTAATCTTGTTTCATTGGTATTGTGAAGAAAAAACGTCCCTTAGGCAGCCGAGGCCACCAGCGCGTCCCGTGGAGTACAGCAACGTCCCTAGGTATTTACGCGTAGAGTACTGTACCTAAGGTAGCATCGCGCGTCAACTACTCGAGAATTATTCTATCTATCAACGGCGTTGGGCAATGCTTTGCTGAGGACTTTGCTGATAGCTGATCATGGTAATTAGTCTACCAGTCGATGTTCTACATCTCATCTGCGAGCAATTATGGCATCAGCGCGATTTCAACACCCTTTACAGCTGTGCCCTCTCAAGCAGGCAACTTACTATTCCAGCCCTTGCCAATCTCTATCGGTGGGCAACACCTCGACATTGTCTTCACAGATCTGGCCGTGCAGTGGTCCATGATGCTGATCAGTGGTTAGTATGCACGATGTAGCACCCGTGACCTCTGGCGTCAACGAGGAAGTTGAGCTGTCACGGCAAATCGTACGCAAGTGGTCACATCTATGGAGATCAATAATTCTGTCGAGCTTGCACAAGACCGTTTTCCCATACTGCCGTTACATTCGGGCTCTCAATTTCCGTGATCTCCGTTATCTCTTAGAGGATCCGAAGTTCAAAGGAGATATAGCTAGGTACTTCTGAGAGTTTAGACTGCGTCTATAATGCAGTCCCTAACTTACATGTCGTAGTGATTTCTTCGAAGATGATCTTGCGGTGTTCAATGTCGAAACGGGAAAGGAGGCCAAACCTGCAAATTCGAAAGCACCTCGACGGCTGAATGTTATAGCAGCCATTGATGCCATTGGCGAAGGTCTAACGCTTGTTCCTCCAATTTTTCATTGAAGCTGACAATTGTCAGTGGTGACGCAGCAAACACCGAACCTGGAAGATCTGTCAGGGCACCGTGGGTTCCGCATCATGGCGTTCCTGCGCTCACACTGATACTGTGCAGTGCTGGCAAGTGCGTTAGTTCGTTGGGTATCTAGGCTTCCTCGACTTCAAGCTATGACTTTGTACGAAGGTGCAGCTCTGGCTGAAGGCGCCCAGAACTCGATCCGTCTACATTGTCCCTTTTTCAATGCCCTAACAATCTACGAGTGGTTCGTTCACATTCGCCCTTTTTTTAGAGCGTACAAAGTCACCAACCTACACTGACGAAGGATAGGCGCGATGAACTAGCAGACCAGCAGCTAGCTACCTTTTTCAACGGTTTGCGCGAAAACACATTAGCTTCGTTCGAGATCATCAGTTATTCCAACATTGGCATCGAAAGCTTTCTCGCATTGAATTGGCACCGAGACTCGCTCGCCGAATTGAAACTGTCTAGTCTCAAGCCTGAGTCGATTCTGGCACTCGCCGTGCTCAAAGGATGTACATCATTGAAGGTGCTCCACCTGGAAGACCTTTTCGGCACGGATCTTGAAGGTACACATAACGATATCTTCCTCGAGGTGATTAATTGGCTACAAGATTGCAAGCGACTCCAAGAGATATCTCTGAAGAGGTTTATAAATGCTCCGGCGATTTTGACGCCGCTACTTCTTGACAAGCAGATACACCTTCTGAGAATTGCTGTAGAAGGCTATGTTATGCGAGATAGTCGTGATTTCCATCAAGCATTGGCACATCAGGAGACACTGGAGAGTCTCTGGCTTGGAGGTGACGGCGAAGGTGTGGTTCGGGATGATATTGACATCTTCGTCGAGTCTCTCAGTAAACTCGCACACCTTCGGGAATTGAGCCTGAGAGACGTATCAGACTACTTCAGGGATGAACATATTCGTCAGCTGGCTCGGAATCTACCTGCGCTCGAGGGACTCTGGACGAGTGGCTTCGGAATCACCGACGCGATCTGGAAGGACATGTCCCGTCTCAGGCAGCTCAAAAGACTCGACTTTGCCGCCATGACAAGCTTTTCAGCTGATGGAATCCTCCAGTTCATCTCCGATTTGGGACCAGGGAACAAAGGCTTGGTGTTGGTGGTAATGAATGCGGACGTCGATAGTAATATCAGTGATGAAGAGCAAGCAATCATACGGGAAACCCTGGCGACTAAATTGGACGGGAGGTGGGACTTTACCCTAATGAGAGGTATGCCTGAACTAGGCCAGTTCGCGGTCTCTTGCTGAGTTTCTCTTCGCAGATCCGGACATGTCAGAGTTCGAGGGGGAGTCGGATTAGCTGTCGGTGATTCGTGGGATTCACGGTCTGCTGTGTGAAGAATCAACGCAAAACAATACTAGAGTTCTTTGAGTAACCAGGCCTGCGATCCTGTGAAGCGTCATGTCCTAGATCTTCAACCCAGTCTTCTGTTACAGTTCGGCATCGTACCGTTATGACGTGGGTTGACGTTAAGTCTCGCTTGGACTTTAGCGCGGTTGTACAAACTTATATCTCCTGCCCTTCCTTGAAGACGAGACTGGAGGCAAAGATGAAAAGAAAAAGGATTCTGGTCGTGGCAGGGTCTGATAGCTCTGGTGGAGCGTAAGTGCAGCCAATAAAGGTCTGGTAATCGGTATCTGACGGTGGAGAAGTGGCTTGGAAGCCGATCAAAAAGTAATAGCGGCTTATGGATGCTACGCAATGACGGCTACCACCGCCCTGACGGCACAAAACACCCAGGGAGTGTATGGCATTCACCATACGCCACCGGAATTTGTGAAGAAGCAGATTGATGCTTGCGTTGAGGACATTGGTGTGGATGTGGTCAAGATGGGTACGCCTGTAGACTTAACCTTGAGACTCTTTTGATGCTCTTCTCGTGACTGTCTAATCAGCCTAAAGGCATGCTGGCCTCGGCGGAGACCATAGAGGTTGTAGCAGATGCCCTAATAAGGTACAAGCTGTCAGTGTCTGTTGTTGATCCAGTACGATGATATGTCATGTACTACTCTACATCCAGTCTGATGTTAGCAGGTCATGGTGTCGACGAGTGGAGCACAGCTGCTCCCGAACGAAGCTTTGCGTTGTCTCCGCGAGAAGCTCCTGCCTTTGGCAACGGTCTTGACCCCCAACATCCCAGAAGCTATGCTATTGCTACGGGATGCTGGAGAGGATGTGAAGCAGCCTGAACGTCTCGTAGACGTTATTGAGCTCGCCAAAGCTGTGCATAGGCTTGGTCCAGGTTATGTCCTAGTCAAAGGTGGACATCTGCCATTGGGCCAGGACCATGCCGCTTCTAGTGGAGATGATGAAAAGCGTTTCGTGATTGACGTACTCTACGACGGTGAGAATACAGTGCTACTGAAAACCGACTTCTCGAACTCCAAAAACACACACGGCACAGGGTGTTCACTTGCGTGTACGTGCTTGCAGCTCTTTAGGCCTTACAAGTGATATTAACATATCTTGCCAGCTGCAATAGCGTCTAATCTCGCTCTTGGTCTTGACGTCCCCCAGGCAGTACGTGCTGCCAATGGTTATGTAGAAGCGGCCATTCGGGAGAGCCAGGATCTTGGCAGAGGCGCTGGTCCTATCAACCATTTTCATTCAAGTTACATGCTTCCCTTCGCACCGTGAGCAATCTATACCGGCCTTTGACAGAGGAAACCCACTGATGGTACTGAAGAGGGCGGTTCCTAGATTACGTTCTGAACAGGGCGGAAGTGAAGGAGGCTTGGCGAGAACACACGGAGCATGAGTTTGTTAACCGTCTGGCTGATGGCAGTCTTCCTGTTGAAAGTTTCAAGTATTATTTAATCCAGGACTATCTTTATCTTGTCAGTGTCCCATGGTCGACGACGTTTGCCATATTCCGATAGAGCGGCTTACAGATAGCACAGGTACAATTTGCCCGAGCGAATGCGCTGGCAGCATACAAAGCCAACAATATCGACGAAATCTCTGCGGTAGGAGCCTCGTTCGGTCCGCCGTAATGTACAAGACTGACTCTCATACCCGATGCAGTCAGCAAAGATTGTTCTGCATATTGAACGTGAGATGGCTTTGCATATCGGGTACTGCAAGGATTTTGGCCTTTCCAAAGCCGACGTTGAAGGTCAAGCAGAGAGTCAAGGTTGCCCTCCGCAATGCTGGAAGATTAGAGTATAGCTGACAGAATGGTAGCTTGTACAGCGTACACTAGATACATGCTCGACGTTGGACAGTCTGAAGATTGGCTTGCACTCCAGGTGTCCTTCGCGCCTTGTCTGATTGGGTACGGAGTCATTGCAAAAAGGCTCTATGACGACCCGAAAACTGTCAGAACAGGTAACATATACTGGAAATGGATTGAAAACTACACCGCCAAAGACTATACCACGGCAGTAGAAGCTGGCTCCGGTAGGCTCCAATCCAATCCCTGAGCGTCAACTTCACTGAACCGATACTAGATCTTCTGGAAAGGCATGCCGTAAAGCAATCGCCGTACCGTGTCGAACAACTTGTGCGGATCTTTCTGCACGCCACCCGTGTATGTGTGCTTCTTCTATGGTATGCCACGGCCAGGCTGAACTAATGTTATTCGCAGATGGAAACGGGATTCTGGGATATGGGTGCTGGTGGCGGTAACACCGTCAAGACTTCTTGAGCCATATAATTATATCGACTCCGCCTATGTCACATAAACTCCCTTGTAGGTGTGAGGCATCCGTAGAGTACACACTACCTAGGTAGACTCTTATGCCATTGTTAAACACACTCGTATTAGTCAGACGTTCTGGGCTACATGACCGATTCAGCTAGCTTCAACGTTAGCGCGTGAACACATTTCAAAAATTTACTTCGTGCGCGGCAGACCTGCAACCTCACTTCACCTTTACAACTCTCGACCATTTTCTGAACTTCACGAACGACTTCTTCCACTTCTCGATCTGATACTATAGAATCAGGCTAGCCTTTTGATATATCCCTTCTTGAACGGCCTTTACCTGAGAATATCTTGAGATGTCGTACGGCGGGTCTTACGGCAGCTCGCGTGGCGGCGGATACGGAGGCGGTGGAGGTTACTCTAATGGGTACGATGACTATTCCAGAGGCTATTCCAGCAACTATTCCGGCCAAGACTACTCCAAAAACTACTCCAACGGGTATGGAAACCTTAGGTTTAGACGTTCATGATGAGATTTCCAAGGCACTTCTCTCTGTTGAGCTCGCCTGGGAGATTTCTGCGATGCGCTTCACTTCACTTTGGCTGGAAGGAGGCCATACAGTCAGGCTTTGGGTGGCTCAGTATCAATGTGCTTTGCGCTTGAATGTTTCTAGCGATGTGCTGACTCTTCTGTTACGTGTAGCGGCAGTAACGGATACTCTGGTGGCAGCAATGGCTACTCAAACGGCTATTCTAATGGTTCGGGTTACGGCGGGGCCTCAAACGGATATGGTGGTGGAGCTTCCTACGGAGGAGGCGGCAGCTATGGTGGAGGCGCTGGTGGTGACAAGATGTCTAATCTAGGCGCCGGCTTGAAGACACAGCATTGGGGTAAGGATTTCTGACAATACAACATGTCCTCGTTATTGACCTGAATCTACAGACCTTGCTACGATGCCAAAGTTCGAAAAGTCTTTCTACAAGGAGGATCCATTAGTCACAAACCGTTCGGAACGAGATGTCGACGCTTTCCGCAAGGTTCATGAGATCGCCGTCCAGGGTAGGAACGTGCCAAGGCCTGTCGAAACCTTCGACGAGGCTGGTTTCCCAGGCTACGTAATGAACGAGGTAAAGGCGCAAGGCTTCACTAGGCCTACGGCGATCCAGTCTCAAGGTTGGCCTATGGCTTTGTCTGGTCGCGATGTTGTCGGAATTGCCGAAACAGGATCTGGAAAGACTTTAACCTATTGTCTGCCAGCTATCGTTCACATTAACGCTCAGCCTCTTCTTGCTCCTGGAGATGGACCCATCGTTCTTGTACTAGCTCCGACTCGTGAGCTTGCCGTACAAATCCAACAAGAGATAACGAAGTTTGGCAAGTCCTCTCGTATCCGCAACACGTGTGTCTACGGAGGCGTGCCAAAGGGTGGTCAGATTCGAGACCTAGCGCGCGGTGTAGAGGTCTGCATCGCTACTCCAGGGCGTTTGATCGATATGCTGGAATCTGGGAAGACTAACCTTCGCCGTGTTACTTACCTTGTCCTCGATGAGGCTGACCGTATGTTGGATATGGGTTTCGAACCTCAAATTCGGAAAATCATTGGCCAGATCCGCCCGGATCGTCAGACTCTTATGTGGTCTGCTACCTGGCCCAAAGATGTCCGCCAATTGGCTTCGGATTATCTTCATGACTTTATTCAGGTTAACATTGGATCCATGGACCTCTCCGCTAACCACCGCATCACCCAAATCGTGGAGATCGTTTCTGAATTCGAGAAACGGGAGCGAATGACCAAGCACCTTGAGCGAATCATGGATGACAAAGACAACAAAATCTTAATCTTCACAGGCACGAAACGGGTCGCAGACGACATCACTAGATTCCTCCGTCAGGACGGCTGGCCTGCACTCTGTGAGTATCTCCGATATCTAGCTGTTTCCTTGGTTGTGGCTAATAAAGGTATAGCCATTCATGGAGACAAGCAGCAAAACGAGCGTGACTGGGTGTTGAATGAATTCAAAACCGGCAAGAGCCCCATCATGGTTGCTACTGACGTAGCCTCGCGTGGTATTGGTATGAATGACTACACTCCTGCCTCAATCCGTCCCATTCCTTGCTTTACATTGCTGTCGTGTGGTTTTTGAGGTAATGCTCTACTCTTCACGCTCATGTGCTCTGAATGAGTATGCATGACCTTGTCCAGGCTCTACGTGTCTTCGTATGGTTCTCTAGCCAGGAGAACCTTGGATATCCAGTGCAGCGTGGTTTGCTCCGCTGCTGATTCCGTATCTCTACGTACCTCACGGGTAGAGAGGCGGAATTGGTATTTCTTGACTTGTTCAAGCTGCATTTCCAAGGCTTCTCCAGGACCACGATAGGTTGCCATGCCTCGGACTTGGAAAGCTATGACTTCTGCATTGTCGCAAGGAGAGTGGTGCAAGCAGCATCTGCCGCTTCGCATAACCACCGACAAGACTTCATTGCTTTACCCACTGTGCTAAAAATGCTAACCATAAATGAAGATGTCCGCAATATCACTCATGTGTTAAACTACGATTACCCTAACAATTCAGAGGATTACGTTCACCGCATTGGTCGAACTGGTCGTGCTGGTGCTAAGGGTACTGCCATTACACTCTTTACGACCGATAGTAAGTTCAGCCTGATACACCTAACTTGCTAGAACATGGCTAATATCCTTGTGTCTAGACTCCAAACAGGTGTGTTTATCAGAGGTCGATTATACGCGTCTGCGCTTGTACTGACCCTTTGATTAGGCTCGCGATCTTGTGGCAGTTCTTACAGAGTCGAAACAGCAAATTGATCCTCGACTTCATGAGATGGCTCGCTATGGTGGCGGAGGTGGCGGCGGTCGCTACGGTGGTGCAGGCCGTGGGGGCAGGGGAGGTGGTCGTGGAGGTGGATATACCAGCTCGAACAGTGCTCCTTTAGGTGGCGCTCGTCGCTGGTAGGGGTTTACCTCCGACTCTGGACGGCACTTCGCTTGCTATTCGTGTTGCTTCGGCACGCTCTTAGATTTCTTTTGCGTGCTTACTTCCGGTGTTTTTCACATAGACTGGCCCGTAGTTCTTGCCTTATCTGCAAGGTCTGCATCTTCCTCCACTTGCGCTTAGACTTCACTTGTGTTGTCTCTCGGCTCTTTTCATTTACGGAGGGTCTAAGTTTCTCAGGCTTCGAGGTTTGAGCACATGAGGGCGCGCTCCTATGTTGGCGTTTACGTCATCGGGACGTTTACTCAAAATGTGCATCAGTGGATGTCATTCCAAAGGCTTTAGGTACAGCTTCAAAGGAGCACAGGGTGTCGAAACAGTATTGGTCCGTCAGCAGCCTAATCACAATCAGTTGCAACGACCCTATCTTCATTTCTTTTTATGAATGGTCATACAGTGCAACATCGTATCCTCCAACTGAGCGTTTACAAGAAGAAATAAACATAAAAATCTTCCGATTGTCGATCACAAAATGCTATTGGCAAACCAATTTGGCGGCAAGAAAACCCACGTAACCTTTCTGCCCCTAAAATCCTCAAAATATCAAATGACCCTTTCAGCATGTGGGCTATGCGGATAGGCACGTGTGCAGGGTTCCTCTACGAGTACGAGGACTCTGTAGACATCTCATCGACCAAGACCCTCAAGCGGCTTGTTGATGTTACATGCCCATGTCCATATCAGCTGCCGTGTTGAACATCCCCGGTGGCGGTGTTCAAACGTGTGGCGTTTAATATATTCATATTTCAAGATATCTCCGGCCTTTGCTGGTTTTGGCATCACCGATTTACAACCACCGGAGGAGGGGGCTCAACGCAACGCAGCCCAGACTCGTCAGGGACCGGGAACGACGTCGCAGCCAGATTGTCGCTATCGCTACAGTTGTCCAATATGAGATGAGTACCTTACTCTAGAGTGCATGTGAAGGATATGCAGGTGCGTTGCATGAACGGCACACCCTGTCGAGATCATCATCCTCTAATCTATTCTGCTGGAGAACGTTTATGATCCGGATGCCGTTGTTCCAGGCGTCATTTGGATGGGTTTTGATTTGTTCCGAAAAAGAAGGTTATAACTCTATACGGGACCGTATCCAAGCATTGGAGATGGTTACGTGTACGGAGTACGGGAGGAGAACCTCGATGGATCGCTTTACTGAATTGGAGAGAGAGAGCCGGGATTACCGACGGGTATATCAAATCACCACGTTCTCGGAGGAATAGCGGTATGTAAACGCGGAGCAGGGGCACTCTAAATCCTCGAGCATTGATCATCTGTCATCTGAGAGCAACAGAATAATGCAGCCACTGTACGGCGCAATAGTCGACGTCTGTCTCGCCTCTGTGACGCATCATGCGGGCTGACGAAAAGGAAAGTCGCAGAACGGAGAGTGCCCCGAGTTCCTTGTTCACACGTGTCGCGGGGTCTGCGCTTCAGGCCTCGATATCATTTGTAGCTTATCGACCTTCCCTTTCCGGGTGGATGGGATTTCAAGAACGAACCAGGGAATTGACGCAGCATCCGCTGGCCTGGCACACTAAGCGTTAGTCCTGCTGCTGCGAGCACAACCAAGAAGTCAGAGCCCCTCGCAGAGAGGCTTGGGAAATCCCGGAGCCGGTAGAGAAGACTGACGACCTCCCGTTCAATTTTGAGCGCACCTAATTGGCCGCTCATCCTCTAACCTAAAATGCTCTACCCGACCTCATGGGCTGCACATTATTTGTTGTCCCCTTTCAGAGAAGCAAAGCCACGGCCACAACGGGCCGCTCGCATACACGCTCAAACAACATGTCATAGCCGATTCAATCAGGACACAGCATACAGGAGGAGAGTAGGGTAGAAAGTAAAACAGATGAGGTCCGATCTAAGACCGCCAGCCACCACCTCACAGAAGAGCTGATCCATAACAAACAATCACCTGGATACCCCCGGGTTCAATATCTCCCACCGCAACAAAGGACGCCAACCGCCGACTGGTATCTGTTCACTATATCAATCGTCATTACGTACAATGTATCTTGAACCAATATCACCCCGTGTGCAGCTCCGCACGAGCACGCTGTTCGCTGAAATCAGGGCAGTCCGGACTCCTGAAGCTGGAAGATATGAAAGGACATGTGTATGTTTACTTTGGACATCAGGGGCCTTTGGTTCTCGGCTTTCACAATCCCACAGTTTTCAAACCCTCTTTGCCGCCACAGCCCGTTTGGTCTCCGCCAGCCAGCTCCAACGATCATTTTTCACACTTATGACAGTTGCCTTGGACTGGACCAACAACCGAATTCACATGCCGCGAATCCGTCTACCGAGTACTTGTATGCTCACTTTTTGCTCACCCTTGACTGATGCGAAGCAAACAACGTTTTACTTCATTAGTGTGACCACCTGCCAGGTTGATACCGCACGTATGAAAATCACTTATCACTTTTGATTGATGACGGATCATCATTGCACTGATACAACGATCCTCAGCTTATACGTCACGGTCAAAGGGCAATAATCTGTTATCTGAGTTATGTTCTAGGTAGTTGTACCTACAGCGAGGCAGGTACGAATACACGCCGTGCATTAGGCAGGTGGATACGCAGCCACCTTATTGCTGGAGATGATCTGTGCGTATGAAACTCGGGAGATGGAGGATGCGAAGGGAGAAAGACCTCAGACCCTGCGTTACCATGTGACGCACCGGATACACCACCAGCGATCAAACACCCTTCACCGAGATTGTTTGTGCATCCTTTCCTCTTTTCATCCGCGCGATACATGGAGGTTACACCGTATCAAATGTACGACGTGCCTCTGTAGCTGAAGAGCTGTACCACCGTCCACCAGCACGAGTACCATATTCACTTTTCATTGTTCTTCTTTCATTTCTTTCCTGCACAAGAGCAGTTCTCACGAGTCTTCGGACGGAACATTTTCCGTGTGCGTGCCGCGCTTCACTGTGCCGTACTCCGTATCCTGAATTAATCTATCCTCTTCATCCTATACGCATATGCGAGTCGGGGACACTTCTCGAACTCTTCAATCATCCCGGGCCATCCCTACCTGATCATTACCTTACCTTACCCACTTCGCCCACTCGTACAGTTCAGTCGCAGCCACCTCGGCCTTCGATGCCTGGCCTCTTCGCTGCAAATCTTCTTGACATTTAGCAAAGGTGTTGAAGACATTTGTGGGAGGTTGTGTGTCTTGTTATCATCTTGACTGCAGCAAAACCGTAATCTGAAGGCTTCTCAGCCAGCCCCATATTGACAAATACTCGACCACGAAAGGGGGCGAAGAATTTGGCTCTCAGATTCGCAATGTAGACTCTTACCTTACCTTACTCATACTGCCTGCTGTAAGTTACGGAGTAAAACTTGCATTTTAGGGCACCTCAGTGTGGAAGGCAGTTACGATCAGTCCTCAGCTTTCTACGGAGTATGAATACTTACTATACCTTACTCATATCTTACAAAGCCCTTACGTACACAAGATCGTGGTCGCACCGTAACGTTACAGTATACCTTACCTTACTAAACCTTACCTACACATTCTTCGACGATATCCGTTCACCCTGGCCCAGCAATCGGGCCTTCGAGATCGGCCTACTTTTCATAGCGGCTAAAGATTTTTAAACAGTGGCGCTAAAGATGCGACCGGGCCTACCTACCTTACAGTACCTTAGCTCACTTACCTATCTACCGTAGTATTTTCCTCTACCTACCTAACTAGCTCACTCCCACACCTCTGTCGTCACAACCACCATCTCTCGTCTACCGTTTTCCCACCCCAGTCCAGAAGAGAAAAGGCGTCGAGGTGCTAATTTAGCACTCGACTGGCTGGACTCGACCTCGCTCGTTGCGATCAGTCGCAGACGCGCGGAGAATTGCCAAGGAGGTGAATCTCATTAATACTGTACAATACTGCTATCGACGGAGCACAAGGGCTAGGACGCAGCAGGGAACGCGGTCTTCTTCCTCGGTTCGGAGGGATTTGCACAGTGTACTACTCGTAAGGCACGGATCGATCAGCGCGGATACTGTGACAGAAGAAGGAAAGCCTTCCCATCGCGCCTTGAGGGCTTACCTGACGCTTCACGTTACGAGCAAAGAGGACGTGAGAGGCGCGAGGGCCACCATACCACGCACGTCGACGTGAAGGCACCCTTGCTGCCCACGAAGTAGCCGCTCCTTGCAAGTGTTACACGGGCCCCGAATCCTATACCGGACGTGTTCTTGACCCTCGACGACACAGGCATTGCTGGCCTCGAGAACACTGTACTGTACTGCGAGCTTCAAGTACCGTAAACCCGCTTGAGCAAAGTTCGAGTGTTGGGCCTTCTGTATCTACCACTCACCACTCACCATTCGCCATTCACCATCGTCATACACCGCCATCATTATTACCTTGTTCACGACGCAACGACACAAAGGCAGTCTGCACTTCTGAAAAGGCTACCGTACGAGCTATACTACCTTGAGGTAGTGTTACCTTGACTTTACCAACACCAACGCCATCGTCGTACGTCGGTTACAATTTTAGTTCGCCTGAGCCGAGAAATCTCCGGCAAAGTGACCTTCAATCCCTCCATCCTCAGATGCTGTCGACAGGTACTCGACCAGGATAACGGTCTCTATCTGAGTGCCGAACTACCTAATAGTTACTTTCTAATTCCTCCTGTGGCGCTGCCTATTCTCCTCTCTCTTGTGGCCAAACGAACCGCCAAGCTAAGCACGGCCCCTGCAACTCTCAATTTCCTCTAAACTTAATCTCTGCTCTACCTTTTCTGCCCCAAACCAAAATCTCCCGCGACATCGCGCCGTCCCATTCATAATCATATTCTTCGACCACACCAGTTTCAACACCAACACCACCACCGGCACCAGCGCCAGCGCCAGCCTTTAACCTGGACTGGGGGCCATCGTCTTTTGGCCTCCTCACTACCAACTCAAACGGGCTGCTCCAGCATATCTCGATCCAAGGCCCAAGCCCCGGCCCCGCTGAGGCTAGACGGTCTACTCCTCATTAGGAGCAGACTACTTCAGTCGTTCACTACCACTTGCGGCAATCGTCCTGCAAATCATTCCTCCCGTCCTGGAGATTTAGCCGGTTCGGATACAGAACCAAGCTATCTCCCACAAGCACCAGCACCGGCACCAGCACGACCACGCACCACCCTCGGTTCCTGGCGCAGAGGGCATACAGTACTAGATCAGCCTGCCTGTGTGGTTGAAGAATTTCCCGCCCGCCTGGTTTAGTCCTTGTTTCTGACACCTCGTTGTCTCCACGCCTTGTCTCTGAGCTAAGAGCCGCCGGCGATATTTCGATCTCAAGCTTCTTGGTCGTAGTATGTCCACGGCCTACATCAATTCGACCGCGCACAGTCACTCACCGACTGTCAACGTAGGAGATCGAGAGGACGCGCAACGCCAGCTTATGGACAGAGGTGCACCGGAATACACGCAGCCAGGTTTGCATTCGCCGTACAACCTTGCGCTCAGGGACTCTCAATCTGAAGGTTCTCCATCGGCAGATCAAGCATCTGCTGCGCAGTTCACCAACACACCCCAGCAAGACGTCCGACCGACCAATTTCGCGTCGTCATCCACGCCGACCTCCGACTACAGCGTCAACGCTTCCTCGGCGCGTTCCGCCAACTTCCCACCCGATTATCTGGCGCGTCAACAACAGTACGCGCATCATCATCAGAACAATTCAAGCGCCGGCGCAGGGAATATGGCTCAAGCAACAAGTCCGTCCATGTCTTTGCAAGATGGACACCAACATAACCATCACAACGCTCCACACATGAAGTCTGACCCGGACGTACCTATAGATCCCTCGATAGCGGCGTCGAGTCCCACCTTTCCCGGTCACTACTCCCCGTACCCGCCGCCGGGTAACGACATGGCACAATACCAGGGTCATCCGCCGCCTCAGATGTACGGTCGCCCCGACTGGGCCCCGCAATACGCCCAACACCCGCATGGTATGCCTGGTCCTTACAGCTCCCCTGGGACCGCCGTCTCATCTGCATCCTCAGTAGCAACGGCTGGGCCTCGTCCCGGACAGGTCAGTCCTCCCCCCTCTCTCGGAAACTCCCATCTCATTGTGTTGCGCAGTCTCATCCGCTGTCTCAGGTATACTCCTTCGTTCCGATCCCGGGTGCCCAGCAGCACAAACGACCCCGTCGCCGCTACGAAGAAATTGAGAGGATGTACAAATGTGGGTGGCATGGTTGCGAAAAAGCTTACGGCACGTTGAACCATCTGAACGCGCATGTCACGATGCAATCGCACGGTGCGAAACGTACTCCAGAAGGTAAGCTTTTTTCTTTCATGAATTTTCGCAAAGTCGTGAATCTGGTTAGCTTGGCCCTTGCATGCCTTAGTCGCGTTACACAACGTGAGCCTTACGCTGGCGTTGCGGCTACGCCCCACGCGCATTTCGAATAGCTTCACACCATTGCGGAAGCTAAGCGCAAGGCTACGGTCGCGGCACAGCTAGTGCAACTGTTCAACAATTTCCATCCATCTAGTACCAGGGCTAACTTGGACTTTCAAACAGAGTTCAAAGAGATCCGTAAGGAGTGGAAAGCTCGCAAAAAGGAAGAGGAGAATCAACGTAAGGCTGACGAGGAACGACAACGCTCCGCGGCACAAGCCAACCCCGTCGACGGCCAAGCACCGGACTCATCGCAAGCACCTTCGGCGCAAAACTACCCGCCCGGGGTCCGCCAACTTCCGCCGATCGGCTACGGGCCCGCCGGCGCACAAGCCCCTGGGCAGTACCCAGGAGGAGTGGACCCGATGTACCAGCAAGGCAACGGTCAGATGTACCAACAGTACCCACACTCGCCCTATGGACAGGGTCAACAGATGTACCATCAACGTCATACCCCCATGCTAGACAGAGCAGAAGTCGATGCTGACGCCGCGATAGACCCTGATAGTCAAAGCAATTACACGACATAGACTTGCTCGCAGACGTGCTCCTTCGTTCAGACGTCCGATATCGACGGTCCCGGGAGTTTTCAAATCAGGTGGGAGAGGAGGACGGTAATGAGGCTTGCATGCTCATACGCGCCAGGAGTTGCATCGTCGATGTTTTGCTACCTGCCGGCGGCGGTGTCATATGTTAGGTGACTTGAAAGGGCGCACAGAACCGTATGGCGAGGATGACTGACGATTACTTATCTCCTAAATTGGTCATGGCTTTTTCACCTTACGTCGAACTCCTTTGTACCGGCGAGTCACACTTCATACGTCCGGGGGCGGCTATGTTCCGTGGACATCAGGTCTACCACAATTTTTGTTCATCAACCCCCAAAATTTTCCCCTTTCATGGCGTTCGACCTTCACTTACAACGGGCTTTCTTCTTCGGTGCTTTGTGAAAAGTTTTCCATACTCAAGTTTCGAAAATTCCGCTGCCCTCCACCCCCAGCGTTTGGGACCCTACCGTTGTCCTTGTATTTCTACGGCGGACGCATTTAAATCAGACCGATTAAGAAGTGTATTACTTGTCCATCGCTTTTCCCCTATGGTACCAAAGCGACATCACTCGGCGAACAGGAGTGCGCCAAGGCCTTAAGATGTAAGCCCTTCCCTACCCTGATTTCATTCTCGACCAGACCACTGTAACACAAGTCTCACCAGCGGGCTTGGCCGAAACGCGGCTCGGCCTGGTATGGTAGTATTCGTACCTTAGGCCTCGTCTACCATGCATACCGCAGATACGGTATCAGCAGCTAAAGTTACCGTACCGAATCCACTTGCAGCCAAGCCGGACCCGGCATACCGTTAGGGTAACTGTATTCCGCCGTAGTACACATAAGGTAGGGGATTTGTATGGTACTCGGGCCACAGGTAGGCCGCTAGGGTACCGAGTTGCTGGGTTCGGGGCCACGGTGCTTGCGCTTGAGCTCGGTGATAATCGTAGAAGAGCGCTTGTTTCTTTTCTCGTTACGTGAGAGAGTGGGACTGATTATTGGAGCCTACCTACCTAGGTAGGACGGGTGGTCTGCGGAGCGGTGTGGAGTATTATTAAGGGGCCTTTTACGAGAGATGGAGAGAGTAGGTGGATAAGTTGGTGGTGTCTGTGATAGCCTACCTGAACCACCTAGGCAGCGGGTAGGTATGATCTAAAAGGTTTTGTAAGAGACAGTAGCGCCTGGATGACATGAGGAATTAAAGACTGGCTTAAGGCGCAAGTTTACATACTATTTTACTGACGAAGGCATCACCACTCAAGAGACACGACATGCCTAAGGTATCTGGGCTACACCACCTAGCTGATTACATAAGCAATCGAGGGTTTTGTGGTGCGCTCAGGAACAGTGTATAAGGTATTGAGGGAGGATATCTTTTTGGAGGTCTGTATGATTGGTGGTGAGAAGGAAGCATGAATGCAGTCTTGTAATGATAATGTTATTGGTCACCCTGTACCATCATTTAACGGTGTCTTCAAAGTCAAGTCGAAAACGCTAGTGAAGTTGAGGCTCAAAAATTTAAACTTACCAGACCCTTCTCTATGACTTGATGTCTTTGTTGTATACCTTTCTATTGTATTGCCAAAACCTTCAATGCTCGAATGCAAAACATGTATACACAGGTGCATTCGAACCATACTCGCCGACGTTCTGCCTCCGCGACGTCCTCCACATCTCTTCTACAAACGGCATATCTTCAGCTCCTCCGTACGATCCGCTCGCAACGCATATGTAAAAGCTGCCCTTGACCGGAAACTTTCCAAATTCCCAGCTAGCGAGCCTCGCTCGGTGAAGGTGAATCAGTATGGGGCCCAAAAAGCCAACGCAGTGGCTCGAGGGAAGCAATATCCGAAATCGGCCATCGAGATGGAACTCCGGCATTTGAGGGATCCTCTGAAGCTTGCGGATCACGTTCGCAGTCTTCTGAGGAAAGGCGAAGAGAAGAAGGCGCTCGAATTCGTCAGGGCGGCGAGCAAGAATGTCGAGTGTACGGTTAGCTGGAACCATCTGATGGATTATAATATGAGTAAGGGGCTGGTGAATCCTGCGTGGAAGCACTACAATGAGGTTCGTCCTTCATCTGCTTGAAGTACTGGGAGGTATAAACTGAGGGGAAATCATGTCTAGATGAAGAAACGTGCCCAAGTCCCTGATGCCCATACTTACACGATTCTCTTCCGAGGCCTGGCAGAGCATGTGCATTTCCCTCAATCGCTCGCAAAAGCTCTTTCGCTTTACGAGTCCATGTTGGCCCCTAACTCGAAGGTCAAGCCGTCGATAAAACACACGAATGCTGTCTTGAAAGTTTGCGCCCGTGCGAAAGAACTGGACTCCATGTGGGCACTCGCGGCCAGGTTGCCTGCTCGCGGCTTGGGAGCACCCGATAATCTAACATTCACGACGATCCTGAATGCAGTGAACAATGATCTAAGCTCTCTCGTCGATCCAAAGATAACGGAAGAGGAAAGGTCGAGATCGATCGAGAAGGCTGTACTTCATGGAAGGAGGATGTGGGATGATATTGTTGGTAGATGGCGGAAGGGCGACATCTGGATCGACGAGGAACTGGTTTGCTCGATGGGCAGGCTTCTACTTGTCGGCAGGAGACCAAGGGATTGGGACGATATCCTATCTCTCGTCGAACAGACGATGGCAGTACCACGTTTACTACCACGACTCGGCACCTCAGCGCGAGAAGATGCCCCTGCTCCACAGCTCGCGGCCCCAAACGATGCCATTTTCCAGAAGGAGTCGGACGCGGACGGCGAACCAGAAGCGGGAGGCGAATTCGATCCCGTCGACATCAGCAAAGTCACCACCCGCCTCCGAGGTGGCGTTGAACCGGCCGTCTACGCCCGACCGAGCCGTAACACCCTCTCCCTCATCCTCGCAGCATGCCTCAAAATGCGCGCCAAGCAAACAGGCCAAGCATACTGGGCCCTCCTCACGGACCCCACCCGTTACGCCATCTCCCCAGACCCAGACAACTACAACGCCTATATGCGTCTCCTGCGCCAGGCCCGCGCCAGTAAAGAAGCCGTCACCCTCCTCCGCTCGGCCCTCGCCTCCTCACCCCCCATCGCCCCCCATCTCATTCGCAAATCTTTCCGCATCGCGATGAGCACCTGCGTGCGCGACAAAACTTTTTCCCCGCACGCCTTCGACCACGCCTTCGACCACGCCTCCAGGATCCTCGACCTCATGCAGTCCGCGCTCGCCGACCCGGACGTCAAGACCTGCACCCGCTACCTCGAACTCGCCCTCGGCACGGACGACGGGCCGACGATCGTCCGGGCGCTCGCCCGACTCGGCCCGCATGCCATCAACCTGAAAAGTCTGCTCGCGCACGGGAGCGGGGAGGACGCGACGAAAGTGAAGGCCGACGAGGCCAAGGACGCGATTGCGCTGATCAAGCTGATGGTGGCCTGCTGCGACCGGCTGCTGCATCGCGGCGAGGTGAGTCGGGAGGAGTACGGGACGTATGCGATGCAGAGGGGGAAGTTGGCGGCTTTTGTGACGAGGTGGAATCGGGACGGGGGGTGGAGGAAGGGGGTTGTGAAAGGGGAGGGTGGGGAGGAGGAGGAGGATTAGGAGGAAGTGGGAAGCGAGATGGGAAGGGGAAGTAGAGAGGGAGGCGCAGTGGAACGGGGAGAGCGGGAGGGAGGCGGCAGAGCTGGGAGGCTGATGCTGGTTGGAGCTGTCTTGTACGATATCTGTATCTCGGCAACGTTGAAGGATGGTCGAGCCGGATGGACAGGGAAAGAAAGGACGTGCAGATGTACGGATAGGAGCTTGATATAACATCGACATGCTATTCTTCTCCGCAACCCCTCGCAATGCATTCCCTTGACGTCCTCCCAACATACTGCAGCCGGCTACGGTATGAATTGCTACACCGTGAGAGTCCATCATTCCGTACGCACAGAATGGGAGAACGGTCGAGGTGGATGGGGTAGATCGGTACTCTGTAGAGAAAATCGGGGATTTGGGAAAGCTGAGATAGGAGGTAGAGGCGGGAGGTGGAGCTTGAAAAGGTTTCTGAATTGACGATTCGAAGCGCTGTTTAGATGTGTAGATACCTGTTCCATATCAATCTAAACATATACACATATATGTGTGTCCATCGTATCGGTATCTCCAGGGTTGGGTACTTCAGACCTCCCCGCCCCGAACATTCCGTAATCGAATATCCCCTTTGCGTCTCACTCGTCACAGCGGCTTCCGTCCCACCACCACCTGCGGACTGTACATGAACGTCACGCCGCGTCTCGTCTCGTCGAAAGACTCGTGTATGAGTTTCCGAAACGCGGTGCCGGTTTGTCTGTCCATGCCGATGTAGCTGGCTTCTTCGTACGCGCCGAGTTGCGTGTGGTTGGTGAAGGCGCGCAGTTCGGGCGGGATGTGGTACGTGTCGCAGGTGATGGAGGTGAATCCGACTTGGTGGAGGATTTGGGGGAGGCGGGAGATCCAGCTGGCAGAAGTGTAGGCGGGTTAGTGGTGGATTCTTTTAGGGTGGATGGTTTACGTTGGGGGATCTGGGGCAGTGAGGGGTTGAAAAGTGTGCCTTGCGACGCCGAGCAGTGGGCGGATTACTGACCTGGTCTTTGCTACGCGCCGCATCCTGTCAACGACTTGCTCTGTGGCTGTCCGTTTCAGGGAAGGGTCCGTGGCGGAGATGGAGAGGTTGTCGTGGTTTTGTTCGATCCATTGGATATGTCCGCCCGGTTCTGTGAATGCGTGTACACGAGTCAGAACCTGGGGCGATCAAAGGACTAGAGGCGGTAGGAATGGCTAGAAAGGGTTGACTGACTCAACATGCGCAAAATGTTCTCCAGGATTGGGGTTGGATCATCATCTCGGACGACAACAACAAACAGGCGAACGTTGACGATATCGTATCTGCCCACGAGATGCTCCGGGATAGGTGAGAATACGTCCAGCGTCTCCAGGGAGACGTTGGACGGCAGGCATTCTTTGGGAGGATATTGATCCTTCGAGATATCGAAACCGTCGAAGTGAGCTGATTGAAGCTGTCGGCTCAGGTCGATCGGCCAGATTCTATCCGACTTTTAACCCTCCTTCTCATAGAAAAAACGGTAGATGCCTTTCTACCCTGTGCCCGTTCCAAGGTCTGCAAGCCTGAAGTCGCTGTCATTCCTCACCGGGATGGCAGGGTGAAGATTAGAGCCAATGATGTCTTTCCAAAGGTAATGTTGGAGGTTCAATCTTTGATGATAGTCTCTTAGCATGACTTCACTTACGCCATACGCACATCGGAGGTGTGCTTTACCTCGTCGATGCCGCGAAGCTTCTAGTCAGGGCATATTGATCTGGATCGTAAGAAGAGCGCTCTCCTGAAGCCATTGGAAGGAGCAGTGTGCGATTGGGCACAAAGAGGTATTAATTGAGTGGTCCGACATGTCGACAGTCGATGCACTGCTCTTAGAGGCACCATTTCCCTCACTAAATTGGCGCGGTCCCTTATCGTAAACAGGGGGGAAAGCAATTCGGTCGACCAGCCGGGTAGACCAGACCACGCCGTGCCAAGAGCTGTCTTCTGTGCATACACTAACGGGGACACGGACCATGGCGCGTAATTTGTCACTTGGCCTCCCGTACTTGTAGCTTCGTACCTTGTGGTTTGTGAAGCTCTGGATACGGTATCATGTCCCCTGAATTCTAGATTCAGTTTGATAAACATCCAACGTCAGTTCTGACTTGGTCCTGGTCCACCTAACAAGATGGCAGATACTGTAACTATTGACAAAGCTTACTTCGAGACTATACTACGTCGGTAGGTCACGTCGTCGCTATAAGGCGGTCCGATGCGGATAAGGTCCGATATGCTAATGAGATCTTTCGTAAACAGTGCAGAGTTTGTAAGCAGCAGCGTCATCAATCACTCAAAGAACTGTGAACCATAAGGACGAACTCGCTGATGGTCTTACATCAGCACGTCTCTGGACTTGACCTCAGCACACCGGTGGATCTTCCAACTGTAACCATACCCAAAGTCGACCATGTCAACTTGGTGAGCTCGGAAGTTATCTCTCCTCTTGTTCTTCATGTCGCAAAAGCTGACGGACGCCATTGGCATAGCTACGTATGGCCAAGGAGTACGGTAGGTTACAGCATACTATATCCCATGTCACCTCAATTCGCCCGCTGCGCAGATACGCTTATCACAGAACCTTGCTCGTGTTATTCTTGCATCTGATTCAACAGCTGACAAGGTTCCAGCTGTTCTGCGAGACGCACTCTTTCGCGGTGGCATAAGTCCGCAGACTCTTGAGGTACCGCCGTCATCGGCTGTCATCCACACAAGCACCACTAACGATGTGGGTGAAGGTTTTGATCAATGGCGAGGGATACGGACAAGTCCATAACGATCCTAGTGGTGCGGTTGACGAGGATACTGAGTCTGGAGGTGTGGCTTTCAGTCAACCGCAGAAAGCTTCAATCCAGATCTCTGGCCCATCAGAAGGACAAGATCGATGGCTCGGGAATGGCCGTGGCCCCCCAAGAAGCGGCCTTGTGCCCAGGAAGGACCGTCCTTATCTGACCAACCGACAGCCTAGCTATGGAAACGATGATACCTCGTTCTTGTCGGATATGGACAAGGACGACCACTACTTTGCCAATCTGGAGGTGCCCAAATCCGAAAAACAGCACTATGGCCGCAACGAACAACGTACAGTGGTGTTTAAGAATTTGTCAGATAGGACTACACATAGAGATCTGGCAGAGGTCATTCGTGGTGGGGTTCTGCTAGACATTTACCTTCGATCTCATGACCGCATCGCCAGCGTGTCCTTTCTGGAAGGAGCAGCCGCTCAAGACTTTCTCAACTACGCAAAGCGCAATGATATCTACATTCATGGCAAGAGGGTAAGTTACTCTTACTGCGATTCTCGGGACAGTGCTTACGACCTGTAAGGTTGAAATCTCCTGGAACGACCGCCAATTCATACTTCCGGGCCACGTCGCCAACAAGATCGGTATCGGTGCTACTCGGAATCTCATCATTCGTCACGTCCACCCAAACATCACTGCCCAGCGTCTCCGCGACGACCTGGAGCATATTCACAACCTTGTCGTGATTGATATCACTTATCAAGATGGCGACGTCCACATCTCGCTAAATTCGGTTCATAACGCTCTTTTTGCTCGTACCTGTATGATGTCTCGGGCTACTTATAAGGGGATGAAGATCGAATGGTATCCTGATGAGTGTGCCCAGCCATTGCCAAAGGTACAGCATCCGCCAAAGAAGGAGAACACCCCGGCGCCTTCGAAGAAACAAAATCCCATGGTCAACCGCTTTCAGATGCTCAACATGGACGGCACTGAAGACGGCTCTGGAGATGACGAGCCCCATGCTCTTGGGGACTATCCATCTATCGATCACAATACCAATTGGGCCACCGCAGGCATTACAACATAAAATTCATTGTTCATAGGTGGTCAACATCGCGTCGTTTCAGGCATGCCACTTTTGGTGAAGGTTTCTTCTTTCCTCTCACAACAAGTGGCTCCTCATGAATATCCTCTTTCTTCAGTACTCCAGCATAGCGGGCCGGCTTCGTACCGACTCTCATGCCGTGTTTGATTCCTCGCGGCGGCGTTCCGGCCTTATAACGAAAGCATCATGACAGGTCACTCTTCGGTCTAGATACCCCATCACTGTACTTTAACATTTCATTACTCGTGCGTGATCCGCTTCGAAGAGTCCGAGCAAGACAAGTTTTCGTTCCTTTTCTTCTTCATATGAACATTAGTCGCGTCTGTCCAAACGATTAGTGTAAGTACAAATTGGCCCTCGGCTTTCCGTGTCGATAGTCATAATGCCAATCATCCTTCGCCAAATCCTCTCTGACTTTGTAGTTGTCCTCCGCCTCTTGCAAGATTTCCATGTCCAGATCCACAATGCTCATATTCTCCTCGCTGTTCATTTTTTCCCCCAATGACCCAATAAAGGGTACAGCCACTTGTGATAGTCCGGCATAGCCTCGACTTTCAGGCCCACCGGCATTTACAAAGATTACTGCGCATGTATTCTCAAATGTCCGTGACACGACCGTGCTATCCAGGAAGAGGGCTTCGGCCCGAGGATTGCGTCTCAGGCCTGCGGCAGAACAATCATTCAGCGTCCCTAGCGTTCGTCACCGGTTAGCTTACTTTATTGGATAGAGGATGAAAGAGAACGAAGAAGAAGCGGTAGAGATGTACAGAAAGTTGGCACTATGATGATCTTTGCGCCCTTCGCGATGAGCTCTCGGAAGGCTTCCGGGAAGGCAAGATCCCAGCCTAAATTCTGGTCAGTAATACATCACCACTTGGGAGCCAAGGAGAATCACAGATCAGCATTCCCACTGGGCCTAACGGCGTGGAGAAGACCTCATGGGCGTCATGCGTGCTGGACGTCAGATGTGGTCGTTCGGGATGCCTATTCAATGCTGGAGCTTAGAGACTGGCATAGCCAAGACCAGAGACGACGCTCAAGGTACCATAAGTTTTTCTTTTGATACTGCCCCAAGACTTCCCCATGATTGTCGATGAAGTATGCCACATTGATCAATTTCTCGTCCTCCGTTTCCGCGTCCTGATGTCTCTCGACTATGGTGCCGGGAACGATGCAGATGTTGCACTCTTTGGCCAGGGCTCGATACTTGTCGAGGTAAAGTTTCCATTGACCGCAGAGATCTGAAAATTTGGGGTCATCGGGAAGCCAATTTGTAAGATGGTACTCTGGTAGAACAGCTAATTGAGCGCCTTGAGATGCGGCAGAACGAATGAACTTGGCGGCTTTCTCGTAGTTGGCCTCGATTTGCATGGGCTAGGATTCATATAAGTGTGAGTCGGTTGGGGATAGGGCATGTTGTTATAGACTAGCCTTGGGATAGAGCTGTATTACAGCTATCTTATAGACGGGCGCCATGATTGAGCAGAACTACAGGCTGTGCATGCTATGCCAAAGTTTGAGTATTGACAAGGCGAGCTGGAGGATAATCAACGTTACCCCACACTGATCCGAGACCGATTAGGTTAAAGAGGCACGCTAAAATAACTCCAAAAATCCAGGGCTGATCCAGGCGAAAACCTGCAGAGCCTCACCAAGGAAACAAAATCAGACCACAATATTTTCGACGACGTCAAAGCGTCAACAAACAGCCAAGATGGCTTTACACCAGAGAGCGCCGTATCAGACAGCTGATCCAACTCAAATTCTCAACGATGAGTCCGATGAGGAGGCGCTGGCCAACGATTACAAGCAACAAGTGCAATTCGACGATGAACTGAGCGACCTCGATCGCGTGAACTCATTGGGAGCAGGAAGCCATGCGCAGGACATGCAAGCACAATTAGCTGCTGCCGCAACACCCTTAGAGTATCAAGCGACGCTCGAGACGAAATTTGCGAGTTACGACAACTATTGCAGTCTTTTCCACTACATTCTCAACTCCGATGGGCCAGTAGATCTGGACCCGCCTTCGGTGAGTTTTGTGCAAAGCTCCAGTAAAACTTGGGCTCATGCTTGATAGTACTACTGGGCGTGGGATGTCATCGATGAGTTCATCTACCAATTCGAGTCTTTCTGCCGTTACCGCAACCGCGTCGCTCGTACGGCCTCTAATGAGGAAGAAGCCCAGCTTCTGCGCGACAACCCCAACACCTGGGGTTGCTATTCGGTTCTCAATGTCTTATACTCCCTTATTCAACGCTCTCAGATCAACGAACAACTTGCAGTTATGAAACGAAACGAAGACCCTATAACGGTAGCTGGGGAATACGGGTCACGACCACTATATCGGATGCTGGGCTACTTCTCCATCATCGGTTTACTCCGCGTACATTGCTTGCTCGGCGACTTCAGCTTGGCATTGAAGACCTTGGATGACATCGAGCTGAATAAGAAAGCTATGTTTGCTCGCGTCATGGCCGCCCACTTCACAACATATTACTACGTCGGTTTCTCGTACATGATGATGCGCCGCTACGCCGACGCCATCCGCATGTTCAGCCACATCCTCGTCTACGTCTCGCGGACCAAGAACTTCCAAAAGAACGCGCAGTACGACAGCATCACGAAGAAGAACGACCAGATGTACGCTCTGATCGCCATCTGCGTGAGCTTCAGCCCGACACGACTCGACGACACGATCCACACCGCGCTGCGTGAGAAGTACGGCGATCAACTCAACCGCCTACAAAGGGGCGGACCCGACTCCCTCCCGCTCTTCGAAGACCTCTTCCGCTCTGCATGCCCCAAATTCATCAGCCCTACCCCGCCCGACTTCGACAACCCCGAGATCAACATCGACCCCGTCGAGCACCATCTCGGCATCTTTATGGAAGAAGTCAAGAACACGATGTGGAACCCCACCGTCAAATCTTACCTCAAACTCTACACGACCATGGACCTGAAGAAACTGGCTGGCTTCCTCGAAGTCGAGCCTGAGAAGCTCCGCAGCTGGCTTCTCGTCAACAAGCAGCGGAGCAGGCAGGTCCGGTGGAGCGAGGGCGGTTTACTGGATGGAGACGTGGTGAATACGAACGATTTGGATTACGCCATGCAAGGGGATCTTATCCATATTTCGGAGGCTAAGGTCGGGAGGAGATTGGTGGATTGGTACTTGAGGAATCTGGCCAGAACGTATTGAGTGCTTGATATGAGCGAAATCAGCCTGTTCGTCCATAGAGTTACGGATGTACTTAGAACGTTTGTCTCCGGCGTTAATCTGCTTAGGCCCTCGGTGAGCGTTGGCACGCTTGAGCGCCATAGTCTCTCTCGTGTTAGGTGGTAGGATTTTCCAGTCCCGAAGTTTGCAAACACGCATAGAGTGCTATTTTCTACGGCCTGAAAAGTACTTTTGACCCTCGACGTTCGAACAATCATAGTTGAAACCCAAATTGGGGTACACGGCTGCGGTGCCGTGCCGTTTTGTGCATGCTCCCTTTATTGCGTGATAGATTACCATCTGCTTTATAATCGAGATGAACCACGTAGTAACATGCTTGATGCCAGAAAGTCAAATTATATTCAGAGGTCATTTGATCTCACTCCAGCCCTTCTCCTCCCTCCCCCCATCCACAGCCAAACTCCCTTGCCCATTCACCTCCCTCTCCACTTCCCCATCCCTTAACTCAACCGCCCTTTCGCACGCCCCCCTCCAAATCCTCACAAACTCCCACACTTCCGTGAACGTATTATACAGCGGCGCAGGCGCGACCCGCACCACATCCGGCCTCCGCTCATCGACCACGACACCCTCGTCTTCTAGCTCTTTCATCACCGCGTCGAGCAGGCCAGGCTGAAGTCGGAGACTCAGCTGGGCGCCGCGGTGGGCGGGGTCGGAGGGAGTTAGAATCGTGAAGGGTCTGTCGTCTGAGGGCCCGTCTTGAGAGCGAGGAGCAGAGAGGAGGAGGTGTTCGAGGTAGCCGGTTAGATGCATGGATTTGGCACGGAGGGCGGCCATGGAGGTTTGCTTGAAGACGGAGAGAGAGGACAGGACGGCGGTCAGGTCGAGGGCGGAGGGGTTGGAGATCTGGTAGCCTGCGGCGCCGGGGATGGGGACGAAGTCTGTGCGGTTCGTCGGTTAGTGCGTCGAGTGGAAGGGAATTGGCACGCGGGGGTAAGAGATGGGCGAAACGGTACGGTTGTCCATCTTGAAGCGCATCGTCTTGTCGCCGCCCCACCAGCCGCTCAGTCGCGGCCTGTAACCTTCCTCGCCACGCGCTTCTTTCTCCATGTCTACGCTGCCGTGCTTCTCGTGCACGAAGAGGCCGGCGATGGCGCCAGGGCCGGAGTTCATGTATTTGTAGTTGCACCACGCGGCGAAGTCGACGCCCCATTCGTGCAGCTTGACGTCGACGTTGCCGACCGCGTGCGCGAGGTCCCAACCGATCAGGATGCCTTTGGAGTGCGCGTGGCCGGTGATGGTTGGGATGTCGAAGTACTGGCCGGTGTAGTACTGTATACCCGGCAAGAGGATCAGAGCGAGTGTTGAGGCGTGGGAGTCGATAGTGGATAGGACTTTCTCAGTAGAAATGAATGTGTCGGAAGACAATTCGGGTTCCACAATGATCATGGAGTCTGTGGGGTTGAGGCCATGGTGTCTTAGTTGGGACTCGACAGCATACTACAGTGACAACCGTTAGCATCTGGCTTCCCAGAACCTTTCTTTCTCAACAAGCGTGAGACCGTACATGGTCACTAGGGAAGGCCTTCCCTTCAATCATAATCTTCCACCGGTCTTTGTTCGGCCGATAGAAACTCGCCATCAGGAAATGCAGATTCGAGGTGAGGCTTCCCATGACGGCAACTTCGCTCCTCGACGCTCCCACGATTGGCGCCATGTCTTCGGCGGCGACATCATCGACATGTAGGAATGCGGGGCGAGTAGAGTCTTCGTGGACGAAAAAATGTCCGAGTACGCCTTTGGTGGCCCAGGCGGAGATATGGCATTGTATTTGTTGACTTGTTCGACGGGGCTGGAGGCCTAAGGAGTTGCCGCAGAGATAGATGCATGGTTCTGACGACTCGTTTACATTATCTGAATATCAATTAAATAACATGTAGAGACATAGGACTGAAAAGATTACCTTGCTTTGCCAATGTTCTGCGCTTGAGGTCCGCCTTCGTTGGTATGATGAACTCTGCGCGAAGGTCCTTTAATGGGTCTTGAGCATCCAGCGATTGCGCATACTCTCGCGTGTATGCACGTATGTCATCTTTGTATGGTAAAGGCGGTCCATGTTTGATTTGATTGAGATGATGTCGGGAGCCCATGGTAATATTCGTGAGAATGGTTGTTCTGACTCGCAGCTTACAACACGGAGTGATGCATTCTAACGGATTCTGCCGCCCCGCATTATCCGATAAGGTCTCACCGCCTTCACTGCTTACCAAACTTTCGACAGTAAGTTATTTCGCCCAACACAGCTATCACTCGTTCTCAACTACTCACATTATGGCCTCAGCAGCAGTAGTACGTCCATCTTATCGCATCGCATTGACACCTCGCAAATGTGTGCATGACTGGAGGTGGAGCCGTTCCAGATCATGTAGGAGTCTACATACTTTCGGTCATGAAAGATGGGCCGCCACTTCTCACAAGCCTCTTTTTCTTGACTTCCTGATGCCTCTTCGAGCCTTGAAAGCACCAAAGTCTTCATCTCCACTATTAGCAGAGCAGCCTGCACTAGCTGCATCACAATGGCGACGCATCTCGACCTCATTACCTCGCCGAGCGACCATAGTAGCGGCTAACCCCCGCAAGGACGAAGAAGGCAACGACATGATCATAGACATCACACCGCGTGCGTCGAATGTAAGCCTCTTTCTTATCACGTTAAACTACAGGACCAGAAGAGTAGTGCTGAGCCTTCCTTGGGACTAGCGTCTCAAAGAAATAATGACTACCGATTCCAACCCTAACCTCCTACTCCGCGTCACCGTCGAATCGGGTGGATGTCATGGCTTCCAATATTTAATGTCTCTTACGAACGCAAACTCGGTCTCTGCGGATGATGATACGGTCTTTGAAGCGGCAGACGGTACGGGTGCCAAGGTTGTCATGGATGAGCCGAGTTTGGAACTGCTCAAAGGGAGCAAAATTGACTATACGATGGAACTGATCGGTAGTCAGTTTAAAGTCGTGGGCAACCCCGCTGCTTCAAGTAGTTGTGGTTGTGGGACAAGTTTTGATATCAAGAGTTAGTGCTCGGGCCGTACCGGGTAGCATGGGAACGGTGAAGTTGGCGTGGAATTGAACTTGTACTCAGACCTTGGTCGATTGGGGATCATCAAGGATTAAAACCGTTGAGTTCTCTGGACTGTTGCACTCTCGGTAGCAGGTTGTTTTCTTCGCCTGTTACATTATTGGACTCCATCCGAGGAGGAAGGCACATAGCCCTTGAAAGCATCTTGCCTCGGGTTCGAGAATCATCTGGATATTGTGCTGGAACCTTTTTATTGCTCTTTCGTCCTTCTCTACAGTCACTTGTGAAGCTCATATCATTCCAACAACACTGTAGCAAACGACAGCGCAACAACCAAAGCCGCAAACGAGGTCGCATCACCCTGAGTCCTGATCGAAGAGCCAGTAGGTCCTGGTCGAGGAACCGGCTCATTCTCCGCACACCTAGTCGATGAGTTTCCAGCCGCCGAGCGAACCAGATGACGACACGAGAAATTCTTGCAATCGGACAAGGCTGGACTACGGGATGGATTGAGATCGAAACCACTTTTGGGATCACTGCTGCGAATGGTGAATTGATAAGCGGAATTTGGGATGGTCTTGTTGTTCAGCTGGTCCGGGATCGTATAGTTGGGAGCGCCAAGTTCTGCTGTGGCCGTTGCTCGGGTCCTTTCGACGCTCTCTACAAGATGTATTGTCTTAGCAGATGACCTCCAGGACAGACGGTTGAAGAACAAATAACTCACTAGCTATCGCAAGAATTAACGTTTCGTTTGGCAAAACCAGACCGAGGTCGAATGAGTGCTGCCCCGGACTGGGGGATTGCCAGGCAATATCGATGGTGTCGCCGACAGTGAACTGGTTAATGGTGGCTTGCGGGTATGTGAACGGTATCGGGTCTGGGTCATCGGCGCATCGGCCGAGGGTAGCGAGGTAGGCGGTGGTGAAGAGGAGGATGATGACGGGTTGCGGGAGGAAATTTCGGAGTGAAGACATTGTGGATGAATATGATGGGGGAATCCGACAACACAGCAGATGGCGGTGTAAAACATACATACAGTGGCCTGTCCCAGTACTGTCTGGTAGTACTCGTCAAGCAAAGGGAAGTGATAGTTTTGTGTATATGCCGCATAAAACCCTCCGGGGCCAGCCCAAAGTCCAGTCTATAGAAAGACCATATCTCATCGAAATCCAACTCAACAACGGAGAGAAAGGAAATGTAACGCCAAAATCGCAGTCATCCCTGTGCCTCTGAACTGACCGGAAGACACGTTTCGGAATTCATGGTTCTGTTCCATGACCGGCCCCCAAACAGCTGCGGCGATGTGCGGCGGAGATATAGTATTGGAGTAGGTCAGTAGGTGCTTCGCGGCTGTGCCACTCAGACATTGAGTGTACTCATGAGTTATTCTGGAAGTTGACAGTGGATGTTTGAGACAGCTTAACGATGGTATAATCCGAGCTACGGGAGAACGTGTGATGTTGGTGTTGGTCTTAGCCCCCATCCAGGGTAGGGTGAATTGTGAACTCAGTCGCATCATCAACGACAATGGGCCCTAAACATGGACAGTCTACTACTCGAGTTCCCCTGTTGAGACCCACAGCTCTGCTTGTTGATCTCCAGCATTGTCCAAATATAATGCTGAACAGAACCGCAATCAACACTATCCGTCATGTATACTCGCAGGTGGCCCCCATCTTCCAGCCAGCCAGGCTACACAGCCACTCAGGCTGCTGACGTGTAACTAAAGCTGCGCGCTCTCGAAGCACACAGATAATTTTTTTATCTCCTTCCTTGTCACGCGTCAATCTTCTACGGCCAGAAAGACACCTTGAGGCAGTTTCCGCACGTTGGGACCTATCATGTCTCGTGACTTTGCGGGTCGAGGAGACATAAGGCAAGAGCAAGAATCCGAGGAGTCATCAAACGGATGGACGGTCTCCAACGGCTACACGACCTCCAACGGGTATACCGCCTCAAATAGATATACCGCGACAAACGGATATACTGCATCAGATGGATAGACTGTCCGAAATGCCCATTCCAGCACCAAAGTATGGAAACCTCACCCCAAGACACCCTTGTTCTAACCGCGCTTTTTCCGTAGACACGAAATCAAGCACGCAACCCTAATGTATTTCTCTTCCCATGCTACATTCGGCCGCAGTACTAACATCCCATGTTCCTCTTCACAGTTGGTTGAATGTGTGATGTGCCAGCACATTAACCTAACGCACGCTCCCCACTGCTTTTCCTGCTCCAAGCCTCTTCCGGTACACGGCGAAGCCAACGTAGGGACTCCTCACCTCCACAGCACTTCAATCTAATCTCAACTCTCATTACAGACACGCCGGCTAGCCAGCAGGCAGGACGTACGTCTCTTCCCCACTCCAGCAAACCAATGCCTTCCTCTCACACTACTAACCCTCACAAGCCTTCATTACAGGAAATCCTATGCAAGATATGCCAGATGTGCCATTACACGAACCCAGTCCACCTCGACTACTGTCTCCAGTGCTCGGAGCCTCTCCCCAAAGACGCAGAAAGACTGCTGGTCGGCGCGGGTGCGGGTGTAGGGGTGCTCGCGCTGGGCGTTGTAGGGACCCTTGCAATCGGCGCAGCCTTGCTGGGTGAGGCCGTCATGCCCGTACAGCGTTGAGTGGATGGGGACGAGGTAAGTTTCTTGCTAAGATCGTGTTCGGTTCAACATTGTTATGTCCATTCACACCCGCACTACCTCCACTACTCCCGCTTATTATATATATCCATCTATCCCGCACTCCACACCTCTCCTATGGCTAAAGCACATGTCTCAAGCATATCCTTTCATTGTCATTTAAGTCGTTATCTCTTGGCCCGTGCTCATACTGACAGGTCCGAGTCAGAACTTGACGTTCTTTCTTGTGTCCTTCCGGGCGACGTACACGTCATGGATGGTCAGTGATGTTGATGAGGAGCGGTGGGCTTGAGGTAGGCTAGAGGATTATGAAGGAAGATGTGAGCGGAAGTAAGTAACGAGGAGCGACGTAGGGGAAAAGATAGCCACACCGCTCCCCCCAGTACTACATATACACTGACGCCCGACTGGGGCTTGTTCCTGTCGTAGGTGCTGCTCCAAATTCAGCCAGCAAAATTGGCGAATACTTCTGAGCACACTGTCGAATCAAAGCTGAACCGCGGCAGTCCCTCCCAGCTTCATATCTCTCTGCTCCACGTTGGAACGCCTGACTAAAAGTGGGCCTGGCGCTCATTCAGAGCCCAGAAATGACTTTTACTCCTGGTTTTAGGGTATGTATGATGCATGTTTCAAGCAAGTGAGATGGTGTTACTAAGGCTCATAGCAGAGGATAGTCCGGCTCTATCTGAAGTTCGGGACGGTATTAAGTGGTTTGTATTGGAAGTCCATTTCATTAGTTGGAGATTTTTGCTACATGGCCGAACCAAAGGAAATTCATGACGAAGCATCGAACGAAGAAGAGAGCATGAGCCCGTGAATGTGGTGCCGTCGCTATATGCTGTTCGCCACACCAGACGCCAGTATTGCCAAATATTCCACATATGTATTACAGACGGGTAGAAAACCTATGGTACCTCTTGTACCCACACCTGCACAGATTGATACGTCAGTGGATCATCAAACACGGACTCAAAACGAAGGCCGGATTGAGACTCACCTCCATCTTCCCCATCTCCGCGCCCTCCCTCCTCGCGTCCTCTTTACACGTTGCATACGCCATATCCAGATCATCCTGGTCACCCATCGTGATCATGTCGCCGTCGTCGCGAATCTTACACTTGAACCTGCCGCGGATCGCGAACTTCTCCCGTATCCTCTCCACGAAGTCGGCAAAGTCCATGGTCGCGCTGATCATGATGTACCGCGTATCGTCGGCGTGCACCTTGACGCGGACCTTGCGGATCTCCGGTCTCTTCGAGGCGCCGCGGCTTGGTCTCCGCTGCCGATGCGGGTGTTGGTGTTGAGAGGCCGACGTGCCGCCGACGATTTCGAAGTCGGGCTCGTCGAGCGAGGAACGATCGTAAGGGTCGCTGACGTATTCTTCTTCTTCGTTGATGTACGCTGGCCATTGGCTTTTGGACCCCTTGCGCCGTGTGCCGTTGGACGAGCGAGGGCTTCGGTATGATTCGTAGATTTCCTCGGGGTAGTTGTCTTCGGCTGAGACGCCGTGACCTCGACGGGTCGTGGTCTCTCCGAAGAGACGGTCTCGGCTCGGCGGTTCTCGCATTCTCGAGGTCGAGTAATTCCGTGTGGGTCCTCGGGGCTCGGAAGCTGTCCGCATCGTGCCCAGCCGTGGCCTCTCCTTCTCCAACCCGATCTTCGTCAGATCCAGCTTCTCTGGCTTCGAGCCACCACTCCGTACGGATGCCGTTCTCCCAGTCATACCTGGCACGGCACCGCCATTTTGGTTACTCGCAAATGACGCTGGTTTCTCGCCATCGGGTGGCGGTGTTGGGGGGAACATGTTCCGGTTGATTGGTGGTTCTGATTGTTGCCTGCCTCTGCTTTGCAGGCCTGGCTTTACGAGGTTGGTTGCTCCAAATGAAATGTTCTCAGGAGCCCGATCGTCTCTGCTTATATCCTCCCGGATTGTGACTTTCTTGTTTTCTGAACCCGCAAACCCAGTGAAAGTGTTTGATCTATCTGCAGCTGCGACGAGGCGGGCTTTGCCTAGGTAGTCTTTGGTCTTGAGGTTCTTTACTTTGGCGCTGTTTGGGCGGTACACGACACCAACCGGGATAGAGAAGACGGTGTAGCCCTAAGATTGTCAGTAGACCTCCAATACCCGATGCAGGAGAGCAAAGTCACCTCTCCTTCCTCCCTGATTGCCTCGTCAATGACCTCATGATCTGGCGTCACCTTTTCCTTCACGGCATATGCAAAGTCCTGCATGCCACCCTCCCTCTGCTGCAGATAGATATAGCATAGACCACGGTTGAACAGCACTTCACAGGAATACAATCTGAACTTGAGCCCTAACTGCTCATAGTCGATGTATGTGTTCCCGCGCAGGTACAGTAGCGTGTCATTGAAGTTGGCCAAGGATTCTTCGAAGTCACCGACCAGGAAGTTGGAGACGCCTTGTTGGAAGTATGCGACTGCGAGGTACTGATCCAGACGTACTGCTCGTTGGTAGCACTCAACCTAGGGTTTATTAGCAGATTAGATCAATGGTGATCTGCGCAGACTTCGACTGACGGCTTTATCGTGCTCTCCGAGAGTAGCATGGATGACGCCGCAATTGAATAATATCTTTGACGTGTCTGATATTCCATCGAATGCCTTGAGCGATTCTTCGAACTCGTTGTTGTCGTAGTGAGCTAGCGCTTGTACCCAAGTCTCGATTTCCTAGGTCATCGCCGATGCTTAGCCCAACATTCCTTGACGACCGCCCTTGGCTGTTTACCTGCTTCAACGACATCGCAAGTTCTTGGTCGCAGTCCAAGCCGTACTGCTATTACCGCAAGAGGTTCAAGATGCTCCGCCTAGATTGTCGGCTCCACTACTCGATGAAGCGGCGAAGAGCACCGTGGCAGCGCTCGGTGACTGCGATTGCGATGAGGTTGGAGAATCTCTAACAGGGCAATGTCTTTCCCGAGAGCGCAAACGGGTTCCTACGGAATTACTACCGTCACCAGTTCGAACGAGCCAAGTCCTGGAGCTAGTGGGGTAGGTATGTATGCAGTTGTGTGATTTCGTCGTGCATGCATATAACGATTGACTACTGAAGAGCTGTCAATCCAGATGGGGAGAAGAAAGACGCAGAAGCAAGATGATGTTCAGGTAGAGCGCCAGTCACCTACAGCGGAAGCAGGAGAGAGGATGGACCGAGGGAAGACTGTCGAGCCCCAGCGCGTACAGTTAAGTCCTGGCTTAAACCTAGACACTTTTGGCATTGGGCATAAAATGAGTGTTCATTACGGTATAAAAATAAGAACACCTGCATTTCGCATTCGTTGATCTGCTTCTGAGATGCAGGAACGCCAAGCTCGGCAGACGGTCTGATCTGACTGGCTATCACTCGGAGTGTTGCAGAATACCCCTGTGACTTCAAATCAATTGAACCTCCCACCCCCTTAGCCGAACTTGAGTGCGACGGCGCGGCGCGAGACGAAGGGGGCTGGCGGTTGGTGCTGATACTCGAAGAACCACCATCGGATGGTACTGTGTATTTAAATGGTTTTGGACAAGCCACAGTACTCCGTACTCCGTACCACTACGGTATTTCCTGAGGCAATTACTCGTTGGTTCTTCCTCACTGGTAATAATGCGAATGATCTGGCGTGATTATGGCTGCCCCAAGCGTGTTGTTACGACATCAGGTGTTTGAGACGTAGTGTCACCACGGCAGGCGCCTGTGTCATTACCTCCGTACCTTGATGAGTCCTAATGGCTTGCAGACATGATCATGATCGTCCCGAAGCCATGGGAAAGGGCTACATGGTATGCATGCTCGCCTCGGCCCGCAGAAAGACGATATGCAAAGTATATCGGATCTTTCGAGGTTTCAGTGACTGTCTGTCATCGTATCATGAGCGAATAGAAAAATTCAAGACTTATCAGTGTTGCCTGTGTCGTGTGGGAGAACAGCATACTGTTGATGATAAAACTTCCTTACTTGAGAAAACTGATGGAGTCCGTTCATACATAAGGGATGTTGTGCCACGATGGCACCTGTAAGGAGTCGGAGAGGGGATGTGCTTAAATGTTGACTCCGAATTACGCACTTTTGTCAGAATAACTCCAGAGGTGAAGTAAACCATGCTTAGACAATATTATTTTAGCAGTTGTCTCGTCATCATGGTTTTCACGCTATAACATTCCCTTCTTAACTTGATCTGTGCGTTCCTCCCATACCGTCTTCCCAGAACATGAGCAGACCGTCTTTTCGTTGTCCCAAACACCCGCGCTCCGAGCGATGACCCCCACCAGCGTGTCTGGGTCGTCCTGCTGAAACTTTCCCTCCTGCTGTTTAGAGACGACCATACTTCGCCCAATCATTTCCCATATCTGAATTGGTCTGTCCAGGAACACCGTCCCCATACCACTGCTGCCGACTTCTACTGTACCGAACACACCTTTAGGTGTTGCCTTCCGTTCCGTTGTCGCTGAGATAGCATCCCATATACCTCCTGTCGAGAGGGCCCCTCTGGAGATATCCCCGTTTTCCCTTACCGTGGCAAAGTATTTCCCAGGTGATAGGCCTCGAACCGTGAGATCCACAACTGTCATGGATGGTGAGACCTGGACCATCCGAACGAGACCACGAACCTTGTCCAAAGCTTTGGGAGAGTGGGTCTCGAGAATACAGACCGCTGCGCCTGGCGAATCCAATTTATTAGAACGATCGCTACGTTGGCATTGACGGCGGGTCAGTGTCTTCAAGGCCTTACTGTTTGAGCTTCCACTGCCACGTAAAATAGCATCCCGGCCGGAGTTTTGTATAGCTGCCACGATCGCTGACGGCGCTGCCGTGCCTTCAATGAATACCAGCTGGTCTTTGAGATTTGCCTCGACTTTTTGAATGCCTGGAAGGGAATCGTCTAAGCGTATGGCGCCTTGTTGAACAAGTACTAAGGAGTATTGTCGGAATACCATTCAGCTTGTACAATGAACCTGAGACATCTTTGATGCAGCTTTCGCAGCTTAGCGGTACCGCAAAGGTCGTTTGAAATGGAGCTATCATGGCGGGCAGTTCGATATACTTGACGTTTTCTGTAATCAAGCGGCAGTAGCTTCGTGTCAAAGTAAATTGCTGGTTTTCATGAACCAGCGCAGACGCAATCTGATAACTGTCGGACGCCTCGGTAGCCTTCCGAGCTACGGAGCCCACGGAACCTTCCGCCAACGCCAAACGAGCTCTACGCTAGCGCTACTAGAGGCGATGTGAGTTTTGTACCAGGAAGGCAGCGCTCATCCCCAGAGAATTCCAGCAACGACTCTGGTGTATCTTTGGGCTTAGCGAGGTCCAGACGTAACCGTCGAGGGCTGATGTTGTCATAGCACGCGCTCTCGAGATGTCGCAGACGGTGGGGAAGGTACGTCTGCACGCTCTTAAATTGAAAACCAACAAAAAATTTAGGATTGATACCAAGTCTCCATAGACCAAGCTTGCATATTCCCGAACATGGCATCTCATTGATGTTGGCACTGATCCCAGACCACTGGGCCGCATTGCCTCTTCCATTGCCATCTTCCTCATGGGCAAGAACAAGCCTATCTGGGACCCATCGACGGACTGTGGGGACTATGTCGTAGCAACGGGATGTCACGATCTGCACACCACGGGGAAGAAGAGGTTCCAGAAAAAGTACTATCGGCACAACACGAGGCCAGGGAGCCTGAAGGAGATCACGATGGATAAGATGTTTGCGAAGTGGGGCGGCGCGGAAGTGTTGAGGAAGGCGGTCAGTGGGATGTTGCCGAAAAATAGGTTGAGGGATAAGAGGTTGGCAAGGCTGAAAGGTGCGTTGCAGATTGATGAGAGTGAAGGGATGTACTTTGCTAATGGGGCTGTGGCTATAGCTTTTGAAGGGACCGCTCATCCGTATAAGGAGAACGTCGTGAAGTTCGAAGGGAAGACCCGGATCGCACAGCTACCGGAAGTAAAGGCGGAATTACTGAAAGCAAAAGCATTATGATGCATTTCCGCACCCATGCATTATTGGAGTTTCAGAGATATGGTTTGGGCGTATGATATATTGTACAAGATAGACGATGGAAACCTTCCTGAAAGTCCAGTTGTAGGTACTGAAATACCGTCACAGAGTACTATCTTTACAGCAACGTGCTGTCGTGGACCTTTTCTTGACGACCGCTAGACGGAACCTCACTAACTTCCTTTATTACAACGGGGATGACTTTTCTGGTCTGGAAACGGTACACTGGATCAACCCGTTAGGATTCGATTGCGGTGCGTACACTTCGGCATCTTTCCCAGTGTTCTTGAGGCCTTTATGCCAGCTCAAGTCTGTGGCTATCTGTCAGGCTGGCCTTTCAGCATGTGGGGACTGCACGAGGACATACCAATCTCGAAGTAATGCTTGTTGGGAAGCGAATAATCAACGCTTACAACGTCAGGCACCACGCCCAGAATCTGGCTACACATTTTATACATGGTATTCTGCACGCTGGCACTGCTGTCAGTCGCGAAGGTCTTGAGGGTGATGGACCTTGCTGCATCCCATGCCGCATCGAACTTGGACGCCTCAGCCTTCACCTCGTGAACACCACCGAATGGTTTCCACGTCCAGCCGCAGTCGACCTCAGTGCTGAGGATCCTATCCGAAACCTCTGGGAGCGTGGTGTATTCATCCCTGATGAAATTATGGAATTGAGAACCAGTGCTCTTCAGGACCAGAAGTCCAGCGATCGCGGACCGGATGGACATGCCCTGTCCCTCCCTCGCAGTAGCTTCGACATTGCGGGTCTCCGACCCGTCACGGAGAAAGGCGTGTGGATGTGGGGCGCCATCGATCGTCATCCTTGTCCAACGATGTGTGATGACCTTGACGTGTGCTGCATGTATATGCGTATATGTATCAATGAAATGGGTCGAAACGATCGAGGCAAAGAGCTCCGGTGGTGTCACAGGATGCTGCTTTGCCAGTATGTAGACAGTGTTCTTCATCGTGTCGGTTGCGACAACCACGCTGTTGTCCGCCTGTGTGTAGCTGTTCGATCTCCAGTTAATAATACCTCGTGCCAGAGCTACAGTGAGTGCTTACGACTGCTCGATGTCTCCTTCTAGAAGCACGCACACTGTCATCTCCACCACTGTCTGAATGCCCGTCTTTTCATCCCGGTGGACTTTATATACGCGGACGTTGTCTTTGCCATACCGTGCGGAGGTAAGTTGAGACATACTAATAGCAATCCCCAGATATCAATAGATCATGAACGCTCCTGTTGCCTCTTGGGATGATTATCGCATGGAGGTGGTGGGCTCTTCAGCTTATTACGGGATGGATGCATTGGATGGACGTCTTTATCAGTTCCTTATCAGTTGTAGCCCCCTCAAATGCGGCGGACGCCGATGCAGAGGAGATCTCATTTCTCCGGAAAGTGTGCCTAGTAGCCGCCATCGACCCGGTTGCTGACACCATTATTGAATGCGCAGCTCATAATCAAGTAAGGTAGACACACGACGATGGTCTATGACAGAATACCTAGGGACGGACAACATAAGGTAAGCTGTTCCCCGATTATCTACTAAGCCTTATGGGCCTCGCTTGGGACCCCCATGATCAAAAGATCACAAGCGCAAGAGCTAAAATTGAGGTACGGAGTAAGGTACGTTGTACGAGTACCGGTACGTTACCTTGCAAATGCAGCCTCATACCTTACCTGAATGGGGTTTGGGAATTACCCACTCTTGAAGACGCCGACGACGTTGACGATGTATGGATTCATGACAGTATAACGTCAGTTCTCGACAAACAGTACATGACAGACCACCACCAAGCACCGAGCACTTGACTCGAGTTACATCAGACATCCTAACAATCTATCGAACCCACCAGTAACCCTTCACTTCGTGCGACTGTCTGATTTACCCGGTCAGCCGGTGATTTGAGAGAGGATATTAGTCTATATGCATGAACCAGTCATACCTATGCGACGAAGAAAGTTGATCAACGTTTGGTAGATGGATCTCTATGTCTCCCTCGACCGCCCTGAGCTCATCGGCAACGCCCACCCAGAGTACGATGCTAGCTCAGGGGCGGTCGACGTCTCATCAAGGACCAGAGACGCATAACGACAAGGAATCCTTACATCCGCCACAAAGATACGGCAGAGATGGTCGCTCACTATCAAACTCGAGTGTTGGGTTCGGGCCCAGGGGGGCTTCGATTGCATCCGCCGCTATACCGCCCGGCAGCTTTAGCTCTGATCTAAAGTCTACAGTGTTGCCACGGGCTGGAATCTCACGGCCGGATTTGAGCTGGTCGCACAGTGGAAGCGATGTACACACCGACAGTCGGACGACATCTGAGCAAAGACAGGCAGACTTCCGAGAGAGGATCAACAAAGAGATCAAGATCAGAACCGGAACAGAAAACATGCTGGAAGCACTTATCTCCAAGAATGCGAAGCAGACCAAGGAGCAACGGTCGAGGGTCGAGTCGGAACTTATTTCATCAAACCGCAAGATTGCCGAGCTAAAGCTGGAACTTGAGGACGAGGTGCAGCGCTCCAAAATCCCAACGCAGACCTCGAGAAGCCGACTGTCGAGCCTCTTTCGTGGGAGCCCCCTACGGTCTCCATCGCGAGTGGAAGCAAATTACACTCCAGATCAGCAAGATGTTGAGATCGAGACGGAGTCACCCACGTACGTTTTGGCGGAGATCTTGCGAGCACTGGAAGTGGAGGGGATGCAGCCGGACTACTACGTGGAACGCGCGAACAACCTAGTCGACTTATTCAAACGCCATCCGACACTCAAGTATGATTTGGCTTGGTCGGTTTTTGGCCTGAGAGTACAGATGATGCTTTTGAGTGACAGCAGAGAGGTGATTGCCGCTGGTTACCGCGTCACAAGATACGCCATGGCGGACCGTAAGTCCCTGCAGACCATTCGAGAACTACACACGGACGATCTTGTTATCCTGTCGCTAGTGAAAGAGAGCAAGGCAAGCATCGAGCGCGAGCAAGCTCTGAAGTTTGTTCGAGCTTTCCTTGATGTCAAGGACGGGGTCCGAGAATTATCCCGTGCTGTTGTGCGCACCGTTGTCTCTGTTGCAGAGCAGTACGAAGATCGGCTACGAAGTATATGCAATCTTACTCTTGCTGAGATCATGATCAAGGATCCAGCTCTTCTCGTTTCTGCTGGTGGCATCGGAGCGCTCACGGATGCCCTTGCTGAGGGAACATATCATGGATCAGAGAGTCTCGCCCGAGCATTCCTGTACCTACTTGACATGCCCTTCAGACGGCAGTGTCTAACTTCCGGTTGTGAATTGGAAGCTGTCTTTGCACCCTTTACAGATTCCCTTGTCATACATGGACACGAGGAGAAGCTCAAATCTAACGCGAAAGCAATCTCTGCCATGCTTAAAACATGGCCCGGTCTCATCACTTTATCTGTAAACAGATTCAAGCCGATCCAATCTTTTCTATCAGCCCTATCTTGTTCGTCATCTGGAGCGAGGAATCTAATACTGGAGACCGTCTTTGACGTTCTGCGTATCAAGCCACCTTCGTGGTCTTCTTCCTATCTAGCCGGGAGACGACTCACGACTTACGGCCGTGTCGCGCACCTGAAGCCTGGCTATATACCAGAACGATTAAAGGCCGATTCTGATGATGAGAGGGAATTCAATCTGATCAGGCATTTTACCGCGTTCGTTCTCGTCGTTCTGCTTGAGTCGGGACTACTTAAGGCGAGATCCCACACTAGTCTCTAAGGATATCAAGCTGACAGGTGCATAGGGATTAGCGAATCTTATCGAAGAGACAACAGACCTTGCTTTAAAGAGAAAGGCAGCTCTACTCTTGGGCGAGACTATGAAGTTAGCCAATCAGGTGCTCCCGGATACTATGAGCTCCAAGATCCATGTTCTGCCTCAGACGCTATCTGCGGCGGTCAAACTAGACACTGAAAATAGAGCGGTAGCTACTGGCATGGTATACCAGGTTGACAGTATCAATCGCAACCTCTATCGAACTCCTCGAAGTCAGATAAGCCAAATATCCACCCAAGATGGAGAGCAGAGAGACTCCGCGCGAGTGTCTGAAAACACAAGTTCGTCACTGCACGTTCAGATGGATGAAGCACAGTTTCGAGCCATCGTACTTGACACTCAAGTTCTCAACACTGTGAATTTCAGCAAATGGAGATGGGACCTGATACATGAAATCGTCGAAGGCCCTTTGCTCAATCCGAAGCGAATGGACGAGGCCATCAAAGCCAGTAAATTCGTGAAGCGTCTCATCGGCTTTTACCGTCCTTTCAAATACAGATTCTGCGACCTAAAGAACACGAAGCCCAATCAGCGCTATGTTCGAACGGGATGTGCTCTCATGCGTGCCTTGCTTCAAAACCCAGAAGGCGTACGATATCTGGCGGAAAATAAACTACTCAGACAGATTGCCGAATGCCTCGCACAGCTTGATCGGGTAAGTGCACTCTCTTCGCAAAAGGTGCTAGTTATTTCTTACCGTGCACTTGGCCTGGCTACAATTCCGAGGTTTGGGATAGTACTAAATCTCGCAGATGAGTGGCTTGACTTCTACGTCCCCTTTATTCTCGCCAACCCGCTTATCCGAAACCCTAACAGGTGGCTACTTTGCTCTTCTCGGAACCCTTAGCGCTGATCCAAAAGGTCTTGTCATGATTGAGCGATGGCGCATGATCAACATGTTCTACCACCTCATCGAGCTGACAGACCGCGTTGATCTGGTCCAGATGCTTTTGTCCAACATGGATTTTAGTTTGTATGTAGCCAGCTTGACCTCCGGTGTCGACTTGCTGACAATAAGAAGGGATAGTCATCTTCGTGTAATGCTCTCGAAAGCTCTTACAGGATGTCAAAAGGTATGATTCTGGATCATTCACGGAGTAAGTTTAACCGTCCTCGCAGGAAATCCGAATCTCATCTACAAAGTTGTTGCGCAAGTACGCGATTTGTAGTGTGCAGAGCGAGGAGCAATCGCAACCCAGTGTGAACGGGGCGGAATGGGCCATTCGTCTTCTTATCACTCAACTTTACGATCCCGAGGTCGAGGTCTGTGAAGTTGCTGTCAGGATACTTGAAGAAGCATGCAACCAAACACATCATCTAGAATATGTCGTCAAATGCCGGCCCGCTTTGGATCACCTGGGAGAAATTGGCGCCCCACTACTGCTTCGGTGAGCCGTTCCCTCTTTCTTCGGATGCGGGACTAATATTATCTCCTAGATTCTTGTCGACCTCAATAGGCTACCATTACTTGGACGGACTCGACTATATCACGCAAGAAATGGACGACTGGTTTCTGGTGAGTTGACACGCCACAACTAGGATAAACGGTCAGCACTGACAACCCACAGGGACGCAATGACAGCTACGCAACGCTCGTAGAGGCATCCTTGGCTCGTGCTTCTATGGAGCAGTCAGATCGATCCCGCCCAGATGTCGATCTAGGGCTAGAAGCTCGAACAGTTGGAATTGCGCCTCCCCACTTCTACCGGGAGCTGACACGCACGGCCGAAGGTTGCAAGCTACTCAAAAACTCTGGCCACTTTCTAGAATTCGTTTCCACCATTCGCAATTTCTGGGCGGAGAAAGACGACCAAGAAATTGTCCTGAAGGTGAAAGGCTGCTTGTGGGCCGTGGGCAATGTCGGCTCCATGGAGCTAGGGGCCTCGTTCCTGGAAGATTCTGATGTCGTGCACTGGATTGTCAAGATGGCGGAGAGTTCCGAGGTAATGTCACTAAGGGGCACGGCAGTCTTCGCCCTTGGCCTCATATCGCGCAGCCTTCATGGTCTTGAGTTGTTGAACGAGTTCGGTTGGGACTCTAAAAGCACGATGTTGGGTCAGTCCTTAGGTTTATGTATGCCTCAAAGTATACACAACTTCTTCTCGGTATGCTATAGTAAATGTCCCACAGTTGCTCCGGCTATCTGACCCTTCTCTAAGATGAATCCATGGAAGCGTGCCGTCAGTGCGACCTCGGAGCAGCCGATAGACGTCGCGTGGAAATCGACTGCGAGCGACAACGACCCGGTCAATGCGCGGATTCTCAGTTTGGTCGTAGACCTAGGGAATACAGTCCTGACGAAGAAAGCAGCCAGTGATCTGCATGCGTAGGTGTATATCTGACTCTGTCAATGGTAGGCACTGATTGTCAGTAGCATCAAGGCCAAGAAGCCACAGGGCTTTCAGCAACCTCAGCTCTTCCACAAAGTTATGACTCTCCTCGAGAGGCACCACTACCGTCTCCCTGTGCGACGTTTTGTTATTGACCTCTTCGACAAGAACCTCATGCGGCGCATCGTCCTCGAGGACGACTCAGAAAGTGATTCTGAACATGGTGCGAACCATGTCCCGTCGTCTACCTCAAACACTTAGCACTCTCCATCTTGAACGCCGCCTTTCTTGTTTGCAGTCTTCTCTCAGGAGGACTAGCGTCTAGAGCTGAGTTCTACATGTTCTGAACGAGGCGTCTTGTGCTTACTGATAGATACACCTGGCGTTGTATTGCTGGCGGGGCTTCAATTAGAACATAGGCATGGCGTTCGCAGATCTGCAAAACTTTAGATCACCAGTCTCATCCTGCGGGCACAAGCTGTGCCGAAGCGATGGGATTCTTGGATATTAGTTGGCATTGCCCCAATGTGACTTACACAAAGAGCCGTTTCCGATATTGACGTTGACTTGTCCCTTTTCTTGCATCTTAGACGTGCTCACAAGAATTGGGAGGGGCAAGCTTACGGGCACTTTGTTGTGGGGTGATGTGATCATGCTCTTTGACTAGAGCCAAGGCGATACATACCCTTCAGCAGAGGAGATGATTGCACTCGGGTTGCATTGGTATATACGGTGTTCTGAGCCGATCAAGACCAATCATTGGACAAAGTTCGAGTCCTATACAATCAATAGGTATGTTCTCTCTGCCTCACCTCCACCGGACAGGTGCTCACTAATCAGTGTCCCACCGAGCGTTTACCCCAAAACTGACGATGTGGAATTTCTCTAGGTGTACTCAAGAAATTTCGATAACATCCAATGCCGCTGGATGCCTCCGATTTGTCCTCCAGGTTCCAGTCCGTGCTTCGACAACGTCCTCGGGCTTTAGCTCGAGGGCAAAGACCGGTAACCCTCTCCAGATGAGCTGTGTCTCCACCATCCATTGTAGCTCGTGTACGAGCTTACGGCTAGGACATGGCGAAAACAATTCTGCACGTATACTCTGCTACAAATGCTAGAGCGCATGGAGGGACTCACTCTTCGGCTTTTCACGAAGTAATTGGGTTGGGAGGTATTAGATGATCAGAGAGGTCGTTTCAGATTTTGAAGGACCTGGAAATGCACGCCGCATTTTGACTTGACAGCAAGCCGGACGTCTTCTATACTTGCTGCTACTGAGTGTCCGGAATTTCCTCAGGTTTCGGGGAGTATCAGCCGGGAATTGGCCCAACGCCGACAATTTTAAACTGTCCAGCCGTGTCGGTGTACGGCCCGAAAGCACAGCAAGCCGATCGACAGTCAAACCGGGCAATCCGGCGGGAAACTCGTCATGTCGTGATACGAAGTCTTCATCGACTGCACTTCTATATATGTATTGTCGCCCTTTCGAAACCGAACACACGTCTTGAGTCTCTATATTGCGCAATCGTTGCTAGCGCACTCGGCGAATAAGTGACGTAGCGCCGTGTTCCTGTCGATATTGTTATGATTGCGCAAAGGGATCTGGCGGATGAACCGCATCAGTAAGGTATGCTGTTGAAGCAGCTGCGTGCAGTATGACCTGTTACGTCGAGCCTCCAATAGTGTGATAGCGGGGTCTCAATGATATCGTCCCGCGCCATCGGAGCTATGTCCTGCCTCAACGTAAGGGAACTGATTGGTCTTGTACGAGCTCGGGAGGTGACCACTACAGTACCTTACCTGGAACGGGACATGTCGGTTGTTAAGGTAGTAATGTGCTTCCCCGACGTACTCTGTATCAGCTGTAGGCTGTTGTGTAGCTACATGTACGGTCAGCGAAGCTTCTTTTCAGTTGATGTTCCACGTGAGCGAAGGCCACAAGGTAGCCGTAAATCGGTGGGAACTTTAGGCAAGCCACCATTGCACACATAACCGGGCTGATACTCGAAAGGTAAGATACTGTATTAAGGTAACATATTCGGCCTAGGTACACATCCACATACATATCGCCATTCCACGAGAATCTTTACTGAGATCACTTGAGAATCTCCGAGATGGAGAAACTCTACGCCGTTATCTGACATGGCTACTTATCTTAAGCGTACAGAGAGTGGCTACATTGCCGGAAAGCGGGAGGTTAAGCGAGAGAAGTGTGGCTAGTGCTCTCGACTTAATTTTAGACTCCAGTGATCAAACCGATGACGCGTGCTCTTGATCGAGGAATCGGCAGAGCATCGCTATCCGCGATCAACTGTCACCATCATGGAAATGGCAGACGCATCGCCATCCATGTGACTGTCCAATCCAGCAGCATAAGGTACCTTGTGTACCTTACCTTCGGCACCTACGACGTCGGTACCTTACCTATGTCTTCGCGCCTCAGGCTTCACGCATCATCTCTCCTCAATACGAGTACCCTTATCATTACCAGATAGATCTTAGTACCTTACCTTACTCCGTACCGTATGTACCTACAGTCCATTTACCTACCTAAGGTACTCGGACTCGGCGGCCTTGCATACCTTACATATTGTTACTTCACTTATCTCTACGGTTGGGTTATACCCTGAGCACTCATACAACTTCACCTCGATTATTATCTCCAGTTGATTCGAATGTTCAGCCGCCTTTCTGTCCGCTTACCAGTCTGATCTCTCGTATCTCGACTCTACTCAGCTCAATTTCAATCTACCTTGAGTTAGTTCGGAGGCCTGTCCACGCGGTGCATATAACTTGGCGCATCTCGTCTTAAGCCGCCCCCCCAAGCAATAGTGTTGTCGTCGTTGATTCTTCCCACAAAAGACTACCATTTTCCAACCGACCAATAACAAGCCGCCATTTCCTGACATTTGCCGCCTTGTTGGCTCCGAGGCAATAAGCTATTCACAATCAGGACACACTCCGGACACCATCTCCCGGGACTTCCTTTCCGCCTGAGAGGTTCACTAATTGGCTCATCTATCTTGCTCCTTTAAGGTGTGACCCGGTCCCAGGCTACGGTCATTACTACAACACCGGATCCTCTCACTCCTCACTGTAACACGGAAACACCAAACTCCCAGCAGGGGACTCGATCGTCCCATGGAGGCCATAGAACCGTCTTCGCCGAACAATCAAACCTAATTGGGAGAAGCCATCCTCAAGGACAACGACAGGTCCCACATCGCGCAAACGGACGGTGCAAACGGGCAGCCTCACGGCCTGGCCTTGAACTCGATCGTCTTGATGGGCGAAAGTGTTCCTCCTGGCGAGAAAAGCGTGCTGTCCGGATCTGGACTGGAAGCCTTCAAAGATGCAAGAGCGATAGTACGACTGATACAATGCTCACGATGTTCGCTACCGCTACGCATGCCAATGACCTTACCGTGCGGCAACTCGTTGTGCCGCATATGTCTGCCGGTGATCCATAAGAGGGAGAATATATCATATCCCATGACCCCCAGTCGGCAAGAAGGGTTCATTTGCCCTTTCGACGACTGCGGTGTCGAGCATTCGCTGGGGGATTGCAGTCTTGACGTAACCTTGGCCAAGGTAATGGACGTAATAGGGATGGAAATCTCTAAATACAAACCAACAACGAGTGATTCGCCGACATTGCTAGATGAGAGATCACCGTGGCAAAACATAGTCGAAAGTTCCACGGTGAGGGACACACCTAGCTCGAGGGTACTGTCTGGCAGCCGGCTCATAGCAACGTACACGATGGCGGAGATGGGTGAGCTGGCATACACTGCGGAGATGTCTTATCAGACAATATCGCCGACTGGGGACGAATATCAGCACTTGGATGTCGCAGTCCTGGAACACCTCAAAGAGGCGACGCGGAACGAGTTGGATTGCCAGGTTTGTTACGCCTTGATTCTGGATCCTCTCACGACTCCGTGTGGCCATACGTTTTGCCGGAAATGCGTGGCGCGCGTGCTCGATCACTCCAATCTATGTCCCATCTGCCGCCGCCTGCTATCGATCCCCCCCGACGTTAGCAGAGTTCCCGGCAACATGCGACTTAATCGACTTCTCAACGGTCTCTGTCCGGATCTGGTAGCGCAACGTGTCGAAGCGGCTGCACAGGAAGAGATCGGCATCCTTGGCGATCAGGATGTGGCGCTCTTCGTCTGCACGCTCGCATACCCATCTATGCCGACATTTATCCACGTCTTCGAACCTCGTTATCGGCTTTTAATCCGGCGCGCCATCGAAAATGGAGATCGTAAGTTCGGCATGATGATGTACAATCGTGCAGGCACGCCGCAAGGTGACCTCGGACCGACACAGTTTATGATGCACGGTACTCTCCTACATATCGTGAGCATGCAGTTGATGCCGGATGGACGAAGCTTGATCGAGACTGTCGGCGTTTCTAGGTTCAAAGTCAAAAGTTGGAAGATGTTGGACGGTTACATCGTCGGTAATATAGATAGGATAGATGACGTTTCGCTTGCAGAGGAAGAACGTCTGGAAGCAATGGAGACGAGTGCCGCACCAGCTTCGCCAACGGATCTGCAGGGTCAACTGGAAAGGCTGTCGACGAGGGAGCTACTTCAGATCGGCATTGCATTTATCGCCAAGATGCGGGCTGCATCAGCCCCCTGGTTACACGAGCGTGTACTGGCTGCATATGGCAGCCCTCCGACGGATCCAGCACTATTTCCCTATTGGTTTGCGAGCATCCTCCCCATCTCCGACGACGAGAAATATAAACTGTTACCCAGCACGTCTGTGCGAGAAAAGTTGAAAATCACGGCGCGGTGGGTGCGGCGGATCGAGGCCCAGACATGGTAAGCCACACTCTGCTCCTTTTTGGTCGGCCTGAAGCTTGGGTCTGACGAGTGGCATAAGCGCATCACGTCTTGACGAAGATGAGAATGACAATGATGATGATGATGACGAAGAAATCACTGACCAAACGGTGCGGAACGAGCAGGTCCTCGAATAGTTCCTGTGTAGTCCTGTGACTCTTATCAAGCGTTCTAGCAGCAATCGTGGCACTTCTTTGGCATCATCACCGTCATTAAGGTGGGCAGAGTTTGAAGGAGTTTTTTTGGTTCGACACAGGGTCAAAGGTAACGGCGAAGGCGTTCCGACTGCATTGCGCGGGTGTTGATTTTATACTGTTGTTTCCACCGACGAAAGACTGAGGGTTGTCCTCGTCCGTCAGTGATCTATCTTCCCTTTCCGAATCTTGTTCCCCCATCTCAACGTCTACCTCAATCTCAACATCACGAACCACACTTCTACAACGCTACACTCGTCTACCTCACCGCTCACACCCTTAGATTGCATAATTTTTTATACCCCTGCATCAGAAGGCTTTCTTGATGTTACGCTACCCTCTATACTGCACTGTATATAGTTCCCCTATTCTCGAGTTAGAAGGGGTGACACCCGTGGCTGACTCATGGCCTGCATCGGAGAGAGGCTTAGAAATTGACGTTCGGTCTACATTCGCTATTGCTTGTTCTAGGATGTAGTGAGGCTTTTGTGTTTATACGACGCTGACCCATCGCCTCTTGTCTCTACGGAAGCAGTCGGCGATACCAGCTCACTTAATCCAAGTCGAGGAAAATCGAATCCAGGCTATTGCACCCTGCGGAGGCTCTGTTACGCGAACCCAAAACCCCGTTACTCGTCGCTCATAGGACCAATTGTTACAGCAAGCAACCAATGTCATTGGTACGAAGTACACAAATACTTCACCGCTCCAACTCAGCTCACCGCACCCCCGCAGACTGGCACCAAGCACTCTTCAAAACTCACTATACCAATCTTTGCCGAGAGCTCCAAGGATACGACCTTATCTGGATACACACCACCTACTGTTTCCATTTCACTCTCTTTCTATTCGGCTCCCCTCCTCCTCCTCCTCCTCTTTAACCCCAACCCCCACCATCATTCCTCTCATCTACTTACCAATCCCAACCGAAGCCAACACCACATAGACCGTTGATCTCACCTCGCCTCACCCCCGACGCAGCCAGCGTACCGTCCAGCGCCAGCTTTCGATCCAGCACACCCATCCCCGTTCCTTCCCGACCGGGATTGGAAGACAGAAAACGGACTCACTCACCCTCACGCTCATCTTCATCTTTAGCTTTATCCATACCTCATATCATGCTATGCTATTGCTATGCTGTCCTCCCTCCTCCTTCTTCCAGATTTTGTGCCTTCATCTTCTACTTCTGCTCCTCGATCCTCGCTCCTCGATGTCATCTTCTTCGTTCCGTCCCGTTTCATGCCGTTCTATTTTCTTCTCCCTTTTCGAGTCCCGGTGAATTAGTTGCGTTTGTTGGTGGGCCTGCACGCTTGCGAACAAAGAACGAGGGAGCTGAGTCCCTGGTCGCAAAGGGGGCCGAGAGGAGGGTACCGGGTCGGCGACGGCGACTGGAACGTTATGGGTTTCGATATGAGCACGGCGTCAGTGGTTGGCAATGATGAACGAAGCATGACGGGAGGGGAAGGAGATGAGGTACACTGAGACTGGTCCACTTGCTGTCAACTAGAACCGACATGCCTAGAAACAATACGATACGAGGTACTGTAAGTCCGTCTATCTCAGGCGCGGGGAAGGACCATAGGTGTAGAGCCAAACAACTTGTTGAACGAAAACAGTCCTGTCTTGGAGAAGGTAGGACAGACAGGAGAAAGGAATGAAAGGATGTAGATTTTCCATGATCGGAATGTATGTTGAGGCAAAGCCGGACGATTGTTCCGTCTCTCCCAACACAACCGTGGTTTAGGCGTGACCCAACCATATCTGAAAATCTAGTGACTGAACTTTGTAGACTTGTATCACTCAAGCTGCGAATCATCTCACCCAGGTGTAGTGTTGTGTCATCATTGTTGGTGATCAACTAGCACCGAGGTACCCACTTAATCTTTGCCCTGTTTTTCGCTCACAGGAATTTTGGTTGATGAGAGTTTTCCTCCTCTTTTTGCCAGGAGCCTCAAAATGGCTCCTAGGAAGACCATCGTGGAGTCAAGATCGCAGCCTATTTCACGACAACCGCTGGGAGAAGAGACGGAAGTGATCTGTAACCAAGTAGCCAGGCCTTCCTGCAGGCCGGAATCTGAGACTCCGTGCACCAGAGCGCGGTCGAGACTTCCCTTACATTTGGTATGGTTGACCATATCCACCATAGCGGTTCTGATGTCGGAGTACTGAGAACTATCCTCAGTCAATATTCTTTCGACAGCTGGTAGGAAAATCGGTGATCAAACAAAGCTCCGTCCCCTATTCCCTCCGTTTCCGCGACGTCAGTTGCGTATCCGATCCAAAGCCAGAGCACAAGGTGCGGCAGGCAAGTTGGACCTGACACGACGTCGATGCCGCAAGCTGGATCAGGAAGTGCGACGAGCAAGAGGAGGAGTTGATGCACCGCGCTGACTGTGATGCAACTACCCGAGAGTCGTTGATGGCATATCTCCACCACGCGGACTTACCTCCTCTTCCGTGCGTGAAGATGGAATGGAAGAAGGTATGCTGCAATGGTTACTAACGGTGGGTTTTATTATCAGTTGAGTTTTCAGAGCTCGTGCAGGGCACTCCGCATGCATTCCGGAAATGACTGGAAAGCTTGACACCCGGGGTACCTAGGGTAGGGTGACGGTTCAGCCCAACTTGCCTGGGCGGGTTGTCGTGGGAAATGAAGGACAGTAGAATTCCAATGCAATGGAACGTGAAGATGAGTATGACTGCGCGAAAGCGGTCAGAGATGCTGGGTCCGTGTGGAGGAACTTGCATGCGGCAGACATGTCATGACTGAAAGAGGATATCAGTTGCAGGCTTGGTAAGCAGGCTACAGATGTTGAGCGACTGCGATAGGGTATAGGGTCAACCATAAAATCAAGAGCGGGATCCAATTGGGCAAGTGGTTGTCGATGGCTGGAAGAGTTCTGAACGTTTTTGGAGACCGAACTTTGTGGCCAAACAGTAAGACTTTCCTCAACCGTTAAGAACGCTACACTACCTAGGTAGGTATCCGCGTTGGAGCGCAGTTCCGATAAGTTAAGATGAAACACGAAAGAGATAAGATAACTCCGTCTGGTTGTCACTTTTACACCATCACCGAGAGAATGTCAAACGTTGGCATAGAGGCGTAAGGTGCGTTTTGACCTTCACACCTTAAGAATGATCTCCCTACCTACGGGTACTGGTGTTGTGCTAACGACCTGTTCTTATGATACAATATGAAGTTTCCAGGCTACTGTCGGGGGATTCGGTCTTTGACTTATGACCGAGACAAAGGTACCTGGTAGGTAGGTAGTTGTCGGTTACGGCACTAAGATAAGATTAGTTGGATGAAGGAGGTTGAGTAATCCATCGGCTTTTAAGGACCATCCGTCGGGGCCGCTTCACTCGCTTGTCAAACTGATAGAACGGCTAGTGATTATGAATCATTCCTTAATAATGTCCCTTACTTGTTCCTGATCTAATGGGTCATTTTCTATCCGAGAAAACGGAGGGCGGAAGATTGCTGCCGTGCCGAGCCGCCTTGGTGAGTTGAATTGCATCAATGGTCTCTGTAATGATCATTCGGTGATAGAAGTGCTGTAATACCCGTAGACCCTTTTCACCGAGTGCGAAATTCGTCGAAAGGATGAATTGTGTTGTTGTGCCATGCTGGGCACGGTAGTTACAAGTACATCGGCGTTGCTTCGTGTCGCAATAATAATACTAATAATCATGCAAACGGCCAAGGGCTGCCTGGAAAGTAGTCCTAGGCACGTTCGCACCATCTCACCTCCAGTTGCCTTTACTTATGAATGAATTGTAGACTGAGGCTTGGACAAAGCCCCGTCAGCAACGTGGCTGGCTGCCGTTGCAGCGCTGCGTCGCAGTCAGACAAAAGTATCTCAGGCTGCCGTTACCTTGCGTAAGGTACTGCACCTGTCGGCACTGGAGGTAGTCGAGTACACGTTGGCTTAGAACCTCACCTTACATGTACATCACCACTGCATAGGGCTGATTGGGTTTCCTCGTACTCGTACCTTTGGAAAACGCGGAGGGGCCGACGATGACTAAGAGCGGGGAGATTGAAGCCAGCCGACCAGCCAGCCAGCCAAGCATACCAAGAAAGCCCGAAACCATCACCACGACAGATGAGTCGAAGCCGGCGAGAGACCGGATATCTTAGATGTTCCATGATCCAATCATCTGGAGAATATTGATGGCTCATATCATACATAAGCTACTTGCGAACCTGTCGATGAAAGGTGACATTTGAATAGGGTTATCTGGTTTCTTGATAGCTTTGAAATCATCCGAAATCAGTCATTGAAAATGCGACTGATACCACTCGATCATGCCAGCACTGCATGAGGTGAGGTAAGGTAGGTAAGTTATTAAGCATCAAGAATGACTGAAAGCGGGCAAAGACATAGCGGTGGGAGTCATTTCCCCAGAGAAATAAGATATGCAATATGCAATATGCTTTCTGGAGTGTAACCTATGTAGGGCAGTCCGGATACAAGCAATTTGCGAATGCGAATCATTTCACGCGATCCATACTGATGGTGCCCGTCACCGCTTCGAAGTTCATGCCTTTGTGCGACGGACACTTTCGAATCACGACTCCGAGAGCGAGCGGTGTAGGGATAATTACACATATGTGTACATGTGGTGTTGTATTGCACCGTACCGTATCTTAAAGTATGTATCTTAATGGAAAGTCGGGCCATGTTTCCTTCCTTCCTTCCTTCCACGTAAGCCGGTCATGTTCCTTTCGGCCTCACCAATCCAGATTAAACCCTGTTCGTCCGAGTTACGCAGGAGTTAAGCGGAGACAAAAGCGAACAAAGGGCTGAAATGTAAGAAGTATCCTCAGCCTGATCAGAAAGATAAAGTCATCCACATTCCCACCGGATCCTGTCTTTCTTTATTCACATCGATCAAACGAACACATCACGCAAATCTACTCCCACATCTACAATATTCATCGAAGAAGAAGAATATCACCATCATCATCAAGGTCAACACTATCTCCGACCGGCCCAAAACTGATCGACATCATCATACTCGCACTAGGCACCAAGCATCTCGCTTCGTCCCATCAACCATCACCGCCTAAATCTTGATTGGTGAGTCAGTTCCAGCTGCCTAAGCACGCCCTACATAAAACTTCATAACGATCAGGCACTGACTCATTCCACAGGCATAAATACAATTGTTTCTTAACACTTCAAAGATGCATTCACATCTTCGAAACCAAACGACTTTCCCTACGCACTCGATCTATCCTACAATAACACGACCGACCTTGCCGTTACCAGCGCCAAAGAGACAAAAGATGAGCATCACCCAAGCTTACTACCTCGCCCAAAGTGCCCGGGGCAAGCTCTCCACTGAAGCCTCCCGGGCCGATCATGACCTGCGGTTGCTCGTCGGTCATGCAAACCTCCTCGACTCATTGATGCTCGAACTCGCCGACGCCGAACGGGAACAAGAGTCATGGTTCAACCAAACCGTCAGTGGCGCCGCCAAGGCCTCGGCGGAGCCCAAGCACATCGTCTGGGCGGACAGCATCGCGGAGGAGACGGAAGAGGAGATGAGCATGGATTCCTCGGACAGCGACACCGACAGCGAGGACGATGAGGACGAGGAGATGGACATTGCCGTTGCCGCTCCGTCGCCGGCTCGAAGGGCACCGTCACCGCCAGCCTATGTCGCAACCATTGAAGTCGACTCGGATGACTCGGACGACGATTATTCAGACGACGGCATCGAAGACTACTCCGAGCTCACCCTCACCCGCACCTCGTCCGCACATCCGCCCGAGCTCTCACACGAATCGGACTCGGACGACGACGACGACTCGATGCCACCCTCACCTCCTCAACCGAATGTCCCGCTCGATGCATTTTCGGAAAAGCAGAGACAAGCCATCGCCACGACATCATTCTACGAGCGGCAAGCGTCGTCGACAACGGCATCATTATCGAGCTCCGAACAAGCGTCGTTCTTCGAGGAGGGCTTCTACCTTCCCAGGAGACAACCGCCGTCACAACAGCAAGCGGCGATGATAAGTGCTTATTAAGGCCTTTCATCTCACGACTGTTCATGATGTTCTGTTTATACGACTCGAAATGATACCAAGCGTGGCGATATCTCTTCTTCTGTACCATACCAGCGAGCGCATTCGGGACAAGCAAGCCGTCGAGCGAGCAGGAATACCAGCAAAAGGACCGGCGTTTCACTTTCATTTCTTTATACCTATTTCCTTTGTCCAAGGTCGATTGGACCGAGCTAGAGGCTCGATGGACATCAATTCCACTCAAGAATCCAGATTTCAAAAAAATGTTCAGCAACTGGGGTTAGGGTTCCAACCACTTAGCTAGCCTATTCCTCCTTCCCTCTACTTGAGGTCGAAGTCGAGACGAAAATCCAAATATCTTCATCTAACACATCCTTCCACTCCTTGTTGCCTAGAACCATCGTCACCATAATCGATCACTCATCGCAAGCAGACGACCCACAACCCCAATCTTCACCTCCCTTACCCATTCCACTACCCACAACCTATCGCAACCCATCCAATCCCTAGACTCCCCACCCATCAACCCACCGTTCCCCTACCCTTCCCCCAAATCTCCACAAAGAAAGGCCCAGTGCACAAACATGCAACCCGCTGACTCACACCCACCCGCACACCCTCCATACCGACCCCACCTTCCAATACCTACCTTACTTCCTCACACACCGCCAATCTCCACCCTGCAGTAACGTACGACATGGACCCCAAAAAATCGGGGGGTCCAAGCCCCGCTCAGCCCGGACCCCCCAAGGCGGTAAGCACGCAAGCGAGCCACGTGGGCACGGCCGGACCAGGGGCGGGGGGTTGGTGGTGGGCTCCGAACAGGGGTCAGGTGTTCGGGAATTCCGAATCGAACACTGCGATGCGATGCGACGTCGTAAGGTAGGTAGGGCTTGCTGAATTGCATGTATGTACATAAGGTACGAGCGAGAGAGAGAGATAAGGTAAGGTAAGATGTCGTACGAGGGGGGGATTGGCTTGTGTGACTGACTATGCTTGATGTACGAAGTGGTTGTATGATTGGAGGTAAGGTAAGATAGGTAGGTAGGTAGGTGGGTAGCTACGCGGAGGATAAGGATTAGGATGAGGGGATCGTGGGTGGTTTATCTGGGATGTGAGGATTGAGAGTTGGTGGGGGGATGGGATGGGATGGGATGGGGGTTTCGGTACGGTGTCGTGATAGATTGGTATGAGAAGGAAGGTCAGGTAGGTATATGGATGATGGAAAGAACAGACCTTCATAAGGTACTTGCTTGTCCTGGACCTGGACTCGTGTCACACTTTAGGGTATGAGTATGAGTATTGAGGATCAGCGGCGTGGCTCGAGTCCGGTCAGGTGCTCTCCGGAGGACGGGCTACATCTTTCACGGTGGTGGAGATTTCAGTTCGGAGGGTTTGGTGGTTGCTTTTGTGCTTGTGCTTTTTGGAAGTGTGATGTGCGAGTGTGAGGGAGGTGGATAGCTGTACGACGATCAATGGTCTCATATACGAGTACCTCGTCGGGCTCTACACCGACCGGTACCGTGTCAACTCTACCCTCCAATCTCGGTCTGCTTGGAAGGGGGAGTACCAGAGGGCCCTTACGAACTTCCTCACGTACGTGACGCTACAACCCAATCGAACAAATGATACTCAAGCAAGAGAGGCACCAGACTCCCCAACCTTTCGGCCGTACCTCCGGTGTTGTCGGTACCCGTACGTATCTAGCACGCCCTTACAGAATCAACATACTGATGATTAAAATGTTCAGACACTTATGAGTCAAGTTGTAAGTCTTTACACTCAGCAGCAAATCTACTTTCTCATAGCAGACATCTTTGTTGTCTGTGCAGTCTATGCTGAAAATATGATGCTGTTGAATTAGAAAAGAATCATTGAGAACAAGATATTTCAGATGAATCTGTCATCTTTATTCTTTCTCTTCTATGATATTCTCACAAATTGTGCAAATTCAGATCAAGAAACCACTCTTATTAACATAAAAAATTATGTTGAACAGAAATCTGCAATTTATATAAAAAATAAGTTGATATCTGAAGAACAGATCAAATAGCAGCAAGTATAAGCTTTTAGTTCTGAATAAATTCTTAATTCAATTTATCAGTGTTACAGAAGATTTGTTGATGAAAAGTGAAAGTGAGTGTCATAGAGCTTTTCTTGAAACATTGTATACAAACAACAAACATATACAACTGTCTTAAACAAGATATTATATATATGTTGAAGATTGCAAGAGCACATATAACATTAAAAAGCACAACAATTATTTCTAATCTATATATAACATCTGATTTGATTCAATTTACTTGTTACATGTAGTGTGTAACTATTTATACAATAGTGTTGCAATCAGTATTCTGCTGTTTCTTCTTTACTGTTTAACTAAAGTGTATTGATGTTTTTATGATCAGTAAAGAGTAATTATTTGTTTTAGAAAGATGTTTCAGCAATCAGTACAATAAAGATCAGAAAAAAAAACTTACTATATTATCTGAGTTTGATGATCAGAAAAGCTGCTTAATAAAGATGTAAATATAGAATTTATCATGATGATATAACAAAATATAGATATTTGTCTTATAGAGCTGCTTTAATTCATTGTTTTTCTTCAATAAACTCAATAGACTTTTCTTTCACTTTAAAAACTTTTCATTTATTGCTTTTCTTGATCTCTTTTGAACTCTTCAGCTTGACAGCATAGTTTGTATTAATGACAAGAATTTATACTGATGAAATTATGAAGCAAGAGAGCAAACAAGATCTGCAATATCTGAACAGTTCTATTTAAATTGTTTAAAGCTAAGCTCTTCAAGATGCTTATATTTGTCTTGAATACATGATGATTAAATAAAGAAATGACAAGCAAGATCAGAAAAAAGACTCTTAAGAAACTATTTTTAATTTATATTCAGTCACACAGAAATAGAAAAAGCTTGAGTAGATCATCAGACACTCTCATTTTTTTATTGTTTCAAAAATGATAATGATGTTTTTTAAAAAGCAAGAAGCAGTCTTTGAAAAGAAACATTCAACAGTCTAATCAACACAGTGCTTTACAGTATCAATCAGTAAGTTATTTATTCATTTTTCTCTACACAGAAGAAATAAACATTTATTGACTAATACTGTGATTCAGCTGTTGCAGCAAAGTGTAAATAGACTTAAAAACTCAGAGATATAAGTTCTTGAGTTCATAAAATGAACATACATTTAGAATGAAGCTTAATCACTTGTTGATGAGCAGTTGAGCAAGATCTCTATATAGATATAATTGTTTTTCTTATGAAACAATTGTATTCAACTCACAGTTATCATCTAAGAGTTATCTCTACTTGTACACTGCAATCTTTATATCAATAAGTCAAAACTTTTAGTTCTAATATCTAGAGAAATCTTTAATCAGAATGTAACATCAGTAAGTTGAGTGACAATGATAATAAAATCTATCTATTTAACTGCTATACACTTTTTCACAAGTCAATGCTTCAAGCATCTAATGAGAGCATATTATCTATTTTTTCTTCACTGAAGACAGTTGAAATCTTAGATTTTAATTTCTTCATTAATGAAAAGATCTTATTTAGTCTTCAATGTGATTTGATTATGCTGTTTTGAAAATACATTACTGTTGCTTTTCATTTCTAAAGTTCTAGTCACAACTGTTGCTTTTTTGCTTCTGTTACTTCAACTATTTTTTTTAATTTGTTTAATTTATTTTTTACAAACTGTTTCATTTTCACTTCAACAGCTGTCTCATTGATCAAATATCTTAACTTATAACTCAGTTTACTGTTATCTGTCTGTGATGTTAACAGTATGACTGTAAAGATGTTCTTGAATAATTGAATGTGCTGAATTGCAGTTAAATTAATTTCAAATCTGAGACAGATTGATTTACTTGAGATAATATAGCTTGAAATGACACATCAACATGCTTACACAACTTCATATATTCTTTGATCAAATGCTTACTCAAATTTTTCTTGAATAGATGCTCTATTTCTGAAAAAATCAATTAACTATATGCATAGTCATTTGTTGTAACTAAATGTACTTTTAATGACTGAATTGAGATTTCTAACTTGCTCTCTTTAACAGTTCATTAGCTTGACAGTGATTCAGAAAAAGCAGTCATAAAATATATGAATATGTTCTGTTAATGTCTCTCAGCATTTGATTCTTCACTTAGTTCATTATATATTCACTGTTTAAGATAAGATCATTCAGAAATGTATCTGTTTAAAGAGTAAAGCTTTTTCTGCTTTTGTTTGAAGATCTTATTATGCATGTAAATTTCTTTATTACTTTCTTTACTCATAAACTAAAATCTTCATCACAGCTTATGTCTATTAATAGTGATCTTGCACTCTCAAATGATTTCACTTCAATAACATTTCAGTTTCAAAAATGATTCAAGACAGAGCTGCACAGCACAAGTAGATCTACTAAGACTAGCTCTCAAAGAAAAGCAAAATAGAAAAGTTATGTAGAGTCATGTAATCTCATAGTCAGAAAATCTCTCTCTGATTTAAGTGTCACTATTTTCAGTATAATGTATGAGTAGTAAATAAATAAGCAAACTCAACAAAGTACTGAATAGAAGCACATTTTATATGTACTGGTGTTTTTCACTGAAGTTTCATCACTCTCTTTCATTATCATGGTTTGAGAACAGAGTAAATACAAGTCAAAAAACTGACATCATAATCTTCTGTGCACTTTACCTGCTTCAGACACATGGTCATGGTGTTGTCACAAAGACTTTTGCATAGTACTGTACAACAAATTGTAAGCATTGTTTTTCTTTTCACAAAAAGAAACAACCCATCTACTTAAGTTTCACTTCAGTTGTGATGCCTGCAATAGACTTTGATTTTTCTAGTCAGATACATCACACAGCTGTGTATTTCTGAAAGTCAACATATGCATTTTACTGACTATGCTTTCACCACTAGTATTTTTGTTGTGAGAAGAGCGTGGTATATTGACTGTTTGTTTTTGCCAGTACAGTACAAAAACTTCTTGCTAAATACATCTTCCCAACCAACTCAGAGCATTGTCTTCTCTCCTATGAGAAATGCAGGAATCCCTCCCGATGATGAATCTTGCTGAGTAACTCACCAATGATAGATTGCATCAAACACATGAGCAAGTTGAGAGCAATAGCTGCATCAATCAAGGATGAAACCGATACTGAGCGCGCCAGAAAAAAAGAAAAGGGAGCGAAGGAAGGGGAAGGAAGGGAAGGGGTGAAGGAAGGGAAAGAGAATATGTGGATCTCGGCTGCGTCATGAGCACTTTTCTCGGTCAGCAAGAATGGCTGACGCGGTCATGGCAATTATAAGCACGCCTCTCACTGCAGGATCTTCGTCTTTCCGAATCCTTCTTGTTGCTTTTTTACATGGACAGTGTATAAGAAGCCATGCCGCACTGCGAAGTTATTGGATTTTCGCCAGTACTGAGCGAACACAATCTTCTTAACATACAGTCAATTTCTTATTATACTTAATCACCCAACAACAAAGAGTGGTCTTTATATTTCCAGGTTGTCTCCCAGATACGACAACATGCGTTCCATTCTCATCATGTGCGCCATGCTCGCCATCTCCACTGTGGCCTCACCAGCCGGATTGGCGGCAGACTTGATACCAAGACAACAAGCTCAGTGCAACGACTGCACATATGCTGGCAACTGCGATTGCGTGGGTGGTGGGACGTATCGGTGTTACTCTTGCGATAACGACTGCAACCAGTGTAACAACAGCTGCGATGAGGCTGTTTGCAACCCTCCCGGCGTAAGTGATAGTTCCTCTCCTCACTTGCTGAGAAGCGGTAACGCGGAGGTAGAAAGGCTGACATTTGAAATGGCGAAATAGCCTGCTTGTGGTCTTCCCACTTGTCCTCAATAATTGAATGAAAGGTGGAATGGAAGCTGAGACCGTTGTATGGAGTTCCCTCACAAGGGTTTAAGCTCGGCCGGTTCAGCGGACACACCAGGCTTAGCTTGGGTTCGTTCACTTAGAAACTATTATACCTCATTCTCTGACCTCTGACTTTCTAATTCCTGATTCAATGTTGGTGATTGTGATGCAAATTACCCTTCCCCATTCTAAAACTAAGAACAGTTTCAAATGTTGTTGTTGCCAATGGAGACATAAGCCACAGTATGGACATGTTTCATTTTCAGTATCATTACCCGCATGCCACCAGCTTAGGTAAAGTTGAGGTCAGAATGCTAAAAGACCGGCAGAGCACTCAATCAAGTTTGAAGCGAGGCCACTCAAAGATATGAGTAGCTCTGGGGCCAACTGACAGAAGCTACTTGAAAGAATTGCAAGTTACACAAACAAGTAGATGAACTTCAGGCCCAATGTGCTAAAGCAAAAATTGTTGTTGACTGATTCACCCTTGCGGTCTAGACTGGCCACCAAGTTGATTTGGTTTGCATATAGAATTATTTGGTGTAATTTTTAGGTAGCTAATCCAAACTGAATCATCAGTTAACCACTATTCTGAAAATGGTCCCACTTAACTAAATCAGCAATGAAAACTTTCAAATCTGGTGTGAGATTTTCTGAAACTTCTCATTGAGAGGTAATGAACCAACTCTGTGAAATAACTACTTTAATTGAATGTAACAATTTTGAATCATATTTAAATAATCAAAACTCATTCAAGAGCAACTTGTAACATTCTAACCTGAGCTTCCTCAGGTATGTAGAGCTAAAAGTTTGTGCTTATTGATATAACAGCTGATCTGAAATGGTTCTGATCTTTAACTCTTAGATAGTTACTTAAGTTGAACACAATTCTTTTCATAAGAAAAATGATTGTGACTATATACTGAGTTTGCTTATCAACCTCATCATCAAGCTCATCAAGATGACTCATTCATGCAATCTGTTGAGCTTGCTTGTCAAGCTCACTGTCAAGCATGTTGAGATGTCACATGACTGCTGTCTAAACATTTCCTGAATATACATCTCTCATGTGTATACATCAGTTTGTTTTAAGCTCATTCTGACTTGATCATAACACTATTTTTTTCTTCTCAGATGCTAATTCTCTAGAATCTATATAAGTGAGAGTATTCACATTGTTTGTCATCAGTGATGATGCTTTCTAAAAATTCAAATTGTCTAAGAATTGTAAAGAAGATTCAGATTGATGATGTGTCTGTTTTGTTTTCTTGTGACTATTGTGCTTATTATGACATCAATTGTTTTGTAATGAAATCTTGACTGAAATGCAATAAGTATACTTGCTGTGATTGTTCATATGTCAGTGTATTGTGAAAGTCTCTCAATAAAACTTGTCTTTTGCTTCAAAAGAAAATAAGTAAAGCAAACAGTGAATTGACAGTCAAGCACACTGAGCTTGCTGCACTTTTCTTGAAAGTCATACATCTTCAGAAAATACTGAATCAAATGAACTGCTGTGCTTCACAAAAGATCAACTGTCTTGCTGTTGAACTTGATAGTGATAATGATGAAACTGAGAATGAAGATTCTCAAACAATGTTGTAATTTGTCAACTCAATGTTGTCATTTCTCTGAACTAACATCAACTTCTTTTTTCAAAATGTTGAAGTGTTCTCACACAGTTCTTGAGATTCTCTTTAGATTTTTAGATATTCTCTGAGATGTCATAGTCTTTTTATTTAATGAGATAGTAAGTTTTCTCACTAATCATTCTCTTTTCTAAAATGTTCTCAATTTCATATTCTTTTTTGAGTTTGACAGATGTTTTGATGACTTGAAGTGATATGAACTGATTGCAATGCTGTAACATGAATGCATGAAATACTGAGTGTATTCTCATTTTCTTGAGTAAGTTTAACTCATAGCTTAACTCTTTGATGTTTCATATGATCTTGAATGATTCAATGTTCTTGTTCTTCAGCTTCTTGCTTTTTCTCTTGATTTATATATTGTTCATTCTTAAGTATATCTTCTTTTTTTCTTCAAATAATCTTGTCTCTATTGTTTGTTTCTTCTGCTGTTTGATTCATTTTGTTAAATCTTGATGCAGTCTTTTCATCTGAGTGATATCTAAAATTGCTTTTTGATTTTGTAATTCATGTTCTTTGAAATCTCATCATATCTTCAGATTGTAGTCATAGTTCATATAGAAAGATGTCTCTTTTGTGATCTTGTTTCTTGTGTTGTTGTATGCAAACTGTGCTGTTGATAACAGTTGTACTCAGTTGTTTTGACTTTTGTTGACATAGTGTCTCAAGTACATTTTCACTGTCTGATTCATTTATTTACTCTGCTTATTCATCTGTGAATAATATGTCATCAATATCTTGTGTTTTATCTTGAGTTCTGCTGTGAGCATTTCTCAAAACTTGCTTGAAAACAGCTTGTCTCTGTTGATGATAAACTCTTTTGATAGCTCATGATTGTTAATTAATTCTTGTAGTATGATGTACATCAATACTGATGCTGTTGTGATTTCTTTGAATGAAATGAACATTGTGTACTTGATTAATCTGTTCACTATAATCAATATACTGTTGAATTTTATCTCTCATGCTGAGTTCTTCAATAATAATAGTTTCATAATGAAGTTCATGATAACTGACTTTCATGACATATTTAATGCATTCAGCTGCATTACTTCATTGTATTGTTTGTCTTAACTGATCTTATTTCTTCAGCATGAGTTGCACACAGCAATTATCTTGATGATTTGATTTCTAAAATCACTAATGTTGCATTTTCTTCACATTAGATTCTTAGTGCACTTGATTTTTAGATGTTCATCAACTCTGCTGTGATGATACATTCTGATGAGTTCTTTGTTCATTAAGAAAGCTTGCTTCATCTTGTACATTGCTGCTAAGTTTTTTGTGAGAACTTCTTTGTTACTTTTGCTCAGAATTTCAGCATGTATCATTTGTACATCTTCATGATCAGATCATCTACTCAAGACATTTGCTTCATCATTCTCATTATTTTTCTTGTAATGAATCTGAAATTCATAATCTGTCAACTGCTCTGTTCAATAAATCTGTTGTTGATTGAGTTACTTTGTTGTTGCAAAGTTTCTCAGATTCTTGTGATCTGTGTAGATCTGAATTGACTTGTTCATCTTTGTAAGATAAGATCTTCAGTCTTGTAGTGCTTTCACTATTGCAAGAAGTTTCTTGTCATAAATCTCATATCTTTTCTTGAGTTCTGATAGTTTTCTAAATTGATATGCTATGAATTTCTGCTGCTCATTCTCAATCTGATATAAATATGCTTTTACTGTGAAATCTGAAGTGTTGATTTTCAGTGTCTTTTTGCATGCTGAATTGAGTATTCTCAGATGTGCTGTTTCATTAAAACTTTTCTTTAATATATGAAATGCATTCTTCTGTTCTTGATTTCAATGTTATTTTTTGCTTTTGTGTGTTAAACATGTCAGTGATTTCACAATTCTTGCATAATTCAGTACAAATTTTCAATAATAGTTCATTAATTCTAGAAAGATCTGTACTTTCTTGATTCATTTTGATGTTGATCAGTTTCTGACTTCTTTTATCTTTTTTAAATTTTTCTTAATTTGTTCAGATCAAATCACATAGTCTAAAAACTTAACTTTCTTGATCTTGAACCTGTTTTTTGACTTTTTCACATACAAAACTCTCTCATTGAGCTTTGCTAATATCTTGCACACATGTCTGCAATGCTTCTCAAGATCTTCTGAGTATATCAGAATGTCATTAAGATACATGATTACAAAATCATTGAAATACTCTCTTAATATATTGTTGATCAATCTCTGAAAGATGACTAATGCATTTTTTAATTTAAATGACATGACAGTGTATTTATAATGTCTGTATCTCATTCAGAATGCTGTCTTTCATTTTTTATCTTCTTTCATTTTAACTCAGTAATAGATGTTCTTAAGATCTAAGCTTGTGAATTACTTAGTCTTGCTCAATTAATCTTGCAACTCTTCTATCAACAGTAGAGAATAACTATCTCAATGAGTTATCTCATTGAGTTATCTGTAATCAACATATAGTCATTTTGTGTCATTCTTTTTTGATACAAACAGAATTGAATATTCTGCTGATGATTTTAATAGTTTGATGAATTCTCTCTTAAGATTCTTGTCAAGATAATTTTTAACTTTCTTGAGTTGATTCTCACTCATTGAGTATAATGACATTCACTTAAATTGCTTTTCATTCAACAGCAGTATCTCATGATTTCATGACTTATACTCTGATAAGCTCATTTCTGATTATTTGAGAATCTTATATGTGTCTTCAATTGCACATATCTCTTTCATAATTTAATCAATCTTCAGATTTCTTCTGCACAATCAGAATATCTCTAGCACTACATTGTATCTGATTGATTTCATAACATTAAATATTATTTCTTGTGAGTTTTCAAGAATCAAGACTTTCACACAGATTTTCTTGTTGATTCTTTCAATGACTTCATTTGTCATTCATATGTTGAATGAACAGCACACTTGTCATGTCTCTAATTTTAACATATTGACTGTTTTTTGATTTATAATGTTACTGTTTGCTTCAAAATCTATTAATGTATTGATATAATGTTTGTTGATTGTGATCTTAATTCATATTCAATGATCATTGTCTTGTCTTTGAGACATCACTAGCTTCTTATTCTTTAGTCTTGTTGAGAAAGCTTTTTGTTTTTTGACTCACTGAATTGTTTAACTTGTCTTCAAAGTTCTTGAAATCATCTGAGTTTTCTTTCAATCATAAGATTCACATACTCTAGACTGTATTGCTCAATGCATCTTTCTGAGTGTAGTTGAGATTCATATTGATTGTACTTCATCTGCAACTAACTCTCAAAGACTTTTACTTTTTGCAAAAATTTAAATGATATATACTCTTCACTGAAGATTCATCTGCTTTCATTCTGCATGATATACTCTTCAGATAAGTATATCTTGATCTTGTGACTCTTCATTTTTCAAACAAGAGATTTTAACAATACTGCATTATTGCTGTTGAAACATTCATCTTTAACAGCTGTCATCAGCTCTTCTAGCTGATCATATGTTTTTTGTTTTTCTGTACTTTTGTGTTGTGCTTTTCATTTTCAAGCTTGCATCTCTTGTTTAAGCTCTCACTTCTTAAATTGAAGCTTTTCTTTCTTCAACACTCAGTGTTGATTCTCAGAGTGCTGATATGTCATCTTCAGTCTTATATTGACTTTTCATTCATTGATTTCTTTCTGATATGCATTCAAATTCAGTGCTTGTCAGATGCTATCACTGTAGTCTTCTTTTATCTGAGTTTCTCAAGTATTGATCTCTTCAATCTCAGCATTAAGAACATCTTTCTTGATAAAAATAGCTAATTCTCTTTTGTAGACTGATCTGTTGCATTTGTCTTTGTTTTTTCTTCTAAACTTCTGTGAGTATCATCTGACTCTGTTTTTTGTGCTTATGTGTACTCTGCATATGTCATTGTAACAGACTGTTCAGCTGAGAACATCATACACTACACATATATTCTTCTTAACTGTCACTGCAACATTTTTTCTTTCTATCTGAGATCTATTGCATTCTTGAACAAGATGTTCAGATTTTCTGCAGTTGTAATATATTTATATCTTGTTTTACAGTATCATCTGAGACTTAGTGAATCACTCTGACTGACATTCATACTTCACTCATCTAGCTTTTCATGACTTCTGATGACACTTCTTGATTATATTGAGATTCATAGAGTTTGTTTCTCTATGTCTTATTGATAAAATATATCACTTAATTCACAGTCAGAAGCTTTCTTCTTGATCTTTTATCATAAATGACATTCAATATTTTTTTTGTTTCATCTGTTATTTTCATTGACAACTGTTAATATTGATACTCAGATTAATTATTTTCTGAAGATTGTCTGATCATTTTGTTCAGACTATCTTGTCTTTGATGAACTTTCTCAACTCACAATAGTACTGATAGATGAGTGCTTCATTATTTCATCTGATAAGTGCTGCTAATTGCTGAAACTTTGTGATATATACTGTTGCTGATTCACTCTGTCACAAGATATAAACTCATTTCTCTGCTGCTCTTTCTTTGTCAATTACTCTGAAGATCTTTCTTAGTTCTTTTTTGAACTGTGCATAGTCATTGAACATAGACTCTGTGTCTGTGTTGCATTCTTTATACTTTTTTCTCAGAAACTCATGCAACTTGAGATTGACTCAATTGAAGACTGTATTCACAAGATAGATCATTGTGAACAATATCTTTTCTTGATTGATCTGAAACTTTGATTGATTGAATTCAATATATAGATTGAGTTTTGTCACAAAGACTCACAGTTTTTCTCATTCTTCATCAAAGATATTCAGTATCTGTATCTTGAGTGCACTCAGAGATAGTTGTATTGCTTGAACTGACATCATCATTGATTGTACTGTCATTCTATCTGAAGTAAATAATAGAGATGAGTTTGTCTGAGTCTGTTTCAAGAACAAGATTGAGATGTTCTTTTGTATGTCAGACATCATACTCATTATATCATAAGAGTATTCAAAGTGTAATGTTTTAATCTAAGCTTTCTTGAGTATGTAGAGCTAAGAGTTTGTGCTTATTTGATATAACAGCTGATCTGAAATGATTCTGGTCTTTAACTCTTAGATAGTTATTTAAGTTGAACACAATTCTTTTCATAAGAAAAATGATTGTGACTATATACTGAGCTTGCTCATCAGTCTCATCATTGAGCTCATTGAGACAGCTCATTCATGCAACTTGTTGAGCTTGCTTGTCAAGCTCACCATCAAGCATGTCAAGATGTCACATAACTGCTGTTTAAACATTCTCTGAATATATGTCTCTCATGTATATGTATCAGTCTGTTTTAAGTTCATTCTGACTTGACTGTAACACAACTTATTAATAGTTTCATCAAGTCAATCTAAATATAATGTGAAAACATTTCTGTCAAGATCACTAGTGTTTTACAGACTGACTTCTTCACTTTACATTTATCTGAAGCTCATACTTTCTTTTGACTTCATCAAGAAGTTAAGCACTGTATATCAAGAACAATCTCAGCATCACATCAGTGCAGATATCAGTTACAATAACTGTGATTCTTGCTGTAACAGATCAATTCTTGCTCTGAGTCATATAAATATTGATGAAAATAATAAATAAATCAATAACAGAATTTAAAAGTTCTGATTTATTTAGCAGTGAGATTTCTTCAATTTTCACAGTTAAAAGAAGAAGACATACAAGAATATTCAGCTGCTCAATCATATATAGTTTTCTTGTCATCTTCATCACAGTCAGATTGTTTCAAAAACTCTTATAAAATAGCAAATAGCAGTCAATCAGAGAAGTGATACATTCTGCACAGTATTGACAAGCATTTTTGTGAATGTTTCAATGTTAACTGCAACTTTAACAGTCTTAAAATTGCAAAGAAATGTAAAAGTACTGAGAAAGACAATATATTCTGCAAGAAAAATTCATGTAAACAAGTCAGCAAGCATTGTATACAATCTTGATATCTTATTTAAATGCAGTAACATCTTCATGTAGTGACTCTGAATTAAAGATAAGAAATTTTCATGAGAGTTAACATTCTTCATTAAAAGCTGTTGCACAAATGCATAAGAAAGAGTTTTAATTCTGAAAGTGAAGAACTTGAGAGTAGAGATAAACAGATTAAACATAGATTGATAAAGTTGAAACTGCATGATGATTAAACTTTCAAGAATCTAAGACTTCAATATGAAAGAGTTAAGAAAATACTCTATAAGAATATTTAACAAGATTCATTTCTGTCAGCTGATCATGCACTTTATTTATAGATAACTCTCAAAAGTGTCACAATGAGTTCAAAAAAACTATATTCATCACTTACTCAAGATTTAATTAAGAATCTTTGCAAGACAGAAGATATTGTACTTTTCAAAATATTTATGCATCTATTCTTCAGAATATCTGAAGTTACAGTTCTTTATTTAATTAATTTAAAGAATTTAATGATATTTCAGCAAGCACATTCAAAAAAAGAAATCATAACACTGAATAACAAGCACTTCAAAAATCTATACTGTGACATAAGTATGATAAAATATGATGAAACTTCTCAATAAGAGATCTCAACTCATCAATACAACATTGTCTAACTTTTTTCAAGAAGCAACATTCAAAAAATTGAACACTTTTACTGATTATCAGTCTAAATGTTGTAAGCATAGCTTTTAACTATTATTTGATGATGTTTTATTCTTTATTATCTTTAAAGTTATCACATCAAGTAATCACACATCAATCACTTTAGCTCTGATATAGTTATTCACATAAATTGAGAAAAAAAATAATAATCAGATCTTGCTCATTGAGCTGAAAGTGTAATGTATCAATTTTGACACAGTCATTTGCTGAGAACAACATCTTAAAATAATTGAGATTGATAAACATCATATTAAATTTCAATAAATACTTTATTCTCTGAAGCATCTATAAAAGTAAGTGAATGCAAATTAATAAATATATATGATACATATATCTGATTACACACACAGAAGATATGATTTTTTAAAAGTTTAAATGAAATGATGATAATCTGTGTCAAAATCACTACAGTATATTTTATCACTGCAAACAGTATATTTTCAAACTTGTAAATCTCAAGCAATACAACAAGATTTTTGTGTTTGCATTTTTTCAGATATTTAATGTTCATCAGATAAGACAATGTAATTCTCTTGACTATGATCATTTTGTATAAACTTTCTTTGATATAAGCAGTCAAAACATGATCTTCTCAATTGATATTACACAAAGCATTATATCTTTTTCACAAACTTTCATCTTTAACATCAAATGTTGTCTTCAGTGTTGTTTTCACTATCTACATTGTTGATGATTGAATCAGAGATTCAGATGTATTGACTGAAAAAGAAATATATGATGAAATGTTTTCTTCTTAAATGCATTAATGTCACTTTGACTCAAAATTCACAATATTGACTGCTGACAGCTTCAGAAGAATATTTGATATCTAAATTTTTCTTTTAAAACATTAAGAATCATTTTTTGTCACAGAATGTTCTTTACTTAAGATCATTTCATTATAGTCAGACTTTTCAGAAAGAAAGACTCTGATATTTCTGTTTGTAATTTGATTGTTTTTTATAATTTATTCATTTTATATGTCAGAATGCAGAGCAGTGTTGTTACAAGTTTATATGATGTTTTTAGTTTTACACACTGCTCATTACACATTCACAATGATGAAAGAGAATTTCTCATAAAACAGTTGACTAAAATTAGATCAATATTGTCAACTCTTTAAAACTGACAGCACATTAACTTTTGAATCTTAAATAGCATCTTTGTGAAGATTTATATATTTCAAACAACAGTAGAGTAAATTCTGCTGAGATGATGTACAATATTAAAGATGATTAATTCAAAAAATTCAACTACAGTTATCAGACATGCTCTAAACTGTATAACAAAAACAACAGATCTTTATGTCTGTCAGAGCTCAATATGAAAAGTGTTGAGCAAGATTGATTTGAAGTTTTTGAATGACAAAGAGTTGAGATAAAATTTGTGAATTTTTGAGACATAACTCATATAAAGCTTTCTCATCTCTTCTTTTTCAATTCTTCACACTCTATAGATTCAACAAATATTAAGTGTCTAAAGAAAGTTTTCAAGATTAAAAACTATCTGAGACTCAACTTAGAACATTATATTTCAGTTATTATTTATAAAAAAGCTCTTCAGACAGTCTTAACAAATGTTGATATCAGTAAAGAGAAGTTAAAAGAAAACTGAAGAAAAGATCTAACAAATTTACTGTTTACTGATAATTTTAAACTTAAATGTCTTCACAATCAACATAGAGTTATTGTAGCAAAGTAATATCTATATTTCAAAAAAAATAAACAATGAGTGCTGAATCTTTACAGTCATGATAAGTCTTCTGATTAAGTTGATCAAGTTATGTAATATTGAAGATTGATTAAAGATGTGTGTTTATAGAGTTCATTATTAATGCAAGAGAATGATTTTATAATGAGTATTTGTACTGCAAGAAGTACAAAAACAATTTCATATTTTGAAACATGCATCTCTTTGCTTAACAAGATGATGTAAGTGTAAAGTGATGATAATGCTTTTTTCTCAGTCTCATTAAGAAGAGAGATGTCAAGAATTTATTTCAATGTAAATTGTTAACTGTAGCTTTTGCAGTCTGCTGCTGATGAAAGAATTTTAAATTGACAAAACACTGAAGTTAAATTCACTGAATAATGTATTGAGTCAGAAATGTAATAAGATAAAATTATCTTCTTTTAACTCTGAATACTTGTTGATCTGAAGCAGAAAATGATTCATTATCTTAACTGTGTGAAATCAACATAAAATACAATCTTAATAAATGATTAAACTCTCATAAAATGTACAGATGAGCTTATGATCAAGATTATACAGTTATGAGTGTCTTTATTCTCAAAGATGAATCATGACTTTCTTTGTATCTCAATACACTTTGAGAAATTATTTTTCTTGATAAGAAATTCAACAATGAGATTGACAATCAAACAAAATCTACTTTCTGTCAATCACTTAATCTTAAATCTGTTTATTTTTTTGAAAGATCTGAAATATCTTAAACTGTAATTCAAGATTATGAAGAGCTTACTTTCAAATTCATTAAAAATAATTATACAAGAGAGATTTTATCAGCATTTCTTCAGTAATGACTCATTCATCAATGAATACACAGTTTTTCAAAAACAAGAGTTCTCTTTTGTTGTTATCATAAAAAGTTAACAAAACTGCTTTGTTCTGAGTCTGCTTCAGCTTTGAACTTTTAGTACTTAATATTTTTTTTAAATGATTCAATTTACATCAAAAATAAATAAAAATAATGTCAAGTCACTTGTGCAGAAGTTCAATTCTCACATATAATACAATTTTGTGAATCTGATCTATTGTCTTAACTTTAGATTGCAGAAAATTGATAAAATTCTAACTGAAAATACTGATATCAAGATCACTTCTGACAGTCTTTGTACACTTTGTTCTGAGATCATGTATAAAAGCAATGTTGTTTCATTCATCAATTTAATTCAAAAGATAAACAAGTTTCTTTAAAACATTTGCTATTTCAGAGAACACAAAATTAAGTTTTACATTATAGTAGTAGACACTGAGAAATTCTCTCATCAATGTGAAATGCTATATAATGAGTCTCAAGAACATGATTAAGAATATCTTTTTCTTAATACATTATATAATTTTCAAGATAGATACAACAGTACTGATGACAAAATCAGCTCATTTTACATCAAATAAATTATATTCTTTGTTTTTATTACAAGCTTTTCAGTGAGCATGCCTTTCTTATCTCACTGTCACTGACATTACATCATGATTTATCTTGTTATGAAGCTTATTTCTCATCTATATCTAGCTAATTTCATAGTTTAGAAAATATCATTCTTCTTTCACTTCACACATTATGCATATAACAATTTAATAGTATCAATAACTTCATCACAATGATGATGATCATTGATTCATCATTTGTCACATTAAAATTCTCAACATCATTGATTGTTGTGAATCTATCAAGTTCTTCAAATTGAGTCACAATCACACTGTTGTCTTCATCATACTCTTTCATTTCTTGTTCATATTCATTTCATTATTTTAGATCAGTAGATCAGTTAACAGTTCTGTTACTCTATCTTGTCTTGTTTTTTATTTATCTTCTTGACTTGTTTATTCTGTTGAATCTATTTAGTTTTTATTGACATTCTCAATTCATTAAGTCATCAATATCTATCTATCTTATTCTGAATTCACTCTATAATGTCATCATACTCATTTGACAACTTGCTGAACTAATCAGACAAGACTTTATCTATTTAAATAAACTATGTTTATTGAATTAAGATCTCATCAACATCATTACTTGTCATTCAGCTAAGTCTAGCTCACTATCAGTACTTGACATCATTCTTAGTCAGTCTAACTACAATCATACAGTAAAGAGACTTTGAACACTCATCAAGAATTATTGACAGATCACTTGATTTAACAAATGTCTTAAATTCAGCACTTTACAGATCTCAATCTCATCTTCTTCATATCAGTCTGAAGAACAATGTCTGTTTAATTTCATCAAGAAAATAACTCATAAATCTAGTCTATCTTCTGAAGCACTGTCAAATCAGTTTTCTGATGTTGAGCTCAACATATTGAACAATTCACTGAATAACAATCTCATCACTATGACTCAAGACCAGCTAGATCAGCTAGTTAAACAGACTATAGTCAGAATCTTAACTGCACATCAGACAGACTCATCAAGTTTATTAAATTTCTCAGAACTGTCTGATCATGATGAACAGAATGATCTTGATGATTGTGGTATAAAGAATCACTTTTGTGCAAGAAACATTGACTATTTTGATTCTAATTTCAATGTTAATCTTATTAAGATTAGTGATGGCAAACAGATCTATCATAATGTCTTTTTCTTCATGAATTGAGTATGAGTCAAGACAACTATCATGAATATGATCATTCTACAGAAAAATCTTGAATTATGTCTTTTAGACAAGTCTGATCACTGATATACTGAAGAACTTAGTTATCTCACTAGAATTGACTTACAAAACAACAATAAAGATGTCAAAAAATGATGCAAGACACTAAAGACTAGATTTCATGATTCATCTAGCTGCATCTTATTGATGCTGAAATTTCTATGTTATACTATCAACAACATACATTGATGTAAAAACTCTATTGACTATATTCAGAATGTTGTTCTACACAATAAAAACATTAATATTGTTGTGAATGATTGATCACAAGTTTTATTAACATATGAACATATGAATGATGAGTTATATCTGCATTTACTGTTGCTGACTGACAAGTCAACAATTAAGAATCTCATTGAAATCATAAACACACAGAAAAACATCTGATTCAATATCTATGCTTAAGATCAGCATATCTCAACATTATTAAACAGATCACAGCAATATCAATAGTCTCAGTTATTCAGTAGAAATCACTCTTCTCAACTGTATCAATCTTTTAATGTCAGATTTAATGAACTCAATCAATCTAGATCTTTCTATTACAATTGAATTTTATATAACAATCAGTTTTCTTATGTTTCTTATGAAAATCAGTTTTCTAATAACTATGAACAATAAAATAACTGTCAACAGAATCAGAATTGCAGCAATGCTGCTGAAGAATCACATTGATATTTATTGTTGTTATTGATACTCTGTTAGTCACTTTAAATAATGTCTGAAAACAAAAAATCATCATTTAAGTTGTATCAGAATACAAATCAATCTCATTACAATTCAAATGCTCAAAAATGATCTTATTCATCAAATCATTCTTATCAACTAAATCACTCTTATCAGTCATATCAGCCTTATCATTCTTCATACCAGTATGACAGATTGCAAGTCTATCACATAAAAAACAGTCAACAGTCTATGAATGAACAAGAAGAGTATCAGGTGTACAAGAATGCATATTATGAAATGTATAATTCAGCTGATAATATCAAGAATATTACTAAGAGAGAGAAAAAACACAAGACTACTTCACTGAATAAAAATCATGATCATAAAGACTTCATCAACATCAATCATGTCACAGAAATATCTAGACTTAAATGCTGTATCTGTCAGTAATAGTTTACATTAAATAATAGATTACACAAGCATCTATGAGCTGATTGTCACTATAAAAAAGCAAAAACTACAACAGATCTAGCTGTTGACATCAAGACTACATCATGAGTTTCAATGTTGTTGATGTTGACTCAATTGTCAACTCAGACAAATGCATCAACTCTTATTAAATTCATCACAACAAATCAACTCAGTTCAGACAAATATGAATTTTAAGACTGACACTATGTTACAGCTGAGACAAGATTATCACTCAATGCAAATACCAATCATTCTGTCTGTCTCAATACAAACTGTATTATGACTTTTGTCAACAGACAGTTTCTTAAGAAACAAACTTTTAATACTGTGATTTATCAGATGTCATCACTCATATTAGTACAAGAACTTGAATTAATCATACACAATTTTGATCAGTATGCTAAGATAGATATTTATCTGTCTGAAAAAGATGATTATACAGCAGTTGTTTCACAGAAGATTCACATTGTTGAAGATTTTAAGATTAAAATGCTAATTAATATGAACATTCTGAGCTCTGAAGAAATAATTATGAATTTACTTAGAAAACTTGCTATTATTGGTAGTTGTGAGAACATTGAAATTTCTCTTATCATTACTATTAAGTCAGTCAATCAGATCAAACAGATTATTCTGACTAAATGTTGCATTGTTGTTTCATTACATATCAATCTTGTCATTGCAGTTATGCTGTCTGAGCTATCTCATGACTGAAACTTTCTCTTTGAGTCAAATTGTCAACAAGTTGATGTCTCAGTCTACATTCATATTGTTGATCACATCATGACTAAAGTACATGTACAAAATGATGACAACATTTCATTGATTATTTCTTGAAAATCTTGAATGAAGCAAGTCATCAAATACAAAGCTGATGACTGTTATCTAGTCTCTACTGATGATACTGTATTAGTATTCTTGTTTTAATGTTGTTAAGAATGAGTCTGAACTGTTATTTGAGATATACTAGCTGCTGCTGTCATTTTTCATACAAGTATGAATGAGTCATCAGAACATAAACTATCTATCAGCATCATGATATAAGAATTTAGTTGTGGCACTGCTGCACAAATTGAAACTGTTGTTTGTGACTACTCATATTTATGAAAAGATCACAGCAACATCATCAATATATCTGAAAAGAAGTGAATGAATATATCTTTTCTAGACAATTGAAAAGAAAAGTACAAATCTAATCAGATCAGAGTATACTCACTAGATGTCAACAATCAGACTATTGTTGATAAGATCTTTGACAAACTTCATGATCAAGATTGCATAAAATGAATGTTTAAATTGATCTCATTTTCATTTCTGTACTTTGTTATATAATATATTCTATTAAATAACATGCAGAAGAATCACATCATCATTAATATCAGAATTTTCAACAGGATCAGTCTGTCAGATACTTATTCAGTGTTTTTACAGACAGTTATTCTTGTAATTATTCAGAAAATCAAGTACATCTTCACAGTGAATTACAGCATTTACTTCTATCAATGACACATCAATTTAAAGTATCAACATCATCTCATCATTGTCTTTCACAGAGATCAGAAAACATTCAAGATAGCTGTTATGAATTATCACAATACATCAGCTTATATGCAACAAATGATAGACTGAATCTTATGATCATATTGAGCTTATTTCTGTACTTATGTTGATGACATCATCATATACTCTGTTACATTAACAAAACATGTATTTCATCTTTAACAGATGTTTGAGAAGTTAATATTTAAAGAAATCTGTCTGACATCTGAAAAGTTCTTTCTAGAATACTCTTTGATGCAACTTTTAAATCAGCAAGTCAATATTTTAGAACTTGTCACTGCAGAAGTCAAGCTTGTCATCATTACTAGTCTTGAATTTTTATGTATCTTAACACAGCTCAAAAAGTACCTCAAAATAATAAGCTATCTTTGACAGTATATATCTCATTACATCACTGTCATCAAATCATTACAGTTAAGAAAGACACTTCTGAATCAATATCTTTGCAAAAAACATGATATGGTTAGCAGAAACACTTGAAAACAACTAACTACTCACATCAGCATTATTACATCTACATCAAAGAAGTTAAATGTCTTTCAGCATCTTCAGATCTTGTTTTTGAGATCTTTGATACTTAGTCACTTCAACTCAAAGTGACAACTATATATTGATCTCAATGTCTCAAAGAAATTTGACTTCAAAGCACACATCTACCATGCAAAATTGAATCTGAGTGATGCAACAGTTCAATCAGACAATTTTAATCAAAACACTAGTGTCTCTAAACAAGTACAGACATTATTTGATCAGAAAGACATGAAATTCATTTTATTTCTTAGTTGTTGTTACAATCATACCAAAAAAAGTATAAGCAGTTCTGAATATACTATCAGAAAAGTGTATATAAAAGTACAGAACAATGAGCACAAAGCTTAATAAAGTGTGTAATAGTGCTGAAAAGCACTATTGAGACATTGAGCATGAGAATGTGCTGAGTGTGCAAGACATGCTGATTCTATATAGTAGAACTATTTTTTTTATGAAAACAATCATGTTCAACTTCAATAATTATCTAAAAGTTAAAGATCAGAACTGTTTCAGATCAGTTGTTATATCAATAAGTATAAAATTCTTAGCTCTACATACTCAAGAAATCTCAGATTAAAACATTACACTTTGAACATTCTTACAATATAACAAGTACAATGTCTGACACACAGAAGAATGTCTCAATCTTGTTTTTGAGATAAGTTCAAGCAAACTTATCTCTATCATCTACTTCAAATAGAATGATGACACAATTAGTGATGTCAGTTCAGATAATACAACTATCTATGAGTGCATCTAAGATACAGATATCTGATATCTTTGATGAAGAATGAGAAAAGCTGTGAGTTTTTGTGACTAAGCTCAATCTGTACATTGAATTTAATTAACTGAAGTTTTAAATCAATCAAGAAAAAACACTGTTTGTGACAATCTATCTTACAAATGCAGTCTTTGACTGAGTTAATTTCAAACTGCATGACTTTCTAGAAAAGAGATACAAAGAATGCAACACAAACACTGAGTTTATGTTCAATGACTATAAATAATTTAAGAAAGAATTAAAAAAAGTCTTCAAAGTAATTGATAAAAAAAGAGCAGCAGAGAGACAGATTTATATCTTGTGACAAAGTGAATCAGTAATAATATACATCACAGAGTTTCAGTAATTAGCAACACTTATCAGATGAAATGATAAAACACTTATTTATCAGTACTATTGTGAGTTGAGAAAGTTCATCAAAGACAAAATAGTTTGAGCAAAACAATCAGACAATCTTCAGAGAATGATTGATCTGAGTATTAACATTAATAGTTGTCAGTGAGAACAACAGATAAAACAAAAAAAATATTAAATGTCATCTATGATAGAAGATCAAGAAGAAAGCTTTCAATCATGAGTGAAGTGATACATTTCATCAATAAGACATAGAAGAACAGACTCTATAAATCTCAATATAATTAAGAAGCATCATCAAAAGTCATGAAAAACTAGACAAACAGAGTTTGAATGTCAATCAGAGTGATTCAATAAGTCTTAAATAACACTGCAAAACAAGACACAAATATATTACAACTGCAAGAAATCTGAACATCTTGCTTGAGAATGCAACAGATTTCAGATGAATAGAAAAAATGTTGCAGTGATAGTCAAGAAAAATACACACATAGTGCACAACACTCTCAGCTAAACAATCTGTTACAATAACATATGCAGAGTACACATGAACAACAAAAATAAAGTCAAATAGTATCTTCAGAAGCTGCACAAGAACATAGAAAATGAACATAACAAGATGAATTGATCAAACTATGAAAAAGAATTAGTTATTTTTACAAAAAAATATATCAAGAAAAACATTCTTGATGTCAAGATTGAAGAGACTGATACTTGAGAAACTCAGATAGAAAAAGATTACAGTGATAATATTTGACAAGCACTGAATTTAAATGCAGATCAGAAAGAAATCAACAAATGAAAAGTCAATATAAGACTGAAGAAAGCATATCAGCACTCAGAAAATCAATGTAAGATGTTAAAAGATGAAAAACTTCAGTTTAAAAAGCACAAGCTTGAGCAAGAGAAACAAGCTTGAAAACAAAAAACACAACAAAAGAAAGCAGAAGAGAAAAAGATATATAATTAGCTAAATGAGCTGATGATAACTATTAAAGATGAATGTTTCAGTAGTAATGATGCAGTATTGTCAAAATCTCATTTAAAGAACAAAAAGTCACAAGATTGAGATATACTTATCTGAAGAATATATCACACAGAATGAAGAAAGATGAATTTTCAGTGAAAAGTATATATCACTTAAATTTCTGCAAAGAGTAAAAGTCTTTGAGAGTCAGTTGCAGATGAAGTATGATCAGTATGAACTCTGACTACACTCAAAAAGACATATTGAGCAATACAGTCTAAAGTATGCAAATCTTATAGTCAGAAAGAAATCAGAATGATTTTAAGAATTTTGAAGATGAACTAAACAATTAAGTGAGTTAAAAAATGAAAAGCTTTCTTGACAAGACTAAAGAACAAAAAGCTTGCAGTATCTCAAAAACAGAACAATAATTATTGAATATAAATCAAGATTGTGATTAATGAACATCAAATTGTCATATTAATGAATTTTGAAGTGAACAGTAATATTATAAGTCAAAAAACAGTCAATATGTTAGAGTTAGAGACATAATGAGTGCACTGTTCAATCAACATATGAATGACAAACAGAGTCATTGAAAGAATTGATAAGAAAATCTGTGTGAAAGTTTCAATTCTTGAAAACTCACAAGAGATAACATTCAATGTTATAAGATCAATCAGATATGATGCAGTACTAGAAATGTCTTGATTGTGCAAGAAGAATTCAAAGATTGATTGAGTTATGAAAGAAATATATGCAATTAAAGATGCATATGAGATTTTCAAACAATCAGAAATGAGCTTATCAGAGTATAAGTCATGAAATCACAAAATACTGCTATTGAATGAAAAACAATCTAAGTGAATGTCACTATACTCAATGAGCAAAAATCAACTCAAGAAAGTCAGAACTTATCTTGACAAGAATTTTAAGAGAAAATTCATAAAATCATCAAAATCATCAGCAGAATATTCAATTCTGTTTATATTAAAAAAGAATGACAAAAAATGACTATGTGTTGATTATAGACAACTTAACAAGATAACTCATCACAACAGTTATCTTCTATCATTGATAAAAGAGTTGCAAGATCAGTTAAAAAAGACTAAGTGATTCATGAACTTAGATCTTAAAGATGTTTACTATCAAGTCAGAATGAAAGAAGATAAAGAATGAAAAACAGCATTCTGAACAAGATACAGACATTATAAGTATATTGTTATGTCATTTAAGCTGAAAAATGTCTTAGTCATCTTTCAGAGATTAATCAATGACATATTAAGAGAATATCTCAATGATTTTGTGATCACATATCTTAATAATATTCTAATATATTCAGAAGATCTTGAGAAGCATCAGAAACATGTGCATAAAATACTGATAAAGCTCAAGAAGTAAGTTCTGTATATGAAGAGATCAAAAAGCAGATTCAAGATCAAGAAAATGAAGTTTCTAAATTATGTGATTCAATCTGAACAGATTGAGAAGAATTTAAAAAAGATAAAAGCAGTCAGAAACTGATCAACATCAAAATGAATCAAGAAAGTACAAGTTTTTCTAGAACTGATAAACTATTATTGAAAGTTTGTATCAAATTATGCAAGAATTGCAGAATCACTGATGCATTTAACACACAAAAGTGAAAAATAACATTGAGATAAAGAGCAGAAGAATGCATTTCACATAATAAAGAGAAGTTTTAATGAGACAGTACATCTGAGAATACTCAATTCAGCATGCAAAAAGACACTGAAAATCAATGCTTCAGATTTTGCAGTAAAAGCATGTCTATATCAGATTGAAGAGAAACAGCAAAGATTCATAACATATCAATCTAGAAAGCTATCAGAATCTGAAGAAAGATATGAGATTTATGATAAGAAACTTCTTGCAATAGTGAAGACACTACAAGATTGAAGATCTTATCTTGCAAAAACAAGCAAGTTAATTCAGATCTATACAGATCACAAGAATCTGAGAAACTTCACAACAACAAAGTAACTTAATCAACAACAGATTCATTGAGTGAAGCAGTTAGCAAACTATGAATTTCAAATTCATTACAAAAAGAATAATGAGAATGATAAAGCAGATGTCTTAAGCAGACAACTCAATTATGAAGACATACAGACAGTACACATCAAAATTTTAAGTGAAGATGAGAAAGAAATTCTCATGAAGAACTTAGCAGCAATATATAAGATGAAGTAAGCTTTCTTGACAGACAAAAAACTCATTAAAATATATCATTATAACTGAGTCAGAGAACATCTAGAAGTTAAATGCACTGAGAACTTAGTGCAAAAAAAACACAAACATCAACAATCTTAGAAATCAAATCATCAGAATAATTGCTGTATGCAATTTATGCTGAAGAAACAAGATCAATTAAGATAAACAATATAATGAAGTAACATAACTAGATGCATCAGATGCATCATGAGAATTGATTATTATAAACTTCATTATAAAGCTATCACTGTCTAAGAACTCAGCATGAAAAGTAAGATTCAATAGTATATTGATTATAGTGAACAGATTAATCAAGTACACAATATTTATTTCATTCAAAGAAACTGCAACAGCATCAGTATTGACATACATCATACTGCAAGAATTGATTAGCAATCATGAATTATTAAAAGAGTTTATCACTGACAGAAACAAGCTGTTTACAAGCAAGTTTTGAAAAATACTTACAGCAGAACTCAAAATAAAACATAAAATGTCAACAGCATATCATTTACAGATGAATGAACAAAGCAAATGAATGAATTAAATGATAAAAATGTACTTGAGACACTATGTCAACAAAAATCAAGATGACTGAGTATGACTGTTGTTAACAGCACAGTTTGTGTACAACAATGCAAAAAATGAGATCATGAAAAAGACATCTTTCTATGTGAATTATGATTATAACTTAAAGATATGATAAGATTTCAAAGAACACAGATCATAAAGTCAAAAAGCAATTTTAAATATCACTCAGATGAAGAAACTACATCAAGATCTGATGAAATGAATTAGACAGTAAATGAAACAAATAACAAAGACAAGATCATTTGAGAAAGAAAAAAAAGTATATTTAAGAACAAATAACATAAGAATTAAAGAAAGAAGCAAGAAGCTGAAAAATAAGAGCATTGAATCATTCAAGATCATATGAAACATCAAGAAATTAAGCTATGAACTAGACTTACTCAAGAAAATGAGAATACACTCAGTATTTCATGCATTCATGTTACAGCATTGCAATCAATTCATATCAATTCAAATCATCAAAACATCTGTCAAACTCAAGAAGAAATATGAAGTTGAGAATATTTTAAAAAGAAAAATGATTAGTGAGAAAGTTCACTATCTCATAAAATAAAAAGAATATAATATCTCAGAAAATATCTGAGAATTCAAGAAGAATCTCAAGAACTGTGCAAGAACACTTCAATATTTTGAGAAAAGACAACAATAAAGTTTCAGAAGAATGACAACATTCAGTTTATGAATAAATTTATGTTTCAATCAGCAGAAGAATTTGTTTCATTCTTTATTTTATCATTATCACTGTCAAGCTCAGCAGCAACACACTGAATCTTTTGAAAGATTCAAGATTTATTCTGTTTTATTGTCATATGAAGATGCAGAATTCTGAAATTTAAATTTTAAAGAATTTCAAGCTGAGCAGTGTGTTCAGTCTTGATCTCATCAAGCTGCAACTCAAGTTTTTCATGAACTCAGTTCAGCAACTCAAGAGATACTGAAATGCAGAAACAATCATGATGAATATACTTAACACATTTTAAAATACTTGTCATTCAGACACAGAGAATGTCACAGTGACAACAATGCTTATAGACAAAAGAAGAAATGACATCACACTGAGTGATGATTTTTGCAAGCACAAGACAATTTTTAAATTTATCAAGCATTCTGAGTGATGAATGACAATTAAAATATATATTTTCACTTAAATAAACACTAGAAATTAGATGTCTAAAAAGAGAAGAATGATGTTATGATCATATCAAAAAAAGTATAAACAGTTCTGAATATACTATCAGAGAAGTGTATATAAGAGTATGAGATGACAAGCACAAAGCTTAACAAAGTGTGCAATAGTACTGAAGAACACTATTGAAACAATGAGCACAAGAGTGTGCTGAGTGTGCAAGATATGCTGATTCTATATAGTAGAATTGTTTTTTTTATGAAAATGGTTGTGTTCAACTTCAGTAATCATCTAAGAGTTAAAGATCAGAACTGTTTCAGAGCAGCTGTTATATCAATAAGTATAAAACTCTTAGTTTTACATACTCAAGAAATCTCAGATTAAGACATTACAGTTGTTTTCTTTCTGACATCAAAATCAGATACTGATCTATAAAACTTAAAGTTGTAGATATTGTCTGAGTGATCAAGAAAGTTTGTCATATGATAGAGATGATGAAATATACAACAATCATTTACACTGATCACTTTGCTGCAGTATTCATAGTTTGTCAATCAAATCTCAACATCATCAACATTGAAAAGCTAAATCTACATCTGATATGCACATTCAAATACTTGCAGCACTTTCAACTAAATGTTCACTATAAATCTAAGAAGATCAACATCATTTCTGACACTTTATCACATCTAACTAGTCATGAATATTAATCAGAATTGAACAAATCAGATCTTGATATCTTACATATCTTTGTTGTATCTACTCTTGTGAATAGTTTTGTTGAAATGTCACTCAAATTTCATCAATGTATACTTCACAATTATGTCATTGAATCTCACTGACAGCAAATTGTCAACATGATCAATCAAAACAACACTCTCAATACTACAACAGTGTTGAATGCAGTCACATTACTCTATGTACACATATGAGACCTCATTTACTATAAGAATATAGAAAAGAGTCACCAACTATGCATATCTACATACTTGTATGAAGAAGTCTTCAGTCTGATTCATGACTCTATGAGACATTCAGATTATGTCTGAACACATGAAAAACTTATAAACAGTTTATATTTATCTGATTTATCAAAGCATCTTCACAAATATATATGTCATTGTTCTCAATATCAACTAATGCAAACATCACAGCATTGTTCTTACAGATCAATGCAATTCATACTTACATCTTCATGATCATTTTACATTATTATTATTGACTTCATTCTTGTCTTACTCACATCACCTGAAGAATATAACACTATTCTTTCAGTCACAAATAAGTTCAGCAAAACAGTCATCTTTATATCAGAACAAAAGATCATGACTGTGAAAGAATGAACAATATAACTATTGAACTGACTCATCTTACTGAATTGAGATTTATCACAGATCATTCTCTTCAATCAAGATCACAAATTCACAGCAGTCTTATGAAAAGACCTGTTCAGACAGTTACACATTGACTTGATGTTTTTAATGACTTATCATTCACAGACTGACAGCAGTTTCAAGACTACTAATTAAGTTGCAGAAGTTGTCTTATGTCACTGACTCATCACACTAAAACAGTCAAATAAATAATTAATCATCTTATCATGTCTACAGACAGTCTTAAATAACTTCACTAAGTATAGTTTTATGAATCTCAGCCTGAATCAGAATCTCTTTGATTTTTGCACATGTGAGATTCTTGATCTCTTACAAATCAACAAACTCAATGTTATTGATGTTGTCAAGACATCTGTCTCATCTACCACATTGAAATGATCTCTTCTTACTGTCAGTGTTGTTAACTCAGTAAAGTTGTTGAAATGTATCAAACTAGTCATCATGAACCAATACAAATCTGTTCACATTGACATCAAAGATGTTATTGCATTTGCTGCTATGCACATGAAGAAATACTACAATAAGACTTACACATCACAATTCTTTCAATCAGACAAGATGATCAATATATAACTTCACTGCAACTATATCTTACTCAGTTTCATTGATCAGAATAAGAAGCTTGAGCAACAGTTTGTTGAATCATTATGTGTCAAAGAATGAATAGAAAGATTGACATATCAACTTAATCTATCTGTCATGTGAAAAATTCACAATGTTATATTAATTGCTCATCTACAATCTGTCTCACAACTTAAGAATGACTCATATTGACATTCTCAATCTGATTATTCAGACATCATTATCATGTCACTCAATGCTTCTGAATGAAAACTTGAATGTTTACTATGTAAACAAATGTATTGAAAAGACTGTGACTATATCACAAAATACTTGATACACTAAGTAAAATACAGCTCTGAATACAACAGCTGAATCAACACTAAGAATCTTGAAAACACAAGACAGTTAGTAAAAAAGTTTGAATGTGACAATAAAGCAAATAGAAAAGTGATCTTGTTGTAGAAGAATTTGAGAAGAAAGATCTATATTAATATAATGATGAAACATCATCTTATTTGCTTTGCTGACAGACTGTTACAGACTTTTCAGCAGACATGTCTTTCTTATCTTGCTGTTGCTGATGTCACATTGTGATTCATCTTGCTATGAAGTTTATCTCTCATCTATATCTAGCTGATTTCATAGCTTAGAAAATATCATTCTTCTTTCACTTCACACATTGTGCATATAACAGTTTTTTTTTGAAGCACAGTTGTCAAAATATTCAAGTTCAAAGAAGTCATCATCATCTCATGTATCTTTTATCACAACTGAGCATAACTTTGCTTTAAGAGAGAAAACAGATGTAAACTTACAAAGTGAGATCAGAGATGAAATAATTCATAATGAAAGTGAAGATTCTTCTGATTCTGAAAAACAGCAAATAAAAATTATGACTGTATTTTTCTTTTTGAACTCTGATACTAACAGTAACATTAAAATTAAGAAGCAGTGTTATCTTCAGATTATGCACACAACACAGTATTAAAGAAAGAAGAGTCAGTAGTGTTTTATGTAAATAATATTTCACAAACTGTCAACTTTAATCAAAAAGAGATAGAGATAATTACTCAAGAGCTTATGTCAAAAGACATGAAACTCTCACTGAAAAATGAATATCACTTTCTGCAAAAAGAATGTTATGATAAGCTTTTATTCACTGTTGAACATGAGATGTTTGTTACTTAAACTGCTACTCAAATACATCTGAAAAGAGATCTAAAATATATGATGATGAAGATACTCAGAAAAAGAAAGACAAACAAAAAAGAGTTATTGATGTGAACAGAAAGAATATTCAAAGAAAAGAAGACAAATAAAGAAAAATTATTAAAGAAAACAGAAAGAAAGTTCATTTTATAACATTTAATCTAGAAGAATTTAATGAAGAAATATTGTAGTGATAAGATAATATACTTTATAGATATACACTTCTTTAAAATAAACAGCATTTCTGCAAAAGTATGAAGTTTTAATTGTTGAGTCAGCACTGTCAAAAACTAACAAGAGCATTATATTGAGCACAAGCAGCACAATCATTTGTGAGCAGCACTGTTGATTGTGAGCTTGAGTAAGACTGTTCACTCATGTTAGCACTGCTTCTTTCTGCTTGTTCTTTCTGAGAAATGAGAGCAGCACTGTTGAGTAATGAGTAAGCACTGCTTGCTCATGTCAGCACTGCTTTTTCTCTAATAGCACTGCTTGCTTATGTCAGCACTGCTCACTCATATTGACATTATCTGACTTCTGCTAGTTATGTTAGCACTGTGAGCAAGCAGTACAGCATTGTGACATCTAAAAACAGCATGTTCAACTAATGGCACACACATTATAGAGATATTTGCAAACTTGTATTTAGACAGCACTGTATTGTGATAATGTTAAAATATGATCTATTGACAGTTTATAATCTCTATGATTTGATCTCACTAAGAATTATTCACATTTAAGAACTAAAACTTGTATTTATTGATATAAAAGTTACAATGCATCAAAAGTCTCAACTATATTTCTAAAATAATAACTTGAAGTTGAATATGATTAATATCATAAAAGAAATAATGCTATTATACAGAGAAACTTTCTCAGTATCTCATGCTCTTTTGTGCAACTCAATAAGTATGTTCATATATTTTTCAAGCAAACATCTGTTAACTTTAAGTTCTCTAAGTCTGATAAATCAATCAGTACTTAATACATCAACAAGAGCATGAATGCAAGCTTTAAACTGTCTGAATTTGTACTGTCAAATTAGTTTATAATTGTGTGATATATCATTAGAATGATCATTGATATCACTGATGACAATTAAATAGATTTTAATTGAATTCATGAACAGTGAATAGTGTATAGTGAGCTTGTACAAAGAGAAAGACAAAGATCTTGAAAGAATGCTGATATTTAAAGTTAAAATGTAGAGTTCTTTTCTAAACATAAGATAGTGAAAGTTCTATTTAGTTGATCAGTTCTAAATTCAACACATCTTTAACTTTGAAAACTATCATCACAATGTCTTAATTAAGAAATCAGCTGAAGTTTTTATATATAGAACTTATTTTCTTTTATTGCAATTGACAGTGTCAGTTAACTTTATTTCTATCTAGCACAAAGTCTTACAATTTTCTGTCTAATCTTCTGCAAAAATGACACTGTTTTATTTAAGTCTTCTGACTGTGATGATTTATCTTGTGCTAATGATGAACTTTCAAACTTTGATGATTTGCTCTTAAAACTTAAGTATTAAATAACTCTATCAACTTTTCTATCATCTGAAGATTCTGAACAGTTTTGAATTAAAAATATTTTATTTAATTCAATAGACAATCTTGCTTCTTCATTAAACTTGCAGTAATTGATCTATCTGAAAGAAGCTGTCAGTAAAAATGAGATTCACTTTCAGAAAACTATTAAATAAAACATCAAAAAACAAATTCTGTGAAAGTGACAGAAGATTGATAATGAAGATACATCAATAAGTGTACAAAGACTTGAGTTATACTGAACAAGAAAGAAAGTCTAAGATCAGCAAAGAAAAAAACATAGCAGACAATGAGATCAGAAATGTGTCTGTGAAGTGAAAGAAGTATGTGTAATAAATTAAGACATAATGATCTCAGTGAGAAAGATGCACAATTAAAAGCATAAAAGAAACATCAACACATCTCAGTGAAAAGAAGAAGAGAGATATAGATATGAAAGTGCATATATGTGTAGACACAGATCAGAAATATTAGCTGATTGAGTTTACAAAGCAATAAAAGACTACAAAGTGCAGTTCAAAGCAGCAAAGTTCATTATGACTGACTACAGTGCTATCAGTTTACATAGTTAGCTTGTTTGCATTCAATTACATTGAAGATGATTGAATAATAAAACTCACTATGAATAATCAAGTAAGTTCAGCTTCACAGTGAACTAAAAGAATTATTTATTTTAATATAAAGTGCAAACACTAAACACTGTGCATATGCAGCTGATTCTGTATTGATAATTATCTTTACTTTTTAATCTTATCATTTGTGATGACTCAAAAACAGAGTTTAATACTGATATGATGATTTCATCTTTACTTAAGCATATCATATTGATATATATGACTGTCTTCTCTATCAAAACTTTATTAAGTATTACTTAAGTATAGTTAAGTAACTCTGAGTCTCATCTGTTTGCATTAATGATAATTAAAGTGATTGTTGAGTCAGATTAAGTCAAAAATTTCTGACTCAACTTAATCTGCAGATCAAGTCAGATCTAGATTTGTGACTCTGACTCAATCTGTGAGTCAGGTCAGAGTTGTGTTGAGTTAGTTTTGACAACTTACACATATTAAATATAGTAAATCTAACACATATTTCTAACAAAAACTTCAGATTAAAACTCAAAATGAGACTTAAAATGAGACTCTAGAGCTAAATATAGTATATATATTGATTTGTGAATCAATTCAAGTCAGAAGTTCTGATCTGATCTGTAAGTCAGATTAAGTCAGTCTTGAAATTTTAATCTGACTCACAGATCAGATCAGAGTCAGATTAAGTTAGATCAGAGTTAGATTGATTTGATGATCACTTTAATGATAATGAGTATTAACAGATAATCAAGTTGAAAGCTAAAGAACTGCTCACAATCTATTAAGTTATATAAGTGTTCAATACAGATAAATATCTGCAATGTAACACAATTAAGTCAGCATTTAAGTACAACTCTTTCTTCTATGATCACAAAGCTCTACTATGAGTCTGAAGTCTGATTTGACAACTTGTAGATTATTTACATCATCAATGACTGTACTCTCAGATTTCTGAAATAAATGAATCTCATAAATATACTGACTTCTTATCATTGATGCATGTAATAAAAAGTTAACAAGAGTTTTTTTCTGCTGAGACTTTCACATTATTCTAGAAAGATAACATTGAGCTTGTTGATCTCTTTTTCACATTTCTTTTAGTATACAGTATAATCATTGTTACTTTTAATCACAAATTCAAATCAGATCAAAAATGACCAGAGACTTTAAATGTAATCTTGTAAATTACTTTGTTGAAAAACTCTTCTGTCTGTTATATGATTGTTGTTTTTAAATTCATTGACAAAATAAAAAGAGATGAATTATTCTCAGAGTGTCTTCTCAAGACAAAGAAATTGATTATTTAAACTCATCATAGTTCTTTCAAGTGCTCTTTAAACATCATTGAGCAAATTTCTTACTCTTTCTTTACTTCATATCTGAACAGCATGATCTCAAGAAACATGAAGAATGTCAGTTAAGTAAGTAGTTAAATCATGAATTTATAATTATAACTAATAACTCTGTTTCAGAAGTCTCACTACTGTGCTTAAGAATTTTTTGTATTGTTCTTTGTAGATCAGATTCATACAATGACATTTTAATTTAACTTTAAACTGCAGATCAGAATAACATAAAGTTTGAGAAGAGACTGAATTAAATAATAACTAATTTACAAGCAGTCTTTTGAAAGTTGTTCAAGACTTAAAAGTCAGTGTATAAACAACATCAAGATTAACTAACTTGTCAGAATGATTTCTTAATTGAGCAGCAAAAACATTGTGAATATACTCAAGTCTATCAATCAGTTTGAGTACAATATCAGTCTTTAATCAGTTAAGTTCTTGATCTTACAGCATTAAATTATCAGTTGCAAAAAAAGCTGACTAAGAGAAACAGAATGCTGATCTTGACAGAAAAAAGAGTTTAACTCAACAATGATGTTAACAACTCTTCAGAACTTTCTGAGCAATATTATATTTTTGTTAATGAGATTAATATTTTTACTGTCTCAAATCTGCATTTATAACAAGAACTGAACAAGAGAAACACTGTCTCAATCTTAATACAGAAGAATTATGAAGTCATAAATAATTATTGAAGATTAAGTGACAATATAAAAACTAATGTGACTGCAGACAATCTCAACATTTAACTCAGTGTCTTGACACACAATTCATTGTTAAACAAACAAAGAAAGAATGCTCTCAGAGTCACTGAAATTAATCAGAAAAAGATAAATTTAATGAATGAGCATCACAAGATCTTGTGTATCACTTCAAATCATGTTATTAAAAGAGAAGTCAAACTGCAAAAAATTGATCTGAAATCTGAGCAACAAGTGACAAATTTAGTCAAGAACTATATATCTGAAGATAATTTATCAGTAGTGACAGACTTGAATGATGATGAGTTCAACATTTTAAGTGATAGTGAAACTGAAATTGAGTCTTTAAAATTAAAAAGACAATTCAAAAGATCTTGAAGACTGTATCAGTTGAAATTGAAGAATTCAAATATGAGAATCAGTTGTGATTGAAGAAATGATTATATTGATCTTGTTGTTCACTTGTTGAAAGAGTCATTAAATTGACAACTGCATGCTTTAATGAATGAATAGTACAGAGTAAATCTTTTAAGTTATGAGTTATTAATCAACAAATACATATATTTATGCATTAACTTTGTCACTATAAACTACACATCATACTAGAAGTTTAATATCATCATACAATTTAAACTCATTACTGTGAAGCTGAAGCAGAACTCTATTCTATTTACTTAATCTGCATCATGACTGTTTGAACTTTTTCTTAAAGAAAATGATAACACTTAGTTACAAAGACACAATGTATCTTTATACATATTATGCTCTGATCTTAAGACTTTACTGTTTAATAAGAATGCACTTGACACTCTGAAGTTGCTCAAAAATGTATATAAAAATTGAGATCATTGCTCAACAAGATGTATTGAGTGAGTAGCAATTACATCATAAACATCTCTGTTTCTCATTTGACAGTAAAAAGAATAGCTGCTCATGAAACTCTGCTTATATAGCTTGTCTTTTATTCTTAAAAGATTATTTCACAATAGTATCATTTCTGAAACACTCTCAATTTATATTTAAATAGTTTCATTATCTATCAGAAGACTGTAAGCAAAGTTTATGAAAAGAATTTATAGAATCATTTAAGACTGCAAATGAGTTATTGAGTGTTGAAAAAGAAAGCTTGAAACAGTCACTTAAGAGATTAGCATCTATTTTGACACTTCATTGTATAGAGTAAAACTTGAAGAAGCAATAATAACTTCAAAAATAAGTCAGCAGCAAGTGATAGTAATGTGTGAGAGTAACAGATAATGAGTATAAAGATAATTTTCAGAAACAACACTGAATCATTACACATAATATTATGTTTTTAATCAGATCAAACAAATTGTTTTGACAAACAAGTACAAATTAATCAACACAAACTGATTCAATTACATCTTAAAGTCAATTCAAGAAGTTTCTGATCAAATATTTCAACAACAGCATTGTCAATTTGCAGAACTCTATTCTGTCAATTAACATATTAAATTATACAACAGCTTCATCTCAAACACTTCTATATTAATCAGCTCAAAACATCACATTAAATGATGTTAAAGAGTCTGTCATGAATTTTTGACAGTAATTTTCAATTTTACTGAATGAAACACTTCATCAGTCAATAAATAACAATCAGCATCTTGATGATTTTCTATCAAAAAGCAACACAAACTGTTAGTTCTCTCTGTATATTTTGTCAATCTGTTTTTAACAATAGACAAAGATAATTAAGAAACTGCAGTGAATCTTATACAGCATCAGCTCAGTTGTGAAAAGCAATAAATGTAAACAGAGATAATGAATAAATTAAACAATTTAAAACAACAGATATCAGTTCTTCAAGAAAAGTAAGTTAACTTGTTTAAGTGCTTTTCAAAAGCTATTACTGATAATACTATTAACACAATACAGAATAAACAACAGATATCAGTTCTTCAAGAGAAGTAAGTTGACTTGTTTAAGTACTTTCAAAAATTATTACTAATGATACTGTTAGCACAATACAAGATAGAAAGTATGATTATCTTTTTTCTTTAAGCTATGCAAGTCTGACATTGTGATAAAGCTATCTTAAAAATTGAAGAACACATTGATGATATAGTTCAGTGATCACATATCTTCAAAGAAGCAATCAGCAGTATTTTATCTCAACAGAAAGTGAACAAATAAATCTTTAAATCAATGATTAATTTATATGTATTAATAAATTCAATTCTGTGCTATCTTATAACTTACTTATTTCATGTTACAGTCATATCTAAACTAATCTAGAACTGATGAGAGATCTGTTAAGAAGTCAACATAATAGATATATATAAAAACAATAAGCTCTATGAACTCAATAAACTCAATGACAAGCACAGTGAAACAATAGTTTTATAGTAGATCTACAGCTCTATATACTCTATAGTGAGTATGAAAAGCAAGACAATCTTATAGTATATAGACAGAATCATTGTCTTACAAAAATGATCATAAACTTCAAGATATCAGCTAAGAGTACTATTATGTGCATTGCAATCTTTATATCAATAAGTCAAATTTCTTTATCATAATATCAATCTTTAACTACTTTAAAACATAATATCTCAAAACTTATTATCAGAGAGTTTTCAGTATGTTAATCAATCTTGTTTTACTGCTTCTTGTTTTTTCTTATTTACTTTAAGAGCTCACTGAATTAAAATCATGTCATTGTAAATTTCATGTAGTATGTTCATGAATCTGTATTAAACTCTTTCATAAAATAGTATTTGCTGTCTTAATGCAACATTCTCTTTCAAAAGTCACTCAATACTCTGTAGATCTTTTTATCTTTTCAGTTTAATTATTTTCTGCTTGATATAATCTTACTTAATAATTGAATGCAATGTTTCAGAAAGAATATCTCTCTTATTGTTGTCATTTGATGTTGAATCATCTTCACTGAGAGTAAACAAAGTAGAAAGAAATTTTGCACATGATGTCTATCTTATAAATGCTTTACAATTTCTTTCAGTAATCATGAACATTCTATTTTACAGACTATAGTCAGTGTTCTGTGATGATTGAAAGTGTGAATTGTATGATGAAGATGTTATAAAAGATAAATAAAGAGTATAATGAATCTTAATTTAATAGCAACTATTTCTCAGATTGAAGCTCAAACAGCAGTTATATTTAGCTGTTTCTCAATCACTCAACTGTTTCAGCTGCAGCTAGGTAGATTAAGACAATAAAACTTATAAAATAATAGTTTTCAAATTTTAGAAACAAATCAGACAAATTAAACATTATGAATTGTCTATATTTAAGATTTCACAAAGCTCAGAAAACAGTCTTTGACTTTAATGACTTCTTAGCTTTTTTCAAGTCAAAAACTGAAATCAATGACAAGCAAAACTCATCTGTGAATCTTAAAGAAAAGTTAAGATGTCTGCAAGCTGCAATAAATCAGTTCATTTCATTATTATCAGAAAAAATCAAGCAGTTAACTTAAAAGAATGAACAGTTGAGACAGAAAATTGTATTCTATCAAAACATCTGAAATGCTGTAATATTTGTATTGAAAAAAACAGAGAGTGTAATTATTGAACTTCAACAAATTCTTACTACATTCAACAAGATATAAATAGAAACAGAGGCAGAATGCTTGCATTTTAAAAAGACTATTGATACATAATATAGCTTTTGAATATATACAGAGTATTTAATTTTGCTGTACATTTTCTGTGATGTCACTTGTGATATGTTTCAGCATAATCAACATTGATTTTCTATAACTATCAGAATACAATATGTATGCATAGATTTAATTATAGTGTCAATCTCATTCTAATCTGTTTTGGTCAAAGAAAACAATCTTAATGAATTCTTGAAAATTAAGTGCAGTGTTATAGTGAATTATTGATTCAGAGTGACTTGAAATAAAACATAAACTTGTATTGATAAACAAACAGACAATGCAACTGTCTGTTTACACTTTCTATATGTGGCAGCTTATCAATGAAGATCATATATCTTGTTTTCAATTTTACTTGAGATAGTAAAAATAAAAAAGTCATGTATATCTGTGATAATTGATTCTACTTTAGTTCAATCATGTACTTTTGTAGAGAAGTATTCTGAATTGAAAGTGTATAAGAAAATGAATAAGAATGATGAGAGAAAGAATGAACAACATGAGAAAGAAACTAAGAACAAAGATGAAAAAAACATGAACAATGAGAATAAGAAAGACAAGAAAGATGAGAAAGATGAAGATGAGAAAGAAAAAAAGATAAGTATAAAAAGAATAAAAATGAGCAAAATGATCTGTTCATTGATCTGACAATATACATCAAGTATAATTTTCAATGTCATCTTAATCACATTAACTGCACAAAATCTATCATCACATATGACATCTGTATTAACTCTGTTATAACTAGCATTTATATTACTGATGTTGACAGCATCAGTTTTTCTTTGTTAATGTGTAACACTGAAATCATAATTAATGAAGATGATCAGATATCAGATCAACAAGATAATAAATTTTTTAAACTTAACACAAGTGACTGAAAGATGAAAAATTCATTATAAAAGTAAATGACTCACAAAATTGAGAAGAAAGTGACAACAGAGCTTGAAGTATATGATGAGATGATCAGTGTCAAGACAGTATTTTAAAAGATGTTACTTTACAAGAAAAAAATCATGTCTGAAGTAAATTAAAAGTATATCAAACTATAAGTTAAGAGAATGTCAAGATTGCTGACACAAGTCTTCAAATTCAAAGAAACATCATGAAAGTTTGAAACACTGATAATTTACTTATCATTGAAGTATGAAGATGAAGAAATTCATATGTTACACAGTAGTCAGCAGATAATTCACAATACTGTTATTTCATTATAGTATAATTATTTCTATCTTGCATGATGTGTATAATTTCAGACATCACTCTCTTGTCATTAACTAATCTTTGTATTTCAGATATTCAAATATATTTCATAAAGTTAAATCAGTAACTTCAGATTATCAACTCTGTCAAAAGTGAGCATCACACTTTAGTCATGCTAATTGTAAGTTATATTTCTAACACTCTTTCTAACTCATGATCATCAACAATGCACTTATATCACTGAGATTCAGCTTCACACAGACAGAATTTGTGTACACAATGTATATCAAATCTGCAATCTTTGAGCTTACTCTTCATACTTTAAACAGTCAATAGACATACAGAATTAACTGTATTTTCTGCAAGATTTTTTCACTGCACTAACTTGAGCTCATAATCTGTCAAAAGTGGACTTCACACTTTAGTCATGCTAATTGTGAGTTATATTTCTAACAAACTCATTCTTATTTATAATTTTCTTTACATCAACACAGAGACTTCAAAGCTGACAGCAGATTTCAACAATAAAATGTAGAAGTTAAAGAAAATTGTTGTGTTATGAAAAACTGTTTACAAAAGACACAAGTCAGCTACTTTAAATATACTTGTATATTTGTTTAATTAGAGATACTTGTTTAAAAATCTGAAGAAAGAAGTTCTAGAAGAAAATGATTAATTTAAAGTTTAATATTTTAAGAATATATGCAGAAAGAATGATTTTCTGATTCTTTTAGTAGATCTTGAATATAAATTTGAGAACAACTGCAAAAACTACATCAGCATTGAGTCAGACAATGTTTAAGAAGCATATCTTGAACTTTGATGTGAATATGAGTTTAAGTTTCAGTGAATTGATAAAGTTAACAAGAAAGTGCTTAACTAAGACTGATTGTTGATTTTAAGAGTTTACAGTTACTTTACAAAGTTCTGCTAAATGAGTATTATCTTGTGCAAAAGAATTTGTTTGCAAATAATTTGTATGAAAAGAATCATTTGAGTTTTTTACAGTTGTAAAAATGAAGAACTACTCATATATGATGTTTCACTGTAAGTATAAACATCTAATCACTATCTGTTGTCATTTGTGAACAGAATGAATCACTAACATAAGTATGTTAAATGTTATGTTTCAACTGAGATTTCTTGGTTATAGGGCTAGGGTTTGTGCTCTTTGATATAAAGGTTCAAAGATTTTAGGTAAACAGTAGCTTTGTATTGCATAACTAGATGAGTTGAACATGATTGATTTCATAAGAGAATCAACTCTACTATATAGAAATAGACACACTGACACACTCATCATTTCAGCATTCTGGTGTGTTCTCTGAGCATATGTTCATGAGAGAATGCTCATCATTTCATCATTTCATGCTTGAAACTACACCCTCAGACATATCCCTGATCCTGCTGTTTCTCTTTAGAGTATGATTGTAACATCATCTCTTTTCTCTCAGATGCTAGTTCTTTAGAACCTATTTAAGCAAGAGTATATATCAGCATTTGCTCATCACATTCTGACAATGCATTTGAAATTCAAAAATTGACTTCATCTCACTGATACCATATTCTGTAAAGAAAATCCTGCACTTGTTCTGTGCAATTGCTGTCTAGACATCAGTCTTTCTTGTATTATAATGTTCTTTGATTCTTCAGCATTGTTCAACTTCTCTAAGTCTGCAAAGTGTGCTGAGTGTGTGCATTGAGGTCATCTCTGTGTCAGTCTCTCTCTTGACTTTCTTGAGTCTGTTCATTTTAAAACTGAAAATGAACTTTCTCAAGCTCTTGATGAGCAACTCTTCACACTTTTGACAAAAATTGCTAGATTGCAGAAAACCTTAAAACAGTCTGAAACTCAGATCAATGCAAAAGTGAAATGTCTTGCTGAAGAGCTTGCAGATGATAATGATGAAACAGAGAATGAAAATTCTCAATCATTGTCACAACTTGTTGACTCAATGTCTCTGTTCTTCTGAGCTAATCTTGACTTTCTTTCTCAAAGCATTGAAGCATTCTCATGCAGTTCTTGAGATTTTCCTTGAGTTTTCAGGTGTTCTCTGATGTATTGTATTCTTTTCATTTCATGAGATAGTAAGCTTTTTCATTAATCATTTTCTTCTCTAGAATGTTCTCAACTTCATATTCTTTGTTGAGTTCAACAGGTGTTTCATTGGTCTGAAGTGATATGAACTGATTGCAATGCTGTAACATGAACACATGAAATACTGAATGTATTCTCATCTCTCTGAGTAAGTCTAGCTTGTAGCTTAATTCTTTGATGTTTCATATGATCTTGAACAGTTCAATGCTCTTGTTTTTCAGCTTCTTGCTTCTTTTCTTTGTTTGTATATTATCTGTTCTTAAATATACTTTTTTTTCTTCTCTGAATGGTTTTGTTCTTGTTGCTTGTTCTGTCTGCTGTTCAATTCATTTTGTCAGATCTTGGTGCAGTTTTTTCATCTGTGTGATGTCTAAAATTACTTTCTGACTTCATGATCTGTGTTCTCTGAGATCTCATCATACTTCTGAGTTGTAGTCATAGTTTGCATAGAAAGGTGTTTCTCTTGTGGTTTTGTTTTTTGTGTTGTTGTATGCAAACTGTGCTGTTGACAACAGCCATACTCAGTCATTCTGGTTTTTGTTGACATAGTGTCTTAAGTATGTTTCTACTGTTTGGTTCATTCATTTGCTTTGCTTATCTGTCTGTGAGTGATATGCTGTTGACATCTTGTGTTTTATTTCAAGTTTTGCTGTAAGTGTTTCCCAAAACTTGCTTGTAAACAGCTTGTCTCTGTCAGTGATAAATTCTTTTGATAGTTCATGATTGCTAATCAACTCTCTCAGTATCATGTACATCAATACTGGTGTTGTTGCAGTTTCTTTGAATGAAATGAACATTGTATACTTGGTCAATCTGTTCACTATGATCAATATACTGTTGAATCTTACTCTTCATGCTGAGTCTTTTGATGATGATAGCTTCATAATGAAGTTCATGATAATTGACTTTCACAGTGCACCTGATGCATTCAGTTGTGTTACTTCATCATATCATCTATCTTGGTTGATCTTGTTTCTTCAGCATGAATTGCACACAGCAATCATTCTGATGATTCAATTTCTAAGATTGCTGATATTGTGTCTTCTTCACACTAAGTCTTTGATGTGTTTAACTTCTGAATATTCTTCAGCTCTGCTGTAGTGACACATTCTTATGAGTTCTTTGTCTGTCAAGAAATTCTGCTCTATCTTGTATGTTGTTGTCAAGCTCTTTGTAAGAATTTTGTTGTTGTCTTTGCTCAGAATTTCAGTGTGCATCATTTGTACATCTTCATGATCAGATCACCTGCTCAAGGCATCTGCTTCACTGTTCTCATTACTTTTCTTGTAATGAATTTGAAATTTGTAGTCTGCTAACTGCTCTGCCCAATGAACTTGTCATCAGTTGAGTTGCTTTGTCATTGTGAAGTTTCTCAAGTTTCTATGATCTGTGTAGATCTGAATTGACTTGCTTGTTTCTGCAAGGTAAGATCTTCAATCTTGTAGTGTCTTCACTATTGTAAGAAGTTTCTTGTCATGAACCTTGTACCTTTTCTCAAGTTCTGTTAGTTTTCTAGATCAGTATGCTACAGATCTTTGCTGTCCTTTCTTGATCTGATATAAACATGCTTCTACTGTGAAATCTGAAGCATCAGTTTTCAGTGTTTTCTTGCATATTGAGTTGAGTATTCTCAGATGTGCTGTTCCACTAAGACTTTTCTTTAATATGTGAAATGCATTCTTCTGTTCTTTATTTCAATGCTATTTTTTGCTTTTGTGTGTCAAACACATCAGTGGTTTTGCAATTCTTGTGTAGTTTGATACAAACTTTTAATAGTAGTTTGTCAATTCTAGAAAGACCTGTACTTCCTTGATTCTTTTTGGTGTTGATCAGTTTCTGACTGCTTTCATCTTCTTTGAATTCTTCTCAATCTGTTCAGGTTGAATCACATAGTCTAGAAACTTGACTTTCTTGATCTCAAACCTGCTTTTTGACTTTTTCATGTACAGAGCTCTCTCATTGAGTTTTGCCAATATCTTTTGCATGTGTTTGCAGTGCTCTTCAAGGTCTTCTGAGTATATCAGAATATTGTTAAGGTATGTGATTACAAAATCATTGAGATATTCTCTCAATATGTCATTGATTAATCTCTGAAAGATGACTGAGATGTTCTTTAGTCTGAATGACATAACAGTGTATTCATAATGTTCATATCATGTTCAGAATGCCATTTTTCATTCTTTTTCTTCTTTCATTCTAACTTGATAATAGGCATCTTTCAGATCTAAGCTCATGAACTACTTAGTCTTATCTAATTGATCTTGCAACTCTTCTATCAACAGTAGAGAATAACTATCTTGATGAGTTATCTTGTTGAGTTGTCTGTAGTCAACACATAGTCACTTTCTGTCATTCTTCTTTGATACAAACAGGATCAGATATTCTGCTGGTGACTTGAATGATTTAATGAATTCTCTCTTTAAATTCTCATCAAGGTAAGTTCTTACTTTCTTGAGTTGATCTTTGCTCATTGAGTATAACAACATTCACTTAGATTGCTTTCTGTCCAATAGCAGTATTTCATGATCTCATGACTTATGCTTCAGTAAGCTCATTTCTGATTGTTCTGAGACCTTGTATGTGTTCTTGACTGCACATATTTCTTTTGTAACTCAATCAATTTATGAATTCTTTCTGCATAACCAGGGCATCTCTAGTATCACATTATATCTGATTGATTTCATAACATTGAAGATTATCTCTTGTGAATTTTCAAGAATTGAGACTTCCACACAGACTTTCTCATCAATCCTTTCAATGACTTCATTTGCCATTCTTATATTGAATGGACAGTGTGCTTGCTGTGTCTCTAATCTCAACATGTTGACTGTTTTTTGATTTATAATGTTACTGTCTGCTTCAAAATCCATCAATGCATTGATCTGATGTTCATCAATCACTATCTTGATTCATATTTGATGATCATTGTCTTGTTTTTGAGACACCACTAGCTTCTTATTCTCTAGTCTCATCAAGAAAGCTCTTTGTTTTTTGACTTACTTAATCATTTAACTTGTCTTCAAAGTTCCTGAAACCATCTTGGTTCCCTTTTGACCATAAGATTCACATGCTCTAAGCTATGCTGCTTGATGTGTTGTTCTGAGTGTAGTTGAGATTTGTATTGATTGTATTTCATCTGCAACTGACTCTCAAAGACTCTTATTCTTTGCAGAAATTCAGATGATATATATTCTCTGCTGAAGATTCATTGATCTTCATTCTGTGTGATACATTCTTTGAATAAATGTATCTCAATCTTGTGACTCTTCATTTTTCACACAAGAGATTTAGACAATGTCACATCATCACTGCTGAAACATTCATCTTTAACAGCTGTCATCAACTCTTTTAGCTGATTACATGTCTTTTGTTCTTCTGAACTTTTGTGTTGTGCTTTTCATTTTCAAACTTGCATCTCTTGTTCAAGTTCTTGTTTCTTGAACTGAAGCTTTTCTTCTTTCAATGCTTGTTGCTGATTCTCAGAGTGCTGGTATGCTGTCTTCAGTCTCATGTTGACTTTTCACTGATTGACTTTCTCTTGATCTGCATTCAAATTCAAGACAATTCAGATGCTATCACTGTAGTCTTCTTCTATCTGAGTTTTACAAGTATCAGTCTCTTCAATCTCAGTCTCTAGAACACATAGTTCTTTTCTTACAGTGTCACCTGATCTAGACCATTCTGTGATATTGTAAGCTTTTTGTCTTAAGTGTGACTTCTTTGAGTAATATTCAGCTTCATTCTTGCTGCTCATGTGAGTTCAACACATGTCATTATAGCAAGCTGTTCAGCTAAGATTGTCATGCACTACTTTCTTAGTTGTGATTGCAGCTTCCTTTCTTTTCCTCTTGAGTCTCTTGCAATCTTGTGCAAGATGTTTGATAATATCACAATTGTAGCATTTCTGTGTTTTTCAGTTGCTCAGAGACTTTTCTCTTGAGAATCATTTTCTTTCTTGTGATGTTTCTTCTGATCTTCATACTGAAGATTGATCTCATTTCATCATGTTGAGATTCATGGGGTTCAGGTAATGTTGTCTTTGATTTTTTCTATTGACTTGACTCATTCACCCTTGATGTCAGTAGTCTCTTTTTTTCATCTGTCACTCTCACTGACAGTCATCTATCATGATTGTCTTGTTAATAAGCTCTTGCAGGTCATCTGACCTGTCACTTTGTGCAATCTTGTTCTTGATAGATTCTTTCAAGCCTCAATAGTAAGCTGATGCTAACTGATTCAGATTTCATTGTGTGAGTGCTGCAATCTGTTGAAACTCTGCCACATACTTGACTGTGAATTCTTCTTGTTGTAACATGTGAATTCTTTGTTTTGTTGCATGTTTCTCATCAACCACTTCAAAGATTCTTCTCAGCTCTTTCTTGAACTGCATTCAGTTCTCTATGCAAGATGTGTCTTGCTCTTGATCAGAAATACTCTTGATCATGAACTTGTTGAGCTGTGATTTAATTCAATTGAATGCTGTGTTCTTCATGTAGAATGTTGTGAATAAGACTCTGTTGATATTGCTTTCAAACTTCTTCTGATTGAAGTTGACATACAGGTTGATTTGAGCAAGAAATTGTCTCAGATTGCATCAATTTTCTGTGAAGTTCTCTGAAGTCTTTACTTTAGGTACTTTGTAATTGATGTTGATTATCTTTGTTGATTCAATGCTCTGTGACACATCATCTGAGATTGATTCTTTGAATGACATTCTTTATATTGTAAGGGTGTTCAAAGTGTTATGTTTCAACTGAGATTTCTTGATTATAGAGCTAGAGTTTGTGCTCTTTGATATAAAGATTCAAAGATTCTAGGTAAACAGTAGCTTTGTATTGCATAACTAGATGAGTTGAACATGATCAATTTCATAAGAAAATTGACCCTACTATATAGAAATAGACACACTAACATGTCTGTTGTTTCAGCATTCTGATGTGTCTCTTGAGCATATGTTCATGAGAGAATGCTCATTATTTCATCATTTCATGCTTGAAACTACACCTTCAGGTGTACTTCTGATCCTGCTGTTTCTCTTTAGGGTATGGTTGTAACATTAAACTGTGATTTTGATGTCAATAGTCTACAAGATTTATTTTTTATTTTTATTTTACAAAACTTTCAAAACTAATATGATCACTTAATTAGAGAGTCTCATTCAGCAGAGATTCAATGACTATATTATAAAGAAACTTAAAAAAATATATTATCTAATCATTAAAGAAACACAAGAACAGCATAATATTTCTAAATATGATTATAAAATTGCAAAAACATTCTTTTCTGATGTTTTACTGAGAATGATTGTGTAAATAAGTGTACATCTAAAAAATTCAGTTCTGTGTAGATACACTGTAAGTTTAATTTAAAAAAAGTTTTCTTAAAAAATCATAGTGTAGATTATTCAACAATTTGAGCTTTCAGCAATTCAGCAAGAATAAGTCTTTTTAAAAAGTTACACATTCAGCAGCTGATCAGTTTAAACTTAAATATAATATTTATTCATTGAACAAGATGCATTAGCTTCAAGAAGTTCTTGATTATATCAGTTATTATTATACATTTATTAATGAATAAAATCTTAATGATATTGAAATATAAACACAGCAAGAAATCAAAAACTTTCTTTTTAAAGCTACTTTATACTCTGCAGATGCAGAAACAGTTATTTGAGTTAGTATTTAATATGAAGTTAAGTGAATTTTTGCAAAGTCAGTTTGATCTATAAACTCTTACTATGATGTTGATGAACACTGATTATATCTGCTGATTAAGAATGTTGTTTTCAGTAACATGCAATATACACAACACTGATTTTGTTCTTGAATTTGCTACTTATCTTTTTGACTACTTTCAGTTGAACAAAATTTTCTTTGAAATAATCAAAAACATATTTTCTGCAATTGTTGCAGATCTGATTTCTACTGCAACTCTTAAAAACTTGAATGATAATAAGTGTAGAAAAATCACAGATGTATATTAATCACTATATTAGATTAACTCTGCAGATATTGTCAGTTTCTTAAATCAATATGTTGTTTTTAACATTTCAGTCAATCAAATCATCAACAGATTTAAAAAAGAGATGCAATCTGAGAAAAACTCTATCTGAATTTTTTCTCAGTTCTTTCTTTCTTTACTCAAGACATTAAACAAACAATGAAAGTTTCTCAGTAACTATCTGCATCTGTACACAGCTGAGTTCATATATAATATTTTGACAGTTTACATTCATTACTGTGTAGAGTTTATGCTGTTTTTTTCTCAAAACTGAGTTCTCAACACACATAACTGTGAATCTGAAAACTATAATCAATTGAACTCTTTTCTTACAGACTTATCAAAGTGAAGTGATTTTATTTCAGTGAGCAACACAGAATGCACATATCATCTTGAGTAACAATTAAAAATAGTTAGTTCAGATTAGCAGACACAAAAAACTTCAGACAATTCAAGATATAAAGTCTTAATTGATAAGATGTAAAAACAATGATTTAAGATAATGAAGAAGTAAAAGAAGACAAAAAAACTTGTAAAATATAAGTTTAAAAACACTTTCAAGAAGAAAGAATTGAGTGACATTTTGAGAAAAAAATGTTATGCTAAACTATTCAGTGACACTTCTGTGAATTTTAACTGAAAAAACTGATAGTACAAGAGATTTTTCTGATGACAAATAGACAAAATTCTGAAAAAACTTATGCTTAAAGTGTAACTATTGTTCTTTTATTATTGTAATTATAAAATTTGTATTAAATACTGTTTTAACACTATCTCAAATGTGTTCATCAATGATTTATTTCTTATACATGATAAAAGATGTCATGTACTTTCATTACTTTAAACTGAAAAAGATTTCTCATCAAGACAATGAAGCAAATCATAAGAATCAAGTTTTTTTCTAAAAATCATCTCAGCATTTAAATCTTTCAGTCAATAAATCATTCTACAATTTTGAAAAGAATTGTAAAGTATACTGTCAAGCTCTACTGCACAACTGATGAGATATTTAAATTTTGAATGTAATTTTTGTAGAGCATTGATAAAAAGTTGCATGTGATTTTGTGAAAGTTAAAGATATCTATTAACATGTAAGCATATGAGCAGTTTTGTAACTCAATAAACTTTACATATTAAACTTCACAACAATACTGTGATCAAAAAAGCTTGTCATGTTCTGTGCAGATAGCAAAATTCACACTTTTTGTTGATAAATCTCATTGAAACTATGTACTTCTTTATTTTTATCTTTAATTTTCTGTATCTTTTGTTTATAGATTTTGCATTATTTATGCTGACATAACTCTTCAACAAAAACTTCAAGTGCATCAGCTGTAAGTTGCTTCAAAGCATAAAATACTGTCTTGTTTCTTACAGTTATTGAAAAAATAACTTTACTTAAGACTTCAGACTCTATGATTTTCTTTTTTTAACAAACATTTTTACATTTTACAGTCTTTCATGACTTTTGTCTAGACTTAATGAACATCTTGATATCTTTAAAAGTGAGATATATATAAATAGAAGTGTATTACATTCATATCTTGCTTCAAAGAAGACTCTTTTTCATATTTATATAAAGATTCAATGCAGTCTGTGTTCAATTATTGCTTGAAAAATGTATTCATGTGTCTCACAGCATATCTATCAGATCAGTCATAATTTGAGAACAGTTAACAGTTAATATAAGTGTAAATATAAAATACACATCTTTCAGAGTTCTAAGTTGAAAATCAATCTGATTTTAATAAAACTGAGTTCACTCTGTGCTGAATCTTGAGAATTTTTCAGTAATTGTATCTTTATTGAGCACAAAAACTCTGTCTACAACTGAAATACTTAATGCAAAGAGAAGATGCTTCACTCTTTTAATTTAATATTTCACAGTGCTAATATAAGAAAAGCTGCTTTTTTGCTTTGTCTGATTTTGTTTAAGATGTCTTGCACTTTTAAACTCATTGTAAAGTGACTTCACAAATCATTGAATATATTATAATCATAGTTCTGTTGAGAAAATACTTAAAAGTTAACTAGAGCTCAAAAATGCTTTACTATGAGTAATAATAAAAACACTGTAATTGATCTGATCAACAGTCTTAAGAAAGAGTTTAAATACAATATCAGCATTTTGAAAATCTGACATAAAGTTGAACATATTTGTTTGTGTGTCATAGTTTATCAAACAGATATCAAAAGAAAATTCTCAAGAAATTATGCAGCAAAGTTCATCTCTTTAATAGTGTTATATATCTTAAGTGTTTTATCTGAAAGATTAATGATGAAAAGACATCAGTGATCACTTCAATAATATGATGCAATAAGATGTGTCATATTAGATTTAAGATGAAGAAACATAGTATTTTTCTTCTTCAAGACTTTCATAAAATTGATGAAATTCAGAATCTGTGTCTTGTTGTTAAACAGAAATAAATCTTTAAATATATAAAGTATAACATGATCATTCAATCAGATCTTCTGAGCAAACTATTAAGTAAAGTTAAAGCAAGAGAAATCATATTGAAGTTGCTTTGTACTTTGCATAGTACTTGAGAATAAAGATCAAGTAAATTTTTTATGATGATGAATTGCATATCATATTCATCACTGTATTTCATTAACACTATTATCTGCTTCATATGCTGATGATTTTTTATCAGCATTAAAGTTTTTCTTTTTTTCTTCTTCATCATCATCATTTTTTTTAAAGTAAAATTGATGATTTTGCAAAATTCACCACTCTCTATACTCTCTGTGCTCTTTTGCTTCTGTATGTCTTCAAATATTTTTTTAACTTTTTCAAGATTGACATCAGAGTTATTTGTCTTGTTCAGCTCAGTGTTTTTCAGTTCATTAAACTTGAATATTCTTGCATCTTCTTACTCATTGCTGTGTCTTTTCAGAGTCTCTGTTCACATTTCATCAATTTTTTTTACATTATTTATTTCAGCATTCTCAGCATCTGCACTACATCATTTATCTTTATCTGATTTATTTATCTGATTTATTCTTATCTTAATCTTCTTATTCTTCTCAGTCACACTTTCTTCATCATTATTGTCATTCTTGTTCTGACTTTTCTCATTCTTCTTACTTACTTCACTCACACTTTCTTCATTCTTTCTGATCTCATCATTATCATCATTCTTGATCTTGTTTTTCTCATTTTTCTTACTCACTTTATTCTCACTCTTTTCTTTCTTTCTGATCTTATCATTATCATTATTTTTAATTTTGTTTTTCTCATTCTTCTTACTTACTTCACTCTCACTCTCTTCATTCTTTCTGATCTCATCATTATCATTATTTTTGATCTTGCTTTTCTCATTTTTCTTACTTACTTCACTCTTACTCTCTTCATTCTTTCTGATCTCATTATTATTATTATTTTTGATCTTTCTTTTCTTATTCTTCTTGCTTACTTCATTCTTACTTTTTTCATTCTTTTTTATCTCACTCTTCTTATTCTTCTCACTCTCTTCTTTCTTCTTTATCTTTATTTCATTGTTCTTGTCTTTTTGTTTTTTCTGTTTCTCATCTTTCTCTGTTTTATCTTTCAAACTTTGTTTGAGACTTTGAGCTGATTGAGTAGTTATGTGTTTTGAAATGAGTATTGATTCAAAATACTTCTTTATTGAAACATCATTGCTTTATAATCTTAGCATCATATTAGTCTATGTTGATGTTGATGTCTGTGAATAACTATATTGCTTAGAGTAACTTATTTTGAACTCTATTTTCTGATAATTCTCAATATTTAAAACTTAAGTACTTTTTATTTTCATCTGAACACTTAACATGTGTTTAGTATTCTCACAACTTTTATTCTTTGCACAATCTCTGTAAGTAAATGATACAATTTAATCTGAATTGAAATAATTTATTGTCTTCACAATATTTGAATCAAGATTGACATCATAATAATATACATTTGAATCAATAAAAATCAGATCATCTGATTATTAAATAATCAGAGAGAACTGAATTTGTTATGAATAAAAAACTGAGAGTGATGAAAGAAGCTTCTTGTGATGAAGAAATTGACTGTATTTTGATAAAATATTCAACAATTTTGCTAAATGTTCTTTCAGCTTGTGAATGCATTGTGAATTAATGAAAACTCATAATTTAAGAGCTCTGACATGCAGCAGATTTGCAGATTTTAGATAGAAGTTTTTGACATGAAATGCAAACTTGATATGATTTATTGAGATATAAACATATGACAAATGAATATCAAAATAATGTTTGCAAGTACTCAAGAGACAAGTATCTGTCTTTAAGAATAACTTGAAAAGATTTAGTTGTTTTTGACTCTCAATAGTATGTGTCACAGCAACAAGATAATCTTGAGAAGTTTTAAGATTTGAACATGTTGTTAGTTCATTTTTCATTACTTGCTTAAGTTTTGCAGTCACATAGTTGCTCAATATGTTTTCAAGAGAAAACATAGTAAATGATGTCACATCATCAAATAGTTTTCTCAGTACTTCATCAATCTCTTTTAAATACACTAAATTCTCTTTATTCTGAAACTGTTGCTGCTAAATATTGTCTCAATAAATTTTACAATCTTCAACATCTGTGTAAAAAGATTCTACACATATTACTAAGTATTCATTAAAGAGAAAATCATAATCTTATTCAATCTAATACAAATCTAAAAAACAAAGATCTTTAAAAGATCTGAGTAGAGTGAAGATCACTGTTATAGTTTTAAGAGATGAGAATTTGACAGTAAAAGTGTTGATTGTTGAATGCAAATGAACTGTGACTGAGAAATGCAGTCAGACAACAGCAAGTAAAATCATTATCTTTCACTTCTGATGCAGTATTGTCTGTATTTTACTGTGTGAATAATTTTGCTGCAGTAAAGACTTAATTGCTTGATTGAGAATATCTGATATTTTGTCTATCAAAAACTGTTTGTAATGAACTGATAATGAGCTTAAGCAGCTCTGTGAATATCACTTAAGTCTGCTTGCTTAATTGTGATTTGTTTTGTGATTTGTGAAATGTAAAATGAGTTACTTCTTATATAACATGTAATCATATTAATCTTACTTTACATCTACACTCTTATACTAACTATCATCATGAGCAGCAGCTAACTCTAAACTTTTAATGCAACTCTTTACTCTGAATTTGAATCAGTGTCATTAAAACAACACTGCATTCAATACAATAACAATGTCACATGAAGAGTTAAATCAAGAGAAAAAGTATAAACAGATTAAGCATCAATACAAGAAATATGTAAAACAGAACAGTTTTGTGAAGCAGACTGAAAAAGATCAATGCAGAACACTCATGAATGTTTAAGAAAGACTTGACACAAAATATGATTCAAAACAACTTCTTATCTTTTAGATTAAATTTTCAAAGCATTTAAAAGAGAACAATCAGATTAACATTAGTAACAGTACTTGATCTTAATTAGACTAGATGTAAAGACTGCAACTGCATTTTGATCATCTATTAAGTATAAGTTAGTCATATGCAATCATAATCAATAAAATCTTAAGCTGATTGATTACTCACTCATTAACTATTACATAAAGAATCTTAAAGATGCAAGAAGCTGATAGAAGACTATAAAAGAAACAATACTATTTAATCATTAACAATATCAAATCATTATCATTCAGATTGAGCTCTAAGCTTCTTATAACTTTATTAAATGTTATTTATTTCATTCTATCAATCACATTCTGCTTGTCTCATTTCATTGAGAACTTTATCAGACATTTTTGAAAAATTACTGTTTACAAGAACTACATCATCTGACTGTTGCTGCTTACAGTATAAAATTAAAAACAAAGTCACTCTATTTATCACATGACACTTACATTACTATTCAGCAAAGTCTACATCAAATTGTTTACAGCACTTCATACTGCACTGATGTAATTGTCAGCTTTGCTTGACAGTGAAAAAATTAATATGAATAGAGCATAAATCTTGATCTCACTCTCTGATGTGTTTTATTGAATTACTTTGCATTTTTATTGTTGTTATGTGCTTATAAACTTAATACTCAGATAAAAAATGCACATCTGAGAGATAGAGACATATATGCAGAGTTTTTTCTTAGATAGTTTTTTAGCAACTACATACTTCATGAAGATAAAGAAACTCTGAGAACTTAATAAGACATTTAGATATCAGCATGTTAGAGATAAACATAGACTGAGTAACTTTGACTTAATATTAGCTGTCAAGATCTATATTTGAAAACCATTTGTTATGTTGATCACTGACTATTTTTGTCTGTCTCTTTTACTTGTGTAATGTTTATCTAATATAAAACTTTATATATATGTTTCTAGAAGCTCTGTCATCAAAAGAACTCATTGTTTCTTGCATCAATAATTTGCTCAAAATGAATAAGAAAGATCACAAAGAGTGTACAAGCTATAACTGAAAAAATGAGCAAGTAATTCTGTTTTCTCATCAGACAGTGAATCTTCTTCACTGACAGTCATTTTTACTAAATTTTATTCACTCATTTGACAGACTTCAATTAAACATCAAATATTGAGTTTTCTAAAAGCAAGATCACCTAATATTGAACAAAATTTATATGAAGATCAGTTCATTTCTAAGTACATCTGCTTAATCTGTAATAAAGTTCAATTATTAAGCTATCAGAAACATCATTTTCTCATTTTTGAAGAGAATTTTGATTCAGATATTTGCTTAAAATGTGTGAAATCAGCTTGTTTTACTCTGCTGAAACACTCATTTCAGATAAAAGTTGTTTATGAAATTTATCATTATCATCATGTCTACTCTTATCAGATTATCATGTAAACATTAAAGAATAAGAGCTCAGTGAAGCTCTTTGACACAGAAATTTCACATTTTCAATTATAGTTGTTCAAAAGTTAAAGACTTGCTTCTGCTTCAAGAATTTATTATTTGTACAGTTTATTTATAGTACTCAAGAAACAATCATCATCTTCTGTTCATGACTGATCAAAGTTAACAGTTTTATACTTTTTAATTTAAACATCATACACAATATACTGAATTCATAGAACAGTCTGTAGTTCATAGCTGCACTTATAACTCTTAAGACTATCTGCAATAAACTATCTTTGAGACAATTATGATATTGAAGTATTTTTAGACTGAATAAAATCTAAAAATATAGTCATACAACTGAGTTTCTTCACTAGATATCTGATATAGAACTGTAAGAATTAAGAGTAAAAAAATAATTCTTTTGTAATTTCTTAAACTTTATAACTGATCATTCTAATTAAAGTATGAACAGTATTTTTTGACAGTTCTTACTGAGATTTTTGCTAAATTAACTTTGTTTAAATATTCTTTCTCTTTTTATCATCACTTACTTTCTCTGTGTCAATCTTTTACTTTATTCTCAATTTTAAGTTTACAGAATATATCTTGTAGTTTTTGAACTATAGTAACATTCATCTCAGAAGATGCTTTTGAATGTATAAATATTATCTTTGCTTGTTGCATTAACTTCATTAAGTGATGTTCAGCATTAATGTAAACATTGTGTGCAGAGCTGTCACTGACATGACTTTATTCAGCTTGTGACTGATTACATTTTTTATATGTTGATATGCAAGCAGTTAAGCTTTTATATTGTATAAAAAGAAAAAAAACATTCTGAAAAATCTTGAAATGAATATTGTCTGATGTTTTGTAATGAGATTCTTTGATTTCTGCTTGAGTTTATTGTTGTTATGATTGTTAGTCAGAGAAAGTTTTAGTTTAAACAAGAAGTTGAAGATAAATACTAAGAACTTTTACTGCTTTCAGTACATGACAAACTATATGAAAATTAAGTGTAGTCTTGAAGATACTGCTAAAAAAGATTCATAAATTAATTAATATTTATTGTGATTTTTCTTACTCATCTGACACACTTTACATAGAAGTAACTTTCTTGTCAAAATCATAATTGATCTTCTTTTGTGCTTTTTGAAATTTGAAAATCACTTACTGCAGTTTTTTCACAATGTTCTTTGTCTCTCTCACAAGACTTCTACTAGTATTATGTATTTTGTGTTAATATATGAGTTCTTGTCTCAGTCAGTCATTTTCTCTGATTAGTCACTCTATTTTTTGTGATTGATTCAGCTTTGATGCTCATTTCAATATTTGCAATTGAATCAAAGTAATCTTAAGTGCAACAGTGAAACTCAGATTGCATTTAATTACAATATTTATAAAGATAAATTTGAATAATTTATCATTTAACATATTTGTTTGATCTGATTCTGACTGTTTTTGTTGATGAGTATTTTCTCTACAGTGAATTACTGCTTGTTTAAGATTCAAGTTGAAATTTCTAAGAATATGAAGTCATGTGAAGAAGTCACTCTAAGAACTATAATTCAATTTTAGCTTGTTAACTATATTTAGCAAAGACAGATCTGTTTGTATCATGAGTTAAAAGAAAATTCTGATTATGAAATTACTCAGTATAAGAATGATGTGAAATGATATATCAAAACTCTCTTATTAATACATGAGTCATTTCTGAAAAACACTTAAATCATAAAATTATAAAAAAACAGTAAGTTCATGTACAGAAAGTATCTACATATAGTATGTATGTAGCAAGTCAGTGTCAGTCTCTGATGACAGATTCAATGAATTAAATTTTTAGTCTGCTGCTATGCTAGTTGCAAACTTTTCTCACTCAGATATTCTTTTTTCAACAGCAACATTAAAAATTATCTTTTCTTTCTCTTTACTTTTCAATATGATCTGAAGTGAATCAAATAGTAATATTAAATGAAATGAACAACAAATTGCAACAGTTAAAAATCAAAGTAAATCATTCTTACTTCATACAGCAGCATGATTGAAGCTGACTTTCAGTTAAAAGAACTGTCTCAAGATATCAAAAAAAAGTAATTGCTTCAATTATTTCACAGAAGCATATATTTGCAAGAGATTCAGCAGCAAGATATTCATAAACAATAAAAAGCATCACATTGATACTCAGTGATTTACAGTTCATAGATACACTACATTAAAGCACAACAGTCATAATGAATCAGTTAAGTGTTTTCAGCACAAAGAGAAAACTTAATAACTTATGTTTTAATGAATTATCAAAGTTTAAATTCATCTATAAATATCATCAAGTAAATTATTTACATATTTTCAATCATGTGCTGACAGACAAATAAAAGCATTCTGTTTTGTTCAATCAACTTGATTGTATTTTAGAAGAAGAAAAGATAAAAAAATGTAAGTTCATTGAAGATAAAGACATTGTGCAAACATCAATTTCTCTAGTGAGTTTTTTCTCACTTAATTTTAAGAATTCTCTCATCAGTCTTCACTGCAAGATGTCTTCAGCAGAGTTAATCAAAGCATTAAATTCACTTCTTGATCAAGTTAATGAGTCAGAAGTAGTGCTGAATGAAATAGAAAAGAGAAGATTAATTATTTATTAAGACAAATTTGAAAAGATTCTTCAGACTGAGATCAAGAGACTGTTGAAACAAGAAACATACAGTGAAGATATACATATTGAATGCAGTAAACAAGAAGAACATAAGTAAGTAATCAAGATTATGAAGAATCTCAATCTTGAGAGTAGAGTTGATCACAGCAATAATGAGATCAAGAATGATTCTGAGAATTCTGACAATAAAGACTTGATGAATATTAATGTAAAGAATGAATACAAAATCAAGAAGTATAAAAAGTTTAAGAAGTTTAAGAATGACAAGAATGATGAGAATGATAAAAATAATGAGAATAACAAGAATAATAAGAATAACAAGAACAACAAGAGCAACAAGAACAACAAGAGCAACAAGAATAACAAGAACAACAAGAATAACAAGAACAACAAAAACAACAAGAATGACAAGAATGACAAGAATGATGAGAATGACAAGAATGATGATGATGATGATGATGATGATGATGATGATGATGATAAGAATGATGATAATTATAAGTCAGTTGAGAATGAAGTTTCAGTTTAGTTAATTCAATAATGTTTACAATTGCACATGAGTTTAACAGACCATCTCTTTCAGTGCTGTATATCTGTAAATAGTTAGAGTTTCTTTAACTTGATAAAATAACATACAAGTGCTCTTGTAAAGAGTTGTGTAGCAGTAAAAGATGTAAGATAAAAGAAAATGTTCAGCAAAATGATGATTGAATTTTAATAAATAGATACTTACTCAATCTATGACAATATTAATTGATTAGATAATCACAGCTTCAATTAAAATTTTAAATTAAAGCATACATAATATGTCAAAATACAGACATAAGAGCAGTCATCAGTTATTACACAATTAAGTGAAAAATCTACAGATGTATTCAAGTATAGTAAATACATAAGAAATGATACAGTGAAGATCTTCTTATATTGTTACAATGTTGTGTGTGAGTGAAGATATCAGTGAATGAATGCTTTTGAGTAATAAATGAGATCACACACATAACAACTCATTTATCTTTTCAGTGTGAGCTAAACAATTTAAACTTCATTCTTTTTAATCTGTTAATCTATCAGAAGCATTTTCTCAGTATATAATAATAATAAAGAGTGATTTATAGCATGAGATCAAGTCACACAGTGTACTGTTATCTTATCACTTTATTAAAATAGTGAATACTCATGTCACTATAATGAAGTCATTCTTTTTATTTACTGCTCATATTCACTGTAGATACAAATGAAACAGTTATACACAATATTATTAATATTTTCTTCAATACAGAAGACTTTTCATGATTTAAAAAGCAATTTAACAAAAGCAAAACATGTCTTACAAGAGATCTTTGACTCTAAATGTGCTGTGTACTCTATTTGATAGCTTCTTCTCTTGATATATGCATTTTTGATGCAAGCTCAAGACTGATTTCATAAACTTCACTTAAGTAACTTTGACTTCAGCTTCTTAATCTGTCTATTTTGTCATCAGTACTTAGATTAAAGTACTGACAAGAAATTTATGTATTGTTGTAAAGAGTTTTAATGATACTTTTTAAAAAAAAGCACAGTGTGATGTTCTGAACTTTCATCTTCAATTGTTACAATATTTATCTGTTTTCTTTAATGTATCTACAGCACTTTTGATATTTTAGAACATCATAGTCTCAGTTGTGTTTTTTCATATTTTGTCAGTGAAATTCTTAGATGAAAATACTAATACATACTAATGATCAATATTTGTTCAGACTTAGAACATTATGTCAAATTTAACAGTCTGAGTTGCTTTTGACACTCAGAATAACATTGTCTTTGTATAAATTATTATTGATATGATGTTTAAAGCAGTTAATATTGTCATGTTTGCAGTTAAGACTTATAACTACTTCAAGACTACTTTTATCATTACTTATCTGACTAGAGATCATTCACATCTAAATGATCAAAGACTCACTGAAAAGAAAATTCAGCTGAGTGAAACAAGAGTAGAGCATGCAATGAGCATTTTCATAAAAAACTTAATCAAACTTAATTATATTTCAAAGAACAAGAGACTGCAGAACATTCTGATGAGAATTTGTTGATCTGTTGACAGTGAATAGACAAGATCTAAAGTAATATAGCAAGATTGATGATAGAAATATAAAGAATGCTTATTAACATATATGCTCATTTCAATGTCTATGTTTTACAATGTAGTACAGATCTTAAAGAACAATAAAATAGCTTACAGCTCAATAAATCTAACAAGAAAACATCAAAGAACATAGTTTCTTCAGCAATGCTTGTAGAAGTCTGAACTGCTTATTGAGATGTATATAATAGTTGAGTTTTTGTATTGAAGTCTTACAAGCACTCAAACAATGACAGTCAAAATAAGTTCTACAACTTGTGAAGTTCTTTATCATTACTTTGCTCTGTAGCACTTTGTATGTGAGAAATGCTTTTTTTTAAGACACTAAGAAATTTTATGTTCTCACTTCATTATGATGTTGCTTTTGTGCTGATTATTAAGCATTTGAGTATTATTTATGTTTAATGAATCTTGAATATTGCATTCTCACTGTGTTAGAAACTTTCAAGCTTGAATTACACTATTTTAAAAACTCAGTCTGAACTTAATGATGAAGAATTAACTCATTCTTAAGTATATAGTTAACATAATCACAGATTAACAAACTGTAATGACTCATTATATCTTAATCTCTCATCTTCAAGAGCATCTGCAATCTGCAATCTTTATATATTGTGAGACAGTAAATTAATCAGATATGAATCTCAACAAATTTATTGACAATCTTAAGAATGTCAGAGTCAAAGTAGAGAATTATTGAAATCAAATTCTTAAAAATTTAAGCATAATAGTTTATGTATATGAGTAGAAGATGATATTTGAAGAGTTCTTGAGAGACAAACTGCTCAAAGACTACAAACAAATTTTTTATGTTGTCAATGAAAAGATTATTTAACTAAAAATGTGTAAAAAAAGTCTGAAGAATCATACACAGACTGTTTACAAAATTAACACATAACTGTATCAGCTTTCTGACATTTATCAGTGATGTATCATTTTTATTTTTGAGAAATTCATGCTTAATCAAGTTCATATTGAGAGCAAGATGCATGCAGTAATGACAAGAAGAGAAAACTCAGACAGTAATGTTCAATCACTAATTAATCATTGTAAATGAGTGAACTTAGCTGTAGTGCTGATAAAAGATCAAATGCTGACAACAAAGATGTTTGAAAAGAAAGATAATTCTGAAAAAGCAATTCTAAATGATATAATTTGAATTTAAAAGAGATACTTTCATGAGTTCATTAATTCATCAAGATTTATGATCAGCAAATACATCAATACATTATTTGTCAAGTGAAAATTTAGTATCATCAAAGAAATATTGCATCACTCTGTCAGAGCATCTCTACTATATTTTGATTTAAATTTAAGTGACAAAGACTTTGATCACAATCTGAAAATAAAGAGTCAAGAAACTATCTCTGAGATGAATTCAATAGAAAGTGATGAACAATTTTCATCAAAAAACTTGACATCTTCTTCTTTTAAAAGCTCATGAACCATCTGTCAGTGAAGAATTAAATTTTTAATAACTTTAAGTCTGATACTGAGATGAAGAATGTTGTATTAATTATGAAAGTATTGATTACTGATATACTTGAGAAAGAATTGATAAGATTGACTACTCTGTACTGAGATCATAACATGAGCAAACTTTACTGTGTGCATTCTATGAAGTTAATGTTTAAAGTGAATAGTCAATACTATGATCATTGAGAACACTATCTTTAAAAACACATTGAGCAGTGTTTTATATTCTTGTCTGAAGTCTTTGAGAGCTTATGTTGCATATGATTTGTGAATATCATTCAGCTTCATTCATAGTCAAGTTAAATACTTACTCACATTTACTTTAAAGTAAACTTTCAAGATAAAAAACAAGTGATGCAAGAGAAGTCACAAAAATGAAGTACAAAATCTTTAAAAAAGACAAACAAACTATTGCAGATAACACAAGCAGATTTACAGTAGTATTTTAATTTTAATTGTTCTTAATTTTAATATCTGAATTTCTTTTCTTCAACTGTCTTAACTTGTGCATTCTCAAGCACTGTAAAACTCTCTCTTTTTTTTTAACTTGTTAGTGTTTGCTGTAACTATCTTCATCAATTTTTAATGAAACTATCAAACTCATCTTGAGAAATTTTGATCTCTGATGCATTTTGTTAAAATTTTGAGTCTGCTTCTCAGCAGAGAGAATACAATTAAAAGCATTAAACAGTATAATTTCACACTTCTTCTTCATCAGTATGTTTTCTTCTTTAAGTTTATCAATTTTAGTTTCAAATTGCTTTGACATCAATAAATTTACTTGTTTTTCTGTGTTATTACAGAAATTGTCAGATTCTAAATTTATTGAAAAAATGATGTGATTCAACAGTTTTTTAAGATTGATGATTTTAGTTTGATAACTCTGAATGATCTCATAAACTGCATTAAGTTTCTGTTGTAAGAACAACTTTATTGTAAGTAGTTTTTGTATATGATTAACAAGCTTTTCATACTTTTTATAAATGTATTCATATGTTCAACTTTATTTCAGTCACTCATTTTGCTCATTCACAAGCACATTATAGCAATTAACATTGATTTTGATCAAGATCATCAGAAGATTGTGCAGTTTTTTGTGTGAGACTTTAAAAGTAGTGACTTTTTGATCTGTTAACTGCAATTAAACACAAATATTCTTGAGTAACTTTTGATTATATTGAATATTGAGATTAAAAATGAGTTGTCTCAAAAGTGCTTCAGAAAGATTTTATAAAAGTTAGTTAATTTTGCTGAAAACAATACTCTGATTATTTTACTTATATAAAACTTTTTATTATTTCTGTGATATTGCAAAGAGATCATGATATTATGAACTGATATGCTTAGATTTTTGTGTGAATCAAGCAGTTTCTATTGAATTATATAGTTCTTTGCATCACACAATGTCATAAACATAATGATGATGACTCAAGCTCAAGAGTGCTTTAACTTTGAGACAAAATTAAAAAACTATGTCAATAACACAAATCTCATCTATCTTATGCAAGAATTCACAATCTGCATAGCTTAAAACTGATAAAACAGTGTTAAACTTTTAAATCTAAAACTTCTAAAATGCAAAGTTGATGAACAGAAGTCAACACAGTTAAATGTATAAAATCTTGTGTATCTTCTGCAAGAACTTCTTTTCATTTATCTTGTACAGAGTTTTAACTATCAAAATAACATATCTTTGTTCTTCAATATGACACTGCACAACTGAGTCAGTTTGTATTGTTCATGAGAGACTAAAATTAAATATTCTACTTCAACTGATGAAACTTTAAAATTAGAGATCAGATGAAACAAAAATGAGAGATTTAATTATAGTTTGAGAAGTTTAGATAAGCAAATGATCTTTGTACTTTAGTAAGAAAATTGAGTGTAGAATCTTTGTTACAAAGTAACTTTTCTTTTGACACAAGATAATATATATTTAATACACAGTGACTGTATCTTCAACAGTGTATTGAGATCAAGCTTTCTTGAAACACAGTAAATCTTAGAAAAACTGTTGATCATTTAAGACTTCTGAAACAACTTCAGTCACTATTAAATGATATGAATTAAGATTTTTCTAAGAATTCACTTGCAATTAAATGTGTAATTAAAGAGAAAACTGCTTGATTAACTGTTGAATGACATGCAATATTGAAGACATTGAGACTCATTTTCAGATATTATTCTTCACACATTTTGATACAGATTGCTTTGCAGAATTAGTCTGATGAGATAATTTATCATGTACTTTGTTGCAAATCAAAATTCTCAATGTGTTCAATCACTGTGATACAATTATAAAGAAGTGATGAGAGAATAACTCATAAATAAATAGATATATTTGTATTTTCAGATTAGAAAAAACTCAATTAGCTAAGTGATGAAGTTCATCATCATTGTGATCATTTTATGTTTAAAGTTTCACAAAGCAAAACTTCATGATTAAACTTAAACTCTGAGTGACAACTAAGAATAGACTGCTCATTGAGATTATATATCATTGTTATTTCAGTCTTACAAGCATTAACTTTGTGTAGTGTGTTGATTCTAAAAGACATCAATGAAATTTAAATCATATTTAGTGCACAAAAAAATGCTCATATACAGTGTTTAATTTTACAGAGCTATCAAGTTCATCAATTACAATAAAACACTGCAGCAATACTAGACTTATATTTGAAGCAACTTGATGACTCTTTTGTCAGTCACACTTCACTGAGTGTGATTCAATTAAAGATATATCAACAACTCACAAGTTTTTCTTTTAACAACAAGCTAAATCTTTCTATTTCACACACTTCAGACTATCAAAACTGACAGAAACTTATGTAAAGTTGAAACTGTTTGCTTAACTTGTGTTTAACTGATCTTAAGTGATTTAATCAACATACTGCACTGAGTTATTTGTGACAATTTTAGAAAACTGATTGACACAACTTTCTTTACTATCTCAAGCAGATAAACAAACAGAAGCTATAACAACTGTATATAAATTGCAGAAGCTCAAGAAAGCTCTGTTGATTCTTGAGATCAAAATTGCAATGTTTAAATAGCTACTTCAAAATCTTCAAAATGAATAATATCTCATTATACAATTTTCATAAATCTTAAACTAACATCTACAGAGTGACTGAAAATCTAAAGAGATAATAGAGTCTGTTTTTTACATCTGTTATCTTTTTTACATAAGTATAGATATTGCATGCAGATTGACAATTATGTGAAAAGACTTGAAAACTGATTTGTTGAATTCAAGAAAGTAATTGAGAGTCTTACTGTAGAGCTCAATGATAAAGTGTGATTTCTTGAATATGAAGAGAAAGATTTAAGAACAGCTTACATGAGCAACTGTTATCAGTCAAAGATCTGTCATTAATTAAAGATCATTTAATCATCTTTCATGAAGTTTTCTGCAGTATAAGTGAATAGTGAAGTCTCTTTTATTTGATATTTGCAGCAATACTACATTTTAATCTTATATTCATGTCATAAAGTGATATTCAAATGTCTCTGCAATCTCTTGATAAATGTTTTAGAACTTTAATCAGTCAGTTTTTGCTGCAAAATTCTTATAATGACTTTCTTTCAGCACTGTCTTGATCAATATTGTTGCTTCAAAAACTTCTAATAATAACTTCATTGTGATATAGTGACTTGTTGTATAGCACACAATTTGCTGTTGCAGCAAGATGTTTTTTTTTATTAATTTCTCAATGATCTTTTCTTTCTCTGCTCTTTGAAACTCATTTATTTGTTGTAGTAAATTCTCAATACTTAGATCTCTCTTAGACAACATTGAATATAATGTTTTGAGTCATTTACTGACAGTATTGTGTTGTTTAAACTCTTTATCATGATTGTCATTCATATCTAATTATTTGATGTGCATTATAATAGAAGTAAACAATAATGACAGTTACTCATATGTTGTTGTGAAAGATCTTGCTACAAGTTCTGTAATGAGAAATAATATTATTGTTTGATAGAGAGATATGCATTGATATACAATTAATAACACATTTTATAATAATATTTTGACTTAAATTTAGCTCTTAGTTCAACTTCTGTTGATCTTTTTTAAAATAGTAACAGTATGATTCAGTTAAACATAATCATCTTTTATTTTTGACTCTTTACTTTTTACTTATAAATATTTATATTTAATCTTTTGTATAGCTTCATCTGAAACTTTTACTTCTTTTTAATTCATTTTAACAATAAAAGATTATCTTGCAGAACTTGATACTGTTGACTGTCATAAATATGCTGTGTAAATGTGATATGATGCTTGAGTGACTTAAGAAGAAAACACATGTAAAAAATACTGAAAAGAGTAATGAATCTTTTCACATAACTGAAGATCTTTCTGAATATTCTATGATCAGATATGTGACTGAGAAATATGTATTTAACTTAATTAAAATCACAGATGAATTTTAAGACAAAAGATCTAGAACATCTTCAACAAAAACTTTAAAAAAAAGAAATTCTTTATGTTCTGATATCAAGAAGAAAGTTAAAGAGTAATTCAGTTTATGTTACAATTAAGTTTAAATAAACTTAAAAACTACAGAGTCTGAGTTTCTGAGTTTGTGAACACAGTGTACACTCAGACATAAACTTAACAGCTTAATATCAAGAGCATAAACAGAACTCAACAGTGCATCAGCAAGATCATGAGCAAGCTTCTATATAGTGAGATTGTTTTTGCTATGAAAACAATTATGTTTAACTTGTTTATTACTATTTAAAAGTTACTTGAACTGTGTAAAGCAATCTTTATATCAATAAGTCAAAATCTTTAGTTCTAATCTGAGAGAAATCTTCTGTTAGAATGTAACAGTTTGATCAGATATAATAAGAAAAGTTTCTTTGTTGACTTCAAAGAATGTGAATAATTTTAAGTAGTCACTTGTTTGTCATGCAATAAGACATTACTATTGAAGAAGCTATGCTTAATTCTTTGTTTCATTACTAATTATGATTAAATATAAGATTCTTGTACAGCTATGTTTAAAGAGCATGCAGTTGACTATTTAGAAAATCAAAATCATAGCTGTTGACAAACTTTCAGACAATAAGAGATTAAAGAAATCAAAGACAATTGATGACACTTCTGAGTCAGTGAAAATTTCTATATTTGTAACAGTTGAAAGTTAAAATGACAAGAAAGTCAACTTTGCACTGAAGAATTCAGAAAAATTGACTTTTTGAGTAAACAATGCTGAAATGTTCTGAGATGAAATGTTCATATCAGTTAATAAAGAAAAGCACTCAGTCTGATATACACTCTATTTTAATCTTAAAGTCAAATCAATGTCTGAAGAATAATGTTAATCAAAGAACATGTTTAAGTTAGTCAAACTGATATCACTAAAATCTGTTGCAAAAGTCAGATCAATGACTGCTGAATTATGTAGTTTGTTTAATTGAATCTTTATAGTTACTTAATTGAAGCTATTCTTCATGAAGTATGAAGTATAAGCTGAGATTGCAGACAGATCAGTTGTTGTTGTCATGATTTATAAATTGTTTTATGAGCAGTTCTTTTAACAGAAATTATAGTCAGCAGAGACAAGAAAAGCAAAAACAATGAAATACATTGTTACAAGAGTTAAAAGAGTGATTGATATCATCTTAATTGCTTGAGATATTGATTTCAGCTCACAAAAAGTGAAAAAATGAAGAAAAAAACACAAAGTGAAGTAATTCAGACTATTTTAAGTTGACATAAAGAAGACATATGCAGCACTACTTTGCATGAAGCTAAATTTGCTCAAGCAGCTTTAAAAAACTTAAATAATATTAACTCTGTTTCTATCTTTAGCAAAGTGTCTGAATTGAGATTGATATTTTAACTCACTATATTTGAAATCAAAGTCAAAAAGATGAGCAGTTATCAGAAAAAATTATAAAAACTATGACTTATCTGTTCAACAGTTATCTAAAAAGTTTGAACTGCTGAAAACATCAAATCTGAATTTTCATAATTCAGTTGATCTAATTTTAAAGTAAAGAGTTTATTGATTTCTTAAGCAACAATCAGTTTATAATGTTCTTTGATGATACTCTTCAACTCAGTGTAAAGACTGTTTCTGATGTGAATTTGAACTTCAGTACAGTGAATAAGTAAAAGTAAAAGATAAATGCAGCTTCACAAGCTTCTAGTCTTTCAACTTCTGAATTAATTTTTGAATTAGATGTTGCTTGTAACAGAATAAACAAGAAATGACAATAAACAGAGAAAAAACAACAAAAAACAAATATCACTCAATCAACTTTTAACACTACAATCTCTGAGTTTACTTCTGAATCAGATGAGAGTTATAACAAATTGAATAAAGTACAACAACAGACTACAAACTCTGAGAATGCAGCTTCTCAAGCTTTTGAGATAACAATATCTGAGTTTACTTCTGAATCAGATTCAGCTTAAAAAAAGACATAATAACAGATTTTAGACTTAAAAAGCACAGCTTATTCAGATCAGAGTGATGCACTTTTAATTTAATTAAAATTATTTTTTGATGACAGCTCTATATCTACATCTCTCAATATAACAAAAAGTCAGTCAAAAGAGCAACAGAAGACTTAATATTCTGTTAATGATAAAGAAATTACTGATTAAATCATGAACTGTAATTCAACACACTATCATCAGATTCTTGATATGTCTAAAGATTGTAATGATGAAGAAGTTGTTACAGTGTACAAAAAGTTAAGCAGTTTACTAAATTCAGATACAAACAAGTACTCAGATACTTAAGATACTTTTAAAAGTAAGTAATTATGATCACTTTCTCAGCAGAACATAAAATAAAACTTAAACTCTTTTCTTCTTTGTACATTAAAACTAATATAACACTGTAAGTTAGAAGTTAGAAATACAGCAAGTAGACTTGATGTTTTTACTGAGAAATTCTTCAACAATGCTTACAAAGAAAAGTCTAATTCTGATGAGACTGAAGTTAAGAATATAGAGAAGAGTTTTTTATTTTTATTTAATGATTTCAGCAAAAGTATCTATAAGCAAGCTGAATCTTATGTTAAGAAACTCATGAAGAATTCTGATGATGCTGATGCAATAAATGCATTAAATAATATTAACAAGCAGATAAAGCAGAATAAACAAAATAACATGTATGATGAGTTGAAAAATGATCTTTCAATTAAATACTCAAAATTCATTGAGCATTTCAAGATAACAAGAAAATATGTTGATATCTTAAGAAAAGATTCTCAGAATGAAGAAACATAAAAAAAGATTGAATAAATCATTAAGTTTCTAACAAAACTAAACAAACAATATGACTATTCTGTCTCATGAATCATAATCTCTTCTTCTTTAAAAATTAAAACTATAATATGAAGATTAAATCTAATCAGAAAGAACAAATCAATCTTAATGTATAGAATTATTGAAAGTAATGATCACAGCAACTTCAGAAATTATTAATTTGTTATTTAAATTGACATCAAGAACAATCTCTTATATGATCTTCAATTAAATAAAGAAATTGAATGTAAAGCAGTGAATGAATATTGCAATATGAACAAAAACAAAACTGTTTGTCTTGAAAAGACTGATAAGAAGTACTCAAGAAAGAATGAAGATATCTTTTAAAAAATACTTGATGTTGTCTTTAAGTCAATAAAGATCAAGACTATTGAAACTGAATTTCAGTACTCAGTTACTGCTGTTTATATTCTCTGTAGAAGAATCACTAAAGATAATGTTAAGAAGTGATGAGATTTTGTGTTTTAACAAACTCTAAAAAGAATGCTGAGAAAAACAGATGTTGATAAGAAAATCAAAGAGTATTATAAAGAATGCAAAATAACATCTTCTTGACAAATAGTTCACATTAAGATACAACTTTCTAAAAAAGAAAAAAAACATCAAAAAACTGCAGCAAAACATACTCTAAGCAGTGAAAAAGCTTTAGAATATGAATTTTTGAAGAGTGAAAACTATAAAATGAAAAGTTAGAAAATGAGATTGTGAAAAATCAAAAATTAAAGATGAATAAGCTTGAAAGTAAACTGACAGATCTGCAAAGTGAACAAGACAAGTTATATAAACTTATAACAGAGCTTTTGAGCAAGCAAAAGTAAAATTGATCATGAAAAGTTTCTGTTTCTATACTTTGCACTATTGTGTTCTTATTTTATTCTGCTTTTTGATCACTCTTTTTTTTCTTGATGATTTTCATTATATTTTAATACACAAGTGTTTTTGTTTTGAAGTTACTTGCTTTACTGCTTTTCTCTGATCACTTAATTAATATAATTTTAGCTGTTCTTCTGCTGAGCTGATAAGTTGATTGTTTATAATACAATATTTAGTTTAATAACATTGAATCACTATGTCTTTCTTGATCATTCAATTATAACTACTGAGTAAATAGAACACTTCAGCTTGAAATGCTCATCTTTTGTTGACATTTTCACATAAGAGATTGTGTTGAGAGATTGAGACAGCTAGATCTTTGAATAACTTGAGTTATAACTGTAGTAGAAGTATACTACTTGACTATTCTATTGAGAATGATGAATCATGTTTTCAGCTGTAAAAATATGTTTTTATGATCAGAATAGAATTCATTTGATAAATAAATAAATAAATGTTAGCATTCAATTCTGCATAAGTTTTTCTGAATTAAGTGAGCAGCTTAACATCTAAATTGAAAACTGAAAAAATTTCAGCAATTAAATTGAGTCACTTTAGATCTGAAGAGATCAGACAATTAAATTTGTGTTTTTTCTTAAAGATAGTATGTTTTCTTGATTTTCTTAATTCATGTCTGAGCTGAGTCAATGACATCTTGAAAGAATCAGTGTTGCAATATTTGATACTATCTTGCAATCTACAAACTGAAGTGTGACTGCTGTTATGTTGTCTCTCTCAAGAATATCTTCATATAAAGATCAATAATCAATGTCATTTCAATGTTTAGAATAGTGAATTTTCAAACTTATAGTCTTTGCTGCATTCTCTTTACTCAAACAATCATATTTAAATACTTTTAATATTATCAGACAGCTACACTCATTGTCTTTAGTTTCTGACAGTACTATCTGTTCTATATTGTAGTGAAATATTTGCTATAAAATGATTATGAAGTCATTATCTTCAAAATTACTTGCTTACTGCTCAGATCAGTATCAATAAATGAGCTGTTCAAAAGCTATAACTGTTATACATCATCAATTGTTATATCTTGCTCTAGAATCAATAATATCTTCTATATTCTTTCAAAACACTACTGTTAATTTGCTTCAGATTATCTAAACAGTGTATTTATTTTGTTAATGTCATGTTATATTTAAGTGCAATCATCAGTTCTCATATTCTCTTATCATCATCAATAGTCTTAACAAAAACATAATATCTGCAGTATTCTTCACATAACAACAAATCAAAGCTGTTTTAAACAAACACAGTTTTTTCTGTTTATCAGAGAGAGTATTTGACTCAAAGTTTGCAGAGTTTGAATCAAAGAAATTCTCATTCAAGACTATAAAGAACTTAAACTTCTGTAAAATCAACACACTGAATGATTTTGTGAGTAAGATTTATTTCTCAATTTTACACTTTGACTAAACTATCTGACAGCAAGTTACTCAAATGCTTAAGTTTATGTTCTTATTATACAGTTTTAAGTTGTATCAAATCTATTGTTACTAAAGTGACTGTTGAATCAGTCTGATCTTAACTTATCTAATCTGATTTTGATCTGATCTGTAGATCAGATCAAAATTTCAAGACTGACTTAACTTACAGATCAGATCAGATCAGAACTTCTGATCTGAATTGATTCACAAATCAATATATATACTATATTTAGCTTTAAAGTCTCATTTTAAGTCTTATTATGAGTTTCAATCTAAAGTTTTCATTAGAAATATGCATTAAATCTACTATATTTAGTATGTACAGATCATCAAGACTGATCTGACTTAATTCTGACTCAGTTTACAGATCAGATCAAAGTCAGAAATCTAAATCTGACTTAATCTGTAAGTCAGATCAGATCAGAAATTCTTGGTCTGATCTGACTTAATGATCACTTTAATTGTTACATTTTAACTGAAGTGTAATGTCTGATCTGAGATTTCTTGAGTATATTAGAACTAAGATATTTGAACTTGTTGATATAAGAATTCTTTGATACAGTGATGTTGAGTAAATATTTTATTGTAACTATTGAATGAATTGAACATGATCAATTTTATAAGAAAATTGATTTTACTATATAGATTCTAAACACACTGACATACTTAGTGTTTCAGTGTTCTGATGTGTTTTGATCACATATTTATGAGAGAATGTTTAATATTTCATTGTTTTATGCTCTGAGCTATGCTTTTTTTTATGCATACTTTAGCATGCTACTCTCTCTGAAGTATGATTGTAACATTATTTTTTCTTTTTTAGATGCTAGTTCTCTAGAGCTTATTTAAGTGAGAGTATATATTCATTATGTTAATCATTCATTAACAATGCATCTGAAATTTAAAAATCAACTTTGTCTTACTGATATCATATTCTGTAAAGAAGATTCTGCATTTATTTTCTGTGATTATTGTTTGAACATTGAGTTCTTTTGTATAATGATATTATTTGATTGTTTGACATCATCTGACTTCTCAAAGTCAGTGAAGTGTGTCAAATATATGTATTAAAACTGTCTCTGTATCAGTTTCTCTCTTGACTTTCTTGAGTTTGTTCATTTTAAAACTGAGAATGAACTCTTTCAAATTTTCAATAAACAACTTTCTGTACTTCTGATCAAAATTGTTCATTTACAAAAAATGTTAAAATAATCAGAAGCTCACATAAACATCAAAGCAAAGTGTCTCACTCAGAAACTTACTTATGATAATGATGAAACAGAGAATGAAAATTCTCAATTATTGTTACAATCAATTAATACAATATCTTCATTCTTCTAAATTAGAATTGACTTCTTTTCTCAAAATGCTGAAGTGTTCTTGTGCAGTTCTTGAGATTTTTCTTGAGTTTTCAGATATTTTCTGAGATATTGTAACTCTTTCATTTTACAAGATAGTGAACTTCTTCTTTAATCATTCTTTCTTTTAAAATGTTCTCAATTTTGTATTCTTTGTTAAGTTTGACAGACATTTTAATGATTTAAAGTGATATGAACTGATCACAGTGCTGTAGCATGAATGCATGAAACAATGAGTATATCTTTTTTTTCTTGAGTAGATTTAACTCATAGCTCAATTTCTTGATGTTTTATATAATCTTGAATGATTCAATACTCTTGTTTCTCAGCTTCTTACTTTTTTCTTTAGTTTATATATTATTTATTTTTAAATATATCTTTTCTTCTTCTTCAAATAATTTTGTCTTTATTATTCATTCTGTTTGCTGTTCAATTCATTTTGTTAAATCTTAATGCAGTTTTTTCATCTGAACAATATTCAGAATTGTTTTCTGACTTTGTGATTTGTGCTTTTTGAGATCTTGTTATATCTTTGAGTTGTAGTCATAGTTCATATAGAAAGATATCTTTTTTGTGATCTCATTCTTTGTATTGTTGTATGTAAAGTGATCATCAGATCAGTCTGACCCTGATTTGATCTGACTCAACTCTGATTTGACTTGCAGATTGTAATGTTCTAATCTGAGATTTCTTGAGTATGTAGAACTAAGAGTTTGTGCTTATTGATATAATGACTGGTCTGAAATGATTCTGGTCTTTAACTCTTCAATGATTACTTAAGTTGAATATGATTCTTTTCATAGAAAAAATGATTGTGACTATATACTGAGCTTGCTCATCAACCTTGTTGTTAAGTCTGTTGAGATGACTTGCTCATGCAATCTGTTGAGCTTGCTTGTCAAGCTTGTCATCAAGCATGTCAAGATGTCACATGACTGCTGCCTAGATATCTCTGAGATATATGCTCTCTATGTACACACATCAGTCTGTTTCAAGTCTGTTTCAACTTGATCATAACACTATTCTTTTCTTCTCAGACACTAGTTCTTTAGAGTCTATATAAGTGAGAATATTCACATTGTTCTTTGTCAGCAATGATGCTTTCTAAAAACTCAAATTGTCTAAGAATTGCAAAGAAAATTCAAATTGATGATGTGTCTGTCTCTTTTTCTTGTGACTATTGTGTCTGTTGTGACATCAACTGTTTTGTAATGAAATCTTGATCAAAATGCAATAAGTGTACTCATTGTGGTCACTCATGTGTCAGTGTATTGTGAAAGTCTCTCAATAGAACTTGTCTCTTGCTTCAAAAGAAAATAAGTAAAGCAAACAGCAAATTGACAGTCAAGCACACTGAGCTTGCTGCACTTTTCTCAAAAGTTGTACATCTTCAAAGAACATTGAATCAAATGAACTGCCATGCTTCACAGAAGACTGACTGTCTTGCTGCTGAACTTGATAGTGATAATGATGAGATTGAGAATGAAGATTCTCAAACAATGTCATAACTTATTAATTCAATGTCATCATTCTTCTGAGCTAATATTGACTTCTTTTTTTAAAATGTTGAAGTGTTCTTGCACAGTTCTTGAGATTTTTCTTGAGTTCTCAGGTATTTTCTGAAGTATCATAATCTTTTTACTTGATGAGATAGTGGGCTTTTTCACTAATCATTCTCTTCTCTAAAATGTTCTCAACTTCATATTCTTTGTTGAGTTCAACAGACATTTCACTGATTTGAAGTGGTATGAACTGATCACAATGCTGTAACATGAATGCATGAAATACTGAGTGTATTCTCATTTTCTTAGGTAGATCTAGTTCATAGCTTAGTTCTTTGATGTTTCATATGATCTTGAATGATTCAATGCTCTTGTTCTCTAGCTTCTTGCTTCTTTGCTTTATTTTTATGTTGTTCATTCTTAAGTATATCTTCTCTTCTTTTTCAAATGATTTTGTCTCTGTTGTTTGTTCTGTCTGCTGTTCAATTCACTTTGTCAGATCTCAGTGCAGTTTTTTTATCTGTGTGATATTCAGAATCACTTTTTGACTCTGTGATTCATGTTCTTTAGAATCTCATCATATCTTTGAGTTGTAGTCATAGTTCACATAGAAAGATGTTTCTCTCATGATTTCATTCTTTGTGTTGTTGTACACAAACTGTGCTGTCAACAACAGCTGTACTCAGTCATTCTGGTTTCTGTTGACATAGTGTTTCAAGTATGTTTTCACTGTCTGATTCATTCATTCACTTTGCTCATTTATTTGTGAGTGATACACCATCAACATTTTGTGCTTTATTTCAAGTTCTGCTGTGAGCATTTTTCAAAATCTGCTTGTAAACAGCTTGTCTCTGTTGGTGATAAATTCTTTTAATAGCTCATGATTGCTAATCAATTCTCTCAGTATAATGTACATCAATACTGGTGCTGTTGCAGTTTTCTTGAATGAAATGAACATTGTGTACTTGGTCAATCTGTTCACTATGATCAATATACTATTGAATTTCACTTTTCATGTTGAATTCTTTGACAGTGATAACTTCATAATGAAGTTCATAGTAACTGACTTTCATGATGTGTCTGATGCATTCAGTTGTGTTACTTTGTTGTATCATTTATCTTAATTGATCTGATTTCTTCAGCATGAGTTGCACACAGCAATCATTCTGATGACTCAATTTCTAAAATTGTCAATATTGCATCTTCTTCACACTAGATCTTTAATGCATTTAACTTTTAAGTGTTCTTCAGTTCTACTGTAATGACACATTTTTATGAGTTCTTTATCTATCAAGAAAGCTTGTTTTATCTTGTACATTGCTGCTAAGTTCTTTGTGAGAACTTTGTTGTCATCTTCACTTAGAATTTCAGTGTGTACCATTTGTACATCTTCATGATCAGATCATCTACTCAAGACATTCACTTTATCATTCTTCTTACTCTTCTTGTAATGAATCTGAAATTCATAGTCTGTCAACTGCTCTGTTCAATGAATCTGTTGTTGATTGAGTTACTTTGTTGTTGCAAAGTTTCTCAGATTCTTGTGATCTGTATAGATCTGAATTGATTTGTTTGTTTTTGCAAGATAAGATCTTCAGTCTTGTAGTGCTTTCACTATTGCAAGAAGTTTCTTGTCATGAATCTCATATCTTTTCTTGAGTTCTGATAATTTTCTAAATTGATATGTTATGAGTTTCTGTTGTTCATTCTCAATCTGATACAAGCATGCTTTTACTGCAAAATCTGAAGCATTGATTTTCAGTGTCTTCTTATATGTTGAATTGAATATTCTCAGATGTGTTATTCTGCTAAGACTTTTCTTTAATATGTGAAATGCATTCTTCTGTTCTTTATTTCAATGTTATTCTTTGCTTTTGTGTGTCAGATGTGTTAGTGATTTTGTAATTCTTGTGTAGTTTGACACAAACTTTCAATAATAGTTCATTAATTCTAGAAAGACCTGTACTTCCTTAATTCTTTTTGATGTTGATCAGTTTCTGACTGCTTTTATCTTCTTTAAATTCTTCTTGATTTGTTCAGATCAAATCACATAGTCTAGAAACTCAACTTTCTTGATTTTGAACCTGCTCTTTGATCTTTTCATGTACAAAGCTCTCTCATTGAGCTTTGTCAATATCTTTCACACATGCTTGCAATGCTTCTCAAGACTTTCTGAATATATCAGAATATTGTTAAGGTATGTGATCACAAAATCATTGAGATATTCTTTCAATGTGTCATTAATCAATCTTTAAAAGGTGACTGAGGCATTCTTTAGCTCAAATGACATAATGATGTACTTATAATGCTTATATCTTGTTTAAAATGCCATCTTTCATTCTTCTTCTTTCTTCATTCTAACTCAGTAATAGATATTTCTAAGATTCAAGCTCATAAATCATCTGATCTTGTCTAACTGATTCTGCAACTCTTTTATCAATGATAGAAAATAACTATCTTGATGAGTTATCTCATTGAGTTGTCTATAATTGACACATAGTCATTTCTTTTCATCTTTTTTCAGTACAAACAGAATTGAGTATTCTGTCAATGAGTTTGATGATTTTATGAATTCTTTCTTCAGATTCTTATCAAGGTAAGTTCTCACTTTCTTGAGTTGATTTTCACTCATTGAGTATAGTGATATTCACTTGAGTTGCTTTCTGTTCAATAGCAATATTTTATGATTTCATGACTTATGCTCTGATAAGCTCATTTCTGATTGTTCAGAAATTTTATATGTGTTCTCAATTGTACATATCTTTCTTGTTATTCAATCAATTCAGAAATTCTTTTTGCACAGTCAAGACATTTTTAGCATTGTGTCATATTCAATTGATTTCATGATGTCAAACATAATCTCTTGTGAGTTTTCAAGAATCAAGACTTTCACACAGGTTTTCTCATTAATTCTTTTGATGACTTCATTTGTCATTTGTACATTGAATGAATAGTGCACTCACTGTGTCACTAATCTCAACTTTTTGACTGTCTTGCAGCTCATGACATTACTGTTCACTTCAAAATTCATCAATGTGTTGATCTGATGTTCATTAATTGTAATCTTGATTCATACTTAATGATCATTGTTTTGTCTTTGAAATGCTGCTAGCTTCTTGTTCTCTAGTCTTGTCAAGAAAGCTTTTTATTTTTTGACTCTCTCAGTTGTTTGACTCATCTTCAAAGTTCTTGAAATCATTGAGATTCTCTTTTGATCATAAGATTCACATGCTTTAGACTATATCACTCAATGTGTTTTTCTGAGTGTAGTCAGAATTCATACTGATCATACTTCATCTGCAACTGACTCTTCAAGACTTTTACTCTTTGCAGAAATTCAGATGATATATACTCTTCACTGAAGATTCATCTGTCTTCATTCTGTGTAATATATTCTTCAGGTAAGTGTATCTTGATCTTGTGACTCTTGGTTTTTTACACAAGAAATTTTGATATCAGCTCTTTCATGATTATTTGTACATCTCTCATTAGATCATCAAATTCTTTGCATATTTCTGCTTTCTGATTTTAAGTCTTTTGCTTTTTCTTCTGCATCATATTGCAGTCTGATGTCATCTTCTCTTGAGCACTTAGATCTTTTTCAATCTTTGTTTAATATTTTCTTGAGAGTTCTGTCTCAGCATCATTCAAACTTTCTTCTGTGAGTGTATCACTGTCAGAAAATATTTATGATTCATCAATCTAAAATTCATGATCATCAGTTTCTTCAATGTCATTCTCAAGAACATCTTTTTTTTTCTCAGCATCAAGAACTTTTTTCTTGATAAGAATAGCTAATTCTTTCTCATGAATTGATCAACTCATCACATCATATCTGTTTCTCACATTCTTGCACAGTTTCTGAGAATATCATCTGACTTTATTTTTTGTGCTCATATGTGCTCAGCACATATTGTCATAACAGGCTGTTCAACTCAGAGTGTCATGCACTACACTTAATTTCTTTGTTTTTGTTTCTGTCATTACTGCTGCAATATTTTTTCTTTTTATTTGAGGTCTGTTACATTCTTGAACAAGGTGTTTGAGTTTTTCACAGTTGTAACATATTCACATCTCATTTCACAGTGTTATCTGAGACTTAATGAATCACTTCATCTGATATTCAAACTTCACTTATCTAGTTTTTTATGACTTCTGATGACACTTCTTAATCATATTAAGATTTATAGAATCTGTTTTTCTATGTCTTGTTGATAAAACATATCACTTTGTTCACAATTAGAAGCTTTCTTCTTGATCTTCTATCATAGGTGGCATTTGATATTCTTTTTGTTTCATTTGTCATTTTCATTGACAACTGTCAATATTAATACTCAGATCAATCATTTTTTGAAGATTGTCTGGTCATTCTGCTCAGACTATCTTGTCTTTGATGAACTTTCTCAATTCACAATAATACTGATAAATGAGTGCTTCATTGTCTCATCTGATAAGTGCTGCTAACTGCTGAAACTCTGTAACATATATTGTTGTCAATTCACTCTGTCACAAGACATGAATTCATTTCTCTGCTGCTCTTTTCTCATCAATCACTTCAAAGACTTTTCTGAGTTCTTTCTTGAACTTGCTGAAGTCATTGAACATAGACTTCTCATTGACATTGCACTCATTGTAATTCTTTTCTAGAAACTCATGCAGCTTGAGATCAATTTAGTTGAAGACTGTGTTCACTAGATAGATCATTGCAAACAATGTTTTCTCTTGATCAATTTGAAACTTCAGTTGATTGAATTCAATATACAGGTTGAGCTTAGTCACAAAGATTCACAGCTTTTCTCATTCTTCATCAAAGATGTTGAGTATCTGAATCTTCAATGCATTCACAGATAATTGTATCATCTAAGCTGACATTGCTAATTGTGTCACCATTCTATCTGAAGTAGATGATAAAGATGAGTTTACTTGAGCTTGTCTCAAGAACAAGATTGAGACATTCTTCTGTGTGTCAGACATCATACTCATTATATTGTAAGAGTGTTCAAAGTATAACATTCTAATCTGAGATTTCTCAGATATGTAGAACTAAGAGTTTGTGCTTATTGATATAACAACTGGTTTGAAATGGTTCTGGTCTTCAATTCTTCAATGATTACTTAAGTTGAACACAATTCTTTTCATAGAGAAAATGACTGTGACTATATACTGAGTCTACTTGCCAGCCTTGCCACTGAGCTCATTGAGGTGACTTGTTCATGCAACTCATCAAGCTTGCTTGTCAAGCTCACCATCAAGCATGTTAAGATGTCACATGACTGCTGTCTAGATATCTCTGAGATATACACTCTCTATGCACATACATCAGTTTGTTTCAAGCTCATTCTGACTTGATCATAACACAGATCAGATTAAAATTTCAAGACTGACTTAATCTGACTCACAAGTTAAGTCAGAACTTCTGACCTGAATTGACTCACAAATCAATATATATACTATATTTAGTTCTAGAGTCTCATTTTGAGTCTCATTTTGAGTTTCATTTTGAGTCTCATTTTGAGTTTCAATCTGAAGTTTTTGTTAGAAATATGTGTTAGATCTACTATATTTAGTATGTGTGAGTTGTCAAGACTGACTCAACTCAACTCTGACTCAGCTCACAAGTCAGATTAAAGTCTCAAATCTAGATCTGATCTGATGATCACTTTAGTTGTATACAAACTATATCATTAACAACAGTCATACTCAGTCATTCTGATTCTTGTTGACATAGTATTTTAAGTATATTTTCACTGTTTAATTCATTTATTCATTGTTCATTTATCTGTAAGTGATATGCTATTGACATCTTATGTTTTATTTTGAGTTTCACTATGAGCAGTTAAAACTTATTCATAAATAACTTATCTCTATTGATGATGAACTCTCTTGACAGCTTATAATTGATAATCAGTTCTTGCAGTATTGTGTATATTAATATTGATGCTGTCATGATTTCTTTAAATGAAATAAACATTATATACTTGATCAATCTGTTCACTATGATCAATATACTGTTAAATTTTATCTTTCATGTTGTAAATTTCAATGATGATAACTTTATAATGAAGTTTATAGTAACTGACTTTCATGATATATTCAGTGCATCTAGTTGTATTACTTCATCATATTGTTTATCTTGATTGATTTTATTTCTTCAACATGAATTGCACACAGCAATCATTCTGATGACTCAATCTCTGAAAAATTGCTGATGCATTTTTGAGCTTAAATAACATAACAATATATTCATAATGTTCATATCTTGTTCTGAACACTGTCTTTCACTTTTTTTCTTTCTTCATTCTTACTCAGTAGTAGACATTCTTAAGATTTAAGCTCATAAACTACTTAGTTCTGTCTAGTTAATCTTGTAGTTCTTTTATCAATGACAAAGAATAACTGTCTTGTTTGATTATGTTATTCAGCTGTTAATAATTGACATATAATCTTTTGCTGTCATTTTTCTTTAATATAAACAGAATTAAATATTCTGCTGATGATTTTGATGATTTGATGAATTCTTTCTTTAAATTTTCATCAAGATAGTTTTAAACTATCTTGAGTTGATCTTCACTCATTGAGTATATTGACATTCACTTAAACTGCTCTTCTTTCAATAACAATATCTTGTGATTTTATGACTTATATTTCAGTAAGCACATTTTTGACATCTTTAAAATCTCATATGTGTGCTTCATAGTGCATATTCTTTCTGTGCTTCAATCAATTTGTGAGTTTCAGTTTTTTAAGTATGATATTTCAAATATTATATTGTGTTTGTCTATTTTGAGTACATTCAGTGTCATCTCTCAGTGTTGTTCACTAACATTCATTGTTACATGTACTTCTTCATCAACATATTTGATGACTTCATTGATTATATGTACTCTCACTGAGTATAATGCTCATATCATTGTGAGTTTTAGTTCTCTAACTAATTTCTTTAAAATATAATTGTTTATGACTTCTGAATTTATCAAAACATCAATGATTTTTAATAATTGATTTTTTTAATCAATGTTCATTTGAATCATGAGTCTGTTTTTTTTGTTTACTTCATGAAATGTATAAAGCTTTTTATTCTCTAGTCTTATCAAGAAAGCTTGTAGTTTTTTGTCATAATTATGTTTTTAACTCTTTTTCATAGACTTGTGAATCACTCAGATTTCTTTTTTAAGAGTAAATTCATGTATTCTTTTTCATACTGCTCAATGTATTTTTCAAAATGTAATCTTAATTCATACTGATCATACTTCATCTACAACTGACTCTCAAGAGTTTTTACTTTTTGCAGATATTCAGATGATATATATTCTTCATTGAAGATTCATTGATTTTTATTTCTTAGATCATATTTCATTGATAAGAGTATTCTGATCCTATAACTTCTTCTTTGTTATATAAGTTGTTTTAATACTGTCTTGTTTGATTTTTCTTCAATTATCAATTATATTTCTTTCATTAGCTTGTTTAATTCAAAGCATATCTTTATTTCTCATTCTTGAGCTTGCAACTTCTTAAGTTCTTCTTTTAGCATTGTTTTGCTGTACTGTGCTGCTTTTTTTTGAGTATTTAGATTTTTCTCAATCTCAATTCAGTATTTCTTTGAGAACTCAATTTCAATATCATTCAAACTTTCTTCTGCAAATGTATTATCATCAGAAAATATTCAAGATTTATCAATTTGAAATTCACAATCATCAGTTTCATCAATATTGTCATTAAGAATATTGTTCTCATTCTCAACATCAAGAATCTTTTTCTTAATATCTTTCTTTGTAAAAATAATTAATTCTTTTCTGTGAGTTAATTAATCTGTTGTGTTATATTTATTTTTAACATCTTTGTGCAATTTCTTCAGATATCATTCAACTTTATCTTTACTGCTCATATGTGTTCAGCACATATCATTGTAACAGACTGTTTAACTGAGAATATCATACACTATGTATGTATTCTTTTTAATCATTACTGCTGCTTTTTTTCTCTCAGCTTGAGAATTTTTGCAGTTGATTGTTATATGTTTAAATTTTTGACAGTTATAACATGTTCACATCTCATTTCACAATGTTTAAAACTCATAAAATCATTTCTTCTGATATTCAGACTTCATTTATTTAGTTTTTTATGATTTTTAATGATGCTTCTTGATTGCATTGAGATTCATTGAATTGATTTTTCAGTATGATTGAGCAAACTTTCTTTTTCATTTAACTTTTAATAACACTCATTACTCTGTGCATTTTATTTGTTGTTTTTATTGTCAATTATTTATATTGATAAATACATCAGTTATCTTTTGTAGAGTCTCAAATTGATTTATTCAAGCTATTTCATTCTTAATAGACTTGTGAAGTCTTCAGTAATAATATAATGTGAGAAAATCATCATTTCAATTTATTAAGATCACAATTCTCTGAAACTCTGTTACATACTTAATTGTTGATCTTTTTATCTGAATTACTTGCAGTTATCTTTTTGTTGCTTACTTTTCATTAATTACTTTGAAGACTTTTCTGAGTTCTTTCTTGAATCTTTTGTAATTAAAAAATATAAATTTTCTATCTGTCTGTTGTTCTGTCATCATTATTGCAAGAAATTTGTGTAGCTTGAGATCAACTCAGTTAAAGACTACATTCTTCATGTATAAAATGATGAATAAATTTTTATTCATCTCAGACTTGAACTTGTTTTGATTGAATTCAATATATAACTCAAGCTTAATCAAGAATGCTTACAGCTTTTTTCTTTCATCAATGAATGCATTGAGTAATGAAATCTTTGTTGCATCAACCATCTGTGAAAAATTCTGAAAATTAATCTGACTAATTAAAGTTGATTTCTGTACTGTAGATGTGATCATTTTTATATTGTAAGAATGTTTAAAGTGTTATGTTCTAATCAGAGTGTGATATTTAATTTAAGATTTCTTGAGTATATTAGAACTAAGATATTTGAACTTGTTGATATAAGGATTTTCTGATACAGTAATGTTGAATAAATATTTTATTGTAATTATTGAATGAGTTAAACACAATCAATTTCATAAGAAAATCAATTCTACTATATAGATTCTAGACACACTGACACACTCAGCATTTCAGTATTTTGATGTGTTCTGAGCACATATTTACAAGAAAATATTTGATATTTCATTGTTCTGTACTCTGAGCTATGCTTTTTTTGATGTATACTTTAGCATGTTACTTTCTTTGAGATATGATCATAACATTTATGAAAGACTCAATTCACATAAACTGCTTTTTAACTTTCAAAGACATCAACTGTAAAGTTCTTATGATTTAAATATGAAGTTCAGAATCTCAAGATGTCTTTTGTAAAGAATTACATTGAGTATCATCTTAAACAAGTCAAAGCAATCTGTTCTTAGAAATTTCTCTTACAGAAATACTGTTTACATGTATGAAAATGATTGACATGAAAGAGAAAGAGTTGTAAATTTACTATGTTCAATACTTATCATGTATTAATATACTGTAGAGTGATGTTGAACAGTCATCTACTCTTTATGATACATTAAGATTAAGTTATCAGTTTTGTTTTTGCTGATCAGAAACAGTTATTGAAGTTTTGCAAGATGTAACTTTCAAATCAAGAAGTACTCAAGACAAAAGTTGATGAAATGACTTGTTCAAAGATTGAATTGAATTTCAAGTTTAAAGATTGACTGATCTTTTATTATGTGTGTTGATCTATCACTTTCAATATTGTATTCTCAGAAAATACTGCATGTTTAAATTACTATATAGAACACTGTCTTGAGAACTACACACTGTTATTGACAAAACTTATATAATTTAACTCATGAGAAGAGATCACACTCACAGAATTGCAAAAAAAGATTGAACTCTAATTAGAAGCTACATCATCTTTCTGAGTCAGAAACTGAGAAATATTCTCAGTAAAATACATGTCTTGTTAGAAATATAACTCATGATTAGCATGACTAAAGTGTGGTGTTCACTTTTGACAGATTATGAGCTTGAGTTAGTGCATTGAAAAAAAAATCTCACAAAAAATGCAGTTAATTTCATACATTTATTGATCACTCAAGATGCAGAGAGTAAGTTCAAAGATTGCAGATTCAATACATGTTGCATACACAAATTCTGTTTATGCAAAGTTGAATCTCAGTGACATAAGTACATTGTTGATGATCACAGATTAGAAAGAGTGTTTAAAAATATAACTCAAGATTAGCATGACTAAAGTGTAATGTTTACTTTTGACATCATCTTTCATTTTTCTTCTCTCTTCATTCTTACTTGATAATAGAAATTCTTGAGATTTAAGTTTGTGAATTACTTAATCTTGCTTAGTTAATCTTGCAGCTCTTTTATCAATGACAAAAGATAACTGTCTTGTTGAATTATGCTGTTTAGTTATCAGTAGTTAAAACACAATTTTTTACTATTATCTTTCTTTGACACAAACAGAATCAGATATTCTGCTGATGATTTCAATGATTTAATGAACTTTTTCTTTAAATTCTCATTCAGATAGTTCTGAACTATTTAAAGTTGACTTTTGCTCATTGAGTATATTAATATTTACTTAGATTGTTCTTCTTTCAATAGTGATATCTTGTGATCTCATGACTTATGTTTTGATAAGTATATTTTTGATATTTTTATAATCTTATATGTGTGCTTCATTGTCTATATTTTTTCTTTACTTCAGTCAATTTGTAAGTTTTAATTTTTTAAACATGACATTTCTAATATGATGTTGTACTTATCTGTTTTGAGTACATCTAGTATTATTTCTTGATGTTGTTCACTGATATTCATTATGATGTGTATTTTCTTGTTGATAAACTCAACAGTTTTATTTGTCATATGTATCTTTACTGAGTACAGTGCTCATATAATCTTGAGTTTTAACTCTCAGACTAGTCTCTTCAAAATATAGTTGTTCATGACTTCTGAGTCTATCAGAGCATTAATGATTTTTAGCAATTAATTTTTTAAATCAATGTTCATTTGAATTATAAATCTATTTCTTTCATCTACTTTATGAAATGTGTAAAGCTTCTTATTCTCTAATCTTGTTGAGAAATGTTATGAATTTGTCATAGAGCTTGATGAAATTGAAACTCTACAATAAGATAAAACTCTGCAGAAGTACTTGATGCTAGTTTTTAAAGAACTGCATCTATATAAATCATCACTTTCTAGATAGTTTTCTTAACAATCAACACATTATCATAGACTTAGAAATCAATCATATAAATTGATTTTAACAATTGATAGCACCAACTGATTTAAGTATTCAGTCAAAATCTTCATATCTAAACACCAGTGTCTAGATGTCAGTGAGCTCAAAAACACTGCATTAAAAAATGTTCTTCACAGTAGCTCACAAAATTGAACAAAAAACAAAATGTTTACTGCATCAAATCAACCTGTTTTCAACATCAAAATTAAATCACTACAATGATTAAATCTTCAGAAGACAAGACAGCAACTGCACATTCTGATGAAACAAGTTCTGAATTTCATCATTATTTTACATGAAACTTCATAAATGTTCTTATCAATCAAATAAAGAATATTCATCTTTCAGAAGATGAAAAGCATCAAAACAATCTTATTCTAATGAATATCAATGAGATGTATAACATCATTGAAAAATCAAACATCAATTTGAACATCAAATTAGATCTTCTTCTTCAACAACAAATCTTTTACTCATGATCTTATCATTCTGTCAGTTCATCAATCTCATTAAAGATCACAGTTAAATGATCTTTGACAGAGTAATTAGTGAAAAATAATAATGACTATGACTTAAGAAAATTGAGCAAGAGTCATGTTGCTGGTGCATAAAAGAATAAAAAGCTTGAATTTCAAACTCATGTCAATGAACTTTATACAGAGCTTAAATTTCAAGCTTATGTCAACAAGTTCTGTATGACAGCATTCTGTGTGAAAAAAATTGATCTTTTTGACTCACATCTTTCTATTAAGTACAACAACAGTGACATTGTTAGTGTGAACAAAACAGTGTACTACTGTAATATTTATCTGTTTGTATTACAATGTCAGATTTTAGTTAAGATTCATGACAATGAAATAATTTAAACAAATCTTTACACATATCTCTGCAGCATCACACTCACCTGATATGCAGTAAAATTATTACTTGAACAAATGAGTTTATTCAATGAGCATGAACTAGACAACTGAACTTGCAAACTCACAACTCAATTTAAAATCTTGCTGTCACAGACTATGAACATTTTACTAAAGAAAAAGTATACAGTGAAGAATGTTCACAATGATCAAGATCTTATGATCTATGTACAGACTGTTGTTTGATACAGAAAATTGATGAAATTATTACTATACAATTGTGTGCTTTTTGTCTGACAAAACCTCAATTCAATGCTGCAATTGCACATTTTGTGATCTACAATTGAGATCTTCAAGACTCAATTCATCAATCTTTTACTGAAAAAGAAAGAGATGTGAATATAACACTTTATGAGATTCTCATTGTCACATGACTTCTGTTGATATAAATCTTTAAATTGCAGCAGTTACACTATGACACACTTATCTCATTTTTACAAAAACTGTGACTATAATTCACATTAAGACAATAGATCACAATCTTTATCACAACAATCACTTTGTTCACAGTGAGCATCTCATGAGCATGAATCTCATGAGCATAAATTTCATGCACACAAAAATCAAGCATGTTCACAGTCAGCCTATCAAATCAATACAAACTCTGACAACAATGTTGAAGCACATCTCACAATTTACTATGCAGATCAACAAAATGATGAGTATTTTAATTAAGATTTTAGTCAAGATGATACAGTGAATCACAGCTATGTGAATCAAGCAATTACACAGTGTATCTATTCATGTCTGACATGCAAAAAGATCTTTTCTTTGATCATACATCTTAAATATCACATTACAGACATTCACTACAACTATCTTGTCTCATTATATCATATTAATATCATCATCTCTATCAACTACATCATCATGAAGATCAGCATCAACAGTTTTATCATTGAATTTTAGTCTGTATGTCTAGACTTTGATGTCATTCATACACTTATTGATCACAGTTTAGCTGTTGAAAATCTTCTGCAATTTAGTGAAACAACTTTATAAATTGATAATATCATCAGTGAATTCATCTTCTCTAAGCACATCAATTTATATTTATACATTCATGACATCAATAACAACAATGACAAGATCTATGTGAGATGCAAGACTCATATAGTGAATGAACTCAATACTGACATTCTTATTAACATGAATGTCATGCAGACAGAAGAGATGATTTTAAATTATGAAAATGACAAATTAATCATGAATAGTCATCATAAATTTATGACTTTCTTCATTAGATCCTCAAAGACAACAAATGACTTGAAGACACAAGCTGTTGCATTTCACTATGAAATCACAGTCAAAATGTCTACACAATGTTATCACAAGATGATCTCTAAAAACATGCAAATTTCAGTGATTTTGAACATCAAATTACATTCTGAAACACACAACAAATCAATGATGAAATTACATTTTCAGACATGTCACACATGTTATCAAGTCTTTCTGTCATCAAATGATCTTCATGAGCATCTTTGCATCACTAATTACATTTTATCTTGTTATTCTTGTCATCATCAGTTTAATTGTGCAGATAAATCATGAAGAAAAAAGATTGATGAAAAAACTATAATGAATAGAGCTACAAGAGACATTTTGATGCAGAATACTAGCAGAAAATCTTGTTGTTGTCTTGTCTCATACTAGTATAACTAGCATACACAATGAGAATGTTGTCTTTTCTGTTTTTTGTGAATAGTTGTTATGAATTTGTTATAGAGCTCAGTGAGATTAAGACTTTGCAATAAGATGAGACTCTGTGAAAGTACTTAATACTAGTTTTTAAAGAGCTGCATCTATGTAAAACATCACTTTCTAGATAGTTTTCTTAACAATCAACACATTATCATAGACTTAGAAATCAATCATATAAATTGATTCTAACAAGAAAGCTCATAATTTTTTATTGTTACTACACTCTTGATTCTTCTTCATAAACTTGTAAATCACTCAGATTTCTTCTTTAAGAGTAAGTTCATGTATTCTTCTTTGTACTATTCAATGTGTTGTTGAGAGTGTAATCTAAATTTATACTGATTATATTTTGTCTGCAATTAACTCTCAAAGACTTTAACTTTTTGCAGATATTCAGAAAGTATATATTCTTCATTGAAAATTCATTGATCTTCATTCTTCAGATCATATTTTGTTGATAAGAGTATTTTGATTTTATGACTTTTTATCTGTTATATAAGTTGTTTTAATACTGTCTTGTCTGATTTTTCTTTAGTTATCAGTTATATTTCTTTCATTAATTTATTTAATTCAAAGTACATATTTACTTCTTGTTCTTGAGCTTGTAACTTCTCAAGCTTCTCTGTCAGCATTGTTTTGCTGTGTTATGCTGTTCTTTTTTAATTATATAGATGTTTATCAATTTTAATTTAATATTTCTTTAAGAATTTTGTCTCAGTATTGTTCAAACTTTCTTCTGTGAGTGTGTCACTGTTTGAGAATATTCATGATTCATTAATTTGTAATTCATAATCATTGATTTCTTCAATGTCATCATCAAAAATACTGTTTTTATTCTTAGCATCAAGATCATCTTTCTTGATATATTTTTTTGTAAGAGTAATTAATTCTTTTTCATAAATTAATTGATCTGTTATATCATATTCATCTTAAATATCTTTGTACAGTCTCTTCAGATATTATCTGACTTCATTTTTACTGTTTATATGTGTTCAGCATATATCATTGTAACAGACTGTTTAGCTGAGAGCATCATGCATTATGCATATATTCTTTTTAACTGTCACTGCTGTTTCTTTTCTCTCAGTCTGAAAGTTTTTGCAGTTCTTTGCTATGTGTTTAAATTTCTAACAATTATAACATGTTTGTGTTTTATTCTGCATTGTTTAAAACTCATAGAATTGTTTTTTCTGATGTTCAGACATCACTTATTTAGTTTTTTATAACTTTTGATGACACTTCTCAATCATATCAAGATTCATTGAATTGTTTCTTCAACATATTTGAGCAAACTTTCTTTCTCATCTCATTCTAGATGATACTTGTTGTTCTGTACATTTCATTCATTGTTTTTATTGTTGATTGTTTATACTGATGAATACATTAATCATTTTTTGTAGAGTTTTGAGTCAATTCATTTGAGCTATTTTATTCTTAATAGACTTGTAAAGTCTTTAGTAATAGTGTAATGTGAGAAAATTGTCATTTCAATTTATTAAAATTACAATTCTCTGAAACTTCATCACATACTTAACTGCTGATTTCTTCATACAGATTACTTGCAGTCATCTTTTTACTGTTTACTTTTCATTAATTATTTTAAAAACTTCTTTAAGCTCTTTCTTAAATCTCTTGTAGTCAGAAAAAATGAATTTTCTATCTGTTTATTGTTTTACTGTTGTCATTTTGAGAAATTTATGCAGCTTAAAGTTAACTCAATTGAAGACTGCATTCTTCATATATGACACAGTGAATAAATTCTTGTTCATCTTGAACTTAAACTTGTTTTGATTGAATTCAATATATAATTTAAGCTTGATCAAGAATGCTTGCAGCTTTTTTCTCTTGTTGATAAACACATCAGATGATGAAATCTTGATGTATTAATCATTTGTGAAAGATTTTAAAAATAAATTTAACTTATTGAAGCTGACTTCTGTGCTGTAAAAGTGATCATTTTTATACTGTAAGTGTGTTCAAAGTGTTATATTCTAACTAAAGTGTGATATTCAATCTGAAATTTCTCAAATATGTTAGAACTAAGATGTTTAATCTTGTAAATATAAGAGTTCTTCAATACAGTGATGTTGAGTAAACACTTTATTGTAATTAACTGAGTAAGTTGAACATGATTGATTTCATAAGAAAATTGACTCTACTATATACTGAATTCACTTGTTGATCTTGCTGTTAAGTTCATTAAGATGACTTGTTTATGTAACTCATTAAGTTTGTTCATCAAGCTCATCATCAAGCATATTAAGATGTCACATAACTGCTGTTTAAATATTCTTTGAATATACATCTCTTGTATGTATGCATTAGTTTGTCTCAAGTCTGTTTTGACTTGATCATAATACATTTTATCTTCATTTATAAGCAAGATTCTCACTTTCACAGTATCAAACTTTATCTTCACAGAAATCTCAGAGAACTTCAACTCACATAAAAAGCACAAATTGATCTTGAATATTCATGAGTCAGTATTGTAGCAGTCATCAAAAATTTAAACACAAGTTTTACAGATCAAATATTCACATTATAAGTTATATTGAGACTATCTTCTCAAATAGACAAGACACATATCATCACTGCATATTCTTCTTCAATGTGATTGAATCTTTTTTAAAAATTTTACAATGAAGTTTCACAGATATGAAGTTGTCATTTTGAATGAATTTTTTAAAGTACATCATTAATTGACATTTGATTATTCTGAGAAAATCAGACAGTAAAATCAGTTCAATAAAATCTTTATGAACTAGCAATGAGATTCTGCTCATCTTATAGTAGATTTCTATATAAAAAGTCTTGAATATCTCAGTTAAGCTGAAAACTGCTGCAATATTAATCTTTATGTTTTGATCAGAATGAATATCAATTTGTTATACATATTTAAAAAATAGTTATCAAGCAAAAAGCTGAAAGTCATCATAGAAACTGCAAACTCTGTAAGCTTGTGTAAGAACTGAATATTCAAGAGAAAATTGAACAAATGATTGTTCAAGTTCAGTGATATCAGATTTTGACATTGAGAAATTCTTATAAAATCAAATGACTTGTTGCATGTTATAGCAAAATAATCACAAGTCAACTTAAAAAACACAGCAAAGTGTTTTGCTGAGAAAAGTGTTCTTGTGTTTATCTTATTCAGCTGTACTTAAATTGACATATTCATAAAACATTTTCTCAATAATCTGAATCAAGCTTTCATTAAGACTTAATCATCTGACAATATACAAAGCACTTTAACTGTAAAGAACAATGTAAAGATATCTTGCATTGTCTTATCTTTAAGCATTGACAAAAAAAGCTTTTTAATTTCTTTCTTGACTGTTTCTCTCAGCATTGTTATCTCTGTCATAATTATCAATCATGAATGTGTCAATTTTAATAAAGTTAACAGCAGATCTTTCTTGAGTCAGAAACTCAAGTGATGAATAATAAATCTGAAATCAGCAAAGTCAGCAGCAAAAATGCAGATCACATTTGCAAAAAAATATAAAAGATAAAAATATAAATTATTCACAATTGTGTTCTGATGAACTTCTGAGATGTTTTCTTAAAGTTTGAAAAGAATTTGCTTGATGATTTTGTGACATTTCTCAGCTGAGAAGATCTTGTTTCTTGAGTCATGAAATAACAAATCACTCTTCATATAAAGCACTGATTTATCATGAAAGATTATAGAGATTTTTAGATAAAAATGAACATCATTATGATGTTTTTGATTTTTAATCTTTGTAGTCTTTGTGAAGAGAACTAGTTTGTAAAGTACAACAAATTTTACTGTACTTTCAATGAGATCAGACAGACTGAAGTGTTGACTGTCTGAATTGAGAATTTGATCAATAAGAATTTGAAGTCTATTTGATTCATATAAGACAGTTTTAATGTTCTGACTGAATAAAGTTAATTATTGACTGTGATCACAACACTTCATTGTTAAGTAATAACTCAGTCATTTCAAAGTTAAAAAAAGCACTAGAAGATTCAGATAGAATTTATATTAAGAGATTAGTTAATTTTAGATCTGTGAACTTCAAAATCACTTCATCATTTTATAATTAAATTCTACTTCACAAAGCTGCAGACATCATTTCAAGAAGTTAAGAGTTTAAACAAGCATTTACAGTGAAAGTTCAATTAAAATAGATTTCACTAACACATAAAGATAGTATCAGTTGTGTATAAACACATTAAAAAGTATTATATGAACTGTACATTGCTCAAATAATTTTTTATGTCAACAACACAACAATAATCTATGACATAGAAATTCTGAAGTAAATAAAAGACATATGACTGAACATTAATCATTGATGTTTCACTATTCTTATTATTATTGTAAATATATTTAAGCATCTTCTCTCTTCTTCACAAAGTTAAAACTGTATAATCATCATTAATCAATCTCATCACTAGAACAGAAGTTAAATATTGATGACTTTGATAACTAAAAACTCTGTCTTGCAGATATTGTTGATTCATGCTGTCTGATTATATCTTTATTTATGATGAAGTGTATGTTTTTTCTTTTGTTTCTTTCATTTCTATTGTCTGTATAATTGTCTGACTTCTCAATATTACTAAAAAGAATAAATATGAGTCTAAAGATCACAAGTCACTGCTGTAAATTAAGTATTTTAATCATATAAGTGAAGAGAACAGAACAAACTAACAATTTCTTTGAGCACTGATGATCATGACTCTTGATTTGTGAATCAATACACATAATATTGTTTTTCATTCAGATCATGAACTATCACAGTTACATTTAAATCACATAACTTTTTAAGTTAATGACTCTTACAGAACACCTCTCTTCTTCTTTTTAGCTTCTGAGCAGTTTGTTTTTTTTTTTCTTTGTTAATTATTGTACAATTTCTTATGATAGAAGATTTTATGTGTTGTTTATCAGAAATACTAATTTTATATCTTTCAAGCAAGAAGATGCTCATTTAGACTTCTACTTTGCTCAGAACTTTGCTTTAAATTTAATATTTTTAATATTGTCACTGATGTTTCAAGTGTATCTATATAAAGTATATGATTAAAATCTCTTAAAGTACTTATAACTCTTTGCAAATCAAAAGTTCAAAACAATGAATACTACTCAATGATATACAGTTGCTCTTAAAGTTCTAACAGCTTTCTTCATTGTATTTTTTCTGATGTGATCATTGATTAAAGTTGTTCATACATATGCAATCTTTTATTTTCTCAAATATGTGTTTTACTCATAGATTCAGAGATATTTCAGAGAATTCAGCAAGATGACTTGCTTTGATGCAACATTAATTGTTGTGTTACTGACTAGTAACATTGTTTGTGTCATTATAGATGTGAAGAATGCAATAACTCTGAGTAAGAAAATGAATTAAATGTCAATCATTAATCTTATACTGTTGACTTTAAATGAACACATAAACATCATTATCAATCTATATAACATCAGATCTGAGAACTATCAATGAATGCATTGATAATTAAAATGAGTAATTATAATGAAAGATCTTGTGCATTTAATCATAACTGTTACTTCACAAAAACTTGATCTACATATCTCATCTCAGATAACAGCACTAATGATATGATTTTCATTTATTTTGCACAAGCTTAAACTGACTTTTACTCTGAAACAGTCTGTGCAATAACTATCATTTTAATATTTGCTTCTCTTATTATTTGTTGATAGTTCTATGAGATGTTTTTCTGATTGCACTTAATGCTAACTGCAATGATCATTACAGCAATATAAATATACAGTTTCTCAGAAAAATGTCTCATCTCTTCAATTTTATATTTACTTGTGACAACTTGTCTCTGAGCATTCACATACATTCTTTAAGTTGAGTATTTTTTTTACTGAAACATCAAACTTGACAAATCACTCAGTCAAGTCATGATTATATACATGTCAGATGTTATTCAGATTCATATTAAAGTCTTGTAATTTTGAAAGTTTCAAGCTGATTAATTCATCTATCTCTGCATATTATGAGTGAGTTACATTGCATTTGCTCAATTTTATCTCTTCATAATCTTGTGATAATATTGCAATCTGAATAATCATGATGTTATAATTTTCATTATATAGTTTTAGAAAAATTCATCAGAGTTCTTCATCTGCATTTCTCAAGTGATCTTAAACAGTTTACTGCAATGAAGACTTTCATTAAAGAACTGTATGAAAAGAAATTACATCTCAAATTTTATGACAAAGTTCTATTATTTGCTACTGATGCTGAAATAGCTGATCAGTTATTCTACATTAAACAGTTACTTGATGAATATTAAAATTATAAGATTAAAATCAGAAGAATTACACTCTTCTGAGAAATAAGTTTTAAGTGTAAGTAGATATTTAATTTCATGAGAGCACATTCTAAAATGCTTTAAAAGAATATTTATACTGAATTTTATCTAATACAAGATTGAATAAATGATCTTCTCTTGATAAATAAGAATTATGTGAGTTTGCTTTAATAACATACTAGAAACAAAGCTGACTGCAGATCATAAGATACTTAATATTTAACTTTTTGTTCTAACTAACTTTATATTTAAAGACACAACTCATAAAAGCATTGTTTACATGAAAGATCACAGACACATCAAAGTAATCTATGAAAATCTTAATACAGACAACTTAATCAGATCAGAGATCAAGAACTGAAGAGATCAAACTGTTATGTCTTGTAAGTGTGATCTCTCTGCAGTGTAAGTTAAGACTAATAGTTTTTTGACAAGTATGTGTAAATCACAAGATGATGAATAAAATTCACAAAGTTGTAAAACACATATTAAATTAGCAAATTCACTTAAAGAAGCTAAACTTTCAATTATATTGATCAGAAGACAGCAAGAAAATTAAGAGAACTTTAAGAAATTGTTTTTGAAGAAAACATAGCACTGTGCATCTTTAGATACAGTCTTCAGTTAATAGTCAAAAGTAAAATAGAAAGAATTTTGTCAGTCTGAAAATCACTTGAAATCTCTTTCAAAACTCAGCTCAATATGTCATAGTCAGATACTATTTAAAGAATTAGAGAATCATATATAGCAAGCTTGAAACAGTATTATGTGTTAGAAATAAGATCTTGATATTTATTTTTAATAGAATGATCACTGAGCTGAGTCAGACTCAGATTTTGAAATCAGATCTGACTCACTGAGCTTAACTTTGCAACTCAACTCAGTTCTGAACAGAATCAGATTTCAGACAGAGTTAGATTAAGTTTTTCTTGACAGCTCAAACTAAATTAAAATTAATTAGCACATGATAACTAAGCAGAGTTTAATTGATAAATGTTACTAACACAAAACTATTTGATGATAGTTTCACAAAGCACTTTTTGTTTGACTATGTGTTTGCAGCATGCTTTGTGAGCATTATATGTGAACATTATAAGCTGTTCATTACATCACATATTTAATACAGAGCTAAAGTACATTAACTAGTAAGAAGTTCATTTTCTTAGTAGAGCTGAAAAGTATCAAACATCATCTTTGTCTTTCACAACTCTGCTGTCATAATCAGATTCTTTTTTTTATGTAACTTCACAACTATATAATATATAAGTCATAGAAGAGAGATTTTGATATATGAGAATTTATACTTTCAAAATAAGTACAAAGAAATACTTCACTTGTCTTCTACAGACTTGTGATTGCTGATTAATGTCACTTTAAATTCTAATTATACTGAGTGATTATTTCTTCAATCAGAAGAGAGAATGCTGTTTAATTGATCTTGAAAGAATACAGCTCTTGTTAATATTGTTGCTGCTATATAGCAGAATCTTGTCAGAGAATGTTAAAATTGAGCATTATAATATAATATGATTGTAGAAACTATGTAACTCATTAAATTCTTTTTTTGTAGCAATTAATTTAAATGAAGAAAAATTATCAAGAATTCAGTCATCTTCTTAAAAGATGCTACATTTAACTGCAGCTTCTTTGCTCTCTAATTATGATGTCATTTCTGCATTATATATCTTCATTTTTTTTTAAAGACAGTTCTCATTGAAAATTTCTTCTTAATTTCTTCAGTCATCTCTATTGTCAGTTTGACTTTCTTTCTTGACTTTAGTTTTTGTTTTGATGTCATGATGCTAAATACATAACTTAAATGTCAGTTTCTCTACTTTTATAATGTTTATATTAAAAAATGAAATTGATATTAATGTGATTTCTTTTACTACACTTTACAAACAGTATGTAATATGTCTTAAAATCAAGTATATTTGTAATTGTCTGAGATAGAATGATCATGAAATAAAATTTCTGAATAATTGCATAGTTTGTTTTGAAGTTATCTACAGATTCACTTACAACAAACAACAACATTCATGTAAACAAACTGTACTATGAGTGCTTAATCAAGTTTACTTTTTTACTTTCACAAAATCTCTGATCTTTTCTTTCTGAATCTTCAGTTTTTTATAAATTCTTTTTTTAAATTATCATACAGTCATCAATGTACTTGCATTTCTTTTATAATGCAACAATATAACACTATCAGATCAAGAGATTGAAGAAAGTCATCAGATATCACTTAAATATGTTTTAAAGAGCTCAATCAGTTGTCATATAAGTGAAGTTAATTATGAAGAGATAAAATGCTGACTTTTATTCTAAAAATACATCATCAGAACAGTGCAGAAAGAATGTTAAGATTATTTTTATAAATGTAGCAAAATTACAAGTATCAAACTCATTTAACACAACATCAGACACAGCTATTTATAAAAGAACTCACTTTATCAATACACTAAACTCATTATCTCAATCTAACAAGAAGAAAAAGAAAAAACAGATTAACAAAACTGATATATTCATATCATCTTAACTTAACAAAAAGAAAAAAAAGAAACAGATCAACAAAATCAACATATTTATCTCAGACATTGCTGCATATCTGAAGAAAGAAAACTTTGCTGATTAATAAAAAAGAATGAAAGTATCTATTAATTATTCTGAATCAACATTCAATGCTGTATTTTTCAAAAATACTTCAGATGTACTCAGCAGTTCTTTTACTGTGAAATCTTATAAGTAACTTCTATAATTATAATGCTCAATTATAATGCACAAATAGTGTATTAAATCAGAAACTAAATTGTATTCATGAATTAAAAAGTTCTTCATCTCTTTTTAAATTAAGTTCTTCACTGTTTAATACAACTCAGAGAGTCACACTATCACAATTCTCAGTAGTCAATGTCTTCAGAGATGATAAAATTGAAGAGACTCACAATAAAAATAACAAAGCACTGAATAAAGTGAATCAGAATCTCAAGCATGATTCAGATTATAGAAAGCTCAAAGATGCTGTTTAAAAGATGAAGTATGCAGTTAAAATTAAAGAGAAAATTATGATTCAAAGATATGTAGAGAGTGAACATGATGAGTATTAATTTACTGTTTTAGTTTTACATAGTCTTTAACTTAATATGTAACAATCTTTCTCATAAATCAGAATGCAATAACTCAGTAAAAAAAGAAAAATGATACTGTCAAGCACAGTAACTTCATTATACAAGTTGAAGAAATTCAAACTCTGTATAAACTTCTTGAAGTAAAGAGTTTTTCTGCAGTTTTTGATGAAGAAATATGTCTTATTTGTTTGAATTCTAAATTGTGCTGATGTGATTAGATTGTAAAAGCTCATCAAAATATTCAAGACTGCTGAACAGAATCTTTACATATAATAGTTAAATATTAAGAGTGAATCATTCAGTTCTGCAACTATGAAGAGCTTACTGCTGTGAAAGATGAGAACTTAGATCTTGTTATGCAAGTTTTCAATAGTATTGTATTTAATTCAGAACATATAACAGATAATGAAGCTCATCAGTATGTATTCTATTTTTAATATTCATTTATAATGCTTCTTAAGACAGCAACTGATGCTGTTTTATTTTTAAATATCAGCTATCAGTGATTTTCAATGCATCTGTAGATGAAAATGCAGAAGTGAAAGTAGTGTTGAGTGAGAATGAGAAAATAGTTACAGTAGTTGTTTCTGAGTAAATTGTGTTAAATAAAAATACTGATGATGAACACATTTTTCTTAAACTCAGCAAAGTTGCATTAGCAAACATCAAGAAGACAGTTTTAGAAAAAAACAAGATATATCAATTCTGTACTGTTTTAATATCAGAACTCTCACTAAATAATGTTTTTCACAGATTACATCTTTAAAGTCAAAGAGTCAGAAGATTGATGTACACAATGATCAAATATGTTTATATTACTCAATTATAATGCTTTTACAATCATTTATAAAGTTCTTGCTAATTCAATATATCTGTAAACTAAAACAGAATTTAAAATTCAATCATCAACAAAGTAGATTCTGTCTGTTGCAGATGATGCTGATAAAAAAATAAAAATCTTAAAAATGAAAGAAAATATACAGAATGATGATGAGAAGAAGAAGAAGAAGAAAGATCATGATGATGATGATAATGATGAAAATAATGAAGATATAAAACTAAACTGAACTACAATGTTCTGAGTGAAGATCAAAGATCTTTAATATCATTGTTGTTGATGTGTAAGTAAGTTTAAGTCTAATACTCTACTCAAAGTCACTTTCATAAGTGTATTTTTTCTCTTTGTATGTACAATACTGTTGATTCAAAATGTAATTGTTGTTCACTATAAACAACTCAACAACAATGAACTTCTCAGAATTGCAGAATATGAGAGTATATCTACATGCATGTATATGACTTAGTCTATCAAGCATGAAAAGTATGAAGTCATGAACTAATCTAAAGAATGTAGCAACAATGAGAGTTGTGATCAGACTGTGATAAAGAGATAAAATTATTAAGATAGTAAATATAAGAATGAAATCACTGTAAATTTATAAAAACACTGTGCATGTATTCTGTCTTAAATTCACAACAATTTTATGATGTACTCAACAACAAGACTTTCTGTTTGTGATGTTGCTCTATATTTTAAAAAAATGTGAGACAAGAGTTTACTAAGATCAATATTACTTACATCTATAAACATCAACATTATCTTCAGATGAAAATGAATGTATTTCTTTTGACTTTAAAAAATCACTGATGTGACTAATATGTGAAAGATCAAGTGTCTTATATAATCTTAATATTGAAGCAGTGATGATCTTAAAGTGCAGTGTCTGTACTTTTATATGTGAGAGTGATGTTTTTGACAGTTGTTTACTTTATTTATAAAGAAGATTTCTTTTTCTTGACTGACATGATGTTGTATTTAAGATTGTATATATAATGACAGTAAAGATGCTCTGAACAGAGTTGTTGAAACTGATATTTTGAACAATGAAACTGATAATAGTAAAGTCATTAAAGATGAAGTTAATGATTGAGACATTAATTGCTGTAAATAACATATTCAATGAAGAAGCTCTGTGCTCTTCTTCTGAACTGATGTTTATTGACTCATGACTATAGTTGTTGTTGAAGATTGTGTGTCTTGATGTTGCATAATTTGTAATATTTATAACATTCAGATGTATCACTTCAGTGTTTAGATTTTGATTTTAATTACTGTCATAAAATTTAAAGTCAATGTTTTCATCTTAATCACTGTTGAAAAGTCTGAAGTTGTTGTTATTCTCTTGATCACTGTCATCATAAAAATTATCATCAGTGAAGAGTTGATTTGATAAAAGCTCTGTACAAAATTTGATTACTTTTCAATTTAGTTTATCTGCTGAAGATTTTTCTTCATTATTGTTGACAATCATTGTTAATGTAGATCTCTTCTCAAGATCTTTTATTAATTCTGTCATAAATGTAAACATGTTATGATATTTGATCAGTATGATTTTCTTGATGATTTCTGAATTTAATTGATTTCAACAATATGTGATGACATCTTAAATCATGTTGAATAAACATTCAACATCAACATCTACTGCAGAAATCACAAATATATTCTTTGCAAATTGAATCATTACTAATTTTAACTTCTTCATCAACTTTCAGAACTTGAGAATTGAAATATTCACATCAAATACTGAAGATTTTTGCAAATAATCTGCAAGTTCTTTCTTCACAGATGTATCTTGATATTTTTTTATATTCTTCATGCAACTCATCATAGTTATTGTCTTCTTCTCTTTGAGATCAAATATGATCAAAACTTAATCTAATAATTCATTTTTCAGATGCTGATAATTGATGCTGTAGTATTTTCAAAACTTAAGTTAAGAAATTACACATAAATTTTCTCAGTCATCTTTCTGTATCAAATCATGTCAGTCTTGATATATTGTTTGAATTGAAGATTGAAGAATGTCTACATTATACATGTCAAGCTTGTTACATAAATTCAATATTGTTTTAAGATTACAGAACAATTCATGATTGACTTCTGTCTTTTCATAGTATTGAGTCAGTTTTTTTTACATGCATCAATAGCATTCAGCAACTCAGAATTGAAGAATAATTTAAACTTCTCAATTACTTTGTTCTAATTTTTGAGATGATTAAACAGATTGTTGTATGTGAATTACAGCTTGTGAATTATTAATTTACTGATAACACTTATGATTTCTGTTCAGTTTTTGAAGTGTTTTAAAAAATGCAGTATGTACTTGATATGCTGTCACTCTCTTGTATTATATTTGAGAAACTTTATTCTGTTTATTGTTCTAGTCAGATACTTTATTTACTGAGAGAGTTCAGTTCATAATTTATATGTTTTGTTCAGTATATCATAGAATGAGTTTCACTGAGTTTTCACATTCTCAATCATATCTCAAGAATTTGTCTTCTGCAATTCTTTGAACAGTTTAAGTTACTGTAATGATGTTATGATTGCAATAGAAAGTATATAAATCTTCATCAATATGTTGTTAACATAATGATGAACTGAAATAAAACATTATAATGAAGTATTACAAAAGATTTACTGATCTTTTTCAGTATAATATTAAAGAAGTAGTTCTTTTCAAATGTGAACTTTTGTAGCTCACTGTCATCAAATGTAGTTGTAAAGTGATCATTTTTGACATCAGCTTTCAAATATGTAAATAGCTGATTAACTACAAACTGAATAACATGCATCATACAATTCATGATTTCAGTTTCATCACTTCAAATTATATTCTTTGTACTCAAAAGTTGAATGAGATGATGTCTTAAAGTATAATTGTTGAAAGCATTGTCTGCTGTAATCACTAACAACTGATGTGTCAAATTTCACTTCTTCAACATCTTAAGAACATATTCAGCTAAATTTTCATCACTATATTGATTCTTTAATTCTCTGAACACTAAAAGAATCTCTTTGTATTTTTACTCAGTATCAATGAAGTATGCAGTGATGTTTAAAAATGCAAGATGATTAAAACTGATTCATTCATCAAGTACAATAAAGACTTTAGTCTGTGACTCAAGTGCTGCAAGAATTTCTTTTTAAATTTTGACAACATGATGTTTAAAAAGTTATGTAACTTTTGTTCAATCTGAAATCTTAATTTCAGCACAACATATTTAAATGAGCTTTCAAAACTTTAGATGCTCAACAGCACAAAAGAACAGATTAAGTACTATAATGAACTGAAAAATCTGCTGATCAAAGACTTCAGAAGTAAAGTTAAGTGATTTAACAATGATTTTTTGAGCTGTCTGCACAGATGTGAGTGTTATATTAAAACATTATAATTGAAAAACATAGCATACAGTAATATTCAGTGCTGCAAAGATTGAAATCTGTTTTTCTGATGATTTTCTTGCATTTTGATAACTGTTGCTCTTCAGATAACATTTTATGATTGTTGTTTCATCATTATCTGATGTTGAATAATTCATGATATTATGACATTTAACACACATCACATCAAATCTTTCATCACATTTGCTGACTACTTTAGCAAAAGACTTTCAGACTTCTGCTGAGTGACTTGAACTGTTTTACAATATTGAAACATGCTTTTTGACTTTTGTAACTGTGTCTTAACTTTATATAGTTATCTTTCATCACTCTTAAAATTCTTGCTTCATCACAGAGATTCAAAGAACATACTCTGAGTTGAGTGCATTTGTTAGAATTGAAGAAAGTGATTATATTCATTGAGATAATCAAACTCTATCAGTGAAAGCACTCATAAAAGAACTTTCTGAGTCACTTGTCAGCTGATTGAAGAAAGAACTGTATGAAGATATGATGATAATTTCTCAGAGTAAGCTTGAGTAAATGATGCTTTGTTGTAGTATAACAATAATAAGATATGAAGAGTGTCATAAGACTTAGTAAGTTTTTCTTTATATGAATGTAGTCATGTGATCAAAAAATTTACATAAGTAAAAGACAGAACTCATATGATTTATACATATTTAATTAATGAGAAAGCTACTCTGCATAACTTGTTATTGAGTTAACAATAATTAATTATTGAAATAAATAATTTAATGTAAAATTCTATACTACAACTTCATACTATGTCATGTGATAATATCAGACACAATATTTTAAAGAGAAATAACTTATTATTAATAATTCATATTCATAATCAGGTAATTGATCATCAAAAATATAAAAATAAACAATTTATCAAACATCTCTAATTATTCTCTTACTATCTTACAGCTCTAGTCATCACAAAACTGTGTATTACTTTATTACTCACTTTTCTTCTCATCACTGTTCTCATCTGTGATACTCTCATCATTTTCATTATTCTCAGTTTCATCTTTCTTCTTCTCATCATTTTTCACATCAGCAATTGCTGCATCAATAATAAACTCATCAATTGAATCATTATTCAAGAACTTCTCATCTTCAAACTTCATCACATAAACTTCATCAACATTCTCAACAACACTTTTTTTCTTCTCTTCTTCTTGATCAACTATGAGCTCTTGAATGTATTTAGTCACTGTTAAAAGTACAAAGTGTTATAACTGAGTGATATAATATTCATGAATGATCATAATCAACAATATGCTCAAAATCAAGAATATCACTACAGAAAAGACACATTGTTTTTGCAGAATCAAAATTCTCAACATTATGTAGCTTCTGCTCTTCTGTGAAATTGATGATTGTTTTTTAATGTTTCATTATAACAGTAAGATGTTTGTCAATCTGCTGATTGATATTGCTGTACTTCTCATTAATAATGACATCTTTGTTAACAAACTGAAGAAAGTCAGAGAAACTATAAAACTTCAATATAGAGCATATTTCTTGCTGTAATTTCTTAAACTCACACTTCTTTTTCAGAGTCAAAGCATCAGCAAATAGTCTTTTCTTCTCAGTCTTCTTATCAATTCAAGCTTGATTCTTTTGCTTTATCAAATGAGTTTTAAGCTCATCTTCATAATAAACAGCTGCAGATAGTTAAAAGTATTATAATAGAGCATTATAATTCTTAAAATCTATCAGATATTTCACAATTGTATTACTTCTTTAAAACTTCTTTCTTTATCTTCTCTTTCATGATTTTCTGTACAGCAAAATCTGCAGTTTTATATTTTTTCAACTTCTTCATGATGTTTCTCTTTTGTTTTACAGCTCTGCAGTCTGTTATCTTTGTATGTTAATTTGTCTAAAATCTTCATTCTTCATAAGTTTCTGATGTTTCTTCTGTGTCTGTACAGTCTTTAAGTTGTTTAAGTATTCATTAGATGTTTTCTTTAAATCATATAACAACTTATAAGAATGATCACAATGATCAGAGTTAACATTTAAGATATTTTTTGAGTTTGTTAACAAAATAAAGACAAATTGTTTGATAAAGAAAAGTGAAAGCTTAGTGTCTGAGAATTTCATTATTGTGAGAGTCTAGAATGTAAAGTTAGCTTTGAGAACTATAAATGAGTGTTATTATTGAGTGATAAAATGAGCAACAAAATCAAGCATCAAAATTGAGCATCATCATGAAACATCAAAACAAAGTATTAAAATTGAGCATCAAAACAAAGCATCAAAACAAAGCATCAAGACAAAGTATCAAGACAAAGCATCAGAATAAAACATCAAAATGAAGCATCAAAATTAAGTATTAAAATGAAGCATCAAAATAAAACATCAAGACAAAGCATCAAGACAAAGCATCAGAATAAAACATCAAAATAAAGCATCAGAATTAAGTATTAAAATAAAGTACTGAAATAAAGTATCAAAATAAAGCATCAAGACAAAGCATTAGAATGAAACATCAAAATAAAGCATTAAAATTGAGCATCAAAACAAAACATCAAAATGAAGCATCAAAATTGAACATTAAAATGAAGCATCAAAACAAAGCACTGAAACAAAGCATCAAGATAAAGCATCAAGACAAAGCATCAAGATAAAGCATCAAAACAAAATATCAGAGTAAAGTATCAAAATTAAGTATCAAAATTAAGTAACAAAATGAAGTACTGAAACTGAACATTATCATGAAGCATTGAAACTGAATATTAAAACAAAACATCATCACAAAGCACTGAAACAAAGCATCAAAACTGAGCATCAAAACTGAGTAATGAAACAAAACATCAAAATAAAGCAATAAAAGTGAGTAATATATTAAGTATCAAAACAAAGCACCAAAACTAAGAATCAAAACAAAGCATCAAAATTGAGTACTGAAACACAACATCAAAATGAAGCATCAAGATGAAACATCAAAACTGAGCAATAAAAATAAACAATAAATTGAGCATCAAAATAAAGCACTGAAACTAAGCATTAAAATAAAGTATCAAAATAAAGCATCAAAATGAAGCAACAGAATGAAGCATCAAAGCAAAATAATAAATTTACTGAATGTAGATACTGAGTGTAGAGACTGAGTATAGAGACTGAGTATAAAAACTGAGTATAGAAACTGAGTGTAAAGACTGAACATAGAGATCTGAGCATAGAAATTAAATGTAAAAACTGAGCAGTAAAAGTGAAGATAAAAACTGAGTGTTAAAGATAGATGTGTTGATATATTTACTTATAATATTGATGTACATATCATGAGTGAATATGATGTTTACTAGCATCATAACATTGATGCACATATCATAAATGAATGTGATATTTACTAGCATAATATCTCAGTCTCTCTAACATCTCAGTAACATCTTTTAACAATGAATTTCAAATTACAATTTTCTCATCAACTCAGTCTTTCACATACATTAGAACTTACAGTCACTCAAAGATATCTTTATCTTTATATTGATCTCTTATAACACTTCTATTAACTTAATCTTAAAACTTTATCAAATTATCATTTAACATCATGACATATAGCAAGAAATCTTCAACAAAATGTAATGCTACAAAGATGATACTGAGCAAAGAAAAGACACTGACTGCTGAAAAGACACATGAAGATGAAAAAATCTGTGATGAAGAAAAGAAAAAAGAAAAAGATGAAGAAAACATGAAAGAGAATACTGCTGAGATATGAGTAAAGATTGAGATGAATACTGCTGTAAATATGAGTAAAGATGAAGAAACTCAGACAGTTACTGCAAAATCTAGATCAGTTCACTGCTGAAAGTCAGGTAGTAAGCTTAATTTTATTGTTTAATTTTATTACTTAATTTTGATGCTCAGTTTTGATGCTTTGTTTTGATGCTTAATTTCAGTGCTCAATTTTGATGCTCAGTTTCAATACTTCATTTTATTGCTCAGTTTTAATGCTTTGTTTCAGTGCTTTATGATGATGTTTTGTTTCAGTGCTCAGTTTTAATGCTCAGATTTAATGCTCAATTTTGATGCTCAGTTTTGATGTTCAGTTTTGATACTATATTTTGATGCTCAATTTTGAAGCTCAGTTTTGTGCTTCATTTCAGTGCTCATGATATTGATCAATTTTATTGCTCAATTTTATTGCTCAGTTTTGATGCTCAGTTTTAATGCTTTATCTTGATACTTTGTTTTGATGCTTGATGATGATGCTTATGATATTGCTTAATTTTATTGCTCAATTCTAACTCTCAATTTCAATACTTAATTTTAACACTCAATTCTAACACTCAATTTTACTCTATAACTGTTGTTCTTTATGAAATACATTACTATCAGAGATCAATCAATTTCTTAATGAAAAAACTTTTCTTTCAGCAACTGTACTGAGAAATTACTCAAAACTATTTGATAAAGATTTAACATCATGACAAGAGCTTTTGATTTTAAGTCTCAGTCATAAAAAGTCTGTAAGAAGCTGCAGAAGTATATGTTGTTGTCTTTTTTGAAAGTATGTTGAACACACTGTTAAGAAACTATAAACTAATTTGTTCAGATATTAATCTTACTGCAATTTACACAAAGCAGATTATCATTCAGCAAAAGAACATGATTCTCATCAAGAAATATATGCATAACTGAAATATTGCATCAAAAGATGTAAATTGAAGTAAAAGTGATTAGAGTTACTTCAGAAATACTGTCTTCTTAATGTGATAAATAGTAATTTTAGAATGAAAGTGATATCTTTGTTCACAATATAATGCTCACTTATAATACTCATGTATCACACTCTTTCAATCTAAATTCTTGAATTCTAGTTCATGAGTTCACTTATTAATCATAATCATAATCATTAAAATCTGAACTAAATGTTCAGATCAAGTTAAGCTTTCAAATCAAACTTAACTCAAATCTTCAAACTCAAAAACTTAATCTGATTCAACTTGATCTGAATGTTTGATTCAAGCTGATTAGAGTTAATCTGACTTGACAGTCACTCTAATTTTTAAAGATGATAAGTTTAAATCTGATTAAATGAAGTGTATTTCTTTGATCATCATCAATTCTTCTTTTAATCATACTTCTAGTACTAACAATAGAGAGTATATGTATCACATTGATACTTCTTTTATACTATCATATGTGATGACTTTTCAACAAATAATCAAATTTCTAGCAATCTTCTGAGATAATCTTCAACAATGTTTTCTTTATTTTCTTTGTTGAGATTCTTTCTTCATGCTATTGCTGTATTTATCAGCTGTACTTCACTACTATATGTTAGTGATCACTTCTGAGTAAAGAAACTCACTCTGTTTTCAATTAATAAGATACTTATGAGTGATCTGAATTATGCTCATAAAAATAGTCAGTTTTCTAGTTTCTTTATTAGCAATTAAACATATACTCATTCTTCTTCAGTTCTTCACACAGAACTTAACTTTTTAAACTTAAAGATAGTGAATTTAATTTCATTAAATGATTAGTTGAGTGATTCTCAAATTCTTGACACAGATAACATCTGTAAGAATAGTCAATCAAAATCAATTCAGATTGATGACAGTTTCAGAATTAAAGTAGCTGTTAGAAACACTGTTGTTCTTTAATATTAAAAGAATGATTATGTCACTCTTCTCAAACATTCATTTGACAAATCAAAGAATTGTGAAACAGTTTATATATACAGCACTACAGACTCACAATTCAACAATACTTTATCAGTAATTTATAAAGTCTGAAATGTAATAAACAATGAAAATGACAGATATGATAAGCTGCTGGTGACTTAAGATTTTGATGATGATAAATATTATTAAATCAACAATAATGTAATTTTAAAAGAGCAATAGATACAATATTTTCATGTGTCTAACAGACTTATAAACACTGATCTCTGATGTCAAAACAATATAATAGTTTCTCAGAAAGTGACTTTAAACAAAGTTTATATACTTTATGAATTTAAAATTGATCAACTGCTTCTGATACTTCAGAGATTTTGTTTAAAAAGTTTGAAATTTACATCACATGTATGAACATTGATATTGTGAATTCAGCAAATAGTGAGAGATTTTGCTATAGAACTTAGCATAAAAAACTGCATTAAGATGAAGTTCTGCAATAATATAGACTCTGTGAGAGCACTGCACATTATATATTGAGACTTATAGTTTAATTATCACACATACAGTACTAGATAGTCAATGCTAAAGAAACTTGAGTTGCAAATTTTAACTGAGTTATAACATCTCTTGAAACACTTAAAAGCACTACAATGAAGATTTTAACAGCTGTTTAAACACTATTAAGAATCACAAGCAACTAGTTTTACAATAAAATAACAAAAATATTGAGTAGTTCAACAGATCTTCATCAATCAAAGTATTATATCTGACATATTTGTGAAGAAAAGACAGAATATATTGTTATATTCTAACTAAAATGTGATATTCAATCTGAGATTTCTCAGATATATTAGAACTAAGATGTTTGATCTTGTTGATATAAGAGTTCTTTGATACAGTGATGTTGAGTAAATACTTTATTGTAATGATTGAATAAGTTGAACATGATCAATTTCAAAAGAAAATCAATTTTACTATATAAATTCTAAACACACTGATATGCTTAGCATTTCAGTGTTCTGATGTGTTTTTGAACACATGTACATGAAAAAATGTTTAACATTTCATTATTTCATACTCTGAACTACACTCTTTCTGATGCACATTTTAGCATGTTATTCACTTTGAAATATGATTGTAATATGTATGTATATAACTTAGCTTGTCAGATCTGAAAAGTATGATCTTGTATTTAGAGTGATGATGAAAGTATGATGATGATGAGACTATAAAGTAAAATTATTAAAATATAACTATATAAATATGATTACTGTGAATCTATAAAAACACTGTGAATATACTTTAAACATAAATGACAAAGACTCTGCTGCATGAATAACAGATAATAATGTGTTGATTTTGTGATGTTTGTTGTTGTTTCATGTTTTAAGAAAATGTAACTATATAGTCTTCAACTGATATTGAAACTCAAATCTCATGACACACTAAATCTCTTTTCATCATACACTTTCACTTTATCACAATATTTATATGTGATCACCTAGTTAAGTTAAAAGCAAAGATACTGATAAGAATCAATATTAATACATTTTTTTACAAAATCAGTTTGTCTTGTGTATCTTAGTATAACAGTTCTAACTTATCTTGAAAGTTGTGAGATCAGTAAAAGTCAAGATAAAATGTACAAGAATCTTTGTCATTCAACTGATTAACATCAATCTTTATAGTTACAACTGCAGAGACTCAACTGATATTTAACTGCTCTCTGTTTTTGAGATAATGATTAATAGAGAGACTGAAATTAATATTTTCAAAAATTATTCATTCAATATTAAGTGTATCTGAACAATTAAAATAAGCAGTGTGACTTTAATTTAAAGACAGATTAGTGTTGACTCTTAGTTTAATTAGTAACTATTGAGAGAAACAAATAATACATACAGTTGAGCTTTGATTAGTATGTAAAGATAATTAACTCATCATTTTAAAGTAAACAATTATTTTCAGATTTATCAAAGAAAAAGTTGTCAAAAATCTTTACAAAGTTTATCTAATACTTCTAAGACTCAAGAGAGAATCTTTTTACTTGATCAATAACACTTTTCAAGAATGATGTGTTCACAACAACTGAATCAACAAGAGTAAAACTCATAAAGAGATCAATACAGAGTATGAAAATGTAAAATAACTGCATAATTGTACTAAGCTTAATGCTTAATCTGTAGATGTAAAGTCAACTGATTATCAAGAAAGTAAATGATAAGAAAGAGTTTTGATGACAAGAGTGTATTCTTTATGTGCAAGACTCAGAGCAAGAAATTGTTGTTATATGAATTTAAAAAAATCAAATAATTCATGCTTGAATTAGTCAACTGTACAGATATACATATGAAAATTCAATCAGTATAAAAGTTTTTATGAAGAAAATCATGCATCAATGAAGTTAAATACAATAAATTTCTAGATTCAGTACTCAAGTTTGCATAATAAATGTATGATAGATTGTAAGTTTTATGCTTTGTATAACAACAATTTTTTGTTCTGAGTCTTGATATTTGCTTTTAATTAAATAATAATGAGATAATTTTAAATTAGATCAGCATTAAATATCATTATAAATATAAAACTTAAAATCTATTTCTATTCTTGACACTTGCAGATTCTGCATGAGTATGTATGTTGTGTAATAATTTAACTTGTGTAGCTGTGATTTTTTATTTTAGTTTAATTATGATTGTGATTATTTTTATGTAGTAGATAGTGAAAGTGTGTGTTGACATTGTTGTTAAGATTTGCATCAACATAATAAGCTGACTGAAGTAAATTCACAGAAAATACACAAGATTTGTGTGTCTAAAATACTCATAATGAATATAATAACTGCAAATATTTCACTACAAAGATTACTACAATAGTTGTGATCTATTGTTCTGACACAGCATCAGAAATAGATTGAGTGATAATTATAATTATAGTTAAATATAGATATACACTTTTATCACAACATCATGCTCTTGCAAGAACTAGAAATTGACTGTTATATATATGAGTGTTTTTAATCAATGATATAAATGCTGAATGTCATTAGACATGATACTGTACTGCTGCATTGTCAAGTTATAAAATCAAAATAGAGATGATCAAACTTTTAAGTTCATGAATCTGATTTCTGATGAGAATGCAGCAAAAAAGTTAAAAAGTTTCTTTTTAACATAGTTGTGAAACTTTCTGACTCAAAACTTTCAATATATGATGAAAAGATTGTTGTGACATGTCTCAGTATTGTAAGTATTAAGAATGAGTCTTAAAAGCTTTAAAATCTTGTTTGATTCAGATTCTCTGATTGAAAGTATTTCTCAGAAAAAATGAATGACACATTTTACAATCATTATTTCATTCTCAATTGTCTCTCTCTGCAGAAGAAAATCAAAAATCATTAAAGAATATTTAGTTAAAGTGTCTTAAAGATAAGTCTGAGTTTTCTCTAATAAAAGTAACAGAAGCAATAGAAGTGCTGTTAATCTTAATGTTGCTTGAGCAAGTGTTATGTTGTGTTATAGTTCATTAATCAGCTCTGTGTACAGAAAAAATGTATGTGCAAATAAGATTGTCAGAATTTTATTGTGAATCTGATGCTGCTGTTGAGAATATCAGTTAAGAAGCATAGATAGTTTATGTTCTCTGCTTTGAAAATTTAATGAATATTTAATATATGCACTGTTTTCATCAATCACAACTATCTTAATTGCAGAGTTTAAATCATCTACAAGAAGAAAGCAATACTTCTAAGTATAGCACAGTGTTATGATCATATTAAAATGAAAATAGTCAAACTAACAACTGTGTCTGAAAAGTATACAGAGATGAAATCATGTGATAATTTACTCAGCTCTATGAAATCAAGAGTAACTCAGCAAGAAGATAGATCTGAAGAAAGTTTATCAGTTTATTATGTCTTGTGTGAGCATAATAACTCAGTAGTATATAGTAGAATCAATTTCTCTATGAAATTGATCATGTTCAACTTCAGTTACAATTTAAGAATTAAATCTACAAGTCTGCTGCAGAAACTCTTATATTAATAAGTTAAAACTCTTAGTTCTAATATCAGAGAAATCTTTGATGAGAATATAACACTTTAAACACTTTTACAATATAACAATAATCACTTCTACAGCAGCTCAGAAGTTAGCTTTAACAAGTTAAGTTAAATCTTTAGAGTTTAACACTCATTAGTGATATACTCAAGATATTGTCATCTAATGTATTCATTGATGAAAAAAAAAAGTTGTGAAGCTTCTTGATCAAACTTAAATTATATATTGAATTCAATCAGATCAAGTTCAAGTTCAAGATGAACAAGAAACTGTTCACTGTGTTATACATGAAGAATGCAGTTTTTAACTGAGTAAATCTCAAGCTACATAACTTTCTTGACAAAATATCTGCAGAACAGTTCACAAATAAGAAATTCATCTTCTTTGATTATCAGTGATTCAAGAAAGAGCTACAAAAAGTTTTTGAGATAATTGATGAAAAATGAGCAGCAAAAAGATGTCTACATATTTTAAGAATGAACAAATCAGCAGTTAAGTATGTGACAGAGTTTCAGAGAATTGCAGTTTTAATAGATTGAAACAATGATGTTTTTACATCACAGTATTACTGAGAACTTCATGAAACTATCAAAGACAAAATAGCTCAAATAAATCAATCAGAGACACTTCAAGAAATAGTTAACATCTTTATCAACATAAACAATTAACAATAAGAACAACAGATAAAGCATAATGAACATTAAGTATCATTTAGATTTAAATGAAAAAGAAAGCTTGCTTAAACATACTGAAAAAATGATTCAATGAATCTCAATATAATCAAGAAGCATCATCAAATCTTAATGAGAAGATGAGTGAAGTAAAGCAATTAAATATGACAATACATCTTTAAGTCTCAACAGCAACAAGCAATAGAGACTTAAAAGTGCTATAATTGTGAAAAACTCAGACATCTTGTCTGAGAATACAACAGATCTTGAATGAAAAGAAAAGACATTACAGTAATAGTTAAAAAAAATACATGCATAGTGCATGATGCTCTCAGCTGAACACATATGAGTGTTAAAGACAGAGTCAGATAATATCTCAAGAAACTGTGTAATGATGCAAGAAATAAACACAATATAATGAGTTGATCAATTTACAAGAAAGAATTAACTATTCTTACAAAAGAATATATCAAGAAGAACATTCTTGATATTGAGATTGAAAAGATCAATACTCAAGAAACTCAGATAGAAAAAGACTACAGTGATAATATTTAACAAATACTGAATTTAAATGCAGATCAGAAAGAAATCAATGAATAAGAAGTTAATATAAAATTGAAAATAATATATCAGCACTCAGAAAATCAATGCTGAGCATTGAAAGAAGAAAAACTTTGGTTTAAGAAACAAGAGCTTGAGCAAGAAATGCAAGCTTAAAAATGAAAAGTATAACACAAAAATGCAAAAGAAAAAGAAACATATGATCAGCTAAATGAGCAGATAATAATTGTTAAAGATAAATGTTTCAGCAGTAACAACATGATATTGCTTAAATCTCTTGTTTGAAAAACAAAAAGTCACAAAATTGAGATACACTTATCTGAAAAATATATTATGTAAAATAAAGACAGATGAATTTTCAGTGAAGAGTATATGTTATTTGAATTTCTGCAAAAAGTAAAAGTCTTTGAAAATTAATTGCAGATAAAGTACAATCAGTATAAATTTTAATTACACTCAGAAAGACACATTGAACAACACAGTTTAAAGTATGTGAATCTTATGATTGAAAGAGAATCTAGATGATTTCAAGAACTTTGAAGACAAGTTAATACTGAGAATGAATCAAAAAATAAAAAGCTTTCTCAATGAAACTAAAAAACAAGAAGCTAGCAGCATCTCAAAGACAAGATAATAATCATTAAATATAAATTATAATCACAATCAACAAACATCAGATCAATGCATTGATGAATTTTAAAGTAAATAGCAACATTATGAGTTGCAGAATAGTCAATATGTTAAAATTAATAATACAGTGAGTGTGCTATTCATTTAACATATAAATGATCAATGAAGTCACTGAAAGAATCAAAGAGAAAATCTGTGTGAAGATTTCAATTCTTAAAAACTTACAAAAAATAACATTTGATGTTACAGAATCAATTAAATATGATGCAATGTTAAAAATGTCTTGACTGCACAGAAAGAATTGTAGAATTAACTGAGTTATAAAAGAAATATGTGCAGTTAAAAACACATACAAGATTCTTAAACAATCAAAGATGAGTTTATCAGAGCATAGATCATGAAATCATGAAATATTGCTATTGAATGAAAAGCAATTTAAGTAAATGTCATTGTACTCAATGAGCAAAAATCAACTCAAGAAAGTCAGAACTTATCATGATGAGAGTTTCAAGAGAGAATTCATAAAATCATCAAAGTCATCAACAGAATATTCAATTTTGTTTGTATCAAAGAAAAATGACAAAAAATAATTATATGCCAACTACAGACAACTCAACAAGATAACTCATTAGAACAATTATTTTTTACTGTTGATAGAAGAGTTGCAAGATCAGTTAAATAAGACTAAGTGATTCACAAACTTAAATCTTAAAAAGATCTACTACTGAGTCAGAATAAAAGAAGATAAAAAATGAAAAACAGCATTCTGAACACAATATGAACATTATAAGTATACAGTTATGTCATTTGAGTTAAAGAAGACTCAGTTATCTTTTAAAGATTAATTATTATTATTATTATTCTTACACTAAACTAGCTATGCTAAGCAGAACTTCTCTTCAGTTCATATCTTAGAAAATTTTACAAGAATGAAAATTTAAGCTCATAATGTTTCTTATATGAAAGTGAATTAAATGCAAAAGTTGAGTGAATAAGACATAAGATGAACAATTTCACTTTTAATCATAGAGAACACTGATCATAAACTGAAACTGATTTAGATGACTGTCACACACAATTTATTTGACAGTCTCATGAGTCAGCTCTTTGATAAATAAAAATTGTATAAATTCTCTTTTTCTTTCTTTCTGAATAATAAGCAGCTGTAAATTCTTTCTGATTTCACATGTCAGCAATATATGTTGTGAAATAGTTAACAGAGAAAATTTCACAAATCTTAATCTTGTAAAGAAAATAATTGTAATTAACATATTCTGTATGAAACTGAATTAATTCAGTTTTTCTTAGTTTCTGATGAAGTTGAAGAACTTTTTTAAAAAAAAATTCAATGACTTAATTCTCTCTTCTGATCTTCTTTTTCTGATTGATGTTATATCATCTTTGAGTTCATGCATTTTGTATAATTTCTTTCAAGCTGATTTTCTCTGTCAGTTTCATTGAAAAATAAGTGACTATTATAGTCATCATGAATCAACAGACTTTCTGTTTAATTCTTTTTTTGATAAGACTGTAAATTTTGTTTTTCATTTCTGCAAAGACTGTGCTCTTTATATAAGTGATATAAACTTGTATTTTATCATTTAAATATAGATTAAGAGAAAAAATGTAGATCTCAGTTTTCAAAGTGCTGATTGAAGTAGTCTGATAAGTGTTGACAATTATATGAAAACATTTGAACTGAGTGATTCTAATTGAACTGACAACTCTTTTTATGTGATGATTCTTGATAGATGTGTGTTAAACATGTACTTTATAAGTCATTGCTGATCAAATGACTGTTGTGTAGATCTGTTAAGATTGTATGAAAAAAGCTTCTTAAATAAATACTGTTATTCTGATTAGCACTTCTGTCTGTTTGATCATCTTGTTTTGAAGAATCTTGATATGAGTGATTCATTTTGAGTTTAAAATCAAATCAAATTTTTAAGACTCTCACACTTGAGAAAAAAATCAATTCATTGTTCTGAATTCATACAACTGTCTGTATGTTGAATCTGATTCTGACTTTGAAGAAGTGAATTATTTTATACTTATGAGAAGTAAATTTAGCTTTATGTTGTGTGATTCAGCTTTTATATTCTCTATGAATTCTTTTCAGTTTAATGCAATTAATCTCAGTGAACAGTCTGTACAAAAGAATGTTGATATTATCAGTGAAGTTAATTGTCAAAATTCTCTCTTTTAATCAACTACATCACTTCAGTAGATCTGCATTGTAAAATAAAAAGAGAATAGATGATAAAGAAGAACTCTGTAAAACTTTAATCTTCATAGAAAAGTAGTTTGTTTTCTGTTCTTATATAATCAATAAGATAGTTTGATTGTGAAGAAAGCTCTGAATTCATTATACAACTCAATAAAATATCTATCTTTTTTGCAAGTTGTTCAGAAGTTGAGTTGAATTCATTGTGTTAAAGATTTTTGTTATGTTCATTGACAGAAGAATGACAACATGCTTTTTACTGTTTCAGATTGTATAAATCTGACTTATCAACAGATTCAGTGTTGTTTCTGTAAATTGTTTTATTCTATATTTTATCTGACTTTTAGAAAGAAAATTGTTGTTTTTTATGATCTACTTAATTCATACAGTCAACAAAGTCTTTATAATCTTTATCACTGTGTTCAACAGAGCAATTAATCTTCATGATTTAACTTCTTTGTAGAATTGCTTTTCTGACTTGTGTAACACTATTGTATAAGTTTTCTTGTATTTCTCAGAAAGAAAGTCTAGCTTTTAACTTGTATTGATGAGATTGACTATTGCTTGAGCAAGTTTGAATTTCATTACTTTAAGAAAGCAATATGAAATGCTGTTGAGTTCTGAAACATTGTGAAACACTTTTGTACAAAGAATTGCAGAAATCTTTTTGACATTAATTGAGTCAGACATGAATATAGATTGAATAAAAATTTTCAAATCAATAAATCTGTTCTTCTGTAAAAATCAAAGTGCTTTGATATTTAAAATATTCTGAAGATTGACTGTCATCTTGAAATAAAATCTTTTTTTAAAAATCTCAGCTTTCTCATTCAGAATGTGAACTTCTTCATGTGTTATATAAATTGAAAAAACTGTTGCTGCAGAATTTAAATCTTTTTTTTTTATCTTGATCAAGACTCAAAACTCATTTTTTTCTGTTATCTCACTGATCACATTGCAGAAGTATATGATTTTTGTTTTTGTGATCAGATTTCTCTTAATTTTGTCTTTCATCTTAATTAACTTTCATGCTTCTTTCATATAAATTATTCTTGCTTATTGTCTTATTCTTCTTTCTTGTCTGACTATCTCATCAATTGTATTTATTCATCAGACTTCTTCTTAATTTAAGAACTTGTGTATAGAAACTGAGTTGTTGATTAATGACTCAATAAAGTTGACAAGATACTCTGTATATTGTACAATCTCAGTTTTTATTGACAAATTTCAATTTGTCTGAAGATGTTAAGTTTCAGTTAGTATGATTTCTTGATTCATCTTTTTTCAGCATTTCATCTTGTTTTGAGTGATTTGTACAATCTTAAAATTGAAAATCACTGAGATTGAAAGATAATCTGAGTCATAATTCATGTTCTTTTTAATAAAGCATTCTTTCAGCTGATCTACAAAAGTTTAACTGATAAAGATCAAATTTATTGTACTGAAGATATTCTGAACATGTTAGATGAAAATTTTTGATGTGATCAATAAAGAAAGATTATACAATGTGACTATCTCAACAAGAACTTCTTTTATGTTGTAAATACTTGAGTTGAAAAGTTCACTTCACAGTGAATAATGTAGATTGAAGTTTTCTAAAATGATGTATTCATTTTTTTTTTGTATGAGTGTTGACAGAAGAAAAATAAAAAAAAGATAGTCAGTGTTTGTGTGACTTTCTGAAGATTGTAAGTAAATGTTGTATATTTAGAGAGTTCTGTTATTTGTATAAAGACAGAGTATGTATAAGTTAGAAGTGAGAAAGTTTACTGATTAAATACTGAAATCAAGTCTTTTGTTAATCAGAAAGCAACTTTGTTGTGAAATTAAATTATGTTGTAAGATAAAAGAAGTGATCTTAAAGCTGTAGAATGTTGATGTGAAAGAATTTTATCAAAATATCTAAATTATCAAAATATTGTATAATCAAATTGTCTTATCAGTCAGAAAAGAAATCATCATCTTGTTCTTGCTTTTCTGTACATTATTTTGCAGAATGAATAGTTTATTTATTAATTTGTGACTGAGAAAATATTTCTGTGATTGTAAGATTTATATAATCAGCTATCAGTGTCTTAAATAATTTATTTCTTTTTCTTTTCAGAACTAAAAGAAAATTATTGTCACTGATTGTTGTGACTGAGCTTAAGAACTGAAAAGTGAAACTAATATCTTTATGAGAGAATATTCTGAATAAAATGTTCAGTGAAGTTCTGAGAGAAAGATCTTTGATTGAAATCTAAAAGTGTGTGAATTGTATAAAATAGATTTGTTTTACTTTCTTCACTTTCTTCACTCTTTTTAAACAATGTCTGATTTATACAAAATGATTTTTGTTTTTTTTTTACATAATGCACATCAGATCTTCAGAGAATTCTTTTTTTTAATGTAATTTTCAATTATGTGATTTGATGCTGCACAGAAGTCAGATTGTACAAATTTCTTGTAGTGCTTAATTGTGTGATTCTTGTACTGCTGACATTTGAAGCATTAAGTGACAATGCAGTTTTCAGAGAAGATCTTGCAATCATAAAGCTTAAAATTAAGAAGAAAATCATTTTGCAGAAGATAGTTTGTCTGTTCAGCTTTTGTTATCTTGATGTGAAGTAATTCAAAAAGATGTTCTCATACAATTATCTTTTTAAATCATTCTATTTGTAAAATCTTCACTTGTTTTTTAAGTTGTGAATTTTGTGTGTAAAAAGTCTTTATTGTCTTAACTTAATTTTTGTTGTTTATGAAGATGATTTAAATTCTCATGAATTATAATAATGTACTTCTGCTGCTTGATTCTGATGTTGAATTTAAAGATTTGTATAACTTTCTCTTTCTTTTCTCACATTATTTTGTTTTTTTTCTTCTCAAAAATGAAAATCACATCATCACTGAACAGATATCTTGCAGTCATCATTATTTTTGAGATTTCTATCTCTTTTTGTATCTCTTGTACAATATTCTGTTCTGTTCTTGTTCTTTGTATTTCTGTTTCTGTTTTTAATTTAATCATTATTTTTTGATATTTTTTCTGAAGCACTGATAAAACTCTTGTTTCAAGACTTTTAGAACTGACTGCTGCTGCTGAGTATGTTTGTAAGAGTGTGAGAACTTTGATGAAATCTCATATAATGTTTGTAAAATTCTTAATTTGCTTCTTGATCTTTTGAAGATCAGTATTTAAAGTGTTACTCTTTTTTTTTTGTGTCACAGTTCTGATCATTTCTCAGATCTTTTGCATCTTAATTAAATAATTATTAATTCATACAAAACAGTTTAGAGAGCTGATTGTCTCTGTAAAACTTTGAGAGTGATGAGAAGAGTGAACTTTTTATTTAAGTAAGATTTCACTGTGATGCATTTCTTCTGATTTCTCATCATCTTTCATCATTGTATGATTTTTCTTATGAGTTTGTATGAATTATTGTCTAAATATGACTTTAGATATAATATATGTTGTGTTAAAGATTAATTAATGATGCATTGAGAGAATATCTCAATAATTTTATGATCACATATCTCAACAATATTCTGATATATTCAGAAGATCTTGAGAAATACTGTGAACATGTGCACAAGATACTAATAAGACTCAATGAGTGAGTTCTGTACATGAAAAAGTTAAAAAGTAGATTTGAAATTAAGAAAATTAAGTTTTTAAACTATGTAATTTAATCTGAACAGATTAAGAAGAATTTAAAAAAGATAAAGACAGTTAAAAACTGATTTACATTAAAATGAATCAAGAAAGTACAGATCTTTCTAAAGTTAATGAACTATTATTGTTATGATTGTGTTCACACAATCTAACATTCACTCATATATTCACTTAGAACCTGATCTTGCAGTCAGGCAGATCTTTTGTCTTAGTGATTAAAAGATTCTTAACAAATAATAGCATCAACTGATCACTATCAGTGTCAAATTTCTAAGTGTGACACACCAAAATTGTGCAGCCTGATCAAGTCACAAATGCTGAAAGTTGCACTGAAGACTGCATTGAGAGTGCTAATTACACTTGAGTCTGCTGTCTGCACCTGCAACTTGCACTCATTTGTGACTTAAATCTGTCTTAAATGCATGTGCATTTGAGTCTGAATTGAGATCTATTAGTATGATGTTCTTGCTTAAGAATGAACACTTTTCTTGTTAAGACAGAGCAGTTGTTACAGTTGCATTCACACAATTTAACATTCACTCATATATTCACTTAGAACCTGATCTCACAGTCAGGCAGATCTTTTGTCTTAGTGGTTAGAAGATTCTTAACAATTATTGAAAGTTTGTACTTAACTATGCAAAGATTGCAAAATCACTAACATATTTAACACACAAAAGTGAAAAATAGCATTGAAATAAAGAGCAGAAGAATTTGTTTCATATATTAAAGAAAAGTTTTAGTGAAACAGCACATCTGAGAATACTCAATTCAGTATGTAAGAAGATACTGAAAATCAATGCTTCAAATTTTGCAGTAAACACATATCTATATTAAATCAAGAATGAACAACAGAAATTTATAATGTATCAATTTAGAAAACTATTAGAACTCAAGAAAAGATATGAGATTTATAATAAGAAACTTTTTACAATAGTGAAAGCACTACAAAACTGAAGATCTTATCTTACAAAAACAAACAAGTCAATTTAAATCTTTATGAATCACAGAAATCTGAAAAACTTCATAATAATAAAGCAACTCAATCAATGACAGATTTGTTGAACAGAACAGTTGACAGACTATGAATTTTAGATTTATTACAAGAAAAATAATGAAAATAGTAAAGCAAATGTCTTAAGCAGATAATCTGATCATGAAGATATACAAATGATATATGTTAAAATTTTGAGCAAAGATAACAAAGAAATTCTCATGAAAAATTTAACAGCAATATACAAGATAGAGCAAGCTCTCTTAACAGATAAAAAACTCATTAAAATATATCATTACAATAGAACTGAAAAATATCTAGAAGTTAAATGCACAGAAGATCTTGTACAAAGAAGATGCAATATTAATGATTTTAGAAATTGAGTCATCAAGATGATCACTATATACAATTTATGTTGAAGAAACAAAATCAATTAAGATAAATAATATGACAAAGTAATGCAACTAGATACATCAAATGCATTATGAAAGTCAGTTATCATGAACTTCATTATAAAGCTATCATTAAAGTGACTGTTGAGTCAGTCTGACCCTGACTCAACTCAGCTCAACTTTGATCTGATTCATGAGTCAGATCAAAATTTTAAGACTGACTTAACTTACAGATCAGATCAGATCAGAACTTCTGATCTGAATTGATTCACAAGTCAATATATATACTATATTTAGTTCTAGAGTCTTATTTTAAGCTTTATTTTGAGTTTTAATCTGAAGTTTTCATTAGAAATATGCATTAAATCTACTATATTTAGTATGTGTGAGTTGTCAAGACTGACTCAACTCAACTCTGACTTGACTCATGAATCAGATCAGAGTCAGAAATCTAGATTTGACTTGATTTGTAAGTTGAGTTGAGTCAGAAATTCTTGGTTCAACTCAACTCAATGGTCACTCTAGCTATTATCATCAAAGAATTCAGCATGAAAAGTGAAATTCAATAATATATTAATCATAGTGAACAGATTAATCAAGTACACAATATTCATTTTATTCAAAAAGACTGCAACAGCATCAGTATTGATGTATATTATACTGCAAGAATTAATTAACAATCATAAATTATTAAAGAAATTTATCATCAACAGAGACATACTGTTTACAAGCAAGTTTTGAGAAATACTCACAGCAGAACTTGAAATAAAGCAAAAGATGTTGATAACATATTATTTACAGATAAATGAACAAAGTAAATGAATGAATTAAACAGTGAAAATATACTTAAAACACTGTGTCAACAAAAGTCAGAACAACTGAGTACAACTGCTATTAACAATACAGTTTGTGTACAACAATATGAAGAATGAAATCACAGAAGAGACATCTTTCTATATGAATTATAATTATAACTTAAAGATATAACAAGATTCACAAATACATGAATTACAAAGTCAGAAAGCAATTCTGAATATTACTCAATTAAAAAAACTTCATCAAGATCTAACAAAATGAATTGAACAGCAGACAGAACAAATGATAAAGACAAAATTATTTGAGAAAGAAGAAAAGATATATTTAAGAATGAACAACATAAAAACTAAAAAAAGAAGCAAAAAGCTGAAAGACAAAAGCATTGAATTATTCAAGATTATATGAAACATAAAGAAATTAAGTTATGAGTTAAACTTACTCAAAGAAATAAGAATATACTCAGTATTTCATGCATTCATGCTACAACACTATGATCAGTTCATATCACTTTAAGTTATCAAAACATCTGTTAAACTCAACAAAGAATATAAAGTTAAAAACATTTTAAAGAAGAGAATGATTAATGAAAAACTCACTATCTCATGAAATAAAAAAAATACAATATCTCAGAAAACATCTGATAATCTAAAGAGAACTTACTTAACTGTGTGAAAACACTGAAGCAGTTTGAGAAAAAGATTCAGAGTTGACAAAGAAATCAGAACTCAATGATATAAAAAGAAAGTTAAGATTAAAAGAATCAGAAGAAGTTTCTTTCTCTGATTTGTTGTTATTATTATTAAACTTGAAAGCAACACATTGAACTTTGACAACAGCATAGAACTCATTTTGCTTTAAAGTCTTAAAGAAACATGATATTTTGCATTTAACTTGAAAAGATGTTCAGTCTGCTTCACATGTTTATTCATAGCTGCTTCAAACTTAACTTTTAGTCAAAGATGCACACAATTCAGAAAATCAAGAAAAATCAACACACAGAAATGATCACAGCAAGTATACTTGAAGTACTTTACATGATTAATCATCACTATACAAAGTAAAAAAAAGAAAAAACAATGATCACAGACAACAGAAGATGTAAGATTGAAGATTATGATGATTTTTGCAAGACAAAGATGATTATGCTGCTCATGAAAAGACATGATGATGTGAACAATAAATTTCATATATACTCTCACTTAAATAAACACTAGAGAACTAGCATCTAAAAGAAAAAAAAATAGTGTTACAATTATATCAGAATGAGAATAATCAGACTGACAACTATGTCTGAGAAGCATACAGAAACAAGATTATGTGATGACTCACTCAGCTCTATAAAGTCAAGAGTAACTCAGCAAGAAAATAGATTTGAAGAGAGTTTATTGACTCATTATGTCTTGTGTGAGCATGACAACTCAGTAGTATATAGTAGAATTGATTTCTCTATGAAATTAATCATGTTCAACTTCAATTACAATCTAAAAATTAGATCTACAAGTCTACTGCAGAAACTCTTATATTAATAAGTTAAAACTCTTAGTTCTAATATCAGAGAAATCTTTGATGAGAATATAATACACAATCAATATTGTCAAGTTCTTCTGTGAAGAAGCTTTGATCTTTTATTAACAATTGTTGTTTTCAAAAAAAACTTCAATCTTCATATCAACTTAATATATGAGTAAGCAATTGACATGACTTTCTGAAGTCTTCTGCTTTAATTCTTGAAGTTTTTATTATTGACTAATGCATTGAGCTCAATGAATAGAATATAAAATATTGATGTAAAAAGTGTCTGATGAAGCACAGTCAAATTAGATATTTTTAAATACTCTGACAAGAAGAACATAATTTTAAAGATGACAGCTAAGACTTGCAGATTGATCTGCAACATAAAGATCTTTATTGTAGATAAAGTTATATCTGAATAATGAATTAAAATCTTAATCAAATCATAGAGAAGTGAATACAACAGAAATGCTGCTTGTGTCATTAAATCTTGAAGAAAGATAATGAAAAGAAAATGTGTTGATGAAAGCTTAACTTAATATTAAACATTCTTTATATAATATAATGACTTCTCTAAATCTCTTAAGTCAAACTTGTAAGTATTACAGAAGTTGTCTTTAGCATCTTACATATAAAAGCAAAGAAAAAGACTCATTAGAAAAAGAATTTTCTGAATAAAATAAGAATAACTCTGTAAAATGTCAATCAGACTATCATACAAGATATGACAAGAGCTTATTGTGAGTTCATGATAGAAAAGACATATAGTGAGAAAATCATGAGTATTGCACAATATGACAAGCTCACAATAACAAACATCAATCATGTAATTGCAGCAGAATACCTCATAAATGTTTATAATGAAATTATATCATTCTTGTTTCAAAATCATAAACTCATCACTGTAGATCTTTTAAGCTTTATTAGTTGAACAGATTGACTGAAAAATCAATATAAAAGTGAAGTCTGACTTTAAAAGTGTGCAAAAATAGTTAAAAGCTGTCACAGAAACAACAATATTTCAGAAAAAACTTATTGAAGACTTTCTGATGAATTGAATAATATTAGTAGAAATTTTTCTTGTGAAAAAGCATTGTCTCAAGTTGTTCTCAGTTTTCACAAAAGACAATACTAACAAGCAAAAAAGCATCAGAGATCATTCAGAGATGTTGAAAGCTGATTTTTTGTAATGAAGTGTGAATATCAATGTTGACTTCTAGAGAAGAAAGAGTTAATATTTTGTATTTAAGTCATCAAAAAAATATTCTGATCTTTGTTATCTTGTTTGAATGCTTTGACTGATAATACTGTTTATTAAATTTGTTGAGTACTTTGTATGATTTTAGTAATGTAAGTCTTTAACAAACAGATTAACTTAATTTTTTGAGACTCAAAGAAATAAAACAAATAAGTTTGAGAATTTCACAGAAGAGTGTTATGAATTCATAGAGCTTGATAAGATTGAGACTCTGCAATAAGATGAGACTTTGTGAAAGTACTCAGCACTAGTTTTTAAGAGATCTGTATCTGAGTAAAATACTACTTTCTAAATAGTTTCATCAATCAATCAACACTTTATCATAGACTTAGAAATCACTCATATAAATTGATTCTAACAAAGAGTTATTTTTCTCAATTTCTGATAACTTTAAGAATAATGAGTTTACAGTTGAAGAAGAAAAACATAACACAAGTACATAATTTATTTCTGCATTCAATATAAGTGCAAAATATTTTGTTTCAAAGCTCTAATGAGACTGAAAGTGTAGAGAATAACTTTAAAAAAACAATATATTACTGTACAGATCTGTTAGCTTTAATTAATTAAGAGTGATCTTTATAAACAGACATATTCATGATTTATGCAGTGATCTATATAACTTTAATTTACTGCTGCATGATTCTGCAGAGATAAGTTCAGAAAAAAAGATCAAGAATAGAATTTGTTAGTTTTTCTGAATATGTCAAAAGTGAACATCACACTTTAGTTATGCTAATCATGAGTTATATTTCTAACACTTTTTCTAATTCACAATCATCAACAATGCACTTATATTGCTGAGATTCAGCTTCACACAGATAAAATTTGTGTGCACAATGTATGTCAAATCTACAATCTTTGAGCTTACTCTTCACACTCTGAACAGTCAATAGATGTATGAAATTAACTGTATTTTTTTGCAAGATTTTTTCACTGCACTAACTCAGACTCATAATCTGTCAAAAGTGAACATCACACTTTAGTCATACTAATCATGAGTTATATTTCTAACAGACAGTATAGATCTCAAGTTTAAGCAAGACTGAGTGAAAATTAGCAAATCTCAGTGACTATATGCAAACAATATTTAAATAAAAGTATCTCACAAATAATGAGCAAACAGAGACTCAGAAACATAATGAACAATTTGTTAACTTAACTGTTACTGAAGTACTTAAAGAAGAAGTCAGCAGTAAAAAAATGAACTGATATGTTATAGAGAAAAAATAAAGAATAAAATTGTTATGGTTGCACAGTTGTGGTGTGCAACCTGCACATTCACTTATACATTCACTTAGAATCTGATCTTGCAGTCAGGTAAGTCTTTTGTCTTAGTGAGCTAGTGAGATTCATTTGTGACAGAATGATAACATCAACTGACTGCTAGCAGTGTCAAAATTCTAAGTGTTGATCATCAAAAAAGAGCAATCTAACTGAGTCACAAGTGCTGAAGACTGCACAGAGATTGATTTAATTAGCTACTGCACCTGTATTTTGTACTCACTTGTGACTCAAATTCTTGCACAGTTGTGTGCATGTTCAAGTCTGAATTGAGATCTATTAGTATGGTGTTTTTGCTTGAGAATGAGTGTCTTTTCACAAAGACAGACAGTTGTTACAGTCATACAGTCATGATGTGCAATCTGCACATTCACTTATACATTTACTTAGAATCTGATCTCACAGTCAGGTGGGTCTTTTGTTTTAATGAGCTAGTGAGATTCATTTGTGACAAAAATGATGCATGCATTAAACAGAAAGACTTAATAAAAATATTGACTGAATTAAGAAACTCACATAGTAGTTAAAGCACTGATTCTATTTATATTCATTGCTCATATACAGAATGACACATGTAACACAGAGTACAGTAAAGATTTACAGAAGACTTTGCTTAATTTTGTGTTACTGAGACACTGATATATGTGTTATGTTTATTTTTTAAATGACTTCAAGTTGTCTCACACACTCTTAGTCTTTATCTCTTCATCAATTTATTACTGATATTGAAAGATAATAGAATACTTATGCTATACTATTGACTAACTGTCTATCTAGTGAAATGTACATCATTAACTTGACTGTGATCAATGTAAGTTGTAAAGATTGTCAGTTTGCATACTTTGTCATGTAAACTATATGAGTAATGAGCAATTTTTAACATTAATTTCAATTAAGACTATGAAAGCAGCTAGAACACTGCACTTCTTAACATTTTTACTTAATGATGCTGCATTTATTGACTTTCATTAACAGCAAATCTCAGTTGTTTAACAAAGTACTTAAAGATTCATTTAAATAAAAACTTATTTAATTCATCAGTCATTATGTCTTGACTAAATACAAAGTTCACATCAATCTGATTTCACTTGTGCAGATCACAAATATGATGATAAATCATGTTAATGTGCTTTAATCACTTATACACATATGTATTCTTAATCAGAGTTAAAACAATTTGATTGTCTTTTTTGAGCTGAAGAGATAAGACTGCTTAATGAACTTCATTTTTTTTGATGTTCACACAATATGAATTATCTTCAAAATACTTATTCATATTTATATCTTGCAGCATCTGTGTAAGTTAGATCTCAGTTTTTGCATATATTGACATAATCATGTATTCAGTCTCTGTAATTAAAATAATAATAGACTTTTATTTTTGACTTGTTCATAATACTGATTTATTTTCAAATATGTACACATGTTTCAGAATTAACTTTTGATCTTGTTTGTCTGATGTATAGTTGAAGTCAAAGTATTTAAATATAATTTGACTCTCACTGAGTCTATATACAATATCAAAATTGATGATTAATTTCACATATTGCAACAGTTTTTTAAACACATATTCATGATGTTCTGCAGAATCATTAAAATATTGACTTAATTAATTTAAAACAAAAATGATATTTAATTGAGTATGAATCACTGCATACATCAGACTTTCAATTACATATTGATACTGTTTTTGATCTATTTTTTAATTAGTTAAGTTAATGAAGTGAAGAACATCATATTTATTAAGTGAAATTGTTGTGATCTTATGCTTATTGAATTACATATAAAGATCTTTCAGCATCTTGTTTATATAATGAGTTTAATTCAGATGTAGAGTTTTTCTCTTGTGATTATGTGTGACTTGTATGTTAAGAATTTTCTGTGTCTTCTTCAAATTTTTAACTCTAAATATCTTTACAAGAACTTTCTTGAATTAGAGAACATGTGTTAAACTTATTAAAATTATAATCATATTATTTTCATAAAGAAGCAGCATGATTCTTTTGATGCTGTGAATGAGAAAATATAAATTAATATTGCTTTAATAAAAGTTTAACTTATACAAATTAATGATGCATCATTTATATCAGTTTTATGTGATTTACTTCAGATCATAAAAACTATACAATATATATAGTGCACAGTTAAATGCAACTTGAACTTCAGAAGAAACTGTTATGTAGATGATTTTTTTGAGAAATTTTTTGTGAAAATGTTGTTAATGTTTATCTGATGACATTCAAGATTCTTAAGAACAATAATGATAAGAAAGACTCAAAGAGTGTTAAATTTAACTGTAGATGTAAAGATATTCTTATAATTAATGTTTTATATTTGTGAAAAATCTCTCATCATAACTTTTGTCTTAAACTTGTTTAGAGATTCATCAGTGTTCAGTTTAAATTTGAATACTTATTTGTTGTTCACTATATTTGTTTTTTTTAATAACACAATCTTTTTTTATGTTTCATTGACTATCAGAGTCATCAATTCTGCATAAATAACATTTTTTTACATTTTTCTTCAAATTGAGTCTCTCACTGCTTCAACATAAATAACAAATGTGAAAATGTCAGATCTGATGTTCTCAGTGTTTTTCTTATTATCTGCAATGAATGTTGTAAATATCAGCATAACTTGTGATATCTTAATTATAAGTTTGTTGAAATCTTCATTGTCACTGTTTTATTTTTTCTTTGAAATCTCAACACACAAGAATGTTTTGACTTTCTCAGTTAAAATATTTGATACTTTGCTGACAGAAACTTCAATATGTAAAAACTACTTAATTTTACTCTGTTTATTTGTCTGTAATTTGTTTGAGTTGACTGCAGTTGATTTATTTATTATATAAATATCTGATGAAAATGTGTCAAAATTATCTGCAATTAACTTGAACTCTTTTTTGTTGTCTGAACTCATAAATCTAAGTCTGTAAATTTGTTCAGAAACAGTAGACAGAGTTGTAAATACTGTAAAATTCATGATAACTATATTCTTTTATAATTACTTAATTAATTTTTGTTCAGACAGAATGTTCAGTGTTTATCTTTGCAGTTTGAGATCAACACTGTGTAACATTCTAACCTGAGCTTTCTTAGATATGTAGAACTAAGAGTTTGTGCTTATTGATATAATGACTGATCTGAAATAATTTTGGTCTTTAACTCTTAGATAGTTACTTAAGTTGAACATGATTGTTTTCATAAGAAAAACAATTCTACTATATAGTGAGTTCACTTGCTGATCTTGCTGTTGAGCTCATCAAGATGACTTGTTTATGCAACTCATTGAGCTTGCTCATCAAGCTCATCATCAAGCATATTGAGATATCATGTAACTGCTGTCTAAATATTTCTCAGATATACATCTCTTGCATGCATGCATCAGTTCACTTCAAGCTCACTCTGACTTAATCATAACACTATTTTCTTCTTCTCAGACACTAATTCTCTAGAATCTATATAAGCAAGAATATTCACATCATTTGCTGTCAGCAACAATGCTTTCTAAAAATTTCAATCATCTAAGAATCACAAAGAAAATTCAGATCAGTGATGTGTCTGCTTTGTTTTCTTGTGACTATTGTGTTTGTTGCAACATCAATTGTTTTGTAATGAAATCTTGATCAAAATGTGATAAGTGTACTCATTGTAATCATTCATGTGTCAATGTATTGTGAAAGTCTCTCAATAGAACTTGTCTTTCACTTTGAAAGAAAATAAGTAAAGCAAACAGTGAACTGACAGTCAAGCACACTGAGCTTGCTGCACTCTCTTCAAAAGTCATATGTTTTCAGAAAACACTGAATCAAATGAATCACTGTGCTTTGCAAAAGATCAACTGTTTTGCTGCTGAACTTGATAGTGATAATGATGAGACTGAGAATGAAGATTCTCAAACAATGTTATAACTTGTCAACTCAATATTGTCATTCTTCTGAGCTAACATCAACTTCTTTTCTCAAAATGTTGAAGTGTTCTTGCATAGTTCTTAAAATTCTCTTTGAGTTTTCAGATACTTTCTGAGATGTTATAATCTTTTTATTTGATGAGATAGTGAGCTTCTTCATTAATCATTCTCTTTTTTAAAATGTTTTCAACTTCATATTCTTCTTTGAGTTTAACAGACATTTTGATGATTTGAAGTGATATGAACTGATTGCAATGCTGTAACATGAACACATGAAATATTGAGTGTATTCTCATTGACTTGAGTAAGTTTAGCTCATAGCTTAATTCTTTAATGTTTCATATGATCTTGAATGATTCAATGCTCTTATTTTTCAGCTTCTTGCTTTTTTTCTTAGTTTATATGTTGTTCATTCTTAGATATACTCTTTCTTCTTCTTCAAATGATTTTGTCTCTGTTGTTTATTCTGTTTGCTGTTTGATTTGTTTTGTTAGATCTTGATGCAGTTTCTTCATCTGAGTTATATTCAAAATTGCTTTTTGACTTCATGATTCATGTTCTTTGAGATCTCATCATATCTTTGAGTTGTAGTCATAATTCACATAGAAAGACATTTCTTCTGTGATTTTGTTTCTTGCATTGTATTATGTTTCAACTGAGATTCCTCGGTTATAGAGCTAGGGTTTTGTGCTTCTTGATATAAAGGTCCAAAGGTTCTAGATAAACAGTAGCTTTGTATTGCATAACTAGATGAGTTGAACACAATCAATTTCATAAGAAAATCAATTCTACTATATAGAAACGGGCACACTGACATGCTCAGTGTTTCAGTGTTCTGATGTGCTTTCAGGCACATGTTCATGAGAAAATGCTTGATGTTTTGTTGTTTCATGCTCAAGACTACACTACCTCAGGCATATTTCTCATTTCACTGTTTCTTTCTAGAGTATGACTGTAACACCATTTCTTTCCTCTCAGGCACTAGTTCTCTAGGATCTATTTAAGTGAGAGTATATATCAGCATTTGCTTGTCACATTCTGATGATGCATTTGAAATTCAAAAATTGACTTTGTCTCACTGATATCATATTTTGTAAAGAAAATCCTGCACTTGTCCCTTGTGATTGTTGTCTAGACATTGATCTCTCTTGTATCATGATGTTCTTTGATCTGTTGATGTTGTCTGACTTCTTTAAGTCTGCAAAGTGTGCTGAGTGTGTGTGTTGAGATTGTTTCTGTGTCAGCCTCTCTCTTGACTCTCTTGAGTCTGTTTGCTCTAAAACTGAAAATGAGCTTTTTCAGACTCTCAATGAGCAACTTCTCACACTTTTAACAAAAATTGCTAGATTGCAGAAAACCTTGAAACAGTCTGAAACTTGAATTGATACAAAAGCAAAGTGTCTCACTGAAAAGCTTGTTGATGATAATGATGGGACAGAGGATGAAAATTCTCAATCATTGTCACAACTCATTGACATGATGTCTTCATCCTTCTGAGCTAATCTCAACTTCTTTTCTCAAAATGTTGAAGCATTCTTGTGCAGTTCTTGAGATTCTTCTTGGGTTTTCAGGTATTCTCTGATGTATTGTATTCTTTTCATTTTATGAGATAGTGAGCTTTCTCACTAATCATTCTCTTCTCTAGAATGTTCTTGACTTCATATTCTTTGTTGAGTTCAACAGGTGTTTTCATGGTCTGAAGTGATATGGACTGATTGCAATGCTGTAGCATGAATGCATGAAATACTGAATGTATTCTCATTTTCTTGAGTAAGTCTAGCTCATAGCTCAACCTCTTGATGTTTCATATGATCTTGAATGATTCAATGCTCTTGTTTCTCAGCTTCTTGCTCTTTTCCTTTGTCTGTATATTATCTGTTCTTAGATATACTCTTTCTTTCTTTTTGAATGATTTTGCCTCTGTTGCTCATTTCATCTGCTGTTTAATTCACTTCATTAGATCTTGATGCAGTTTCTTCATTTGAGCAATGTTCAGAATCACTTTTTGACTCTGTGATCTGTGTTCTCTTGAATCTCATCATATCTTTGAGTTGTATTCATAGTTCACATAGAAAGATGTTTTTCTTGTGATCTTGTTTCTTGCATTGTTGTACACAAACTGTGCTGTTGACAACAGCCATACTCAGTTGTTCTGATTCTTGTTAATATAGTGTCTCAAGTATGTCTCTACTGTCTGATTCATCTGTTTGCTCTGTTCATTTGTCTGTGAATGATATGCTGTTGACATTTTGTGTTTTATTTTGAGTTCTGCTGTAAGTGTTTTTCAAAACTTGCTTGTAAACAGTCTATCTCTGTTGATGATAAATTCTTTTGGTAGTTCATGATTGCTAATCAATTCTTGTAGTATGGTGTACACCAATACTGGTGCTGTTGTGGTCTCTTTAAATGAAATGAACATTGTGTACTTGATTAATCTGTTCACTATAGTCAATATACTGTTGAATCTTATTTCTCATGCTGAATCTTTAGATGATGGTAACTTTGTGATGAAGTTCATGATAACTGATTTTCATGATGTGTTCAGTGTGTCTAGTTGTGTTACTTCATCATATTGTTTATCTTGATTGACTTTGTTTCTTTGACATGAATCACACACAGCAATCATCTTGATGATTTGATTTCTAAAATCACTAACATTGCATCTTCTTCACACTAAGTCTTCAGTGCATTTAACTCTCAGATGTTCTTCAGCTCAGCTGTAGTGACATATTCTGATGAGTTCTTTGTCTGTTAAGAGAGCTTGCTCTATCTTGTACATTGCTGCTAAGCTCTTTGTGAGAATTCTGTTGTTGTCTTTGCTCAGAATTTCAGTGTGTATTGTCTGTACATCTTCATGATCAGATTGTCTGCTCAAGACATCTGCTCTGTCATTCTCATTACTCTTCTTGTAATGAATTTGAAATTCATAATTTGTCAACTGCTCTGTTCAACAAACTTGTCATTGATTGAGTTGTTTTGTCATTGTGAAGTTTCTCAGATTCTTGTGATCAGTATAGATCTGAATTGACTTGCTTGTTTCTGCAAAATAAGATCTTCAGTCTTGCAGTGCTTTCACTATTGCAAGAAGTTTCTTGTCATGAACCTCATACCTTTTCTTGAATTCTGATAATTTTCTAAATTGATATGCTATGAGTCTCTGCTGCCCTTTCTCAATCTGATATAAGCATGTGTCTACTGTGAAATCTGAAGCATCAGTTTTCAGTGTCTTCTTGCATGCTGAATTGAGTATTCTCAGATGTGTTGTTTCACTAAGACTTTTCTTTAATACATGAAATGCATTCTTCTGCTTCTTATTTCAATGTCATTCTTTGCTCTTGTGTGTCAAATGCATTAGTGGTTTTGCAATTCTTGCATAATTCAGTATGAACTTTCAATAATAGTTTGTTAACTCTAGGAAGACCTGTACTTCCTTGATTCTCTTTGGTGTTGATCAGTCTCTGACTGCTTTCATTTTTCTTGAATTCTTCTTGATTTGTTCAGGTCAAATCACATAGTCTAGAAACTCAACTTTCTTGGTCTTGAATCTGCTTTTTGACTTTTTCATGTACAAGGCTCTCTCATTGAGCTTTGCTAATATCTTTTGCACATACTCACAGTGCTTCTCAAGGTCTTCTGAATATATCAGAATATTGTCAAGGTATGTGATCACAAAATCATTGAGGTATTCTCTCAATATGTCATTGATCAATCTCTGAAAGATGGCTGAGGTGTTCTTCAGCTCAAATGACATAATGATGTACTCATAATGTCTGTATCTTGTTCAGAATGCTGTTTTTCATTCTTCATCTTCTTTCATTCTGACTTGATAATAGGTGTTTCTCAGGTCTAAGTCTGTGAACTACTTAGTTTTGTTTAACTGATTTTGCAACTCTTCTATCAACAGTAGAAGATAACTATCTTGATGAGTTATCTTGTTGAGTTGTCTGTAGTCAACACACAGTCACTTTCTGTCATCTTTCTTTGATACAAACAGAATTGAATATTCTGCTGATGACTTTGATGATCTGATGAATTCTCTCTTTAGATTCTCATCAAGGTAAGTTCTAACTTTCTTGAGTTAGTTCTTGCTCATTGAGTATAACAGCATTCACTTAGATTGCTTTCTGTTCAATAGCAGTATCTTATGATCTCATAACTTATGCTCTGATAAGCTCATTTCTGACTGTTCAGGGATCTCATATGTGTCTTTGACTGCATATATTTCTTTTGTAACTCAATTGATTCATAAATTCTTTCTGTGCAATCAGAGCATTTCTAGTACTGCATCATATCTGATTAATTTCATAACATCAAATGTTATCTCTTGTGAATTTTCAAGAATTGAGGCTTCCACACAGATTTCCTCATTAATTCTTTTGATGACTTCATTTGCCATGTGTATGTTAGATGGACAGTGCGCTCACTGTGTCACTAATTCTAACATGTCAACTATTTGTTGATTCATAATATTACCATCTGCTTCAAAATCTACCAATGCATCAATCTGATGTTCATTAATCATGATCTTGATTCATATTTGATGACTATTGTCTTATTTCTGAGACACTGCTAGCTTCTTATTCTCTAGTCTTGTTGAGAAAGCTTTTCATTTTTTGACTTGTTCAGTTGTTTGACTTGTCTTCAAAGTTCTTGAAACCATCTTGGTTTCCTCTCAACCATAAGACTGACATACTCTAGACTGTACTGCTCAATGCATCTTTTCAGATGTAGTCAAGGTTCATACTGATCATACTTCATCTGCAACTGACTCTCAAAGACTCTTACTCTTTGCAGAAATTCAGGTGATATATATTCTTCACTGAAGATTCATTTGTCTTCATTCTGCATGATATATTCTTCAAGTAAGTGTATCTCAATCTTGTGACTCTTTGTCTTTCATATAAGAAATTTTGACAGTACTGCATTGTTGCTGTTGAGACATTCATCTTTAACAGCTATCATCAGCTCTTCTAGCTGGTCATATATCTTTTGTTCTTTTGCACTTGTGCACTGTGCTTCTCATTTTCAAGCTTGCATCTCTTGTTTGAGCTCTTCTTTCTTGAACTGAAGCTTTTCTTCTTTCAATGCTCATTGTTGATTCTCTGGGTGCTGGTATGCTGTCTTCAGCTTCATGTCAATTTCTCATTGGTTGACTTCTTCTTGATTCACATTCAAATTCAAGACAATTTAGATGCTATCACTGTAGTCTTCTTCTACCTGAATATCACAAGTATCAGTTTCTTCAATCTTGATCTCTAGAACACATAGTTCTTTTCTCATGATGTTGTCTGACCTAGATCATCTCATGATATTGTAAGTTTCTCACTTCTGATGTGGCTTCTTTGAGTAATATTTGACTTCATTCTTGCTGCTCATGTGGGTTCAACACATGTCATCATAGCAAGTCATTCAACTAAGATCATCATGCACTACTTTCTTAGTTACAATCACAGCTTTCTTTCTTTCTCTCTTGGGCTTTTTGCAATTCTGTGCAAGGTGTTCAGTAATATCACAGTTGTAGCACTTTCACATTTCTCAGTAGCTTGAAGACTTTTCTCTTGAGAATCATTTCTTTTCTTGTGATGCTTCTTTCAACCTTTGCACTGAAGGTTGATCTCACTTCATTGTGTTGAGATTCATGAGATTTGAGTAATGTTGTCTTTGATTGCCCCTATCAGCTCAACCTGTCTATTCTTGGTGTCAGTAGTCTCTTTTTTTCATCTGTCACTCTCATTGATGACCATCTATTGTGATTGTCTTGTTGATAAGTTCTTGCAGATCATCTGGCCTGTCACTTTGTGCAATCTTGTTCTTGATAGATTCTTTCAAGTCTCAATAGTAAGTCAATGCTAACTGATCTGAGTTTCATTGCATAAGCACCACAATTCATTGAAACTCTGCCACATACTTGACTGCAAATTCTTCTTGCTGTAACATGTGAATCTTCTGTTTCACCACACATTTCTCATCAATCATCTCAAAGGTTCTTCTTAACTCTTCTTTGAACTGCATTCAGTTCTCTATGCAAGATGTATCTCATTCTTGATTGAGAATGCTCTTGACCATGAACTTGTTGAGCTGTGATTCAATTCAATCAAATGTCATGTTCTTCATGTAGGATGTTGTGAACAAGACTCTGTTGATGTTGCTTTCAAACTTTCTCTGATTGAAGTTGACATACAGATTAATTTGGGCAAGAAATTGTCTCAGATTTCATTGATCTTCTGTAAAGTTCTCTGGAGTCTTGACTTTGAGTACTTTATGATCAATGTTGACTATCTTCATCAGTTCAGTACTCTGTGACACACCATCTGAGATTGATTCTTTGGATGACATTCTTTATATTGTGAGGATGTTCAAAGTGTTACATCTCAACTGAGATTCCTCAGTTATAGAGCTAGAATTTTGTGCTTCTTGATATAAAGATCCAAAGGTTTTAGGTAAACAGTAGCTTTGTATTGCATAACTAGATGAGTTGAACACAATTGATTTCATAAGAAAATCAATTCTACTATATAGAAACAGACACACTGGCACACCCAGTGTTTCAGTGTTCTGATGTGCTCTCAGGCACATGTTCACAAGAGAATGCTTGGTGTTTTGTCATTTCATGCTTGAGACTACACTACCTCAGACATACCCCTTGTTCCACTGTTTCTTTCTAGAGTATGGCTGTAACATATTGTTGTACACAAACTGTGCTGTTGATAACAGTCATACTCAGTTGTTTTAACTCTTGTTGACATAGTGTCTCAAGTACATCTTTACTGTCTGATTCATTTGTTTGCTTTGTCTGTTCATTTGTGAATGATATGTTGTCAACATTTTGTGTTTTATTCTGAATTCTGCTGTGAGTGTTTTTCAAAACTTGCTTGTAAACAGCTTGTCTCTGTTGATAATAAATTCTTTTGATATTCTGTAATTATTAATCAATTCTTGCAGTATGATGTACATCAATACTGATGCTGTCACAGTTTCTTTAAATGAAATGAACATCATGTACTTGATCAATCTGTTCACTATGATCAATATGCTATTGAATTTCACTTTTTATGCTGAATTCTTTAACAATGATAGCTTCATAATGAAGTTCATAATAACTGACTTTCATAACATATCTGATGCATTTAATTGCATTACTTTGTTGTATTATCTATTTCAGCTGATCTTATTTCTTCAGCACAAGTTATATACAGCAATTATTCTGATGATTTGATTTTTTAAATTGCTAATGTTGTGTCTTCTTTGCACTAGATTCTCAGTGTGCTTGATTTCTAGATATTCATCAACTCTGTTGTAGTAACACATCTTAATGAGTTCTTTGTCTGTCAAGAGAGCTTGCTCTATTTTGTACATTGTTGCTAAGCTTTTTGTGAGAACTTATTTGTTGTCTTTGCTCAGAATTTCAGTGTGTATTATCTGTACATCTTCATGATTGAGTTGTTTACTTAAGATATCTGCTTCACTATTCTCATTATTTTTCTTGTAATGAATTTGAAATTTATAATCTGCTAATTGCTCTGCTCAATGAATCTGTTGTTGATTGAGTTACTTTGTTGTTGCAAAGTTTCTCAGATTCTTGTGATCTGTATAAATCTGAATTGATTTGTTTGTCTCTGCAAGATAAGATCTTCAATCTTGTAGCACTTTTACTATTGTGAGAAGTTTCTTGTTGTGAATCTCATATCTTTTCTTGAGTTCTGATAGTTTTCTAAATTGATATGCTATGAATCTCTGTTGTTCATTCTCAATCTAATATAAGCATGCTTTTACTGCAAAATCTGAAGCATCAGTTTTCAGTGATTTCTCACATGCTGAATTGAGTATTCTCAGATGTGTTGTTCTGTTAAAACTTTTTTTTAATATGTGAAACACATTTTTCTGCTCTTGATCTCAATGTTATTCTTCACTTTTGTGTGTTAAATGCATTAGTGATTTCACAATTCTTGCATAGCTTGATACAAACTTTCAGTAATAGTTTGTTAACTCTAGAAAGACTTGCACTTTTTTGATTCATTTTAATGTTAATCAGTTTCTGACTGCTTCTGTCTTTTTTGAATTTTTCTTGATTTGTTCAGATCAAATCACATAGTCTAGAAACTCAACTTTCTTGATCTTGAATTTGCTTTTTGACTTTTTCACATATAAAGCTTTCTCATTGAGCTTCACTAATATCTTGCACACATGTCTGCAGTGCTTCTCAAGATTTTCTGAGTATATCAGAATATCATTAAGATATGTGATTACAAAATTATTGAGATATTCTCTTAATATATTGTTGATTAGTCTCTGAAAGATGACTGATGCATTTTTTAATTTAAATAACATAACAGTGTATTCATAGTGTCTGTATCTTGTTCAGAATGCTGTCTTTCATTCTTTATCTTCTTTCATTTTAACTTGATAATAGACATTCTTAAGATCTAAGCTCATGAATTACTTAGTCTTGTTTAATTAATCTTGCAACTCTTCTATTAAGAATAGAGAATAACTGTCTCAATGAGTTATTTTATTGAGTTGTCTGTAATCAACACATAGTTATTTCTTGTCATTCTTCTTTGACATGAACAGAATCAGATATTCTGTTGATGACTTTGATAATTTTATGAATTCTCTCTTTAGATTCTCATCAAGATAAGTTTTAACTTTCTTGAGTTGATTTTCACTCATTGAGTACAATGACATTCACTTAGATTGTTTTTCATTCAATAGCAGTATTTCATGATCTCATGACTTATACTCTGATAAACTCATTTCTGATTGTTCAGAAATCTTATATGTGTCTTTAATTGCATATATTTCTTTCATAACTCAATCAATTTTCAGATTTCTTTCACACAATCAAAGCATCTCTAGCACTGCATTGTATCTGATCAATTTCATAACATTGAACATTATTTCTTGTGAATTTTCAAGAATTGAGACTTTCACACAGATTTTCTCATCAATTCTTTTGATGACTTCATTTGTTATTTGTATGTTGAATAAACAGTGCACTTACTGTGTCTCTAATTCTAACATGTTGACTGTTTTTCAATTCATAATGTTATTGTCTGCTTCAGAATTCATCAATGTGTTGATATGATGTTCATTGATTATGATCTTGATTTATACTCAATGATCATTGTCTTATCTTTGAGATGCTGCTAGCTTCTTATTCTCTAGTTTTGTTAAGAAAGCTTTTTATTTTTTGACTCACTTAATTGTTTAACTTGTCTTCAAAGTTCTTGAAATCACTTTGATTCTCTTTCAACCATAAGATTCATATACTTTAGACTATACTGCTCAATGTGTCTTTCTGAGTGTAGTTGAGATTCATACTGATTATACTTCATCTGCAACTGACTTTCAAAGACTTTTACTCTTTACAGAAATTCAGATGATATATATTCTTCACTGAAGATTGTTCTGTCTTTATTTCACATGATGTATTCTTCAGATAAGCATATCTCAATCTTGTGACTCTTCATTCTTCAAACAAGAAATTCTGATAATACTGCATCATTACTGCTGAGATATTCATCTTTAACAGTTGTCATCAGCTCTTCTAGCTAATCATATGTCTTTCATTCTTTTGCACTCTTGCATTGCACTTTTTATTTTTAAGCTTGCATTTCTTGCTCAAGCTCTTGCTTCTCAAATTGAAGCTTTTCTTTCTTCAACACTCAACATTGATTCTCAGAATGCTGATATGCTGTCTTCAGTTTTATATTGACTTTTTATTTGTTGATTTCTTTCTGATTTGCATTCAAATTCAGTGCTTGTCAGATGCTATCATTATAGTCTTTTTCTTTCTGAATTTCTTGAGTATCAATTTCTTTGATCTCAACATCAAGAACATCTTTCTTGACATGTTTTTTTGCAAGAATAGCTAATTCTTTCTCATAGTTTAACTGATTCATTGTGTTTTGTCTGTTTCTAATGTCTTTGTTGTACAGTTTCTGAGAATATCATTTAGCTTTATCTTTTGCACTCATGTGTATTCTGCACATATCATTGTAGCAGACTGTTCAGTTGAGAGCATTGTGCACTATGTGTGTATTCTTCTTGACTGTCACTGCAATATTTTTTTTTTTCATTCAAGATCTGTTACATTCTCAGACAAGATGTTCAGATTTTCTGCAGTTGTAATACATTCATATTTCATTTTGTGATGTCATCTGAGACTTAGTGAATCACTCTGACTAACATTCATGCTCTGTTCATCTAGTCTTTTATGACTTTTGATGACACTTCTTAATTGCATTGAAATTCATAAAGTCTGTTCTTCTATGTCTTATTGATAAAACATATTGCTTAACTCACAGTCAGAAGCTTTCTTCTTGATTTTTTATCATAAATAACATTTAATATTTTTTCTGTTTCATCTGTTGTTCTTACTGACAACTATCAATATTAATACTTAGATCAATCATTCTCTGAAAATTGTCTGATTGTTTTGCTCAGACTATCTTGTCTTTGATAAACTTTCTCAACTCACAATAGTATTGATAGATAAGTGCTTCATTATTTTATCTGATAAGTGCTGCTAATCACTGAAACTCTGTGACATATATTGTCACTAATTCACTCTGTTACAAGATGTAAACTCATTTCTCTGCTGCTCTCTCTTCATCAATTACTCTGAAGACTTTTCTTAGTTTCTTTTTAAACTGTGTATAGTCATTGAACATAGACTTCATGTCTGCATTGCATTCTTTGTATTTTTTCTCTAGAAACTCATGCAGCTTAAAGTTAACTCAGTTAAAAACTGCATTCACAAGATAGATCATCACAAACAATATCTTCTCTTGATTGATCTGAAACTTCAGTTGATTGAATTCAATATACAGGTTGAGCTTCATCACAAAAACTCACAGTTTTTCTCATTCTTCACTCAAAATATTCAGTATCTGTATCTTAGATGCACTCAACAATAATTGTATTACTTGAACTGACATCATCACTGATTGTGTCATCATTCTATCTGAAGTAAATAGTAGAGATGAATTTGTCTGAACTTGTTTTAAAAATGAGATTAAGATGTTCTTTTGTGTGTCAGACATCATACTCATTATATTGTAAGAATATTTAAAGTGTAACATTCTAACCTAAGCTTTCTCAGATATGTAGAACTAAGAATTTGTGCTTATTAATATAATGACTGATCTGAAATGATTTTGGTCTTTAACTTTTAGATAGTTACTTAAGTTAAATATGATTGTTTTCATAAGAAAAACAATTCTACTATATAGTGAGTTCACTTGTTGATCTTGTTGTTGAGCTTGTCAAGATGACTCATTCATGCAACTCATTGAGCTTGCTTGTCAAGCTCACCATCAAGCATATTGAGATGTCATGTGACTACTGTCTAAATATTTTTCAAATATATGTTTCTTGCACACACACCAGTTTGTCTCAAGCTCACTCTGACTTAATCATAACACACTGTTTCTTTTCTCATTCTTAATCAACTTTACAGCATAACTCTTAATGATTCACTTAAGATCTAAAACTCAAAACAGATATTGCTTTGTGATTTTATTTATATAATTTATGAAAATTTTTATTCATTCTTAATTCATGAACTTGTTCTGTCTATTCTTCAACAACAATTTGAAGTCAATATAGAAGTAGCACTTGCAATCTCAGATATAAATGTAATCAATAAATAATTGCACATCAATGAAGATCTTTTTCAAAGTTATTTGTCTGTCATTGATCAAGAAATTAATTATTGTTCAGTTGCAAAAATGAATATTTATTCACACTGTCTCAGCTCAGAACTTGTAATGTTTTAATCAGAGATTTCTTTGATATGTAGAGTTAAGAGTTTATGCTTATTGATATAATGACTGGTCTGAAATGGTTCTGGTCTTTAACTCTTAAATGATTACTTAAGTTGAACATGATTGTTTTTATAAGAGAAATGATTCTACTATATAGTGAGCCTGCTTGTTGGTCTCATTGTTGAGCTCATCAAGATGACTTGCTCATGCAACTCATCAAGCTTGCTCACCAAGCTCACCATCAAGCATGTCAAGATGTCACATAACTGCTGTCTAAACATTTCCTGAATATACACTTCTTCTGTGTATGCATCAGTTTGCTTTAAGTCTGTTCTGACTTGATCATAACACTATTTTTTTCTTCTCAGGTGCTAGTTTTCTAGAGTTTATATAAGTGAGAGTATTCACATCATTCATCATCAGCAACAATGCTTTCTAAAAATTTCAATTGTCTAAGAATTGCAAAGAAAATCCAGATCAGTGGTGTGCTTGCTCTGTTCTCTTGTGACTATTGTGCTTGTTGTGACATTGACTGTTTTGTAATGAAATCTTGATCAAAGTGTGACAAATGCACTCATTGTGATCACTCATGTGTCAGTGTGTTGTAAAAGTCTCTCAATAGAACTCATCTTTTGCTTCAAAAGAAAATAAGTAAAGCAAACAGTGAATTGACAGCCAAGCACACTGAACTTACTGCACTTTTCTCAAAAGTTGTGCATCTTCAGAAAACACTGAATCAAACAGACTGTCATGCTTCACAGAAGACTGACTGTCTTGCTGCTGAACTTGATAGTGATAATGATGAAACTGAGAATGAAGATTTTCAAACAATGTTGTAACTTGTCAACTCAATGTTGTCATTCTTCTGAGCTAATATCAACTTCTTTTCTCAAAACATTGAAGTGTTCTCACACAGTTCTTGAGATTCTCTTTGAGTTCTCAGATACTTTCTGAGATGTTATAATCTTTTCATTTCATGAGATAGTGAACTTTCTCACTAATCATTCTCTTTTCTAGAATGTTCTCAATTTCATATTCTTTGTCAGATTTGACAGATGTTTCTGTGACTTGAAGTGATATGAACTGATTGCAGTGCTGTAGCATGAATGCATGAAATACTGAGTGTATTCTCATTTTCTTGAGTAAGTCTAGTTTGTAGCTTAACCCCTTGATGTTTCATTTGATTCTGAATGATTCAATGCTCTTGTTTTTTAGCTTTTTGCTTCTTTTCTTAGTTCATATGTTGTTCATTTTTAGATATATCTTCTCTTCTTTCTTGAATAATTTTGTCTCTGTTGCTTGTTCTGTCTGTTGTTCAATTTGCTTTACTAAGTCTTGATGCAGTTTCTTCATCTGAGTGATGTTTAAAATCACTTTTTGACTCTGTGATTCATGTTCTTTGAAATCTCATCATATCTCTGAGTTATAGTCATAGTTCACATAGAAAGACATTTCTTCTGTGATTTTGTTTCTTGTGTTGTTGTATGCAAACTGTGTCATTGATAACAGTTGTACTCAGTTATTCTGATTCTCATTGACATAGTGTTTTAAGTATGTTTTTACTGTCTGATTCATTCATTTGCTTTGCTCATCTGTCTGTGAATAATATGCTGTTGACATCTTGTGTTTTATTCTGAGTTCTGCTGTAAGCATTTCTCAAAACTTGCTTGTAAACAGCTTGTCTCTGTCAGTGATAAACTCTTTTAATAGTTCATGATTGCTAATCAATTTCTGCAGTATGATCTGTGTCAATATTGGTGTTGTTGTGGTTTCTTTAAATGAAATGAACATTGTATACTTGGTCAATCTATTTACTATCATCAATATACTGTTGAATCTCACCCCCCATGCTGAATCCTTTGACAATGATAGTTTCATAATGAAATTCATGGTAACTGACTTTCATGATGCATTTGATGCATCTAGTTGTGTTACTTCATCATACTGTCTGTCTTGATTGATCTTGTTTTTTTGACATGAATTGCACACAGTGATCATTTCAGTGATTCAATTTCTAAAATTGCTAATATTGCATCTTCTTCACACTAGATCTTTGATACATTTAACTTCTAGATGTTCTTTGACTCTGTTGTAGTGACACATTCTTATGAGTTCTTTGTCTGTCAAGAAAGCTTGCTTTATCTTGTACATTGCTGCTAAATCTTTTGTAAGAATTTTCTTGTTGTCTTTGCTCAGAATTTCAGCATATACTGTTTGTACATCTTCATAGTCAAATCACCTGCTCAAGACATCTGCTTCACTGTTCTCATTACTTTTCTTGTAATGAATCTGAAATTCATAATCTGTCAACTGCTCTGTTCAACAAATCTGTTGTTAGTTGAGTTGTTTTGTTGTTGCAAAGTTTCTCAGATTCTTGTGATCAGTATAGATCTGAATTGACTTGCTTGTTTCTGCAAGATAAGATCTTCAGTTCTGCAATGCTTTCACTATTGTGAGAAGTTTCTTGTCATGAATCTCATATCTTTTCTCAGTTTCTGATAGTTTTCTAAATCAGTATGCTATGAGTCTCTGTTGCTCTTTCTTGATCTGATATAGACATGCTTTTATTATAAAATCTGAAGTGTCAGTTTTCAGTGTCTTCTTGCATGCTGAATTGAGTATTCTCAGATGTGCTGTTTCACTAAGACTTTTCTTTAATATGTAGAATGCATTCTTCTGCTCTTCATCTCAATGCTATTTTTTGTTCTTGTGTGTCAAGTGTGTCAGTGGTTTCACAATTCTTGTATAGTTTGGTACAAACTTTCAATAATAGTTCATTAATTCTAGAAAGACTTGTACTTTCTTGATCTGTTTCAGTGTTGACTAGTTTCTGACTGCTTTCATTTTCTGTGAATTCTTTTTGATTTGTTCAGATTGAATCACATAGTCTAGAAACTTAACTTTCTTGATTTCAAACCTGCTTTTTGACTTTTTCACATACAGAACTCTCTCATTGAGTCTTGTCAGTATCTTGTGCACATACTTGTGATGCTCTTCAAGATCTTCTGAATATATCAGAATGTTGTTAAGATATGTGATCACAAAATCATTGAGATACTCTCTCAACATATCATTGATCAGTCTCTGAAAGATGACTGAAGCATTTTTCAGTCTGAATGACATAATGATGTACTCATAGTGTTTATATCTTGTTCAGAATGTTGTTTTTCATTCTTTATCTTCTTTCATTCTAACTTGATAATAGGTGTTCTTAAGATCTAAGCTCATGAACTACTTGATCTTTTCTAACTGATCTTGCAACTCTTCTATCAATAGTAGAAGATAACTGTTCTGATGCATTATCTCATTGAGTTGTTTATAATTGACACATAGTCACTTTCTGCCATTCTTTTTTGACACAAACAGAATTGAATATTCTACTGATGATTTTGATGATCTGATGAATTCTCTCTTCAGATTCTCATCAAGATATGTTTTAACTTTCTTGAGTTGGTTCTTGCTCATTGAGTACAATAGCATTCACTTAGGTTGCTTCTCATTCTGTAGCAGTATTTCATGATTTTATGACTTATGCTCTGATAAGCTCATTTTTGGTTGTTCAGAGATCTTGTATGTGTCTTTGACTGTGTATATCTCTTTTGTGACTCAATCAATTCATAAGTTTTTTCTGCATAATCAGAGCATTTCTAGTACTGCATCATATCTGATTGATTTCATAATGTTGAACATTATCTCTTGTGAGTTTTCAAGAATTGAGACTTTCACACAGATTTTCTCATCAATTCTTTCAATGACTTTATTCACCATTCATATGTAGAATGAACAGTGCACTCACTGTGTCTCTAATTCTAACATATTGATTATTTTTTGATTTATAATATTACTGTCTGCTTCAGAATCCATCAATGTGTTGATTTGATGTTCATTAATTATGATCTTGATTCATATTCAATGATCATTGTTTTGTTTTTGAGACACCACTAGCTTCTTATTCTCTAGTCTTGTTGAGAGAGCTCTTTGTTTTTTGACTTCTTTGATCATTCAGCTCATCTTCAAAGTTCTTAAAATTATTTTGGTTTTCTTCTGATCATAAGATTCACATACTTTAGGCTGTGCTGCTCAATGTGTTTTTTTGAGTGTAGTTGAGATTCATACTGATCATATTTCATCTGCAACTGACTCTCTATGACTCTCACTCTTTGCAGAAATTTAAGTGATATATACTCTTCACTGAAGATTCATCTATCTTCATTCTGTGTGGTATATTCTTCAGATAAGTGTGTCTCTATCTTGTGACTTTTTGTTTTTCACACAAGAGATCTTGATATTGGTTCTTGTGTAATTGTTTGAATCTCTCTCATTACTTTGTCAAATCTTTTGCATATCTTTGCTTTCTGTTCTTGAGTCTCTTGCTTATTCTCTTGCATCATCTTGCAGTTTGATGTCATTTCTTTCTGAGCACTTAGGTTTCTTTTGATCTTGATTCAATATTTTCTTGAGAGTTCTGTCTCAGCATTGTTCAAACTTTCTTCTGCAAGTTCATCACTGTCAGAAAATATTCATGATTTATCAATCTGAGATTCATGATCATCAGTCTCTTCAATGTCATCTTCAAGAGTATTGTTTTCTTTCTCAGCATCAAGAACTCTTTTCTTGATAAGGGTAGCTAATTCTTTCTCATAGTTTGATTGACTTGTTGTGTCATATTCATTTCTCACATCTTTGCATGATTTCTGAGAATACCATTTGACTTCATCTTTTGTGCTCATGTGTACTCTGCACATGTCATTGTAACAGACTGTTCAGCTGAGAACATTGTGCACTACACATGTATTCTTCTTGACTATCACTGCAATATTTTTTCTTTTCATTCAAGACCTGTTGCATTCTCAGACAAGATGTTCAGATTTTCTGCAGTTGTAATACATTCACATTTCACTTTGCAGTGTTATCTGAGACTTATTGAATTGCTCTGTCTGACATTCAGACTTTACTTATTTAGTCTTTTATGACTTCTGACAGCACTTCTTGATTGCATTGAGATTCATAGAGTTTGTCTCTCTATATCTTATCAATGAAACATATCACTTTGTTCACAGTCAGAAGCTTTCTTCTTGATCTTCTATCATAGATAACATTCAATATTTTTTTTGTTTCATCTGTTGTTTTCACTGACAACTATCAATATTGATGCTCAGATTGATCATTCTCTGAAGATTGTCTGATTGTTTTGCTTGAACTATCTTGTCTTTGATGAACTTTCTCAACTTACAATAATACTGGTAAATGAGTGCTTCATCATTTCATCTAGTGAGTGTCACTAACTGCTGAAACTCTATGGTGTATACTGCTGCTGATTCACTTTGTCACAAGATGTGAACTCATTTCTCTGCTGCTCTCTCTTCATCAATTACTCTGAAGACTTTCTTAAGTTTCTTTTTGAACTTGCTGAAGTTGTTGAACATGAACTTCACATTGACATTATGCTTGTTGTAATTCTTTTCTAGAAATTTGTGTAACTTAGAGTCAATTCAATCAAAGACTGCATTCACTAGATAGATTGTCACAAACAATGTCTTCTTCTGATCAGTTTGAAACTTTGATTGATTGAATTCAATATACAGGTTGAGCTTAGTCACAAAGACTCACAGCTTTTCTCATTCTTCATCAAAGATATTGAGTATCTGAATCTTTGATGCATTCACAGATAGTTGTATTATCTGAGCTGACATCACTAATTGTGTTGCTGTTCTATCTGAAGTAGATGATAGAGATGAATTCACTTGAGCTTGTTTCAAGAACAAGATTGAGACATTCTTCTGTGTGTCAGACATCATACTTGCTATATTGTAAGAGTGTTCAAAGTGTAACATTCTAATCAGAGATTTCTTCAATATGTAGAGCTAAGAGTTTATGCTTATTGATATAACAGCTGGTCTGAAATGGTTCTGGTCTTTAACTCTTAGATGATTACTTAAGTTGAACATGATTGTTTTCATAAGAAAAACAATTCTACTATATAGTGAGTCTGCTTGCTGACCTCACCATTGAGCTTGTCAAGATGGCTTGCTCATGCAATCTGTTGAGCTTGCTCATCAAGCTCACCATTAAGCATGTCAAGATGTCACATGACTGCTGTCTAAACATTCTCTGAATATATACTTCTTCTGTGTACACATCAGTTTGTTTTAAGTTCATTCTGACTTGATTGTAACAGAACTTTATTGAAAATTCTGTTTTTTTAATCATAATATACACTGAATTCTCAGTGATACAGATAACTTTTTTGACAATATTATTCTGAATAAATATATAGAGCACAGTGTATTGCAGTGTAATATTAAAAAATTTGCATCAGTCATTCAGAATTAATCTTAGCTCAGTAACATTGTTACTCTGTACAGTAAGTATTTTTATATTAGTTTAAAGTTCAATTTTTAATTGTTACTCTTGCAGTTTCTGTAAAACATTATCACATTACTTTAGCAGTATTATTTATGTCTTTCAAAAATAATTGTTCACAATCTTCAGAAAGTACTGATGTTTGATAAATGATAAAAATAAGAAATTATATATATCAATAAAAATCAGAACAAAAATATTGATCTTATGTTTACTTATAGTGTGTTTTTACTGATTAACAAACTTAATGAGAGCACAGATTTTACAGACATTCTTTTTGTTCTTAACAATGAAGATTGACTTTTTTAGAGTTGTGATCTTGTGAAAATCACAAAGCTTTGTGCTATTAAGATGAGCAAATCATTAATGTTACAGTCTGTAGATCTTAATTCTCTCATCTGCATTATTAACTTAATTATGATTAATATGAGTCTGATTCTGTAAACTAATATTAATAATACTTAAAATCTTAATTATTACAGAAAACTCATAGATCTAAGTTTGCAAGTTCACATTCTGTACTGTGATTAAAAGAGTAATTTTTGAGTTGAATGATGCATGTATGACAGACATTAAGATAAATTCATTTAGACTCTTTGCAATATGTTTGATTATATAAACATCATCTTACTCAAACACTTTTATCATAATCTTATCATGCTTATTCTACATGTAGAGATTATATTGATCAAAATTTTCATGCAGTTTCATCTTACACATTTACTTTTCTGACAGAAGGTTGACTTTAAGTTTAAACATATAAAGTGTCAAGTTTAAACTCACAAAATTTTCAGATTCATCTTGCATGATTATTACTTCATAGTAGTGAGATTATAAATGTTTTCTCTCAACTTTGATTCATCAGTGCTGTGTGTATATCAAGAAATTACTAAAAAGTTGAAGTTAATCAGTTATGTGTGTCAAGACTTCAAAATCTGCAACTCATTTCAAACTGAGTATCTTACTGACAGCTTTTTTAAACAGAGTAATAATCTTCTTCTCTTGCTTTGTGTTTTTTTCAGTGTCAAAGTTCAAGAAAGTTAAATAGCTTTCTGTCTTAATCTCTGTCTCTGCATTAAAGACTTTATACTTTTTTTTTTGTGTTTAAATTTCATCTTGACTTTTTGTTGATGCAAGTTGTCTGCAGACAACTTGACTGATTTTCTGACTGATTTAACTGTAATTAAGATAATTAACTTTTCAACAGTTTTGTGAGTAACAGAAAGATACTCACAATCATGAATATGATAAGTGTTGCTGTATAGAAAGCATTTGTATAGTTTTTGATAAAGAAAATGATTGTTGTTGAAGCTTAATGACTTTCAATAGTGATATCTCACATCATGCTAATATAAGCATATCAAATCTTGTTTTTCTTTGCACTGATCTGCTCACAGAGCAGTTTTTGTGAACTTAAGCTGTGCTTTTTTTTCTTGAAGTCTTGACAATCTCTTATTCACAACAATAAATTATGAGTCAATATCATCACAGACTATGCAATAGTTCTTCAACAGTACTTAAAGTAATATTTAAAAATGTTGTTCAGAAGTATTGAGACTATTGATGTTTGATTATGTTGTGATAAGCTTTCTGTCAAGCTTAATTAAGTAGATTTAAACTTTATTGATGAACTCATCAGATGATATCTTGTAGATAGTAAACTCTGTTAAATACTGTTTGTTATTGATGAATAATTTCTGTTCATACTTTGTCTTGAGTAATTATCAGATTTTTCTTGCAGTAGTTTTCTCTGCAAAAAGTTCTTAATTATTCTTACTGATGTAAATGTTCAGTCAGTAAAGAATCTTTGTATTGATTTTCTAATTTTCAAAATCAAGACTGTTCAGTGAGAAGAAGATGCTGCTGCTTTTAAGTGTATTGTCAATAGAAATTTAATTCTCAATCACAGATCAGAGATCTTCATCTATAAGTTACTGCTTTATGTGAGAGAACTATTGATTGAAGTTTGTTTAAGTGAAAACTGAGATGAATTGTTTCTTTACAAAGATGTCTACAAAATTCATAATGTAGTTTGCAACAGCAGTTGACATGTAGTATAAGAAATGAATAAATTGAAGTAATAAAATGTATGAAAGAAGATAATGTAGATAAGAGAAAAGATATGTGTTAAAATGTCTTTCTTTGATAAAGATGATGAGTGCTTATTTGTTTTGTTAACTCATAATAAGCTGTCAAAACTGCAATGCTTACTCTGAGCTGCTGCTTGCTTGTTTGTCTGTATGAAACACATATTAAGTCATCATATATGTTTATTTGTTCACTGTAAAATGCATAGTAAGAGCTACTTGCTCATTTGTCTTCAATGAGACTTGTATTGAGTGTCATGTATTTTATTTTATCTAATTTAAGACTTCATATTGAGAGCTGAATATCTCATTTTGCTCAATCTTTAAGCTTTATATTGAGAATCAAAACACTAGAACAGTATGCACTTTTTATGAAAAGCTTCTTGCTAACTAAGATTTATAATTTATTGAAAGTGTTGAGAAGTGTGATGTTCTAGCTGCTTTCATAGTCTTAGTTAAAATTAACATCAGAAATTACTTATTACTCATATAATCTGCATGACAGAGTATCTGAATAAACAATCTTTACAATTCACATTGATTACAATCAAATCAATGCTATACATTTCACTAAATAGACAGTTAGTCAGCAGTATAGTACAAATATCTATTATATCTTTCAATAAATTCAATAAATTATGAGCTCAAATTAGCAAGAAGCTTCTCAAAGAAAGTGCATACTGTTTTAGTGTCTTGACAGCTTGATATGAAAACTCAAAGATTGAGCAAAACAAACATTACTGATCATCAATATAAAGCTTTAAAATTGAATAAAACAACATTCTCAGCAGCTTAATACAGAATCAAAACAAGCACTTTTGACTGTTGATATGATACTCAAAGATTAAGCAAAATGACATTCTTGACACTCAATATGAGACTTTAAGATTGAGCAAAATGAAACTTATTGACAACTTAATATAATGCTCAATGATTGAGCAAACAAGCATACACACTTCTTCTTTTTCTTATTTACATTATCTTCTTCTGTACATCTTAATACTTCACTTTATTCATTTTTTATATTATGTATCAACTGTCATCAAAAGCTACATCATGAATTTCAACAACTCTTTCACAAAGTAATGTTATGACCATACTCTAAAGAGAAATAGTGAAACAAGAGATACATCTGAGTAGACATAACTCTAAGTCTGAAATGACAAAACACCAAATGTTTTCTTGTAAACATGTGTCAAAAACACATCAGAACACTGAAACACTGAGTGTGTCAGTGTTTTCATTTCTATATAGTAGAATTGATTTTCTTATGAAATTGATTGTGTTCAACTCATCTAGTTATGCAATACAAAGCTACTGTTTATCTAGAATCTTTGAATCTTTATATCAATGAGCACAAACTCTAGTTCTATAATTGAGGAATCTCAGTTGAGATGTAACACTTTGAACACTCTCACAATATAAAGAATGTCATTCAAAGAATAAATCTCAGACAGTGTGTTGCAGAGCACTGAATCAACAAAGATAGTCAACATCAATCACAAAGTATCTAAAGTCAAGACTTCAGAGAACTTTATGAAAGATTGATGAAATCTGAGACAATTTCTTGCTCAAATCAATCTGTATGTCATCTTCAATCAGAAAAAGTTTGAAAGTGATGTTAACAGAGTCTTATTTGCAACATTTTACATGAAGAACATCATATTTGATTGAATTGAGTCACAACTCAACAAGTTCATGATCAAGAACATCTCTGACTGAGAACAGAATACATTTTGCATAAAGAACTGAATGCAGTTCAAAGAAAAGCTGAGAAGAATCTTCAAAATAGTTAATGAGAAATGTGCAGCAGAACAGAAGATTCACACATTATGACAAGAAGAATCTGCAGTCAAGTATGTGACAGAGTTTCAATGAATTGCAGTACTTATGCAATGAAACTTGAATCAGTTAGCATCAGCTTACTATTGAGACTTGAAAGAATCTATCAAGAATGAAATTACATAAAGCAACAGATCAGATGACCTGCAAGAGCTTATTAATAAAACAATCATGATAAATAACTGTCAGTGAAAGCAACAGATGAAAAAGAAAGACTATTGACATCAGAAGTGAACAGAGCAAGTTAATAGAGAAAATCAAAGACAACATTACTCAGATTTCATGAATCTTAACATAATGAAACAAGATCAATCTTCAGCACAAGAATCAAAGAAAGCATCACAAAAAAGAAAAAGATTCTCAAGAAGAAAGTCTTCAAGTTACTGAGAAACACAAAAGTGCTACAACTGCAATATTACTGAACATCTTGCACAGAATTGCAAGAAATTCAAGAAAGAAAGAAAGAAAGCTGCAATCATAACTAAGAAAGTAGTGCATAACAATCTTAGCTGAACAGCTTGCTACAACAACATGTGTTGAACTCACATGAGCAGCAAGAATGAAGTCAAATATTATTCAAAAAAGTCACATCAGAAGCAAGAGACTTACAATATTACAGAATGATTTAAATTAGATAATGCTCTAAAGAAAGAACTATGTGTTTTAGAGATCAAGATTGAAGAGACTGATACTCATGATACTCAGATAAAAGAAGACTACAGTGATAGCATCTGAATTGTCTTGAATTTGAACACAGATCAAGAAGAAGTTGATTAGTGAAAAGTCAACATGAGACTGAAGACAGCATGTCAGTATTCTAAGAATCAATGCTGAGTGCTGAAAGAAGAAAAGCTTCAGTTTAAGAAGCAAGAACTTGAGTAAGAAATGCAAGCTTGAAAACAGAAAGCACAATGCAAGAATACAGAAAAACAAAAGACACATGATTAGCTGAAAGAGCTGATGACAGCTGTTAAAGATGAATGTTTCAACAGTGACAATGCAGTATTGTCAAGATTTCTTGTATGAAGAACAAAGAGTCACAAGATTGAGATATACTTATCTGAAGAATATATCATGCAGAATGAAGACAGATGAATCTTTAGTGAAAAATATATATCACTTAAATTTCTGCAAAGAGTAAAAGTCTTTGAGAGTCAGTTGCAGATGAAGTACAATCAGTATGAACTCTGACTACACTCAGAAAGATGCATTGAGTGATATAGTTTAGAGTATGCAAATCTTATGATTGAAAGAGAATCAAGATGATTTTAAGAGCTTTGAAGATGAGCTGAACAACTAAATGAGTCAAAAAATGAAGAGTTTTCTCAACAAAACTAGAGAATAAGAAGCTAGCAGCATCTCAAAAACAAGACAATGATCATTAAATATGAACCAAAATTATGATTGATGAACATCAGATCAATACATTGATGAATTTTGAAGTAGACAGTAACATTATGAATCAACAAATAACTAATATGTTAGAATTAGTGACACAGTGAGTGCACTGTTCATTCAACATACATATGACAAATGAAGTCATCAAAAGAATTGATGAGAAAATCTGTGTGAAAGTTTCAATTCTTGAGAACTCACAAGAGATAACATTCAATGTTATGAAATCAATCAGATATAATGTAATACTAGAGATACTCTGATTACACAGAAAGAATTTAAGAATTAACTGAGTTACAAAAGAGATATGTGTAATCAAAGACACATATGAGATTCTCAAACAGCCAGAAATGAGCTTATCAGAGCATAAGTCATGAAATCATGAGATACTGCTATTGAATGAAAAGCAATCTAAGTGAATATCATTATATTCAATGAGCAAAGACCAACTCAAGAAAGTAAAAACTTATCTTGACAAGAATCTGAAAAGAGAATTCATACAATCATCAAAGTTATCAGTAGAATATTCAATTCTGTTTGTACTGAAGAAAGATGACAGAAAACAACTATGTGTTGACTATAGACAACTCAACAAGATAACTCATTGAGATAGTTATTCTCTACCATTGATAAAAGAGTTGCAAGATCAATTAAGTAAGACTAAGTGATTCACAAGCTTAGATCTTAAGAATGCCTATTATTAAGTCAGAATGAAAGAAGATGAAGAGTGAAAAACAGCATTTCAAACAAGATACAGACATTATGAATATATCATTATGTCATTTGAACTAAAGAACATCTCAGTCATCTTTCAAAGATTGATCAATGATACATTGAGAGAATACCTCAATAATTTTGTGATCACATATCTTAACAATATTCTGATATACTCAGAAGATCTTGAAGAGCATCAAGAGCATGTGCACAAGATATTGATGAAGCTCAATGAGAAGACTTTGTATATGAAAAAGTCAAAAAGCAGATTTAAAATCAAGAAAGTTAAGTTTCTAGACTATGTGATTCAATCTGAACAAATTGAGAAGAATTCAAAGAAAATGAAGACAGTCAGAAACTGATCAACATCAAAGAGAATCAAGAAAGTACAGATCTTTCTAGAATTGATGAACTATTATTGAAAGTTTGTATCAAACTACACAAGAATTGCAGAACCACTAATGTGTTTGACATACAAAAGCAAAAAATAACATTGAGATAAAGAACAGAAAGATGCATTTCACATATTAAAGAAAAGTCTTAGTGAAACAGCACATCTAAGAATATTCAATTCAGCATGTGAGAAAACACTGAAAACTGATGCTTCAGATTTCACAGTAAATGCATGTTTATATTAGATTGAGAAGAAACAACAAAGATTCATAGTGTATCAATTTAGAAAATTATCAGAACTCAAGAAAAAATATGAGATTCATGACAAAGAACTTCTTGCAGTAGTAGAGACACTGTAAGATTGAAGATCTTATTTCACAAAAATAAGCAAGTCAATTCAGATCTACACAGATCACAAGAATTTGAGAAACTTTGCAACAACAAAGCAACTCAATCAACAGCAGATTTGTTGAGTGAAGCAGTTGACAGATTATGAATTTCAAATTTATTACAAAAAAAATAATGAGAACAACAGAGCAGATGTCTTGAGCAGACAATTTGATCATGAAGATGTACAGATGATATATGTTGAAATTTTAAGCAAAGATGACAATGAAATTCTCACAAAGAATTTAGCAGCAATGCACAAGATAAAGCAAGCTTTCTTGACAGATAAAAAACTCATAAAAATATGTCATTACAACAGAATCAGAGAACATCTAGAAGTTAAATACACTGAAGATCTAGTGCAGAGAAGACACAATGTTAACAATTTTAGAAATTGAGTCATCAGAATGATTGCTGTGTGCAATTCATGCTGAAGAAATTGAATCAACTGCAATAAACAATATGATGAAGTAACACAATTAGATGCACTGAACACATCATGAAAATCAGTTATCATGAACTTCATCATGAAGTTATTATTGTCAAAGGACTCAGTATGAAGAGTAAGATTTGATAATATATTGATTATAGTAAATAGATTAATCAAGTACACAATGTTCATTTCATTCAGAGAAATCATGACAGCATCAGTATTGACATACACCATACTGTGAGAATTAGTTAGCAATCATAAACTGTCAAAAGAATTTATCACCAATAGAGACAAACTGTTTACAAGCAAGTTTTGAAGAACACTCACAGCAGAACTCAAGATAAAACACAAGATGTCAATAGTGTATCACTCACAGACAGATGAGCAAAGCAAATGAATGAATCAGATAGTGAAAACATACTTAAAACACTATGTCAACAAGAATCAGAACAATTAAGTACAGCTGTTGTCAACAGCACAGTTTGCATACAACAATGCAAGAAATGAGATCACAAGAAAGACATCTTTCTATGTGAATTACAGCTATGACTCAAAGATATGATGAGATCTCAGAAGACATGAATCACAGAGTCAAAAAGCAATCTTGAATGTTGCTTAAATGAAGAAACTGCATCAAGATTTAATGAGATAAATTGAACAGCAGATGAGAAGAATGATAGAGACAAAATCATTTGAAAAAGAAGAAAAGATATATCTGAGAACAAACAACATATAAATCAAAGAAAAAAGCAAGAAACTGAAGAACAAGAGCATTGAATCATTCAAGATCATATGAAACATCAAGAGATTAAGCTATGAGCTAGACTTACTCAAGAAAATGAGAATACACTCAGTATTTCATGCATTCATGTTACAACATTGCAATCAGTTCATACCACTTCAAACCATCAAAACATCTATCAAACTCAAAGAAGAATATGAAGTCAAGAACATTCTAGAAAAGAGAATGATTAGTGAGAAAGTTCACTATCTCATGAAATGAAAAGAATACAACATCTCAGAAAACATCTGAAAATCTAAGAAGAATCTCAAGAACTGCATGAGAATGCTTCAACATTTTGAGAAAAGAGATTGAGATTAGTTCAGAAAGATGAAGACATTGTGCTGATAAGTTGCAATAATGATTGAGAATTTTCATTCTCTGTTTCATCATTATCATCTGTAAGCTCTTCAGCAAGACACTTTGCTTTTGTATCAATGTGAGCTTCAGACTGTTTTAAGGTTTTCTGCAATTTAGTAATTTTTGTTAAAAGTGTGAAAAGTTGCTCATTAAGAGTCTGAGAGAGTTCATTTTTGGTTTTTGAACAAACAGACTCTAGAAAATCAAGAGAGAGATCAATGCAGAGATGATCTCAACACACACATTTGACACATTTTGTGAATCAAAGCAAGTCAGACAATATCAAGAAATCAGAAGACATCACAATGCAAGAAAGACTGATGTTTAGACAACAATCACACAGAATAAGTGCAGGATTTTCTTTACAAAAAATGATATCAGTGAGACAAAGATGATTTTTAAATTTCAGATGCATTGTCAGAAGATAGTGAGTAAAAACTGATATATACTTTCACTTAAATAGACTCTAGAGAACTAGCACCTAGAAGAAAAAAGATGATATTATGATCATATTCTAAAGAGAAATAGTGAAACAAGAGATATGTCTGAATAGGCATAACTCTGAGTCTGAAATGACAAAACATCAGATATTTTCTTGTAAACATGTGTCAAAAGCACATCAGAACACTGAAACACTGAGTGTGTTAGTGTTCTCATTTCTATATAGTAGAATTGATTTTCTTATGAAATTGATTGTGTTCAACTCATCTAGTTACACAATACAAAGCTACTGTTTATCTAGAACCTTTGAATCTTTATATCAACAAGCACAAATTCTAGTTCTATAACCAAGGAATCTCAGTTGAAATGTAACAAGTAACAACTCATTTCAATTCTCAGTCACAAGAACTGCAACTAATGATTCACTTTCATGAGAAAATAACTAATAAATGAAGATCTGTAATATATTGTTGAGATCTTAGTAATCAATATTTCTGTCAGTGATTTCTTCTTCTTACTCAGCAATTTTAATTTTAAAAGTCAGAAGTCTGACACAAAGACTTTGTATTAATTTATTATCTATATCAGTGTAGATAATCAGAAGTATATTGCAAACAAGATCAACATAAAGAATGCTTGAAATATCTTGAAGTTCAAATACAAGAAGAAGCTGCAGATCACTGAAAGACAATATTTAATGAAGTTTATTAAATATAGAATGTTGATAAATGTGTTCATCAATGAAGCATAAACACATCTCAGCAAGCTGAACAGAAAAATTGCTGCAACTCAGTCTGATATGACTGATCTATTTAAGTTTAAGCAACAATTTCAGACATTTCTTCAAACATTATCTGAGAACTACACAGTGATTTACAACACAATCAATATTTAAGACATCTCAAACATCAAAAAAAGTCTGCAGAAGCTTTAAGAGAAGAAAACACAACTAAAAACTATTGAAACTGTTTTGTGAACAGATCAATGCAAAGAGAAAAATCTGACACACTTATATCAGTATGATGTGAGATATCATTATTAAAGATCATCAAGCTTCAGCAATGATCACTCTTCTTAGCATAAATCAGTTAAATATCTTCTCTGCTGTAATTCTCATTGCATTTAAGACTGTGAATATCTTTTTGCTGCTTGCAAGAATGTTGAGTTAAAAAAGTCATTTGTTTTAACTGTAATTAAGTTAATCAAAAAATTAGACAAATTGTCTGCAGACAACTTACATTCTAAAGACAAGATAAGATTTAAGTACAAGAACAGAAAGCATAAAGTTTTTGATGCTGAGACTAAAAAAAACAGTGACTCATTCTTATCTGAGTCTGACACAGAAAAAAACAATGAAATTGTCATTCTGTTTAAGAAAACTATCAGTAAGATACTTAGTTTTGAATGAATTACAGACTCTAAATACTTTATATATATAATTAATCAACATTAACTCTTCAGTAACTTCTTAATACACATACAGTGCTGACATATTAAAGTTGAGAAAAAACACTTATATTCACACTACTGTAAAGTTGTAGTCATGTAGAATGAATTTAGAAACTTTATAAATCTGAGTTCAACACTTTATGTGTCTGAACTAGAAGTCAATCTTTTATTAAAAAAGCAAATATGTAAAATGAAATTGCAGAGAAGCTTTGATCAGCACAGTCTTTATATATAAGATAAATATGACAATGTCATGATAAAAGTGTTTAAGTGAGACAGTATCTATATAGTTAAATACATTGTGAAAAAACTGAATGAGTTCACTCTGTTATTTATCATACATGTATTATTCAATTCAGAGATAACTCTTTCAGTCACAGTACTGAATGTGAACTCTCAGATACAGACTGATTTATTAAGTTTTGTTGATACTTCATCTTTTGCTGACACTTCATTTTTAAGTGAGAAGATCAAGATCTACAAGCTGTAACATCAATAATTTGCTCATCTTGATTCTGCAAAACTTCATGATCTTTACAAAGTTATAATTTTTAAGAAGTCAATTCTCATTACTGAAGACAAGAAGAACATCTGTGAAGTTTGTGTTTTCATTAAGTTTGTTAATCAACAAAAACACAATGTGAGCAAGAGAAAAATCAATATTCTTACTTTGATTTTCATTGATATATGCAGTTTTTTATCTTTATCATTTACTGAACATCAGTACTTTCTGAAGATTGTGAACAACTATTTTTGAAAGACATAAACAATATTGCTGAAGTGATGCAATAATGTTTTACAGAAACTGCAAGAATAACAATTAAAGATTGAGCTTCAAATCAATATAAAAATACTTGCTGTACAGAGTGACAATGTTACAGAGTTAAGATTAATTCTGAATAACTGATGCAGATTTTTTAACATTACACTGCAGTACACTATGTTTTATATGTCTATTCAGAATAATATTGTCAAAAGAGTCATCTGTATCACTGAGAATTCAGTGTACATTATAATTAAGAAGACAGAACTTTCAATAAAATTTTAAGTGAAGACAGTACAAACAGATATTTATTTTTGTAATTAAACAGTAACTGATTTCTTGATCAACAATAGACAAATAACTTTAAAGAAGATCTTCACTGATGTGCAGTCATTTATTGATTACATTTATATCTGAAATTGTAAATATTACTTTTATATTGACTTCAAGTTGTTGCTGAAGAGCAGACAGAATAAGTTTATGAATTAAGAATAAATGAAAATTTTCATAAGTTATATAAATGAAATCACAAAGCAGTATCTGCTTTGAGTTTCAAATCTTAAGTGAATCATTAAGAATCATGCTGTAAAGTTCATCAAGAATGAAAAGAAAGACAGTGTCAATCTTAAACTGCAAAGATAAACACTGAATATTCTGTCTGAACAAAAGTCAGTTGAGTGATTATAAAAGAATATAGTCATCATAAATTTCACAATATCTACAACTCTGTCTACTATCTCTGAACAAACTCACAAATTCAGATTTATGAGTTCAGACAATAAAGAAGAGTTCAAATTAACTGCAAATAATTTTGACATATTTTCATCAAACATTCATATAATGAATAAATTAATCACAGTCAACTCAAACAGATCACAGACAAGTGTACAGAGTGAGATTAAGTAATTTTTACATATTGAAGTTTTTGTCAGCAAAGCACTGAATATTTTAACTGAAAAAGTTAAGACATTCTTGTGTATCAAGATTTCAAAGAGAAAATAGAACAATGATGATAAAAACTTCAATAAGTTCATGATTAAGATATCATGAATTATGTTAATACTCACAGTATTCATCACAGATAATAAAAAAGATACTGAGAATATTAAATCTGATATTTTCACATCTGTCATCTATGTTGAAGCAGTGAGAGACTTAATTTGAGAAAAGATGTAAAAAAATGCTATTTATGCAAAGTTAATGACTCTGACAGTTAACAGAACATAAGAAGAGATTGTGTCATCAAAGAATATAAACATAGTGATCAATAAATGAATATTTAAACTTAAACTGAACACTGATGAATTTCTGAACAAATTTAAAACAAAAATTATGACAAGAGATTTCTCACAGATGTATAACATTAATTATGAGATCATTTTTGCATTTACAGTCAAGTTCAACATTCTTTGAGTCTTTCTTGTCATTGTTGTTCTTAAGAATCTTAAATGTCATCAAGTAAATATCAACAATATTTTCACAAAATTTTTTCTTAAAAAGATCATCTACATAACAGTTTCTTCTGAAGTTCAAGTTATATTTAACTGTGCACTGTGTATACTGTGTAGTCTCTATGATCTGAAGTAAGTTGTGTAAAATTGATATAAATGATGTGTCACTGATTTGTGCAAGTTAAACTTTCATCAAAGTAATACTGATTCATATTTTCTCATTAACAGTATTAAAAGAATCATGTTGCTTCTTTATATAAATGACATAATTGTAATTTCAGTGAATCTGACACACATTCTCTGATTCAAGAAAGTTTTTATGAAGATATTCAAAGTTAAGAATTTGAGAAAGACACAGAAAATTCTTGATATATAAGTCACACACAATCACAAGAGAAGAACTCTACATTTAAATCAGACTCATTATGTGAACAAGATGCTGAGAGATTTTCACATGTAATTTGACAAACACAAGATCACAATGATCTTACTCAATAAATATGATGCTTTTTGTTTCATTAATTCAGCTGATTAAAGAATAGATTAAAGACAGTATCAACATGCAATTGAAAGTCTGATGTATGCAGCAATTCATATTTGACTGAACATTGTCTTTATTCTAAATCAACTAAGTCAGTATTTTAGTGATTTTGCAGAACATTATGAACATATGTTTAAGAAACTGCTGCAATATGTGAGATCAATCATCAATTTTAACATTGTGTATAAACTCAGTGAGAGTCAAGTCATACTTAAATATTTTAATTTTAATTATACATCAGACAAACAAGATCAGAAGTTAATTCTGAGATATGTGTATATATTTGAAGACAAATTAATGTTATAAATAAATTAAAAATAAAAGTCTATTATTATCTCAATTACAGAGACTGAATACATAATTATGTCAGTGTGTGCAAAGATTAAAGTCTGACTTACATAGATACTGCAAGACATGAATATAAGTAAGTATTTTGAAGATAATTCATACTGTATAAACATCAAAGAGAATAAAGTTCATTAAGCAGTCTTATCTCTTCAGCTCAAGAAAGACAATCAGATTGTCTTGATTCTGATTAAGAATGTATATGTGTATAAGTAATTAAAGTACATTGATATTATTTATCATCATATCTGTGATCTGCACAAGCAAAATCAGATTGATGTGAACTTTGTGCTCAGTCAAGACATAATGACTGATGAATTAATTAAGTTCTTATTTAAATGAATTTTTAAGTGCTTTATTGAATAACTGAGACTTACTGTTAATGAAAGTCAATAGATGCAGCATTATTAAGTGAAAGTGTTAAGAAGTGCAGTGTTTTAACTGCTTACATAGTCTTAATTGAAATTAACATCAGAGATTGCTCATTACTCATATAGTCTGCATGACAGAGTATCTGAATAGACAATCTCTACAACTCACATTGATTACAATCAAGTCAATGATGTATGTTTCACTAGATAGACAGTTAGTCAGCAGTATAGCATGAGTATCTATTATACCTTTCAATAGATTCAATAGTCATCAAGTTATGACATGTTCAGAGCTGCTGAAGAAGAAGAAGAAAAAGAAAGAAAATATTGTTAAAGAGAAATGTAATCAAATAAAAGAAATATATCTGAATACAAACTGATTCTTAGAGTCAGAACTGTCTTGAAGAAGATGTAAAAGATAAATTGTAAAACATTGCACAGCAGACTGATCATGAACAGAGACATTTGCATATTCAGATCAGTCAAGATTACAATGAGATGTTTGCACATTGCAACATTTAACACAGTAATGAAGCTTTGAACATCTTGATGATGAAGAGAATGTTGAGTAAGACTGCATAGTGAAGATAATTGACAATCATTAATCAGTGATGAAAAAGCAAAAAAAGATGAAGCAGCACAGAAGCAAGACAGTCTTGAGAAGAGAAAGAACACAGAAAAGATTGTCTGACACATGAAGTACAGAAAAGAGAGTAGAGAAGAAAGAAAAGATGAACAGATTGAGAAGAAGAGATGTGGGGGGTTCTTATAGAAAGATGTCAAAAGTGGTGGGTTAGGTAAGCAAGGTGTTATACTGGAACTGGCGGCAGCCTAAACCGGAGGGGGATTTCCGTAAATCCGACGCCATGTCACAAGTTCGGTCTGGTGCTTTGCAGACGCAGGCGTCTTGAGTGCGGTGGCTGAGTTTCGTCCACCATCTTTCCTCGGAAGACGTACGCTCTACTTAACCCAAGACTGGAATCGGCCACTCCACCACCTCCAACCTGGGAGGCTAGGATTTCTGGGATAGAAGTGGAAGGGTGTGTTGCCGATCGATATGGTGAGTCCTAGACTACCGGAAACGGTTGGGGATCTCCGACGGCGAGAAGAGAAATACGTCGAGGCTCGTCGGAGACCTCTGGCAGACGCGGTGAAAGCTGGTATGACGACATAACGAAGAAGAGAAAAGTCATGAGGACAAGTGTGCATCTGAGGCAGTGAGTCGGGGGAAACGTACAAGATCAGGTCGGAGAGGTGTGCGTGTCCGTTGGAAGTTTGGAGCCAAAGACAAGTACGGAGACGGTGACTGAGATTGGGACTGTTAGGGTCATATATAGATCTTAGATCCGGTGAAAGAGATTGGATTTTCGAGCCGTAGGCCTGCTTGGCCAGTGAGACGTATATACTTAAGGTATGATTTTCCCAGCGGAAACTTTAGTGGACAAGGCGTTTCGGTGAAGGTGAAGGTGTTACACTTGAGATCTGGGGCATGCGTAGGGCTTTCTGCGGACTCAATAGCACAAGGTATCGTGGGGCAGCTTTTCGCTGGTTTGGACAACACTGGTGTCTTCTCCAGCCATCCACATCTTCTTTTCAACTTCTCTTCATCTTATGTAGTGAAGCCCCCCTGCTTCTTCACACGCAGCCGCCATACTCCTCCATCCTCCTCCTCCAATATCCTCTTATCTACTTCGACGGCAAAACCCCACCTTCACCTAACCCGACCTTTCAAGCACCCTGTCTCAGCCTCTACCGAAACACCTACGAGAGGCGAAAACTTGGGCGGATTCCGGTCAGCGCCGTCAAACTCTCCACCGTCGTGAACGGACATTTGTCAGAGAGCCTGAAGTACCTTATCTCTACATAAGCTTCTATCCCCACGACCATTTCAGCATTTCATGGGTTCTCTTACCCGAACGACGTCCCCGAAGAATCCGTGCCCCAGACGTTGAATCAATTTCGAGGTAGCAGAGCCTTTCACATGCTGCAGGCAACGTCAATCGATATACGTCAATGCTTACACCGAGGAGACACATACCGATCCACGGGCGTCAAGCCCAGCAATCTCATTCCGTTATTGATGACCTGTCTCGCGGCCTCGTAGAGCGCCGCCCTCGCCTTGCTGACCCCCTCTCCCTCCTTTGCCCCAACAACTCTCAAAACATCGTAGCTGGACGAGAGCTGGTGTGTCAGGCGGAACAGATACGTCAAGACTGTGGCTGGCTCCAACGTCTTGAGTGTCTGGCCTACAACATCCGGGTATTGCGCCATGAGACGGATCAAGTTGACCGCATGAGGCTCTTTCAAGAGAGTAAAGTCCGCTTGATGGAGGTGCTCAGCATTCCAGCCGGTCTTTGCCGCGATGGAACGTAGTCGTGCATGAGCGTATTGGAGGTATGGGCCAGTATCGCCTTCGAAGGACGTCATGCGCTCGAGGTCGAAGGGGTAGTTGTTGATGCGCTTGCCGCTCATGTCTTGGACCATGACGGCCGAGATGCCCAACGTATCTGCAATCTCGTCTGGATTTCCCACCATGCTGTACTTGGCTTCGTTTTTCCTCATCACCTCGTGCATGGCGGTGCCACAATCCTCCAGTATATCGTTCAGAAACTTGACGTTGCCTTTGCGAGTCGACATGCCCTGCACCTTGCCGTAATTCACATGCACCGTTCGAGATGCAGCTTCTCCGTAGCCAATAAGTTCGAGGATCTTGAAGAGGCGCTGAAGATGGATGTCTTGCTCGCTCATGACGACGTAGATCATCTTGTTGAAACGGTATTTCTCTCACCGCTCGATGGCGGCGCCGACGTCGCGGAGGAGGTAATTGGTGGTGCCGTTCTTGTTACGGATGATGGCAACGTCGAGCTTCGGCGCGCCATGCTTCTTGAAGTCGATGATGGTGGCGCCTCGGTCCACTTCGCTGATCCCTTTCTCTTGCAGGACGGCTTCGGCGCGAGCCATAGATTCCGCCTTCACTTGCGACTCGCCGGAGTAATCGTCAAAGAAGATGTTCAAGCGCGCATACGTCGCCTTGTACCGTTCGATGCTGAGCGCGCGGAAACGGCGCCACAAGGCGAGTAGGTCCTCGTCACCTTCTTCCATGCGTTTAAAGTACGATCGGGCTTCGCCCAGCAACCCACTGGCCTCGAGCTCCGTCGTATCCTTGCCCTCCTTCTTAGCGGTCTTGATCTCGTCCTCCTCCGGCTTGATCAGCGCACTGATCCGAACGTAGATGTCGAAGAGGTGGCCGATCGGGTTCGCCTGAAACGCCTCCTCCGACCCGAACATATTCCAAGCTATGGCCAGGATACCATACTGCCTCCCCCAGTCCCCCAAGTAGTTCATCCTCACAACATCCCATCCTGCGCCTGCGAATAGGTTGGATAGGAAGCCGCCGATGATGGTGCTACGCAGGTGGCCGGCGTGGAACTCCTTGGCGATATTCGGTGACGAGAACTCGATGACGACTTTATTCCGGCCGCGGGACGGGTCTGCTGGGTCACGGAGGGCGTGTGACGGGTTCGAACCGTAGGCGGCGCCGAGGCGGAAGATACATGGCAGGATGATGGAGGGGAGGAGTTGTGGAGAGAAGTAGAAGCGGACAATGATGCCTTCGGCTTCTGGGCGGAGGAACAAGGTGTGGGGTGGGAACTGAGACCGGGGGTCAGCTTCCTTCTACTGCGCGCGGATATTGTAGATGTGTAGAGTAGCGAACCTTTCGGACCAATGCAGTCGCCAAGTCTGTGGGTTTGACATCTTTGATCCGCAGTTGCGGGACTGCGAGAATTAGGTCGCCCTTGTCGAGAGTTTTGGCCCACTGCAAGGCTGGATACACTGTCTTCGCGTCCGCATTTGTGAGGGAGACGATGATTTCCGTCAAATATGAACGATAGAGGTCAATTGGATTCAAGAGTGGAACTGCGCCAGGGTAGTGAGGGAGCGGTGCATCAATGCCGAGATCCGACAGGGAATTGGTCAATTCCTCCATGATGTAGAATCTTGGATGGATAGGAAAATCGAAATATGTGACTTATAGTAAGTTCTTGATTGAACGCAGTGAGTTCATACTAGTCCAAATATATAATAAGATTATCATAGTGGCACTGGTGCAGGTCGAAACCTAATCCTTGTTTGATGGCTCCACTAAGGTACGGGAGTGCCTGAGCACCACATTCTAAGTTCATAGTTCCCGCGAACCAGCACAATGAGCCCATGAGTTCCAGTTCCAACCAGCAAACGCCTGCACGTAAGATGCTATAACCGCTTTCCCATTTCCATATCCTCATCCTCATCCCAATCGCTTGCTCCTCCCAGCTTCCTCCCCAAGAATATACCTGCCGCAGTCAAAGCAGAGGCCGTCAAGAACCATCCCTCGAACCACCGATCCACCCAGCCCATTTCGACCGCCTTTCCGGCACCTAACGCCGAGCTGATGACACTGCCCACTTCTCTGGGCATCATGCCTCGTAATAGCAACGCTGAGCTGATGACATACATGCCACAAATTTGTGCAACGAGAAGGGCGAGGTTCGCCTGCGCGGTGTAAAGGAGTGATGGCGTAAAGCGCGCAAAGAAGTGAAAGGTTTGAAGGACACTGGAGAAAGAGGCGAGGAGGATGATTCCAGAAAAGAGGAAGGAGATTTGTCGTGACCAAGAAACTTGATCGAGGCTGGGATCCCAGTGCTTGGCGAGTAGAGCTAGAACGTTGTTGACCGGGTCGCTGCCGGAGAAGGTGGATGACGCATACCACCAGCGCCGGACTGTGGTGACAGATGTGGCCAGGATGCGGTAGAGGCAGTAGAAGGAGAAAAGGTAGGACATGAGGATCAGAACTCGGCCGACTGCTGTGGTGGCACGATGTTGTTGGTGCCGACGATTATGTAAGAGAGAGAGCGAAGCATGGAGAGAACGAGCCATCGTTTCGAGGCCCGAGATCTCGAAAAGAAGATTCTTCCTCTCCTGCGTGTCCGCGTTCCCTCTAATGGTACCGATGGCTTTCTGCAGGAACCCTTCGGAAGGTGCATCGGACATCTTGCGCTCGAGTGCACGCAGTCGAGAGCGTTTCGCTAGAAGCATATCGTTTGTGGCATCAAGGCCCGCTTGCTTCCGAGCGATGTCTGTCTCTGTGACTTGCTTCGGTTTGGCGCCGAAGTTCTGCCACAAGGAGCTGACGGAAGCAAATCCCGAGAGTAGAGCCATGAGGGATATGCCAATAACACCAATCCTCTCGAGGCATGCTTCGATCAGCCCTTGAAGCCTCCCAGCCGCGTTCTGGTGTGCGTGTACTCCCAAAATGCCTTGGCCGATCCACCAGAAGCCGAATATCCATATTGAAAATCCAGCGATCTGTAGAGCCCAGGCGAGCCTTAGTCGGCCTTTACCACTACCACTGAATTTCCACCCTGCTGAGGATATGAAGGAGTGCAGTTCGAGGAAGGGAATCGCGATGACGAGTAGAACCAGCAGGGTCGACACCGTTACTTGAAGTGCGACACTCCGAGCGGCAGGGTCGAGGGTATTGGAGATCTCGCAGAGAATCAACTCCGCCAGTACAGCTGATAGAGCAATTGTAGTCGAAAATGTTACGGCTGATATGCTTTGAGCACTGTAAGTCGACGGAGATCGAAACCGGAATCCAGACAGTGACAGCTGATGCTCGGGCCGACTCTTGAGTGACGAAGCGCTGGACAACAGTGGAAAGAGTCGTTCGAGGACGATCCCGCTGACAACGAGGAACGTAAAGACGAAAGGGAGCGATGAGATAAACACTGCGGTGGCTGCATGGCTGTCGAGGCCTCGCCTCATGTGTGATGCAGTGCAATCATCGCAGTCCTCGAGTTTGAGCGCCATGAACACGCTGTAGTTGTTAGGATAGGAGCGTTAGCATACCTTGTAACAAGAGGTTGTACCAGCAATCGTATTTCGCGTGAACCCATCCGGTATGAACACAATCGAGTCTTTGACGATCCGGGAAGGTAACACATTGATCTATGAAGAAGCCGTCCTATCTCCCTTAAACCGGAAGCCTGCCGTCGAGCAATCCACTTAATCACCGGTGTACGGAGTACAGTAACCGAGCAACTGGAAACAGCGCTACTGCACCTTACCTTATGGATTCACACCGCCTGCGGGGAGCTATCAAGCTTCCGGCAGAAAGATAAGCCCAGCACACTCACTTGGTATACCTAGGTAACATCTGTACGAAGTACGGTGGACTCCACAACTTATTACCTTGTGCCAATTCAGTCATATCGTCATTAGGTATTGTGTTATATACACCAATGCTCAGTCTACCTCGTTTTGATAAACACCCTTTCACTCCCGAGTCCACCATCGAGAAGGCACGCGAAACGCCTGCAATACCAGCCCTTCGGTGACTTACCTTAGATGAGCCAGAAACGATCCCCGTCATCCAGTTGCTTCTTGATCTCCTTGGGCTGTAGATAACTGGGCACCTAACGTGGCGTAGGACCACCTCCTGAGGAAACCGAAAAGTTGCTTCCTCGCCTTTTCTCCGCTTCCTCATCATCGTCATCGCTACTATCGCTTCCCTCCGGACTTTCCAAGTTCCCTAGCTCGGGGCTCTTCATGACGACCGGACCCCTGGCATTCCCTGGACTTAATTCTCCAGTCGGACTTGGGCTTTCGGGACCAGAGGTATAGTCACTCCTCCCACTCTGGACCTTGATCAATGGACCTCCATCAGGCTCAGCCTTATCGTATGCAGTTGGTAAACCGATCGCTGCTGCCACAGCTCGCGCCTCTTTCTCTGTTGCGGTTCCGGATTCTGCTACGATGCTGTTTCTGTTGCTCGGATCCAGGACATGTCCGCCTCTGGCTCCGCTGCGCTCAAGGATGTCCATATACCCGCGTCTGGACGGATCTGCTTGTCGTTTCTTCTTTTTCTTCTCGCGTTTGGACGTGGGCCGGACAACGATGACAGGCACGGGTGAATGCTGAAGGCAGTACTTCGACACGGAACCAGGAAGGAGACCCTGGATGCCGCCCAGACTACGCCCGCGTGTGCCAACAATAAGCATGACCGGTTCGTAAATCTCAATCTGATGCGAGGTTGGCCGAAATTAGCAAATCTCGCGAATGCCTAGTTGAACGTAGCGCGGAATCCGACCTACCATACGCTGAATCGTCTCTTGAACCTTGCCCACGGCGAACTCCAAGACTAGACTGATAGCTTTGTCGTCATCGTTGTTCTTCGCAATGACCTGATCCAGTAACTTCTTGGCCTCAGTCCTGTATCTTCCCCCTTCGATGCTCGCGTCGCTGTTGATCTTGCTGTCCTTATCCACAACCCGCAGACAGACAATCTCGTCCCCATCGTCGACAAGCTCATCGATCAACCATTCAAGCGCAAATTCGGAGTAGTCGTTCTGATCCGTTCCGCAGAGGAACGTGCGTGATCGTTTTGTGTACTTGTACTCTTTGTGCTTCGAGTTCAAGGTCAGGGAGAAGTCACTGGCATCGCGATTGTCGAAGGTGTCGAACGAGACCCGGTTCTGAAATGTCCTATGGGGTGAGGACGGGGTCAGTGACATTGTTTCATGCAGATGCGCATATCACCACCAGCGGCATATGACTAGCATTGACCCGGCAGCTGTCACTTGCGGGAACTACTCGAGTTGCGCGGGGTAAATACAAAACATAAGCGAAGTTCTGGAGGAGATCTATAACAAGCAGCATTGAATAGAAAACCACGCCGTGAAGAGGAAGAGAGAGGGAAGAACAACAATGCAAGGAGGCTTAGGAACTCACATTGGAGGCGGAGGCGAGGACATGCGCCGTTGTATTTTGGGTTTGGGACTGCCAGTGCGCAGAGGAGCCTCTGAGTTGCGAATTTCGAATTGAATCGATGGTCGGCGTCCATCTTGGGCAGTTGCGGCAGCAAAGGTTATCGTTCGAAATGGTAGTTGGGCATGCTGCTGTTGCTGAGTTGAGGTATCATTCCTCGTGGCAATGTAAGAATCTGGTTCAGGAAGCTTCAATGGAGATGTTGCTGGCGAAATCGTTGGAGAAGGTGAAGTAGGCATTAATCATTAACAGTAAGATAATCCGTAACTGAGGTACCACGTAGAGTTGAGGACCGGCGTTGTTAGTATTATCTCCGGGGTATTCCCCCAATAGATCAAAACGCTCCGCAATAAGATTGGCACTCCTGTTGCTTTTCTACTGCTGCCTCTTGGTTGTGGACCCGGATTGCAACGCCCTCTGAAGTGTGCGGGCTTTGTGGACGATTATAACTAAGTAGGTGGCTAGAGGTTTGTTAGGCAAAGCTGAGATGAATGGACAAACAGAGCTGGGTCTATCAGGGAGAGGTGACCCAGCTCATATAGAGGTGACATTTAAGCTACATAATAGGTAGGGAGAGTGGAATCTATCTTCTTGGCATAGCGGGCTGTGCAGAATCATTTTCGCTTGCGTGCATCCAACAACTCATCATCTATGGTCAGGCATGCTTCTTGCCGATGATTGCGCGTTCAAGTGAGTTGATGGTCAACGAGAAGTATTCCTGCAGTCGGGGTTGAGAAGCATGAGTGTTAAAACTGATGTCAAAGCACGTCGTTATCGGCTCATGTGAAGTCTTAGCACCGGCGGCCAACAAGCATGTTGATCCTCAGGTCCAAACTCTTTCATACTCTATCTGTTACCTTCGTCAGTAGCGTTGACAGAAGTCATAACTGCTTCACTCCAAACTATACAGCACAGTATCTCAGGGCCAACTCAGCACTCGTCTAAGCAGCTATAGGAAGCAGCTATTATTGCATGAGACAGCGGGCCAGCATCTGCTACCTCAACTCCACTTTGATTAGACAGTTCTTCCTTTATTGCACCAACTAATATCACATTGATTCTGTCAACACACATCCCATCACCACTATAATCTGTGTCTATTCCTGCGTACAGCACAAGCATCCGCTTCATATGAAGGCCTTAGCGCACGTTGGTCAATCTTCGCCAACCCCATTCTGACGAGGTTAGGTTATTTAGACCTTCCGGTGCGTTCACCAGTCGGCAACTTGAATCGGACCATTTCCTGAACCACAGGGCGTCCCCAAGAACAGCGGCATTTGTAGCAAGCGGCCGTGGACTTTGCAAAATTCCACTCAAGGTGCGCCGTGTCCAAACCCAGACCAGCAACGCAGACCACTTGAAGATTAGGTCCGCAGAAGCATCCTGGACCAGGGTCAAAGGCGCTGCAGAACTGTCGGACGGTGTTGAAAGGTCGACCGTAGGCACTGGCTGGGTATGCGTTGGGATCAGTGGGTAACTTGACAAAGTTGCAGTCTAGGTTCTGATGAAATGTCAGTGCTATCCGATGATCAAGCTGGCATAGTAGCTCAGGCATAATAAGCATTCATCCCGATGAAGGCATCAAAGACTTACTGGGAAAGCCCGCGCATTGAGGCCCGACATGGGTGAGGTTGTTAGCGGTGAAGCTGAGGTCAGTGTGGTTGTTTCAAGGACAATCATGGCGACAATAACGATTATCAAAGAAGAATACATTGTTGCGTACTCGAACATAGGTCGAGATGGTCGTCCGTGCAGAAAGCGATCACAAAACGTGGACAATAGACACGATAAATGAAGCGAAGACTGATTGCACGGATTCATATAGGCATATACGACCGTTCATATATAACTCAAACTCTAGAAAACGAAGCAGAGCGTTTGACACCAGCCAAGTGTTCCTCGAAGACATGTGTGCACCCGCAAGTTCACATCGTCAGGTACGGGCAGCCCCAGGAGGTTTGAGGACTTACCGGAGAGCAATCTCGACGTTTCTTTGGGTGTTCCAGAAGACACATCCAGGACGAAGATGTTTCTGCCACTAGTACGATATGCATACCTACCGCCTAAATCCTAGAGGCCGGGGCCGTGACCACCCATGGAGGGCCTGAGAGCTTTTCGAGACAGGGATTCCCCGTGGTCAAGTCTACAACCAGAGTCCCACTTGCCCGTGATCTACCTTATACGAAATGGTGTGATGTTTTGCAACAATTCCTGCAATTTCTTGTAACCTGGCTGAAACCTTTCAAGGCTGTGCATCTCAAACGATGTACCAGACTAGTCGTGCCATGAAATTGTCATTCGTTGGTGTGCTTCTACTACGAAGCAGGTCACTATTTAGCTTCTACAATGGGTAATGGCAATCTAGAGTACTATAAGGTAGTGGGTAAGTGTTTGGCGATGTCACCCTTTAGATCAGTAAGAGTTACTAACTATACATTTGCCCAGATCTGACCCTTACACCAGTGCAGATGGCAGGACAATAGGTGATTATCTATTAAGTTCATGGTGAAGGTTTTGCGTAACCCATCATACATCTCTGCTGCAGGTCTTGCTTGATACCTGTGGTCTAGTCTGTCGCTACAAAGAGGCTATGAGACGATGGATGGATACCATGCTCAGGCCCTTATTTCGACGTATCGGCTACCTTATCTGCTATGGCCGGCTGAGGCGGTGGTATCTTTACGAAAGCCGTGCAAAAGCAGGCACCCGTACGACACATTGTTGTAGTAAGGGACATCTGCCAGCGCGCATTACGGCCGTTGGTGTCGCAGATGACTCTGTAACGACCCTCGAAGCCTGATTTTTGACATGAACAAGATGGACCTGGAGAGGAGGAACAGTAATTGTTCATGTTGTTGCCATAGTCCGCTGCGGTCAATGGAAACGGGAGAGCCAATCTGGTGTTTGGAATCTTGCCGTAACAGCTCATGAACTATGAAGCAATGTTAGCATGGCTCTGGACGATTGCAGAAGCCAACAACAACTCACTAAGGGTATCCGTTTCGACAATCGAGGTGACTGAATCCTTTGTACAATTGTTTGCTCATCTGTTCTTCCAGTGTCGAAGCTCTGGGCATGGGAAACAGTCTCAGTTGTCCTTCGCTCAATCAGGGTCTCTTCTGTTGTCTTTACAGCTGAGCTGCGGGGCCTCGGTTCTTGTACCTCGCGGTCCACGTCAGGCATTGGAGCGAGTTGCCGGCTATGTTCTTGCTTAGAGCTAGGCCAACGTACCCTGCTGTTGCTCAGCCGTTGAAGAAAACAACCCAAGGGAAGGAACATGCAACGTACATATCAGTTACCTGCATATCACGAGCCGCAGCTCGCCAATGTTCTGGCCCTTCTGGGCAGGAGATACGCTCTGCGTCGGCTTGATGAGTAGCGCAATCGGCGCTAACATCAGTTTGCTGGAGCCGTCTATCGACAGGAGACGCAAGAGAGATGGCTGGCTTTAAGAGTAGAGTTGTTACCATGGACAGCGTCAAAGCTTGCAAGCACACCATGGCTCAGGTCTAACGATCTGAAGATACGAAGGAGATACTTCTTCGTTGGATCTTCGATGTTTGATGAAGATTGCCGGATCACAAATATTTACGAACTTAAATGATCTGAAAGTGTTTACGGAGCCGTATATCCCGCGTCGTTGTATTTCTCTCATGCGTAACCAGCCACAGGAAGCGCGAGTTACTCTAACTTCGAACATGCCGATCACTTGGAACTGCTATTCGAGTAGGTGGCAGATTCACGAGAAGCAGGCGTTTGAGCAACGATCCTGTGTTCCATTGCTTCCAGTGCAGATGGCCAAGGATCAGGGCTGAAAACGAGCAGGGCTTCTATTACGTTGCCTGGATAATCGTGAGGATCCCTCGCCAAAAGGGCCGGCTGAGGAGGCCCTAGGTGGTTCCCAGTATAACCGCAAGGCATACCTGTAACTGAGCTACCAGCGCATTGGAGATTCTTAGAAGCTGGATGGAATCTAAAACGCCAAAAGCGATAGGGACCAGATGCGATGTTTCATGTCTTTTGTTGTTTCCCTTGGCTTCTGGAATCTTTCCGCGCTTACCTTAGTCTTCTTTTGTGTTTCTGCCGCAAACAGTAGTGGTTGTTAGTTGTTTCAGATCGATACAGTGGTTTTGAATTGTTACAACCTGTGCTAAGCGCATTGCCGCTTCGCTTGCCCTACCTTGTGAGGGGTAGCTATCGATAAGGTGTTTGTACCTTATCGCAGCCGTTACCGCAGTATAGATTAGTGGCTGAGCTGACATCTTGAACATGACTTCGCATCTTCATGTAAATCTCCGGTCTTGCGGGCCATCCATTGAACATCCATTCAACTCAAACTGTCCGCAACGCCGACACTTTTCCCGTCGAGGCGAACGGCTATACTGACTTTCTGTCGTCCATGCTCGTGGCAGTCTTGATATCATGGACTGCAGTTCTACACGCTCCAGACGTATTGGCGGCCCAAGACCATGGGACGCCGATTATCTATAAAGTGGTGTCATCTTGTGCAAATGCTCGTCTCAGAATTCAGATAGACACATCACACTTCGCCGATGAGTGAAGATGCTGCGCCTCCATCACTCGTCGGTGTTGAGGACTCTACCTAGTTTGGGCTTGATCACAGTCCTAGCTTTACTTTGCCTCAGCTCGTTCACCACAGCCTCACCAGTACGACCACCAGACGATGGTCTCAAGGCTAAGCGCGCCCCAGTGAGTTACTTCCCAATTCCTCTCTGTTGTAGCCCAAGGTTGGAGAAGTATGTTGTTGACAACCTCATAGATTCCCGGATCCGTAAACTCGACACCGGGCCCACTGCTCGTAGCAAACGAACAACCTGATGGGTCAAACCCGCCGCCGAACCCACCGCTGAACCCGCCGCCAAATTCGCCGCCAAATTCGCCGCCAAACCCACAAACAAATCCACTGCCTATTCCACTGGGCACACCGCGATTGCCTACAATAGCATCAATATCTGTGCGAGACACGACAGCCTCTACATGATAAGCACTGACAAGGAGTTTCTAGGCATTCGACAGGATGCAGGGCATAAACCCGGTATAACATCCATATCTCCTGTCCTTACATCCTACTCAGCCAGCACATCAAACTAACAACAGTTACCAGGTCCCCGTCTGCGAAGGCAAAGCTCCCACGGACCGTTCGTTGTACCCCTCGAATCCAATTGCAGACCGCTGGGCTGGCCACTCCCTTGAGGCTCTCTGCCGCGAACGGGACCCGGGACCCAACTGCGCGTGTGTGTTGAACGAGCACAACCTCCAGGTCGATCTCCAATGCTTCCTAGTGGGCCACTGGTTCCCCGACCTTGATCGGGACTGGCACACCTCGGGCGTGATGCAAGTTTGCAAGACCAAGTGCCACTGCCCGCACATCCCGGCCGAGCAGATTCCGCCCAGCTCGCCGAGAACATCGTTCGGTCTACGGCCACCGTCGCTGGGGTATCGGCCATCACGCGCTGGGAGTCAGGATCTGGAAAGCATCGTGAAGGTGTAGTTTGAGATCGTGCCGCAATTGGGGATCGTGTCTCTCTCTCGCGTCGAAGCAGGCAAGCACGTGTCTTTCGTTTCTCAGTCGGTCAACGTCAGCAGCCTGCAAAAGCTGGTGGAGAGGATCCTAATCTGAAGACTTTCGCGCGTGGCGTGTTTATTGTATCTAAGCTGGGAGGACTCTTCCCTTCCATACCAGCGAGTGTCATGCTCTGAAAATATACGTGCTCTAGAAAACACCCAACGGTCCCACTTCCCACACGCACGTACCTGGTGAAAAATAAAAGCACCCGGCGCCGGTAGCTGTGCGCTCTACTCCCATTGAGATTTCGAGCCTTGCCTCTTCCGTGCCCTAAGCCTGTAGCATCGACTGTACTCTCTGTCAGTCAGCACGAAGGTATGCATGCCTGATGACGATCTCAGATGAGTAGGAGGCCTTACCGCTTCGGGTCTGTTACGCTGAGTATGACGAACAACCCCTTCAAGGTAGCTATTCACTGTAGATATCGAGCTACTGGAAAGATGTTTTATGTAACTACGGTAAGGATGGAACAAGATTGCGGACGATAGGAACGGTGGGGTTACCTCTCAGCGAAGGACAAGACGAGAGGGCAAGGGTTGTACGTATTGAGTCAGGCCCGGCGGGAGGGAGTGCGATGGATGTGAACATTGAAGACGGATGCTCTGCTTCTAACGATGCAATATGTTCTTTGCACCTTACTTAGCGAACAACCCCATCCTCCAGGTACTAGAGTACAAAGCGGACCATCTCCACCCTCTCCACCCACCCTACCGAGCCTCCACCCCGCCCCCAAACCCCACCGGCCTCCTCCTCCCACCCCCATCCGGCACAATCGCCAAAATCTTATAAACGCCCCCCATTCCCCCGACCCGATCCACCAACCTCTTCCACCCACCCTCCAACCTCTCCCTCCTCCCCTCCTCGCCCTCCTTTCCCACCCTCGTCCCCTTCTCCATCTCCCTCCCCACCAACTGCGCCACCCTCTCCCTCCCCCCCAAGGCCTCCAGAAACGCCCCCTGCTCGACCGGCCCATGTACCTCGACGTCGGGACTCGCATCGAGCGCCGCCTCTACCAGCGCCGTGAAGTCGACGTCGGCGGAGACGTCGACGCGGCCGGGCGTCGAGAGCGGCGAGACGTGTTGGTGCGCGCGGATGCCGCGGAGGGAGTTGATGGGGATGGTGGAGGAGGGGCCGTAGTCGATGATGAGAGCGGCGCCGGACGGGGGATTGGAGGTTGGGGAGTTAGAGGTTTGGGTTTTGGCGGGGTTTGGTGGGCCGCCGATCCGGAGCGCCAGTTCGGCGGCGTAGGTGCGTGCTTCCGGGCTGATCTCGATCGTGCTGCCCGGGTGCGCTTTCAGGGCGCGGTAGCGGGGGGAGATCTCGGGGAGGACTAGGGAATTGGGGTTGGAGGCTTGGGCGAGGGAGAGTTGGAACTCGGGTGGTGGTGAGGAGGTTGATGCTGAGGAGGTCGTGGTAGCGATCTGCGGTGGATGTGGTGTGGGGGAGACGACGAGTTCGCGCCACTGCGGGGTGTTGGAAATGGTGGACTTGCGGAGAGTAGTAGGGCCGGTCGGAGTGGTGATGGTCGAGGGGCTTTCGGAGGCGGAGGGGGCGACGGACTGGAACGCGTGTATAGGGAGCGCGTCGAAGAATTCGTGGGCGAATATGAATGGCGTATTGTCGGTGTCTGGAACATATTTGGTTCCCGGAGTGAACTTGAAGACGAGACCAGAGGAAGGCTTACTTTTCGGCACGAATCGAATGTCCTCGCACCATATCACTGGCGCATCGAAGTACTTACTCGGACTTCGATACCCTATATCAATCTCCTCCATTGGAGCATTAGTGCACAGGATCCGCTTCTGTGCTTCTCGTAAGGACGGGCTAGCCTCTACGAGATAGACAGCTTTGATGGTGGAGGCTAGGGCTTTGAAGTTCCGTAAAGTCTCTAACAATGTCAGTTTCTCGCACCAGACCATCAACACGGTCAAACATAACCCAACTCACCCGTAGCATATCATCCATCAGTGTTCCCCTGCCAGGCCCTAATTCAATAAGATCAATGCCCCTGCTCTTCTGGCCCTGCGCCATCCACTCCGTAACCATCCATATCCCCAGTAATTCTCCGAATATCTGTGATATCTCGGGTGAAGTGATGAAGTCGCCCTTGCGCCCGAACTGATCTCTATCTTCTGCTTCCGACATGTAGTATCCACCGTCCGGAGAGGTCAGGCATTGCCGCATGTACGCCGCTATGGAAATGGGGCCAGTTGTCTAAGCTCGGTCAATCGGTGGATATTGATTCCTATCTGGGATCACCTTACTTTGATAGCTTCGGCAAGATTCTTTGCCAGCGGAGTTGACCATTGTCGATTTTGCGTCGATGACAATCTGATGCCGGTCTTGATCTGCCAGAGAGATCGCTGGCTCAATGGTCTCCGCGAGCAGCAGTTGAGTAATTTTAAGGACCATGACTTCATCTCGCTTTCGCGTTCTTATGTTATGGAGACAAATATAAAAGAAGCATGATGATATACAATAATCCTGAATTTGTTACACTCCGGAGCTCGAAACCAAAAGTCTACTCCCAAAGTCTACACTAGCTCGCATCATTCCCGTCGCGAGATCGCAACCAAAGCTCCCTAGCCTGCCAACCACCCATGTCGTCTAAACCAAAATCGCGCTGGGCAGATGATGAGGAGGATGCGGCGGCCGAGGCTCTCAGAAAGCGGGAGAAAGAGTTGAAGAAGAAAGCCAAAGCTGAAAAGCAGCGACAGCTGGAGGAAGCTCAGAGAGCTCGGCAGCAGCGAGTCGCAGAGTCGACGCCAGTATCGCTTCGGGCTGAAGGTGGTCGCGATACGATTGACACCAATGGGGATACCGACAGGCCGGCGAAGAGACGCAGGTTGTCGCCGGCTGTAGATAAGGGTCAACAAAGTCCCACATCTGCGCAACTGTTGCGGTTCCCAGCACCAGAATGGGGGCCATGCCGGCACGTCGATAACTTTGAGAAGCTCAATCACATCGAGGAGGGATCATATGGCTGGGTATCTCGAGCAAAAGAGTTGGCTACAGGTGAAGTGGTGGCACTCAAGAAGCTGAAAATGGACAACGCGAATGACGGCTTTCCGGTAACTGGGTTAAGGGAGATACAGACGCTCATGGAGTCGAGACATCCGAACATTGTCAACCTCAGAGAAGTTGTCATGGGCGATGGCATGAACGAGTAAGTGACCTAGTCATAGCAGCACGGATCATTCAAAGTCGCTGATCTTCAAGACCAGTATTTTCCTCGTCATGGACTTCCTCGAGCACGACCTCAAAACCCTACAAGAAGACATGCAGGAACCCTTTCTCCCATCCGAGATCAAGACTCTGCTTCTCCAGCTGGTGTCAGCGACCGACTATCTACACAGCAACTGGATCCTGCACCGTGATCTGAAGACCTCGAACCTGCTCATGAACAATCGAGGGCAGTTGAAGATTGCAGATTTCGGCATGGCAAGATACTCTGGCGATCCTCCGCCGAAACTGACACAACTGGTCGTGACGCTATGGTATAGAGCACCGGAGCTGCTGCTAGGGGCGGAGACGTACGGGCCAGCGGTGGACATGTGGAGCATAGGGTGCATTTTCGGCGAGCTTCTGACCAAGGAGCCGCTCTTACAAGGCAAGAACGAAGTCGACCAGCTATCAAAGGTACGTCACAAACCCTGAACTACTCATTACGCCCCAACGCCGCTCACGGATCTGCCTTAGATCTTCGAACTTTGCGGCATCCCAACCGAAGAAACCTGGCCCGGCTTCAAGCGTCTCCCCAACGCCCGCTCCCTCCGCCTCCCCCGCACCCAACAGACCGTCGGCGCCGTCATCCGCGCGAAATTCCCTTTCCTCACCTCTGCCGGCAACCAGCTGCTTACCTCTCTGCTGGCTCTAAATCCGGCACGACGTCCGACTGCGGCTGAGGTGCTGGCACATACTTATTTCAAGGAGGACCCGAAGCCGAAGTCGACCGCCATGTTTCCGACCTTCCCGTCGAAGGCGGGGCAGGAGAAACGGAGACGGATCGTCAGTCCCAGTGCGCCGAAGAGGGGTGAGGCGCCGAGGATTGATGGGGAGGGGGCGGACTTTAGTGGATTGTTTGCTGGGAGGGAGAATGAGGAGTCCGGGGGTGGGTTTCAGTTGAAGCTTATATAGATGGGGTTGTCTTGGCGTGCATGGCGGGCTTAATGTTCGGGTAGGGGAAGATATTCTACAGTTATGACACCGAGCTTTAACATTTGCTCCGTCCCTCGATTGTAGACACTCGGACACGTTCTTCTGTAGAAGTTCAGGGTTCTAGACATGATCACATGATTTTCATAGTAGCCTATTCAAACTGCGCTCAGTATATCCGCCGCCCCATCGTCGTATGTCAGCAAGTACGCTAAGAGCACCCGACCAAAGCCTCCATAACGCCGAAAACGCTTCACAAATCCCCGACACCTATAGTCTTTGCCAGCTATACCGATGACCGATCTTCGAAGTCGTGATGCACAAACACCGTTTCGCATGTCCACACGTCACTCATACGTTGTCTAAACAGCGACCATAGCATGGTCATTAGGATGTCATCCCTTCCTCTTGCTGTTGCTTCCCGTCTCCACAGCTCTTGAATTGGTTGTAGAAGGGTCCAAACAGATCAAACCAAACCATGCTTCGGAAGTACATGTTGTTGAACTCGATAGTCGTGACACCGTCGACTGCGACGATGGGGGCGACGTCATCGAAACGGTCCGGGTCGTAGAAGTTGAATCATAGCAACCCCAGAAAAATCCAGGGGTCTTACAGCTACTGTAACTAGTTGAGTGCGGCGTGGACTTGTGAGTGGGGGCACCATGCTCGGTAGACGTGATTGACGTAGTCAAGGTTGGCTTAGGCGTCGCTCCTGTCTTGGATGTTGTCGTTGGGTCATTGCATCCGAACCAACCTGGCGTTTTGCAGCTGGTAGTAGTAGAGGTAGTTCCAGTAGTAGTAGCAGACGTCGAGGTAGTTGTGGTAGTGGTTGATTCATCAAGACAACCCCACCATCCGGGCGTTTTGCAGGTAGCCGTCCGTGTACGCGTCCGTGACGTGCTGGATGTGCGGGAGGTTGTAGTATCGGAACCGTTACTCTCGAAAAACTTCCAATTGAAACAGTCGATGCACTCGGTGTCAGCTTCACATGGCGGGACCTCGTCGTATGCTTCTATCACGCTTTTGATGACTCCCAAAATCCTATGGTTCCCGATGCCGACCCTCCAGCCTTTATCTTCCACGGTATCGTATATACACGTCTGGCCGGTGTGGCACTGGGTTTCCATTGCATATCCACCCAGGGTGCAAGCAGCTGTGGCACCGTTGCATGTGCCCATGAAGACGGGGTCGGCAGTATGACCGAAATGGTAGGCTCCAGTATACGCTCTACTTTGCGGAGCACCAGGCCTAGAACCGGGCGGTGTGGGTAGACCGAGTCTGGCCGCAGCAAGAGCCTCGGCAGGAGCCTCGATTGTGAAGACTGGAAGTCCAAAAGTCAACCCCAGGAGACTACTTACGGACCCACCCAAAGAATGGCCGGCCAGCCAGACGTTGGAATTGGGATAGAGCGCGGTGACATTGCCGTATAAATCAATAGCTGCTCGATAATATCGATTTTCATTCTGCAAGTTCTTGACCAGGCACGTTCGATTGCAGGTATATGTGGTTGACTGGCAGTCACACACCTCTCTCCACAGGAACTGGCCACCCTGACCACAACAACAACTAAAAAAAAGGTTGTCGTTTATTTTATCGTTCGTCGTTGTTTCTGCACCATCGAAAACGGCGGGTGAAGTTCCTTTCAGGCTTACAACGATTGTCGAGTTTGTCTCACTTGCAAAGATGTGGCCACGCAAGCCATCACTTTCCCATCCGAAACTGTCCGTGTAGTTAAATCCCCCATTTACATCCTTCCAGTCCCCAGTTTGCGGTTCTAGAATGTATGCATCTGCCGTCATTTTCGCCAAGTTGAGAACTGTCTCTTTGTCCGTGATGTTTGGTCCAGCGACTTCGTCGAGTGTCCAAGCGGAAGATGAGAGCGCCGAGACACCCCCATTAGATCGCGCGGCAGCAAGAAGAGGCTCGATGGTAGATATCCGTCTATCTGAGAGACGTTGTATGTTGATGACTCTCGACCGAGCCCGAAGTGGAGTGGCTAACTCCCTGGATGTGTCATCATCCTCGGTGGCGATCCACACTTGCCGATCTTTAGCAACGTCCAGTCGTTTGTGAAGCTTTGGATGAAGGTAAGTTCCATGATGAAAGACGTGCCTCAAAGTCTGTTGAACTCATCCGTCGTCAGCACATGGTTGCCTGAAGCTAGCGTCATCCTCCACTCGCCCTTGGGGACTCACAAACTGAAGCGTGTCTTCCGGTTGACCTCCGGCATGGTCAAGTTCGGGCAATACCGATGGAGGAAGAATAGGTACTTGAGCTGAGATATCTTGCTGGCTCTCCGCCTGGGCCGCAACAAGAGTCGTAGATGTCGACGAGATGGCTAGGAATGATAGCAACAAGCTGGCAGTGACTCTTCCAGCAGAGTAGCAGACCTGTGCTGGGCTCCTCGAGCGAGCCATATTTGGCTGATAGTCGAAGATTGCAAGGACCGAACCTTCAGAAGCCTGCCACTTCTTGTGGTGTCAAGTGAGTGTTGTCCATGTGAATGGGGAGATGGTGATTGCGGGATGATCGCTTCAAGTCTAGTAACTTTCGGATAAACTGTGGGCGTCACGCCGTCTCCTCCGCAACAAGACGTGGTAGGCTAGTAGCTAGCGCCTTGGCTGCCGCATCAGCACATGCACGTATCACTTCCACGTACCGTACGGAGCGTACGAAGCTACCTACTCTGATACAAGGTCTTGAATTACGTTTGGTTTGAAAATCAATCCTTTGCTATGTTTATACTTTATTTAGACAACTGGAGTACTGGCATATGGATAATACTATTAATGTCTTTCTTTCCATCCGCCTGATCCATTTCACCCTTGCTGACAACACAGTCCTTACCTTTGCTGGCACATCATGTCTCAAGGTATGCATCTCCATGCGCTTTCACTGTTTGCGCTCTCACAGATTTCCTTCATAGCTTCAAGAGCCTGAAGCCACGTTCGTTATCTGTGTTTGCAGAATCATCACAGAATCACGTTCTGACTATGGCGCTCACACATTTAGAATCAGTCCTTTTCGGATCCAGTCTTCTTCCGGACTTCGGCAAAGACCTACAACCCTCCAGGCCATCACAAGTTGCAAAGTCTTTTTCGCGGTTTGAACCACCGAGCTCCGGTCCCTCCGTTTACCGTTCACAGGATATGTTACCGCTTGGATCTAGCTCGGAGGCTCCTACTCCTGAGGTAGTCAAATCCTCCACCCTCATTAAATCCGGAGCCGTGGAAGGAGATATATTTGTGAAGCCGGGCTCGGAAGATGAACCGGAAGAGAAGGGTCTCCAAGCTGCAACACCATCACTTTCGGCCGGCTTAGCAGAGACCTTCGATAGTTTTCCGATCGAATTGATCAGTTTGACTGACAGGTCGGAACTTATACGCAGGTCTAGATTAAGGAGGCTTGCTAAACTTATTCTGTAGATTTATTGACTCTTTAACTGATAAAGTCTACACCACCCCTCCATCTATAGAGAAACTCGCCAATCTCTTCCAAGACTTCTATGTTCGCGCCGGAGCGCATATCTCGACTCATATATCTACATTATCTTCGAGACAGTATCGAGGCAACTCTCCAAACACATCTCTCTCGTCTAGAAACTCCAGCACGGCGACGCTCGGGAACAAAGTAAACTCAAGAAGCTCGAAGGAGTCACTGAAATACGAGGAGAGGCCAGGCTCTGAGCAACAGATGTTGACGACTACGGAGATAGTTGATAAGAGAAAAGCACGTCGGCTCCTGGAGCAGAAGCGTCATGCAATGGAAGAGGCGGTAGAAAAACGAGCCTGTGAAGCCGTTTATGATAGAATTTGGCGGCACCGTAGTACTCTTGATGAAGTTCGTGATGAAAAGCTTCGGTCGAGGACCGCTGCATTGTCGCTGGTCGGCATTGGATTGCGCGAGCTAGGGGTGGACACAGATCTGGCCACACTTGACACTCCACCAAGCGTGGCTGATCGAGAAAGTCAGGTTCGCGAATGGTTCGCTGATGCCAGGGATAATCTGATGCGGATGAACGGTGAGAAATATCCCTTAGGGAAGCTTCAACATCTGGCAGCGGCGCATAAGAGTATTGTCGACGTGTTGTCGAAGATGCAAACATCCTCTTCATCTGCCGACGAAATATTGCCAACAATGATATACACACTCCTCACCACTCCTGCTGAAGGCATTAACGTCATTAGTAATCTTCACTTTATTCAAAGGTTCAGGGCTGCCAACAAAGTCGATGGCGAAGCAGCATACTGTCTCACGAATTTGGAGGCGGCCATTAGTTTCCTCGAGACTGTGGATCTGGCAAGTCTGAGGGCGGATGGAATGCTGGAGGGTCCAACAAAACCAAGCAGTCGGCCATCGACGCCATTGACGGAAAAGAAAATGTCTTTCAGCCCCTTGCGGCCGTCGTCGCCAAGCCTGTCACCCCCGGTCACTACACCTGCCGTAGGAACCTACTCTATACCTGTTTCAACGGTGTCCGAATCATTACCTTCGGCGGTCTCATCGCGGCCTTCGCCACCAGCATCCCCGCTTCATCAACGGCGCTTGAGTCATCTGCTTCAACCATCTACGAATGCAATTGGAGCCGCTAGTGACGCAGTCAGAACAACTGCCGACCAAGGGTTCAGGAACATCAGCAATACTCTTGATAATAGTTTTAGGTTTTTATTTGGGCGCTTAAAAGAGCAAGAAATGAGAAACAACGGGAGTAGCAGCGTTGTGATTCCAAAAACGCTTGATGATGCACGCAAACTGGTCAGTTCTGCAGAGCAAATCGAAGACAACGGGAGCATTAGCGGTGCAAGTTCAATTGCAGAACAGCAGGGGATGCTTGGTAATAGAGCTCCGCTGAAGGAGGACAAAGTTCTAGGCCTCATCAGCGGTCACAAACAGACAAGAGAACGAAGCGTCGACAGCACACAGAGCAATGGCAGTGGACAGCGTGTTTCTTCCGCTACAAGTAGTGGGCAAGTTGACTCGTCCGCTCCACTCTCAACATCAGCGCCGCCTGCTCCCAGCAACGCTGCGATGGAGTCCATGCGCAACCTCGGCAACACCCTCAATCCCTTGAACCGTTTGGCTGGCATGAATGTTATGCGTGGTTTTGGTAGGACCGCATCGAACACACCACCTGCAATCCCTGCGTTAGCCGAGAAGAGCAAAGAGCTGGGAGCTAGTAGTGCAAAGCTCAATCCAGAACCGATCTCCGGAACGGCTAGGATACCGACGATATCACCACCAATATCACGCTTTATGGAAGTGGACGGCCCAGGAGACCTGAAGATTACTGAAGTAGCGGATCTTTTGGAAGACTACCGGCGTCTGGCACGTGTTCTGAAAGATTCAGGTGCTTTTTGAGGCAATCTCATGTACACTGGTGGTTCCTTGGCTTGCTTGGCGTTGGGTTACGGATGCTATATGGGGAATTAGAGCTGGATGCCCTCACGCAATTTCTGCGGTTGTATTTGGTGTTCTCGGGAATATTCAGGACGTACCACGGTTGTTTGCTAGAACGTAGACTTATTGGAACAAGATCCAGTGAGACATTGTAGAGCCCCTTCTTCCTGTTGCCGATCTACACAGTTTCTGTACACATGTGATTCTCACGAATTCGGTGAACTGTATATCCGTTGAAGGAGTTAGCTTGTAAGACATGTATAGCGTTGACATTGAGTATCGAGTTTTCTGATCGTGGACCACGGCAGCGTGCAAGGTCGGTCGGTTTTGATTGGTCATCCCAACATCAACTTCTTCGCCCAGTTGACAAAAGCTGCAACCAGATATCCAGCTTGCTCCATCCACATGCTTGGATGAAGTTGTGACCCGCAAACCTACAGGATCTCAACATATTGCCACCAATGGGGCGACAGATGGATATCAAACTTGCAAAGTGTATTTCCGGCCTGTCACAACGGGAAGGTCCTGCATTCGCAACGACGCTCAAGCAATTGCACGTAAAGATAAACAGATCGCTCCTGGTGAGCCTGGAGATGAAGGACTATGGACTCACCCGGTTCGACCTGATGTGATTATCTGCCATGTGGGATAATGAATGGTGATAAGCCGTTCCTGATGCGATATCGCAGCATGCTTTGGGTGGGGCTCAGTGGGGCAGAGTCGTGCGAAGAACTCCATGGCCAACCTGTATTTCATAGACTGTCCCCCAACTACCATCAATGCAGACCTCATGTTTCAATATTGAGATAGCCTCAAGCGTCTGCATCTGTGGGGATCATGTCACGCACATACCCCTTTCTTGAACCGCTCACTTTAAGCACTGCGGTCAGGGCCCATCATGTTCAAATCCTAGCTGTTGCCTGCGCAGTGCTTGCCGTCATTGGCGTCGTCTTTACATTTGCATTTCAAGCACGTAAAGAGGCCTCTGAATCTCCGAGTGTAATCCGCTCTTTTGGCATGTTCTTCTATGCCAGTTTCCTAAAACCGCACACGGGCGACCCCCACAGTACTGGCCAACAGGCTGCACTCGAGAGTTTCTACAGAGCACAGGTAATGTATGAAGTACGAAATGTGTTTTCTGAGCTGACATTGAGGCTTGAATAGGCTGATGTATACGATGCAACTCGAAGACGGCTACTTCGAGGTCGGGAAGACATGTTAGCCCTCGTGGCAGCACAACTAGAGTTCAAGGCAAAGAACAATGACTGTGGGCATGTGAGACCAACATGGTTGGATGTAGGTGTGCTGGAACTGTGCCGAGCGCGGCAAATCTCTGTGCGTCTTTCTTACTAAACTACTAGATTGGAGGTGGGACTGGATATAACATTGAGGCAATGCAAGCATATCTGGACGTGCCAAGCTTCTTCTCGAACGTTTACCTTGTCGATCTCTCCCCGTCTCTTTGCGAAGTGGCTCGTAAGCGCTTTGACCGCCTCGGATGGAAGAATGTCACGGTGGTCTGTCAGGATGCCCGGGCTTTCCGCTTGGGAGATAAAGAAAGCTCGCAACACGATGAGAGCGCTATCACTCGCCATTGGGACGATACATATAGGTCAAGGCCCAGTGCACGCACCGGCAAGGCTGACCTCGTCACCATGAGCTATAGTCTCTCGATGATACCCGGTATAGACCAAATGCTCTTCCCATGGGGACTCATCTGTGCTTAGTGGTACACAGACTTCTACTCCGTTGTCGACTCTCTCTCAACCCTACTACACCCAGGGGGAACCATTGGGGTCTGTGACTTCTACGGTAATGCGCATCGAAGTCGATGAGTAGCCTGAGTTCTGACATTAGAGATAGTACAGAGCATTGTCGACTGTGGTTCTCGCAACTACACCGGCGGGGCGTTCAATAGACACGTCAACTGGCTTGGGCGAGTATTTTGGAGAGGTAGGAACAGCAATTGTACCTTTCTTCAGCATTGGCAATTAATCCGGTATTCAGCTTGGTTCGACGTTGACCGGGTAGGACTGGAAGCTGCCAGGAGGGATTACCTGGAATACCGCTTTGGGACTGTTCTTTCAGCTAACGACAGAAATTATCTCCTCGGCGGGTCTGTACAATCGTCCGCAGCATTTGCTAATCATGGCTAACAACCGATCTGACTATAGGATTCCGTACTACTTATGGGTAGGATGTCCGAAACAGGTTACAGCCACGTCCGAGAATGTGTCATGGTATTCGCGCGATGTTCTTGAGCAGCTCGATGCCTCTATCACCGAGTCGCCTTACTTGTCCCCAAGCCATCACACAACTAAGGCGTGTGGCGCTGTTGAGGAGTCAAGCTGGGAAATTCGGTCAAAATCATACGAGTCTGCAGTGATAAACTTGGCAGGGAACCTACCTTTACCTAGCAGTTTCTATCAGCATCACCACTGGCGTATTCATTACGACGATCTGTTACAGAAACATCTTCGATTCGGTAGTCAGTACATCTATGCTTTTACCTGGGAGGATCCACGGGTAGATCATCGCTTGTTAAAGATCAACGAAGACGACGTTGTTCTGTGTATCAGCAGCGCTGGGGATAACGTACTGGATTATCTGTTGAGCGGCAACCCTCGGCGAATACATGCTGTCGACTTGAACCCGAACCAGAACCACCTACTCGAACTAAAGCTGGCATCCTTCCAGGCATTGTCCTATGCAGACTTCTGGCAATTGTTCGGTGTCGGAAAACACCTTAGGTTCCGGGAGCTCCTACTCTCTAAGCTCAGCCCATTCCTATCCAGCAGGGCTCTACAGTACTGGCTCGTTCATTCGAGAGTCTTCATATCGCCCCACGGTCTTGGCTTATATGGTTCAGGAGGGTCTGGTCATGCCTTGAAACTTGTCCGATGGCTTCTCTGGTCGGTCGGACTGAGTAAGGACGTCGAGCAGCTTTGCAATGCTAAGACGCTGAATGAGCAGCGTGAGATTTGGCATAGTAAGATCCGTCGTGTACTTCTCAGCCGCGTATTGAGCTGGGCTGTGGTGGGTACGCAGTGGTTTGCCTGGAAGGCAGCAGGAGTCCCACCCACGCAACACAAGATGATCCAGACAGATCATCTCGAGCAGGAAGGAGTCGTGTATCCAGGCGTCCAACGACCAGGCCTTGGCGGCCAAGCCATGTGGGAATACCTTGTGAACACTCTGGATCCAGTTGTTGGAAATACCTCGATCGGAGAAGACAACTATTTCTACTATTTATGTCTGCAGGGCCACTATTCCAGAAGGTACTAGTAGCATCAATCCGATCTTTTACTAAACTTTCTGACAGAAATCTACCAGATGCCATCCTTCCTACTTGACGCCAAAGGCTCATGCAAAGCTGTCTCGACCTGGGGCCTTCGACGGCTTACGCATCCACACCGACTGCATCAATGAGAGATTACACCGGATTTCTCCAGGGACGCTGACCATCGCCGTCGTAGGTCGAAGTCTCATTACCTTGTATGCAGATCGCTGATCCGGTGGTTAGATAATGGATAGTATGGATTGGTTCTCTCCGGACACCTCCGATGCTAGAACACAGGTCAGGGCTCTCAATACGGCTTTGAAGCTTGGCGGACGTGTCCTCCTCCGCTCGGCGGGCTTGAAGCCCTGGTATACCAGGGCGTTTGAGGAGCAAGGCTTTGCCGCTCGTCGGGCCAACGTCAGAGTTCCGGGATCATGCGTTGATCGGTATGAACCAACACAGCTCTTATATTCTCAGAAGTACTAACATCAGGTAGTGTCAATATGTATGCGTCCACATGGATATTCACCAAAGTTGAGGATTTGCCAATACCGACGACAGCGACCCTGAACTCATCGACGGAGCTTATGCGCAGTGCCAGCGATGCATCAAGCACTGTCGAGATACTCGAGATCTGACTATCCCACCAACAGGCGTTGCAGAAGACTTGTACTCTAAGCCCCCATTCGCTGACAGCCACACGATGGGTCATATTGGGAGACACCATTAATCCCACCGAGGCCTTGAATGCCGAAACCATCGCACTTGGCGTTCCCTCGAGAGACTGGGATCGAACACCCACTCAAGCTGACATTAACAGAGACAGGTCAAGAACGCCGACGCTACATGACTGTAGTCTACGACGGAAATCTGGCCGATCCAAAAGTGTTTAGTTATTTCCTTATTCTTGATATTGTACTCGTACCACCACGAATAATTTCCACCCACAACCTAACGCTACAGACCGGACTGTGGAAGTCCATTATTAACTCCCTTCTCTAGTAGGGAAGTATGGTTTGCAAAATCTACCTAGATACCTAGTCTGCTCCCAAGATCCTATGACGCCAGATCGGACTGTTGCATTCTGTCATCGTCCCTTAACCTGTGGCTATCATTGTTCAGCCACGAGTTGAAGGGTGGCGGGGTAACGTTTAAGTTGTATTAGGCGCGGATCATCGCGCTGTAGCTTTCAAGCTTTGCAACCACAGGCGCTGTCTTGGCGGGTGATCATAGGTATCTGGTCGATCGACTAAGGAGTACGAGTACTCCGTACTTGCACCTCTAACCTACCGCTTTTGTGCTGCTACTCAGACTGTCTCAGATCTTACGGTTCCAGCTGCCTGAACAGATCTCGGCCAATGCATTGGCGGAGGATGATGACGATCTGGGCGTAGGTTGCCTTTACCATTGATGATAAGGCATAAATGCACCATACCTTAGATGAGCTCATATGCCTCACACAAGCACGAATACTTCGCTCTGTATTTCCCAATGCTAAGGAGGGATGGACGATCAACTCCTGTGACACAGGCGTAATGCCACCTTACCTTTTCGACGGCCATCCTCACCGATTATCTTGGACTGCAGCAACCAAGCACGAAGCCCCACCATGAGATCTAGATTTACGGCATGAAACCCCGCACACGGGCGTCGAATGCTGCAAATTGTATGCACCGCAAATCATGAACCATGACCCGGTTGCGCAATTAGGGTCTGCAGGCAACAACGCAAGAAACAAGTCATATACCTTGTTCCCGCATTCCTTCCTGCCGTTTCACATGACGCTCTTTCTCTGTTATATGGATGTGGCAGCCTGTTGGTGATGGGGGTTACGTCAAGCCACCTGTGCCCCTCCTCTGCGGAAAGGGCTTGGGGCATATAACGCACCCCCTCCTCTGATCTGTACAAAGGAACGCTATACAGAAGCAAGCAACAAGAAATATCTCTGATCTCTAGCTATCATTATTTCTTCTCCTGATATACGTTTTGATAACTTTCCTCACGTATGTCAAACCCATCCTTACCCTTTATCAACATCTGATAGGTGGCTAATTCCGAATCAGATATAACATACGCACATCCATCATGGCTGATCTCCTCGGCGGCGGCGGTGACAAAGAAGGCGGCGGTGGTAAGCAATCTTCCTGTTACTCCAATCAGCCCCACATCCTTCCGCTATATCCATAACCCGAGGCACAAACTCATTCTTACCCACCACACTCCCCTTCTCCCAATCCATGCCAACCTCCTCCACGCACCACCGAGTTTCCACAAACTCACTAACCTAGGCCTCCTCGGCGGCGTGACAGGCGCTGTCGGTGGCATCGGTAAAGGGCTCGGCGACACGGTCGGCAGTGTCGGCAAAGGAGTCGGAGATACCGTTGGTGGCGTGGGCAAGGGCGTCGGCGATACGGTTGGCGGCGTGGGCAAGGGCGTTGGCGACACCGTCGGCGGAGCCACGGGTGGTGGCGGTGGTGGTGGTGGGAGCAAGGCTACGGAGAGCATTGGGGGGAAGAAGCAGACGGCGCAGAATCCGTTGGGGTTGAATGAGTAAATGACACTTCGGTACATGGATTTCTTGGGGAGGGAGGGACTTTGTGGTGCGGTGTAAGATGGGTTGGGATGGTATATCGGCATAGAATACTAGGTAGCTGGGGAGTGGGTACGATATGATACATGATACGCACAACCTTTCACTTACTTGCTTGTGTCCTATCCTAGTATCTGAACTAGTGCAGAGTCGGTGGCTATATCCATTAACGCACTCCGGTTGCCGACGACATCCACCAACAGCGCCCGCACTAGAGACTGTAACTAGCGTGTGCCCGCTTTTATCCACTCTCCTCCCCTCCACCGCGCATCCCTTACCTGTCATCTCCTCCTCGCATCCTTTAACGCTATCACCTCATCTCACATCCTTACGTTCCCTTCCTTCCTCCGACCTTTTCCATTCACGCAAACCTCACAACCCCCTTCACGCACATCAGACCCTACTCCAACCCACCAGCAGTCCCATTCCATCCCAATACCCTCAACTAACCCCTTACATATCTAACTTACCCCTTTCCTGTACCCTCCAAACCCTATACCCTCCTCCTCCACTCCTTCGCATCCCACCCGCTCCCTTCCCTCTCCCTCCTCCCTCCTCCAATCCGCCCAAAGACACCATCCACCCTCACCCAACACCGCCTCCTCGCTCTCCTCCTCCAACCGTACCTCGCCCTGCCCCTCTCCGCCCCACGTCTCCATGGCAAGCACGCCCCGTCGCTCATCCACCGCACAACATCCTACCGCCACCTCTCCGAAACAATCAAAGTGGGCAGTGGAATCTTGCACTGTGGAGGAGGAAGCAGTGGCGCCTTAAGCGAGGGACGATAGCTATGTCGGGGGCTGAGAGTCAGACTGTGGGGAATGTGGATAGAAGGAGACGGTTCTGCGGGGCTTGGTAGGTCGACGGGAGGGGGAGAGAGGGGGGGATGGGGTGAGGTGTCTGTTGGGGGCTGGAGAGATGTAGGGGAGCTCGAAGGCCTAGAGTCCGAAGTACAAGTCAAGTAGGAATGGGTTAGTGGTGGGGAAAGGAGGCGCGTGGCGGACTCGTAGATGCGGATGGGCCGCGGAGTGGCAATGCGAGGTTCTGCTGAGGTTCTCCCGCTCTGTCTCGGGTTCATAGTTGGTGCAGTCACGGTGTTTGTTTTGGCGTAGTTATAGCTAAGGCGCTGTGCTGTCTGATCGAGTGTATGCCGTCCGAGCCTGCACCGGCGGACGCCCGTGCGTCGTGCTTGTACTGTACTCTTCGGCGGACCTGAGATAGGTTGAGTCGTGTAGAGATCGGTTGAGTGGACGTTCGTCGGTCTCGGTGCTGGTGTGACAGTCCACTTCCGCTTTTCGCACGTAGAGTGGTGATAGCTGTTGGGCATTGAGACGGAGCGTGTACGTGTAGATAAAGATGACCTGAGCTATGGTAGGTCAATGATTCTATGAGTGAAAGTTTTGTCCAGCTCTATTGAAGTGCCACCGTACCAAGCCAACCGTGCCCTATTTTAATTACAGGATAGGAAAGGGAAGGTGAAAGTGATACATTATTCGATTGAGCGTGCGCGAATATAAGCGCCTCTGTTCGGCAAGCAGTTCAAGGGAATCTAGAATGCGATGACAGAATTGCTGTACAGTGATGTGAATTCACGGATCGATTCCCGCTGAAAAGAAAAGAGGCATCCAAGAACAAAGCAACTTTTGCAAGCTCCGATACCCTAGTTCAACGACCGTTCCGGTTGTACCTCGTTTTGCCGAACGTGAACGGGACGTAGCGGTACTTGATCATATGCTGGATCTGTCGCCTCACTGTGAGACACCCAAAGTCAGCATCTCCCCTCTAGTCCTCCGCACCACGTCCACTGTACTCGAGGGAGCCGATGACGCTGGAGTCACTCACTCGTCAAGCAAAACAAAATCAACCAATAAACCACCAAGACCGGCCAGAAAACCGGCACATCAAACACGGTGAACCAAGTGCATAGAAACCCGATGGCGATGGCCCGCGTGCTCGAATACCAAAACTTGAACTCCGGCAGCCGCCTGATGAATGGCCGGAACTCCTCGTCCTTTCTCGTCGGCAGTCCGCCTGCCGAGCCATCTTCCATGCCTTCGTCTTGCTCGATGGAGGGGTCGAATTTGGGTTGCAGGAAGGCCAGGAAGAGGTTGAGGAGGTAGATTGCTAGGGAGTAGCATACTGTGCGGAGTGCCCATGAATCAGCGCCTTGCAACAAATCAAGAGCTTTGGGAGTGGTGAGGCCCTACCGATGTACCAGCCTCTTGCCAGTACTATTCGCAGGGCGAAGATCAGCAGTAATGCGCCGGTGCCGATCCATCGGTAGGAGGTGTAGGGGGTGGATTTGTCGAGGTAGGCTTGATATTGCTATAGGGAGTATAGCGTTAGATCCAGATCAAACATGTGTGGTGGGTTGGTGTTGCGGCGGACATACCCTTGAGAATCGGGATGTTTGCGCTGAGACGGCGGCGAAAGGGGTCTGCTCCGGCTCGGGAGCGTCCATCTTGAGATGATTACCAGTTGTGGGTGATCCGGATGAAGAGTGTCGAGCTCGATATGCGACGATCCTTGGAGAGCACTGCAGCGTTGGTTGAAGACGTAAAGACTTGCTGAACGCGTGGAAGGCAATACTTTTGTTGAACCGTCAGGCTAGGTATCGATCGCCAAATCTTAGGGCCCGAGACTCAGGCAAATAACTTAAATTAACTTCTGCGCCAACAGCCTGATGTGGTCTAGTCACTTAGGTAAGTGAGGCTCTTTCGGCTCGAAGCACCTCGGTTGTGCCCATTGAATTGTTTGTATGGGCGGAGACACGAGAATTGGCATGGTATTGCAGTTTGTCTAACAATATGTCTATGTTGCGAGGCTACAGGCCGTCGGCCTCGAGAATTTCTACCTCGTCTTTCATACGGATCGTTAGACCATACTCGGTTGCGACATCATCATCCTACGAGCATCTGCTGATATCGACTCCGAAAGCCGGGGTCGGCCTGAGTAAAGGCTCACCAACATCAGTTTTAGGACTCGTTAGGAACATGACTGACGTTAGAATGTCTCTTAGTAACTCTCAACCGACCCAAAGCCCTCAATGCTCTCTCAAGTGCCGTATTCGTCGAGCTCAATGATGCATTACGGAAATTCGATCAAGACAAAGATACCGGCGCCATTGTCATAACGGGCAGTGAAAAGGCTTTTGCAGGTAGGATTACCGTCATTACACCTCAACCAGTCCGGCGCTTCTGCTAATATACTACTCACAACAGCCGGCGCAGACATCAAGGAAATGGCCTCCCTGACATTCTCGCAAGCCTATACGACAGACTTCATAGAAGCATGGTCCGCGCAGACAACACAGATCAAGAAACCCATCATCGGCGCCGTCAATGGTTATGCGCTCGGTGGCGGCTGTGAACTGGCTATGATGGCCGATATTCTGTATTGTAGCAGTTCCGCGACGTTTGGACAACCGGAGATAAAACTCGGCACCATTCCCGGTGCAGGCGGGAGCCAGCGGCTGACCCACGCAATTGGGAAGAGTAGGGCGATGGAGTTGATATTGACCGGGAGGAACTTCAGTGGGAAAGAGGCGGGCGAATGGGGCCTTGCGGCAAGGGTGTTTGATTCGCCGCAGGAGTGCGTGGACGGGGCGGTGGAGACGGCGGCGAAAATTGCTTCGATGAGTCGAGTGTCGGTCAAAGCCGCGAAGGAAGTTGTAAATAAGAGTCAGGATCTGGGAGTTCGAGAAGGGGTCGAGTATGAGCGAAGGGTATTTCATAGTCTTTTCGGCAGTAGAGATCAGAAGATAGGTGTGTTGAATAATATTCCAAGCGACATTGGTATCACAGCGCTAATGGTAACTTCTAGGAATGAAAGCATTCGCGGAGAAGAAGAAGCCCGAATGGGCGAATGAGTAAATATATAAAACATCTGACAAGTCAACAGCGGCATGCATTGCGTCGCGATTTATGAATACCCAGGTTCAAGCGACCTAGAATCTAGTCCATGCTTACTGCCCAATCCACAACAGACAGTTCTTGTTCATTATCCTGGTTGCTTCTCTGAGCGGATTCAACGTTATGGAATCGATTCGGCCGCTCGAAAGAGCTCCGACAGTGGTGATCCTCTGGTGCGCAGAGCCTACGAGCTTATCTACGGTAGGATGAAGCGCGTTGCAGACACAGGTGCGCAGCCTCTGCTACCCAGGCGCTATATCTACTTGTCCGCACGTTCGGCACCAGGCGGGGCGTCACCTGATCCTGCGAGCGGAGATGTGCCTTCGAACGTCAATCTGGGCAGTGCTTCGTGTGAGTAGATTTATGTTGATCGTCAGCAATGAGTCGGAATAATCCGTGAGATTCGTGCCTCAGAGGTTATGAGCCGTGGTGTGGAGGATCTCGAGTATGCGACCATGAGACTTGATGGCCTTTAAAGAGGAGATCTTGGCTCACCGAACTGAGCAATGTGGATAGTGTTTTCATGGAGCGGACGGTTGCAGAGATGAAACCTCTTCGAAATGATCGTGGGGAAGTGCGCCGTTACTGGATCTACCATACATCGTACTAAAACTTCTTGCTAAACCAAGCGTGCGCAGAAGCCTCCTCAGCGGTTATACGCTCTTCTGGTGCGTACTTTAGCATCTTGCTTAACAGGTCGTATAGGCTTGCCACCTCCTCGGGCGAGATCTTTCCTCTTCCCGTACTTGAGGAACCATTGTCACTCTCGCGGGTGTGGGCGTTTTGTGTGCTGGTATGGTTGTCATCGTCGTCGCTGTCATACTCGTTGCCAATATCCTTGACCTGATCATTTAGAGGATGCAACGACGCTAATGGTCTGTCGTTTTCCCACTTTTGCTTTGGATTCCCGTCCTCATCGAAATAGGTCAAGCGGCCTTCCCATGCGTACCACCAACGCTCCGGCAGCTTACCCAGGATCTGCACAATCTGAAGTAAAGCATCATCTCGGTCTGAGAAGAACACTTCGAATAACGCCTCTCCAGCGCGGATCTCGAAGATCGTGCATGCCAGAGCCCACGCGTCAGAATAGACGCTCGCTTTGAGATCAAAGATCGCCTCTGGTGCACGGTAACTCCAAGGTGTTCCGACTCCGCCAGGTGGTGGGCTGTCGAGAAAGAAGGCCTGACCAAAGTCGATTATGAGGATACTTTCAGTTACGTATTGAGCATTGATGTCAGATATCGGCTCAACTACGTAGGTTGGTGCTGATGGTGTTGGATCGTCACCTGATATAGTGTGCACCGCATCTTTGTACGGCTGACCGAGTCGCTCATACACTTCTTCGTCGGTCCAAGAATCCAGATTAGTAAGTTGATAGAGTACATTTGAGGGCGTAAAATCTGTAAAATAATATTAGCGATGGCTTCTTAACACCAAAGTACAACAGCCACTAGTTACCTCCGTGACCGACACCAATTGAGTGGAGGAATGCCAATCCTTGCGTAGCCTGCAAAGCGATCTTCTGCGCAACATCCACGCTCAATCTCTCGTGCGGTTGGGTTCTGGAGTACTCTGGTATGGTAGGCCCCGCAACTGGAGACACTAAGCAGAGATGGGATCCATTCTGACCTTCAATCCAAAAGCTGTCAAGAAGAGTAGCGATATACAGACGACCCGGGTGGGTGGAGGCGGTGTCCTCGAATTGTTGAAGCATCTTCAGTTCTGCGCAGTTCTTCGAGAACTCCGCAACGATGATCTTCAGTGCAACATACTTATTGGCTTGTTGGTCTCGACCAAGCCAAACAGTTGCGTAACCCCCAAACCCAAGCTTGTGTACAATTCGATATCTTCCGTTGTCGAGCGTGTCGCCGAGATGAACAGGATGAAAGCCGCCGGCGATGTACTTCTCCAAGTCCTCCACGTTGTCTATCCGACCGGGTTGGTACTTTAATGAGGACATGATCGCTATATTTCTCGGAGAAGCAGAAGCGTCGATAGTTGGGGTTTTAAAGGCGATAGTACAATGTACATTATCTTAGGGCTCGAAGTTAGCATGAGAGAACATTTGATCCGCGTGTGTTTCACATCCTGAGTTTTACGAAGCCTGATTCACGGAATGATCGTTGGCACAAGATATGTTGTAGTAGTCTTCATCTCATCAAATACTGTGTGCGTACGTCTCTCAACATTGCTAGAGCTCCAGGCTAGTTGTCCACCAGTTGCCTTACAGCTCACGCACCTGTATTTGCATTTTTAGCAGTTTGCGTTCCACAGTTCGTCGACACTGCATGTTGTTAGTCCCATCTGATTTTCTTGCAGTTAGATCATTGGTTACCTGTTTGCAAGCAAGCCTCTGACTTTTGTACTGCGGCGGAGCAATCTTGTCTGTTATTGAAGCTATCGTCAATTTAGGGTGTAGGAGCTTGTGTGAAGGAGCTGTGGTTGTGTATGATAACTGAGAGCGACTACGGCCATCAGTGTCAATCGATTTATGTGCACTGGAGAATTTGTCCGCCCACTCGCTGTAGCAATGATTAGTAGAGAGATGTCACCTTGATCATGCACAAGGTTCTTCCAGGAGGCACCGGTGGTGGTATGCACTCATGTAGAATCTCCACATACAAGGACAACTTCGCAATATTTGACACATCATGAAGCATACAAGCTGCAAGATCCTTGTGAAGCCCTACTACGAACGGTAGGTCCTCTTATCAGGCCCCAACGGAAACCTGTTTGTGAGCTGAGATTCAAATGAGAACGTAATAACCAGAAGTCATGAAAGATCGATTGGTCTGACTTCCAACGCCTATCCGAACTGCCCACAAGTAGACCTAATGAATGTAGAGTTATCGTACGATATCAAGTACCGTTCGCTTCAGATCAGCAATTCAGACAGTTCATGGACGGGCCTTCTCTCCAAGCTCGGCGGCATGCGCATCTCTCTTTCGGTCATGTAATGCCTGAGACGATTGCATGTACGCAAAAATGCCGACTGGTTGAATGTCCTCGCGGGGATAAGATCTAGGCCACTCATCGGCGCATTCTGATGTCGACTCTGACACGGGGAATAGATTATAGTCGGTCGTTACGATACGTCGATCAGAGTTGGTCGTTACGGTACGTTGATCAGAGTCGGAAGCTGCAGCCTTGTCGTAATGCCGAAGCATGGCATAAACCAATTTTACTATAGTGGGTCTCCTAGGGGATTTGGTAGCGAGACCAGCCATATCGGACACGGAATTCAATTCTTTCGAGGAGCGGAAGCGCCAGAGTTGATGTTTCTTGGTGTTAGCAAGGGACGAGAATGTGCTTGCCGTCGAATTCTGTTGACCAGGACCCATCTCTGGATTGCTTGGTGAGCCTCGACTTGGAACGGGTAAAGGCTCAAGTGCAGAGTCTGCAAAGCCTATTTCCCAGTAGAGGTCAACAAGCATCTTCTCGAACAGATCTTTGAGCTTCTGGAAAGCCTCCGTATGGCCAGACGGGGTGCCCTCAGTGAGGAGGTGCAATCTAGCTCCATAGCTCTCAATGATCCAATTTCGGCTAGAGACCATCTGCTTAGCCTGAGCTCTGTAGCGTTCCTCCGACTGTTCGTGAAGCTGAGTTGATGGTAAAGTCGCCATATCGGTGTCGGCAACATCCTCGTCTGACTTGTCCGAATCTACCTCATCGGGAATCCATTCCCCGGAACGGAACGGAACTTTCTTCGCTCTTGGGCGCGAGTTAGAAGAAACCTTTGGGGACATATGCGCAGCCACAGATCGGCTACGCTCCAGCATAGCGTCATTCTCAGCTGCATCGCAAAGCCCAGCTGTCCAGCGTTGTAAAAGACAGTCGACCGCGCCCTCCGGATTTTCCTCGAGAAGAGAACGATGCTCAGATATCCGCGAGGCCGTACTCCCAACGCTCGATCGAGGTGCCCGCATCCCGTGTTCGTGTTCTCTGTCATTGTTATGGAGGAATGCTAAGTTGAGGGACGGGTGCACCGCATCTTGCTCGTTCCGCAAGCTAGGTATCGCACTTGCTGCACGACGCGTCTCGAGCTTACGTAGGTTAGCGAACGACAACCGGTTCGCTACAACAAGACTCTCGAGTAGCTCTCGTTCCTGCTCAATGCGGACTGCTTCGGCTTTCACGTTGGGCCTATCATTGAGTCTCGTCAGCAGACATCCGTGTGACTGTTGAAGTAGGAATGCTGTTAGAGAGTCCTGACCTTAAAGAAGGGAATCTTTTTCTAATAAGTAAGACCTGCAGCATGGTCTGGAGTGTGGATTTGTTGGACTCAAGATACCCTGCCATTTCGATTGTCAGTGTGATGGCTCCTCCACTTACGGGTATGCATACCACGAAACACCTGGATTTTAGACCTAACAAAAACGAACTTCATCCGCCGCGCAAATTCTGCGGGTTTTCCAGCATCATCCCCTTTCTGTAACTGCCTCAAGACGGAAGAGATGCGTCCGAAGCCCTCTCGGCTCTCGTCCAAGATCTCTTCAACCGTTTGCATCAAATTGATCGAGTATTGGTTTGAGCAGTCCTCGAGGACATCACGCAACTGATTGAGCACAGCCGAAAACAGGGTAATTTCTTTAGCTATGATCTGGATCTCCAACCCAGCAGAGCCAATTGAGTCGGCGAAGGTATACAAGCTCGTTGACAGCTTCGCACCCACGGAAAGAATCTGAACGATGCTGGCGACCAGACCAATCTCTGCCATTGCGATGTCAATCTCTGTTCGTAGAGTATAGCAAGTCAATCGATGAAGATAGAACAGCTTTTTTGAACGACGAGCAAGACGGCACAAGGCTCTAAAGGCCAACATCGCGAAGACAAGGCTGACAGCCTTGTTGGTGTAGCCATCGTGACATCAATTGGTTGTAACCCTGTAAACTTGCAAACTTGCAATCTACAGTTGGAAATACGAGGTATAGTAAGGTAACCGCAACTTTACTGCTGAGTGCATGCAGATTCCGGTGCTGAGGGGATGGGGTTTCCTGGCCCGCATTGTACGACAGCCTATATCGTGCAAAGGGGGACAGTACAGTGCACTGAGGATGCTGAATTTTGTTGAACAGACTGTTGATATATCTCAATAGTAGAATCATAGCTAGAGACATTGGACATGTAGATCTTGAGTAATAAAACAGTTTACCACTCGTTTCACTCCTAAACCAATTTGTTTTCCTCATACTCCCCACCCCATCTCCCCCTACCTATTGACACCTATGATTTAGGCTCTCCGCGCCTAAACTCATGCCTAAACCAATGCCTAAACCGACGCCTAAACTCACACTTGAGTTCATGCCTAAACCCATGCGTTTTAGACATGATTCTAAGCAACTTGAGGACAACTTTAGGTGTGAAACTAGGCGGGAAGATAAGCAAGAGTTTAGGTGAAAGTAGGCATGAGGTTAGGTGTAGAGGCCTAAATCATAGGTGACAATAGGTAGGGGGAGATGGGGTGGGGGAGAGTTGAGAAAAGAAATTGATTTAGGGGGTGAACAGTGGTAAATTGTTGAGTTGGGGGTGATTCTAGTAATTCGCCGACCTGTAATGCTTATATTCAACGTAATCAAATTGGACTTGGTTCTATCACTAATCTATTATTGAGCGTTGTGATTACGCCGGGCAACTAGAGGCCCCTGGGAGGCCTTAACCACTCTCGACCCATCTCCGAATTGATCAACTCAACGGTCGGCAAGATCTCGAAGTGCGCGATACTCAAGACCCAAGGAACTTGCTCATTCTAGTTGCTACAGTGCTGACTCTCTACATAGAGTACAAGGAGCGAATCTCCATCAACGTGAAACTACTCCTGAGGTGGTGGAGAGCTTCCATACTGACCCTTGTAGTGCGAGACGACTCGATTTACCTCCCGTTGGAGCTCAAGCGATGCCCGGAACGAGGCTCGAGCTCTCCGCTGCTGATCATAAATCGTCCTCCACGCCTTCTTTCTGTCCTGGACCGATACCCCCTGGCTTGCATTTCGTTTATTCTTGGACGGGAGAGGCCCTGGTGTTGGTAAGGCGTTCACTTCTAGCTCGGTCGAAAGTTGTTCGACCAATTCCTTCTCTTCATCAAATTTCTGGATGCGTAGGGCTGCGCCTTTAGCGACTTGGTCTTCGTTCGCTCGTCTTGCGGCTTGCTTCTTTTCCGGCGTGTTGCTATCCTTGCACTGTTGGATCAGTTGTGGTGTTGGCAGCCACGTCCACGGTTCGGCGAGTCCATCTACTAGCCCAGTGAAAGTGCCGATCGTGAACCATTCGTCTCGGAGTTCCAGGATGATGGCTCTGAATTCAGCTTCCTCGTCTTTTAGCTCAATCGGCATTGTGCTGGCCAGGTCTCGAAGGTCTTCAGCGAGGGTGGTGGCAATATCGGTCCACCTCCCTTCCACCACGAGGTCGTTGATGGGCTTGAGGCATGCTTGGTTGCGCGCTCCATAGGTACTTATGGCCGCCAGCGCTTGTTTAAAGTCGAGCCCGGTTTTCTGGCAGCCCTGGTATACCGCATACGTGGTTCTCACCTGATCAGTACCTTTAGACGATCCATAAAGTTTCCAATGGTCGGCCTCCGTAGTGATCCGCTGACTGATGTCGGACCATTGGAACGTCCCGGAGATCTTCCTCCAGTTCTCCGTTTGTTCTCGGCGAGTTAAATCCGTCAGCTGGTGGGCGACCCTTCGCGTATAGTCGCCGTATCGGGCGAAAAATTGCAACCGTCGGAGTTTGACGAGTTCTCTCTGTAGGCTTTCTGTGTACTCGTCTCCAATAGCATGAACCCAAGGCCTTCTGGCCATCTCTTCTTCATAACCCCGGATCTCGGAAAGCAGTTTGCTCTGGCGGACATTCTCGAACTTTTTCTGTTTCTGATGCAGGAACTCGCTACAAGCCCCCTTGTAGATAAGCAGGAGTTTCTCGAGTATGGGAGGTGGTTTTCGTTTGGTTGAATTGAGACGACGTTCAGCATAGTTGATGCCAGCCTGCACTCTTGCGTCCGAGTAACCTCTGGGATGGGGCTCTGGTCGGGGGGGTTCAAGGTCTTCAGTATCTGATCTAGGACGTGTTCGGCGGACTATGATTTCATGTCGCGGCGAAGAAGAGACGATGGAAGAGGCAGTTTCAGGTTGTTCCATGATGAAGAAGCCTTAGTTGTAAAGAGACAGGATTGTGGAGAAGCGCTATCAATGGTAGCAATAGATGGGCTTTGTTTCGGAGTGAGGGTGGGCGACGGTCACAGAGGAAGGGGAGAAGTAGGGGAAGGAGAGCAATATATGTGTCTGTGACCCTGCTTACTATGTCTCTTTAGACGATATTTACTATGTTTCAATGGGCTTCAAATTGCACTGTCCTCATATCTATATGCCGCATTGAGGCAAGTGTACTGCAATGGTCTGGTTTGAAAGCACTCATATGAGGTCGGGCCACGCAAAGGTACGGGGTACAGTGTTCAGAATGGCCGCCGTAGAGATTCTTTGTAATGCAGACCACAGATACTGTACGGGTAAGCTAGAATTAGACTACAGCTTTGCTATATGTTACTTGGTTTGCTTGTTCCAGGCAAGGGAATAGTCTCTTTACTATAACAAGTAAACACGTCTTGGCTACGACATTGAAGATTTTATAATGATATTGGAACCGTCCTGTTCGAGTACCTTGACCGTTAGCATCTGCGGTTTGATACCAGGGTATGGGATAGGAGTTAGTGCCAAAACCTTTGGGGCTGTGCAACGTTTGAACCCTGTTGTTGTTGCGGCTTCTGCCTAGACGCCGTAACAACATCTATATTTGAAAATCGAATGGTCAATTCATCTATAATACTCGAATCTACAAAGCTATCATAGTGTAAGTTGATGAAGCAGAGTGAGAATCAAGCAGTCATGGCAACCTCCCAAGCTTACGATGACTTTACCGTGATACATCCTCAAGCACCCAGTGGCACCGTGTATGGCGATTTCGAGAAACACTCGACTGCTGCCCGGACATCTACGGATTTGATGATCAGCTCCTCCCTCCGAAATCGTTATCCGGACCATACTCTGACCATCACCCTAGAATACGATTGCAATCTTCTGGCCTTTGTGGCGGCGGGCCAGGCCGAGGCGTTGCTCGATCCTAGCAGTGATGAATCCCTTCTGTACCGCTCTTTTGTGCCACCCCCTCGCCGATTAGACGGTGCTGTGGGCTACTTGGTCAATAGAGTCCAGTTCGCAAAATATCATTACCGCTGGCAGAATCACGACTTCCTGGTGTATATCGTCAGCGGCGACAGAGGCAATGCAGGACTTAGAGCATCTGTGCTCAATTACATTCTCCATAAGCCTGAAGATGAAGGATCTGTCAAGCCAATAACATCTCCCACCGACAAGCTTATCGCCGCCGCCGCACAGTACAGCTTGGAATTGCACAAAGAGATTCTGGTCTTTGACCAAGGTTGGTGGCAGAAGAACCACGAGTTATGGGAAAGTGTCCAGAAGGCGGCATGGAGTGATGTGATCTTGGATGAGACGATGAAGCGGTCATTGATCGCGGATGTGGAAGGGTTCTTTGACGAACGGGAGAATTATCGCGAATTTGCAGTCCCATGGAAGGTACCATTTGCCCTCACCAAGTGTCTCCATTTTGCCTCGTTGCTCGCTGTGCTGTCGCTTTATCCGCATCAGTGAAGTCCTGTGCACTGACTCTTCCATCTTTGTTCCGGAGGTAAGAGGGGGATTCTCTTTCACGGTCCGCCTGGCAACGGTAAAACCATATCCATCGAAGCCCTCATGAAAACTCTCTCGACACGTCCGGAACCAATTCCCACACTGTACGTCAAAACATTCACATCCTTCGCTGGGCCGGAATATGCCATCCGACAGATTTTCGTAAAAGCCAGGGCACAAGCCCCTTGTCTCCTGGTTTTCGAAGATCTGGATAGCCTCGTCAGGGAGGGGGTCCGGAGCTACTTTCTGAACGAGGTGGACGGTCTAGAACGTAATGATGGGATCTTGATCATTGGAAGTACAAACCATTGTAAGTTACTTTCCAACTAACTGGCTAAGCTACCCAGAAGACCGCGCATCAAGCCCTGATAACATAACGCTCCGAGTAGTGGAGAGGCTGGATCCCGGAATAGCTAAACGTCCAAGTCGTTTCGACCGGAAGTACCTATTCCCTCTGCCCTCACAGGAAGAGAGAGAAGCATATTGCGAGTATTGGAGGTAAGGCTCACAAGAGACCACATCAAGTGGATCCCACACTATCCGCAACTCCCTCCCATGGAACGGCATCAACGCTAATGTGGAACGCTGGTATACAGACATAAACTTAGGAACAACAGGAAAATCCAGTTTCCAAGACGTCTCTGCTCCGCCATAGCAGGTATCACGGACAAATTCAGCTTCGCCTACATGAAGGAAGCCTTTGTGGCCACGCTTCTGGTCATTGTTGCCGGTCGTGCGGTCGTAGAAGATAGCGGCGATGATCTGGATGACCTGATACTGTGGGTCGAGATCAAAAAGCAGATCAAGATCCTGAGAGATGAAATGTAAGGTCGTCTATATGCTGCGTCTGAATGGTTTCTCTCTGGGTTATGGAGTACATAGGCAGTCAGTTAGCCGCAGCTCCTGAAACCATGAACTTCTGCCTGTACGAGTACCATCACCGTGGTCCGGTTGTGCGATGTCCGGACGAGGTTACCATCAGCGCATATCTAACTAGAATTGTGCTTTTGTCCTACTCCGGACCATAAGGTAGGATCCCAATCAACTTTGACAAATGACATTGCAAGTATTAGTCAGATCCGACTTGTGCTGATTTAGTGCATCTCTATATGGGGAACAGCCGGATGCCGATCATCACCATCATGTGAACCCCACCATCATCGACCATGCAACCCGAGGCTCTGCTGTGGTACTCGTATGATGTCCTACCACGTACCTACATGTTTCACGAACGGGGACAACGCGTGAACCACATGACTTATGACCATAGAGCAAAAATTGGAAACCCTCTGTTCAACAACATGTACCTTATGCTCGATGCTCGGGATCGAGAGCAAAAGATCTGTCCAAGTACTTTACAAAGTACCTTAAGGTAGTAAGGGTAAGGTACCCCGCTATGCAGCCCCTGGCGTCGTACGAGTGCTCGTAGCCCCGTTGTTGAATACCTTTAACGGGGTACTGTGCACTAGAAAGTGCTAGAATCAGCGGTCTGCTCATACCCAGGTACTGTAGAGTACTCGTAGTACCGATATAAACTTGAAAGAGGTTTGCAAAGTCAAAACTCGCCCTATATCAAAAAGCAGTTCTATCTTCCGGTCACTGACTTCCAGGTTCACTCCGAGGGCCCCGCCTCGCCCGAATCAGATTAGTGCAAAACTCGCGCCACCCAGTCTGACATTTACATATAATAAGAAGACTGAGCCTATTCTCACTCCATTATTACTTTCTCTTACTCGTCAGACTTCGATTGAAGTTCCGTCACAACACATCCTTTACCACAAATTCTATCAACAATTCCCACATAAGACCGCAATCATGGTTGCCAACGACAAGCCATCGAATACCGTTATGGACACCTTCAAATATGAAGAGAAGCCCGTCTACACCACTTCCAATGGATGTCCTGTTATGGACCCCGAGTCTTCGCAGAGAGTAGGACAGAACGGTCCGCTCTTGCTTCAGGACTTCCACTTGATCGACCTACTTGCCCACTTCGACCGTGAGCGTATCCCCGAGCGTGTCGTACATGCAAAGGGTGCCGGTGCTTATGGCGAGTTTGAGGTTACCCACGATATCAGCGACCTGGTCAGCTTCGCCACTAATAATCCGATATGAGCGTTGCTGACAATCGTCACAGACATCCGTGGATATGCTAAACGGTGTTGGAAAGAAGACCAAGCTTGTTACTCGGTTCTCGACTGTTGGTGGCGAGAAGGGATCGCCCGACTCAGCACGCGACCCTCGCGGCTTCTCGATCAAGTTCTACACCGAAGAGGGCAACTGGGACTGGGTCTTCAACAACACCCCTATCTTCTTCCTCCGAGACCCCAGCAAATTCCCTCTATTCATTCACACACAGAAGCGGAACCCGCAGACCAACCTGAAGGACGCGACAATGTTCTGGGACTACCTGTCCACTCATCAGGAGTCGGCCCATCAAGTCATGCACCTCTTCAGTGACCGTGGTACTCCGTACTCTTACCGCCACATGAACGGTTACTCAGGCCACACCTACAAGTTCACCAAGCCAGACGGAACGTTCAACTATGTCCAGATCCACTTGAAGTCCGACCAGGGCAACAAGACGTTCACAAACGACGAAGCCACTCATATGGCGTCGGAGAACCCAGACTGGCATACTCAGGACCTGTTCAACTCCATTCAAAACGGAGAGTACCCATCGTGGACCTGCTACGTTCAGGTTCTTAGCCCTGAGCAAGCCGAGAAGTTCCGCTGGAACATCTTTGACTTGACCAAGGTCTGGCCGCAACAGGAGATCCCACTCCGACCAGTCGGCAAACTCACGCTCAACAAGAACCCGGAGAACTACTTCGCCGAGATCGAACAAGTTGCTTTCTCGCCGTCGCACATGGTGCCAGGCGTGGAGCCCTCGGCGGATCCTGTCCTCCAGTCGCGTCTCTTCTCCTACCCAGACACCCACCGTCACCGTCTCGGTGTCAACTACCAACAGATCCCGGTCAACTGCCCGCTCCGCGCATTTAATCCGTACCAGCGTGATGGTATCATGGCCGTAAATGGCAATTACGGTGCGAACCCCAACTACCCGTCGACATACCGCAACATTACGTACAAGCCGGTGAAGCCATCGCAAGAGCACGAGAAGTGGGCCGGTGCCGCCGTCGCTCAGCAGCTTCCTCTGTCCGACGAGGACTTTGTCCAGCCAGGTCGTCTCTGGGATGTTCTCGGCAGGACACCGGGTCAGCAGGACAACTTCGTCGGTAACGTAGCCGGTCACTTGTGCGCGGCCAAGGAGCCCGTCCGCAAGAGGACGTACGAGATGTTCCGAAAGATCAACCAGGATCTCGGTGCCCGGATCGAGAAGGCTACCGAGGAGAAGGCGCCGCACACACCCCTATCGCAGGCTTCCGGTAACGCTCAGGCTCGTTTGTGATTATTGATGGATGAAAAGCGTATGAGCGAGGACGATGTTACCCATGAGTTTGTTCTTCTATTTGGTGTAGATGATGTACTTCTCAAGCTACTTCAATGAGATAGATGTCGCTACTGCAAAGCCCCACCTATCATAATCTCTGTAAGGCTTCGCATCTCTGTTCGGTGACTGGTTCATGGAGCTGCCAGCAGCAGTGATACCGCGCAGAACGCTTACGACTGATATGATTATTCATGATTCTTGACATTAATTCCTCCTTTAACCCCAGATGAATGCTCTCAGCTTGCAGATGAGACAGAACATGGCTAATATGCTACTTGCACACGCACTACTTCCATATCAAAGCCATGAGATGTCGCTCGAACACAGAAAAGCCCACTCCCTACACAAAACGGTATATATAACCCAAACCCGCGCTCAACCCAGCCCTGCCACTTCCCTCCCCTTCTCAAACCCCAGCCCCAACCCAACCCCCGCCTCACCCCCCCTCCGCCTGCACCGTCCCCACCAACCAATCCATCCCCTCCGCGACCCCCCTCCCATCGACCGCCGAGCACGCCACAATACTCCAATTACGATCCCTCAACTCCCCCAACCTCAGCGCCTCGGAAATCTCGCCGGCCCCCTTGGCGCCGGGCTGGTCCTGCTTGTTGGCGAAGACCAGCAGTGCGGCGTCGCGGAGTTCGTCTTCGTTCAGCATGGCGGCGAGTTCGGCGGCGGCGGTGGACAGGCGCTCGATGTCGGTGCTGTCGATGACGAAGATGACCGCGGACGTGTTGGCGTAGTAGCAGCGCCAGTAGGGGCGGATGGAGGTTTGGCCGCCGAGGTCCTGTTTGTGGGGGGTTAGTTGGGTGGTGAGAGGGGGGTGAGGGAGAGGGGAGGGGAGGGAAAAGGAGGGAAGAGGAAGTGGCTTACCCAGACGTTAAAGTTGAGGTTCTTGTAGGTGACGGATTCGACGTTGAAGCCGATCGTCGGGATGGTGGTGACGACTTCGCCGATCTACATCTCCATGTCAGTCCTGACTGCGGTCATGGTCTGCGCTGCCGGGATGATGGTGTTTCGACCGTGTGCAGGCAAGCGTACCTTGAGTCGGTATAAGAGCGTTGTTTTGCCGGCGTTATCCTAACCACACCCCGAGATATCAGTAAAGGTATTGCCGTGCGTAAAGTATGTAGGCTGCCTACCAGTCCTAATATAAGGATCCTTATCTCTTTCTTCGTCCATATTAACCCGGACAGGATTTTAGATATGGACCCTCCCATGCTGCCGTCGTGCGCCTGCCACCTCCGCCGACTCGACTGCTGCGGCCACACGCGCTCAGTTGTTGTTCGCACACGTAGAGAGTCTCGAAGTGGCGTTTCCCAACTTCAATATCCGTAGTGGGTAAAGTAAAGGAAAAGATGTAGTTCAAGAGGATATTCTGCCGTATTTACAACTGGTGAAATTATGGGTGGTGTTTTCTCTGATGACAAAAGACCCTTGGGCGAATCTCGAAAATTAGTCCGTGTCCGGCGACATCAGCCACAGAGCGGCGATCTCTGGAACGTGCGCAGGGTTGTGCCATTGGCCCAAGCTTCGATTGCGCCTTAAACGTCGATCATTGTTGAGCCACGAAGCGTTTGAGTTGTTCCCATCACTATGCGCGAAGTTGATAGGTCTTACTGGCGCTGTGCGACATAGGTAGCTGTCATCTTTGGGTAGCTACAGCTTACCCTCTTACACAATCCGGTCGGCTGACGTGCCCGACGATCGACTACAATTTCAAACATGGTGGGGAAAAAGTCGGGGAAGGCTCTCCGAGAGGAAGGTGAGACTGAAGAGCTTTATGTAGTATAGGGCTCATTCCATTGGAACACTATACTGACAATCTTCGTTTTGATAGGGCTGGAGAGAACGGATAATAACATGGACCTTACGACATGGCCCGTTGTTGGCATGATCAATCAGAAAAACTACTATACGTTCGTCGTCCTTGCGCGAATCTTCGCGCCTCGCATCTTTCCGGTGCACACAAAGACTCTTCCGTGAGTACACTTGCTAAAAGGTCCTTGGTTCAGAGAATACCTCAAAAGAGATGATCAGATCCTCGTCTTCCGCCTTCAGAATGAAGAACGCCGTAATCGGATGGCCACCAGTGCCAAAGATCGAGACAGAGCTTTGGCGCACGCACGACCTAATGAGCTTCCCCTGCCGGATGGAGACATGGATATCGACGACGAGGTGGCTGAGGATGGTGGGGGTACACTTACTGGACAGGATGCACTTGGATCGAAGGTTATAGTCATACATCCTGGAAGCCAAAATCTGAGGATAGGATTAGCGACCGATGCACTCCCTAAGACTGTTCCTATGGTCGTTGCAAGAAAGTGGAGGAACAATGAGTCTGAAGAAAATGGCGGAGAACCGAAGCCAAAAAGAATAAAACGAGAGCATGACGCGGTTGTAGAGCCAGAGCGGCTTTTTGGAGAAGAGGTAAGGAAAGATCGCATTGTGGCCACGCCATTCATACTCACAGACTTGAATAGTTCGCAACTCAATATTCGACAATGTGCGCCGACCTCAAGGTCCACATGCGCAACAACAAGCGTCGAGTTCTGCCCAACTCCAAGGAGCTCGTGGTGAATTATAACCGGCGTACGCCACCGGAGACGATATCAGAACACAATGATCCCCTTCGAATAGACTGGACGGAAATCGCCCCCGATCCGAAAAACGCTCCAGATATCCTCACTGGTAAGGAAGCTCTTCGGATACCTGACAACTCGAAGCCTAGGTATAAGCTTTTCTGGCCATTGCAGAGAGGCTGGTATAACGAGCGCGACTACTCGAGCAAGACTTTACTCTACGAAGACATATCCGTTATAATTGAAGAAGCTATCAAGACCCAGCTGAACCTGCAAAGGAAAAAGGAGTGGAGCCAATACGATTGTGTGTTTATCATACCCGATCTGTATGAGCGAGTGTATGTTACCCAAATCTTGGAGATGCTACTACGGGAATTTGGATTTGGTCGAGTATGCTTCATACAAGAGAGCTTAGCTGCGACGTTCGGCGCCGGCTACACGAGTGCTTGTGTGGTAGATATCGGCGCTCAAAAGACCTCGATTTGCTGCGTTGAAGAGGGCATGTGCATTGAAAACTCAAGGATCAACCTCAAATATGGTGGCGCTGACGTCACCGAGACCTTCATCAAGATGATGTTGTTCGATCACTTTCCCTACGCAGATATCAATCTCAAACGAAGGTATGATTTCCTGTTGGCGGAAGAACTGAAGGCAAAATTCTGCACAATGAATGAGGCGGAGATCAGCGTTCAGCTATACGACTTCCACGTCCGGGCTTCTGGGCAAGACACAAGGAAGTACATGTTTAAGACGTACGATGAGGTCCTCTTGGCGCCAATGGTAAGTGGATAGAAGATTCAAGCTGAACTAGTGTTGACTTGTTCAGGGATACTTTATACCATTGATTTTCGACAATTCTGAGAAGCTCGTCGGACGGCGGAAACTTATTGACCGGTCCTATGATCTCTACGATAGCTCACCGAATGACCCAATGTCTTCGGCACAAGCCTCTGTTTATCAGCTGATTGGGCCTCCTTCAACACTCAATGATGACCTACCAACCACAACCGAATCCGGACCGAACGAGACCACTACGGCACTCACGCCGAACCGCCAACCACCATTCAGCCTTCTTAGCCGGCTGAACGACCTTGACACAACTCCACGCTCTTCCATGGCAGGCTCACCGGCGCCTGAGGGCAATGGCACTCCCGGCCCAGGAGGCGCTGTGACACCCGCAGTAGCCACGAATGGGATACCCACAGAGCCGAATGACACCAAGCTCGCTTCCGCCATACTGCAGGATAGCATCCTGCCAATCATCCCTCTCGACGTGGCGATCCTAACTTCCATCGTCCACGGGGCCCGCGAGGATGACCGTAAAATGCGCGACTTCCTGGGCGGGATCATGGTCATTGGTGGTGGCTCGCAAATCCCTGGCTTTTACACCTTCCTCGAAGAGAGGATGAAGGAGCTCCGGCCCGCGTTTGCTAAGGATATCATGATCGGCACGCCGCCCAGGGAGCTGGACCCGCAGGTCGTGGTCTGGAAGGGTGGCAGCGTGTTTGGGAAGCTGGGTGGCAATAATGATAGTTGGATTGGGAGGATGGAGTATGACCGGTTGGGAAGTCGTCTATTGGCTTATAAGTGCATGTGGGCTTGGTAGCTATATGGTTTAGACACGGTCATTGGCTCTAGGGGCTCAATGCTTCATACTGTATCACTTCTACGAATCTTGGGTCCACGAGAAACACTATCGTCGCAAAGGCGTAATCGGCAGTGTTGGAAAAAATCAACGCCTTCTTTCCAAGAGTGGGTCAGCTAAGGCGCTGGTAGAACACCGCTCCGAGGCTCGAATCTGAGCACCATAGTAGGTTGTGTAGGGGAGGTTAGTCTAGTTATTTACCCAAATTCATAACGATGGTATACTGGTTTGCATTGTATTCACTTCTACACCTCACAAACAAATCCACAACTTCGAACCTCAAAATTGCGCATCTTGCACCTCCCCGCCACCGTACTCGGTTATCGTCGCAACAACATTCTGCCGAGCGGCAAGATGGCAAAACGTTCATCCGGTCCGAGCCCGTTCTCACGTTCGTTAAGTCCAGAGCTTCACTCACTTCGAGCTCTACCCTTGCTAATCACTCCACCTCACAGCTGAGGACGAAGAAGTCGCCGAGAGCGAAGAAGACACCATGTCTAACGCATCTAACCGCCCTGAACGTGTCTATCACCAAGACTACATCGCACGTATTCGTTACTCAAACGCGCTTCCACCTCCTCCAGGGCCTCCGAAGCTGCTGGACATCCCCACTGATGGCCTTGCACGCTACACCTCAGCTGGCTTTGCTTCGCGCATGGCCAGAGAGCAGCCAATCAACATTGAAGTAGACGCAGAGCTTGGTATGCCTATTGATCTGGTGGGAATGCCTGGCATTTTTGATGGCGATGAGAGCTGTGAGTGAATTGACCCGTCCTCATGAGGTGAGGCGATCTTTATCTGACCAGGACCCTTATAAAGCGATTATGGCACCTCTCAATCCTCCGCCGGTTCATCCTCGTGACAAGGCTCTCCTTCGGCCTCTAGCTTCGCTTGGGAAACCTAAGTCTGTTACTTCCGGCGTTAGCTTCCTTCGTCGCACCGAATATATCTCTTCAGAGCAGAGCCGCTCTCGTTTCGAGTCGAACACTTCTCGGAACCTTATCAAGTCTACCGGCAAAGCCAAGAAGAAGAAGCAGACGGACGCCTCCCGCAATGATCCTGTCAACATCATGCGATCTGTGGTCAAAGGGTTCGACATTGCTCATCCGGAGGACGCGTATAAAGGCCCTGACAGCGGTTCGAACATTCGTGGGGCAGCTCCTACGCAAGCTGAAGTTGCTGCTTGGAACAAACCTAAACACCCGAGCAAGCCTGGGCTCACCGTCGTTGACAGCTATCCTGTCTTGCCCCACCTAGACGCGTTCCCAGACGCTGGCGGCTACATGGTCACCAAGTTCTCTTCCAACCCTTCCCAGGCTTCTGATGCCTACGACAAGCGCCTTGATGTTGGTCTACTGCAGCCATTGCCTCTTCGTCCGGAGATCATCGCCGAACAAGAAGCTAAACGCTTAGCGCACGAAGCCGACCCTGCGCATCATGCCCCAGCTGGCGCGCCACCCTATGACTACGCGTACTACCTACCTACAGACGAGAAGTCGGTCCCTAATATCATGAAGAAATCCGATATCAATGACCCACAGAAGGATGACGACAGCCTGTACACCAGCAAGGTCAAAGACACACAGGATGGCTGCTTCCAGTATGGTCGCGTCCGAGCTTACGAAACTGGCACCTCCACCACCAATCTCGACCAGAAGTATGGCGAGATCGCTCTTGCTCTGCATGATTCCGAAGAGGGCGCGGAGGCTAAGGGGGACGGGACTGATAAGTCGACTTTGGAGAAGGCTGCCTACTACTACCCAATCATTTCAAAGTCTCAGCTCAAGCCGCGTCGCCCCAGGAACATTGCGCAACCGAGTCGAACTCAGGAGGAGGAAGAGGCCGAGCAAGTCGACTATCTTGATGTCACCGTTCGTGACGCAGATGAGGACGAAACATCTGCACGCGCTACGCATCGTGCGGAGATTGACGTCAAATTGGAGCAACTTGGCTTGACGGAGACTCAGTAGAAGGATTCGGGGAAGCCAGATGGCGAGATTTTGGCGTCTTGGCTACATCTTCTGCTCCTTTCGACCCATATCTCCTGCTCATTTGGCGAATTCTGCACGACTTTCCTTGTGTTACCTGTTATCTACCCAACAGCGACGGCGTGGTCTATTGGGTAGGTCACCTACGGTTCCAGATACGAACCATGTTTCGTACTTGGAGCTATGTATTGCACCTGTCTGGCCTGGTCAACTCAGGTTGTTGGTTCTACTTGTCACCATAGTGGTCTGACAACATAGACATTGCAGATAGCAATCCACCTCAGTGTTGACTATAAGGCAAGGATCTAATACGTGATTCGCATTCCTATCACTGGCTTCGACAATGAAGTTGGATTGATGTGTGGAGCTCGCCGGTAAACCTGTCTCTTCAAGAGCCAACCGGAAACATGTCGAATCCTCAAATTCGGCCGCCGCGTTCATATTCCAGGAACGAACTGATCTGCAGCCTCTTCGCAATGTGTAGGCGCTAGCTGTGATAATCTGCCGGCCAAATCTTCTTCCAGACCGTAAACACGCTAACGTCGCAGCTTCACGTTTGACAAACACGGCCCTGGTCTCAGCGGTGCTTCCCCAGCTTCTGTCTTAGCTCCCCTATAAAACTCCAAATTCCACCATGTTCTCAAATCTAAATCAGTCGAAACCCACGACAAGCCTCTTCAGCAATCTTGGAAGCGGGTCCACATCGACACCATCACAACCGCAGACAGGCAGCCTGTTCAGCAACCTTAATACAAGTACCTCACAAGCGCAGACGCAACCAAGCATGTTCAGCAACCTTAGCACAAATACATCGCAGACGCAACCCCAGCCGAGCCTGTTCAGTAACCTTGGCGGATCTTCCCAACAGCAGACGGCCTCTGGTGCTGGTGGACTTTTCGGGGCTTCCACACAACCTCCAGCAACAAGTCTCTTCGCATCACAGAACAACTCTACTACGCAGCCCCTTCATGCATCGCTCTTTGCGTCGTCTGCACCGCAACAACAGCAGAGTCAGGCGGCGGAATCGCAGCAGCAACAGCCTATTGGTCAACAGTCAAATGGACAAACTCCACAGCCAGCGTACTTCGACAGTTTATTAGAACGAGGCAGGAAGAGGACTAATGGCGGGGAGGCGATTGGAGGTTCCAGTGAGCTGCCTAGCTTGCAATTAGGGCTAGGAGATATATCGAGGAGGGTCAGAGAACTCGGTGGAACTGGAGGGCAGGTAAAGCATTCGAGGGGACAAGATGCCAAGACGTAAGTATACGTGCAGTTCTTCCCGGCGAGTTGAGGTCATCTCCTAACTCATACGATCCTCACAGACACTACTTGCTAGCAGCTTCTGGTATCTCGCCAGGCACTGCCCTTCGAGATCTTAATTCATTCAATGCCCAGACTTCCACTTCTACGACCATCCCAAGGTCTGTAGACTTTGACCCGGATAATGGAAAGTTTGTTCGACAACTGGAACAACAGTCCACCCTGTCTATGATAGCCGAAGGTCTCAACCGCGCTGAGAGAGACTTTGATGCTTTCCTGGAAGAAAATGTCACGATGAACTGGGAGGAGCAACGAAAACGAATTTACGAACATTTTGGATTGACCCCTAAAGGTGGTGAGCAGGACGATGACTCTACCGTTTTCCCCAGTCCTGGTGGGAAAGGCAGCTTTGGAAGATCTACCAGGAGGGGAAGAGCGCACGGTGCGACGGTGAACGGGCACGGAGCATCAACAAGAAGTGTTTTTGGCAACAGTGGCATGCAAAAGTCTGTGATTGGTACACCAGGTACAGGGGCTGGGACTGCAACGTTATTTGCGGATGTCGCGGATAAGGCTGGCAACGGTGTTGGAGGGCAGGATGATCGTTACGTTCGACAGAAGCAGGGCAGATATGCTGAAAATGTTCAACAATTGAACGCTGCAAGATTGCGGGAAGCGGTTTACCCGGTACTTCGGGAATTTGCAAGCGTCGAGCGTGAACCGGGAGGAGAGGTTTGTTATGGGCTTATTTTCCGTATCAGGTCTATGCTGACATTGGGACTATAGAGTCCGAGTCAGCTCATTGACGCGTATCAGGCATTAATTGAGATAGTCAAAGAGAATCCGAACGCAAATAGCCCTACAGATCCGGACGCCGTCAAGGAACGTCAATATGCCGATGAATATCTCGAGGAGAGCCGGAACTCAGCTAAAGCAATAGCCATACGGAAGAGAATAATTGATGGGTCCAGGAAGACCTTGGAAAAGCAGTAAGTGGATACTCGTCCAGATGACTATCCCAAAAGCCTAATGCTGCGAAGCTTCTATCAAAATCTTGAATCGGTGATTGCACGCAACCCACGAGAGGCCAATCTAGGAGGCATACCTACGACAATCAACAAAGTGCGTGCCTACATCAGGGTCCGAGCTGCGCGAAAGGACTTGGCTTCCGATGGGTCCGACCTCCAGATACTGGAGGGCGATTATTGCTGGGCTCTCATCTTCTACCTCCTTAGGTGTGGCTTCGTCAAGGAAGCAGCCGAATACGTGACGAAAAAGCAAAGCAGTTTCAGAGCTATCGATCGTAACTTCATCACCTATATCACAGGCTACGCGAGTAGTGCGGATCGAAGGTTGTCACGTTCGGTACAAGACCGAATCAATGCCGAGTACTCGCAACGGTCGAGGATCGCCCCGGAGCATTCCATAGACCCTTACCGCATGGCTTGCTACAAGGTTGTTGGACGCTGTGAGCTAAACAAGAGGAATATTGACAGCGTTGGCCAAGGTGTCGAAGACTGGATATGGCTACAGTTCAATCTAGCTAGAGAGGTGAATCGGGTAGAGGAGGTGGCAGGGGAGGTCTTTGCTCTCGAAGAAGTACAGCAAACCATCAAAGAGATTGGCCAGCGGCACTTCTCAAAGGGTGCTGAAGGTGCTGGGGGATACGGCATTTATTTCTTTCTACAAATACTCGGAGGGATGTTCGAAGAAGCTGTCGCCTACTTGTACCCCTACTCCTATGTTGCTGCGGTCCACTTCGCCATTGCACTGGACTTTTATGGCTTGTTACGTGTGTCTGACTTCTCGGTGTCGGAGTCCGAACTTTGTGAGTGCCTTTTGCCGTTGGATGAATATGGGTCTACTGACAGATGGATCCAGTAACGTTCACCACACAACAACTCCCTCAGATCAGTTTTGGCCGCATGATTGGCTACTACACTCGAGACTTCCGGACCGCAAACGTTGAAGCTGCCGTCGACTATCTTGCCCTCATCTGTCTAAACTCCGATCTGCCTGGAAGTCTCGGCAAGTCTCAAACGGCTCTGTGCCATGAGGCATTGCGAGAGCTGGTGCTTGAGACTCGCGAGTTCGCGAGCTTACTTGGAGACATTCGGGTCGACGGAACGCGAATCAAAGGTGCTATAGAGCAACGATTGAAGCTGATCGGGCTCGCGGATCAAGAAGAATTCTTGAAAACAGTGACCGTGCAAGCAGCTGTGGTGGCGGACGACAACGGACGGACGACTGACGCAGTGTTGCTTTACCATTTAGCGGAGGATTACGACAACGTCACCGTCGTCATCAACCGAGCACTCTCCGAGGCCATTGCCACGGATATTGGCCAGGAGCCGGTCCGATTGCAACCATCCAAGTCACGAGCCACCGCACAAGCCGGTCAACAAGGGCAGGACAGAAGTAGTCTCAGCCTGACGTCCGTCGACGATCCGGCCGAGCTGGCACGAAACATGATCGGCCTCTACAACGTCAACGCCATGTACTACCGCAAGATCAAGCCCGCCAACCGCGAGGCGTGCGGCGTCTTGCTCCGTATGAATGAGGCCAAGAGCAAAGTGACCGCCGAAAAATGGGACGACGCCTTAGACGTAAGCTACCTATCTATACCTATACCTTTCCCGGCTTTTACGACGGGTCCTTTGCCCCACTTCCAGCCAGCGAGCTGACATCCCACAGATAATTGACACTCTCAATATCCTTCCCCTCCGCGCCCGCTCCTCCGTCCCAATCATCCGCGTCGCCGCGCAAACCTTCAACGCCCTCCCACCCGTCGTCGCTCGCAACGTCGGCAACCTGCTGCTCTGGACCATTACGTGCTGCGGCAAGCAGCGCGAGGCGCTCCGGTCGTCGCAGTTCGAGGACGCCACGAGACGCGAGATGAGCGAGGACCTCTTGGTCATGGCGAAGGATCTCATGGTCTTTGCTGGGCTGGTTAGATATCGGATGCCTGGGAGGGTGTTTGAGGTGCTGGCGAGGAGTGGGTTGGATGGGGTCTATTGAGTATGGGCGACGGGAAGAGTGTATGAGTCGTTTAGAGGAGTAGATAGATTTTGTCTTGCAGGTGTTTCCTTTAGACACAGATTCATGCGCCCTGTCTCTTATAGAAGTCAAGTCACGGCTCAGCAGCGACGAGTAAATCGTCAACGATGCATATGCATAGATTGAGTCTGAGATCAAATTAACATAACATTGTCTTGAAAGTATTATATCATTACGAAGTGTTCTCAGATTGTATTGGAAACTAGGTACTGCTCCAAGTAAGCGAGAGGTGTCTCAAGCTGAATCGGAGGTCCTCCACATGACATGAACTCTGGAGGTTCCCCAACCGTGAGACGTTCGACGAATACCTTTTGAAAACCTGATTGTGGTTACCTCACCGGCTAGATTCTGCCACCGCCTTTCGGCTCGCGCCGGGTAACCTAGGTGACAAACCTTAGAGCTCTACCTACCTGCCTACAGCCTGCTCCAGCTCATCTCTGCCTTTCAGGTGAGTTTGAGGTCCAATTGTCAACAGTACCGATAAGGGATGTGGTTTATACGGAGCTAACATAGACCGACGGTACAGCTGACGATATGCACCTTGAGAAGCAGCCCGGATCATCCTATTCCACGGTTGAGTGCAACGCATCTGCGTAAACTGTCTGTCGCAGCAATAGTTCGCACTACTACACTAGGGCTGTATTTCTTTGGTGTGGAGCGGGATGAGATTCCGGCAGTACTGTTTGGGTTGCGGATATGGATCAAGCTGAAGGGCTAGATGTTGAAGTGTCAGGGGTTGAGGCAGAATTGGGCTCAAATGGAAACAGTGGCCAGCAAGGCTCACCAGCTGCAGCCGAAAATGTCAATCTGTCGTCGATGCGTAATATGTCCGACTTATTCAACCCTCCACCTCATCTAGAGTCAATACGTCGTCGCCTCTTTGAAATCAAAGAAAAAGTCGAGCTCACGGTCGAAGAATGGAAGCTGTACTGGCCGTATGTGGATAATGTATGGTGCAGGACACAGACAAGGAGACTTGACACCGTCCGTAGTCCATATGAGACAGACTACTACGCCTGTCGCCTGCACCGTGCTACTTATGAGCCGGACCCGAAAAGAGTTATAGACGAGAGCAAGCCCAAGCGCAAGAAGCAGAGGCGCGAAGGCGGAACATGTCAGATGCGACTCAAAGTGGTTCTCTTTCATGGGATATGTCAGAGCTATACCATCACGAAGGTTGGCGATTGTCAAGAACACACGCACGACCTAGACTACATAGATAAGATCAAGCGCAACACAGTCGTCATGGAGATTGCAAGGAGTGAGATCATGAAAGGATACATGCTGTCTTCAGTGTTTGCGCTGATGAAAGAAGACGAGGAGAAGCTTGTGACGGCCGGAGGTCGATATCTGAGTAAGAACGATATAAGCAATACCTCGGCGGCCTGGAGGCACGAGCATCCTACTGAACTAGTTTGCCACGAATTTTACCAATTCGAGAAAGGAAAGGGTATTGTGAAGAAGCCTGGTTGCCGACTGCCATCCACATTGGAAAGCTGTGATACTTCTACTAGTCCTGAGACTCCCACTAACACTATTCACTTCCCGGTTGAGTCTCGCACGTTTCTCGAGAAGTACCTTCCTCATCCCTCGAATACTAAAGACCACAACTTACCTTGGGTAACACTGACCTATGCCACCTCCATGGACTCTGCTCTCACCCTTGCACCAGGCACGCAGACGATACTCTCTGGCCCGGAGTCCAAAGCAATGACACATTACCTCCGTTCACGTCACGATGCCATCCTCGTGGGCGTTGGCACGGCTGTGGCCGATGATCCAGGGCTGAACTGTCGCTTAGCAGGCGTAGGAGGTCATGGTGGAATTGGCTGGGACGGGCAGCCGAGGCCAGTAATTGTGGACCCCAGTGCACGTTGGCTACTGACCCATGACTCGAGGATATTAAAGACCGTGAGGGACGGCAAAGGTCGGGCTCCGTGGATGGTGATCTCTCCAGGGGTGAATGTGGCACCACAAAGGATCGAGCTGTTAAAACAGTATGGTGGCACATATCTAGGCTTGCTGGACTACAACCCTGGCGGCAGACTGAGGTGGGAGGCTATCCTCCAAGCTCTGGGTACCCAAGGGATTAAGAGTGTCATGATCGAAGGGGGTGGTGTCGTCATCAATGAGTTGCTAAACCCGGAATATGCAGCTTTTATTGACTCCGCTATCGTCACAGTGGCACCAACATACCTTGGCAGAGGTGGGGTGGTGGTAAGTCCTGAGCGGAAATTAGACGAGAGCGGGAGGCCGAAGGCCGCTCTGAGGTTTACGGACGTCAAGTGGCGACCACTTGGAGAGGATGTGGTCATGTGTGGGAAACTGGAGTCACCCCCATGAAAGAATTAGACGCTGTCCTGTCAATGTGCGGTGACCCCAACTGACTTCGGGAAAGACGGAGAGGCGTCAAATGCCAAGCACTGGCCTTTCACACTTGAAATATATCTTTCATTCAGCCTAGTCCTAGAATATTGCAAGTATGTTCGGTGGACTATAAAAGATAAGCAGCTGCTAACGCTATGATTTAGATCAATACGCACCTTGCAACACCTCCTGGCACATTGCAAACTTCGCTCGAGACGAAGAACGACCAGCGATTTATCTTCTTGCAGTGATCCGCCAGCTTTTCTAGATCGAAGAGCTCGCCTATTGGACAGCCCCATCCAGCAAGCAATACTTCGTGAAATAGCCAAGGTTTTTGACTTGCTACGCGATTGGTCAGCTCACGTCTCATATGAACAAGTGCGTCACGTACGCCAGCATTCGAAAGACGGCTGGTCTCCAGCTACGGCCGAGAAGTTCTCCCAGAACCATTCCATCATCTCATCGCTCTGTTCGACGCCCGAAAGGCTTGGCGGGACCACCTTGGCTAACTCATCGATCTCGTGCTTCGGAAGGGCATTGTACGAAGCCATGAAGCCTTGAAAATGATTAGTGTGCACTCGAGAGTCTCTTCAGGGAACCAGCTCAACTTGCCCGAGCGAATGATGAGGATATCACCAAATCTGATCTCCAACCCCTGCGCCTCGGCAGTGGCTTTCAGATATTTGAGCGGTATGGGGCCCGTCTTGAACGGTTCGTACGCGATGTCGTTTGCAAGTCGCCACGCGTGGAAGTCGAGAAGTATCCCTCGGCCCACGATACCCTTTTCAGACCACGCTGTACTTCTCAGCATTGGTTGAGCTTCATGCCGGAGCGATCAGGCGGACACTCACCACCGATACCGTTGACGTTGGTCTTGTGCTCACCATGGATGTCGTCCATCGTGACGCCGTTGTAGAACTTCTGCTCCTTCTGGTACGCGAAGTGGCGGAGGCCATCCCCTGCACATGAGAACACGTGTTTAGTTCTGTTCCAAACGGGATTGGGGGGAAAAGGCAAAGAGGCCGCGTACATTGGCTACTACTCTGGGTGTTAAACGACCAGGTGTCATCATTGACAATGCGCGGATGCTTCTGGTAGACGTCCTTGTGGAAGGCTTGGCGGCCGAAGAAGGGCAGGGATGCTTGCGCGTCGAGCGGCCAGTTCAGTGAGATTCTAGAGGTGCGGAGAAGGGTCGTGTAAGAAATTGCTATATTGTTCCTCTGAAAAGCTCAATGACGAATGAGCATTGAAAAAACTAGGAAACAACGAGCAAAGACAACTTGCCCCATCAGAAAGCCCTTTCCCACTTCGCCCTTTGCAAACAAATAGATAATTCGGTCAAGCAGAATAAAGGAATCATTGGTCCCGCTGAACATTACTTCGTAAAACAAATCTCGTACCTCATCCCGCTCCTAATCTCGTCCCTCGCAGCCCTCAGCACGACCTCATCGGTCAAGCGATTCAACGTCCCCAGCTCGTCCTCCTTCCCGTACAGACCCCATGCTGAATGGTGCGGGTCGCCTTCTTTCAGGGGCAATTCCGAGAGTTTGGGCAATTGAACGGACTGTTGAGGCATAGCGTCTTTTGATTGTTTTGAAGATTCTTATACTTGCATACTCATTGTTGAAAAGACCTGAGTCTCTGTTTCTTGATACTCGGAAATCTACCTAGGTAGCAACTGTGGGGTACGTTACGGCGATATTGCCAGCCGGGAGAATGTGCTGCGAGGCTAAGGTAGGGACGGACTGGGATGTGGCCCGGGGGCTTTGGCCTTGGTGGAGGGGTTGTGGCGTCCCGAGAGTATGGGAGCTTTGGGAAGGGGGGGGGGTTCCTACAGAGTACAGATGATTCCGCATTGTAGAAGGAGTCTTATTGTAGATGTAGGGATAATTCGGAGACAGAGACTTTGATTATGCAGACCAAGATGTAAGGTGTTATTGTCTTCTACGTTCTATTGCTTGTCTAATCATTACACAATGATTGCGACTGCTGCCTGCTGAAAATTCGTATTGTTTGCGAGGTTCCTATTGACAGGTGCAAGTGCTTAAAAGGTTGAGTCGACTCTTCCGTTTCCAATCTACAGACTTCTTCCTTCTTCTGCCCAACTTCTTCCTTCCATTACCGGACGTTCAAGTACTCTCGAAATCAACTCGATTAACCGACAGCAAAGTGCCTGGCGCATTTGTCGAAATTCGTAACGGGTAGGTGCAACTCGGCAGAGTTGATCTTCCAGGTGCGGCGACGCTAACGAAGTAAATAAATTCCAGACCTCTCGCGCGTTCTCGATCCAAACCAAAACAACAACTCAACTCAACTCTTCTCTTCTCTCTCACGCACTCACAACTTTCGTAAAACAACCGTTTACACTTCAATCAACCCTTTACACTCTTCGATCAATTGTTCGCACTTTAATCTACCGCTCACACTCTTCGATCAACCGTTCTCACTTCTATCAACCGTCCACGCCTCAAGCAACCGTCCTCACTTCGATCAACCGTCCACGCTTCAAGCAATTCTCGTTCTTCACATTCCAATCGCACTTCTTCATACATTCACCTAGAAACCTACTTACTCGATCATTTCATACGCAATGGCTCCTAAGAAAGCATCCGCTACTACTACCAAGGCGAAAGCCACTGCTACCACCAAGACCAAGGCGACAGCTGCAGCCAAAGCCAAAGCTCCAGTCGCTACCAAGACCAAGGCACCGTCTGCTAAGGTTACCAAAAAAGCTCCTGCTAAGAAGTCCGCTGCCAATACTGCGAAGAAGACTGCTAAGACTGCCCACGCGATTGCGAAGGCTTCCAACACGACTGCGAAAGCTTCCAACACGAATGCTAAAGCTTCTAAGACGACTGCTAAGGTTCCCAGCGCCGCGTCCAAAGCTTCCAGCACCGCTGCCAAGAAGGGCAAAGCCACCGCGTCTGAGACTCCTGCAGCACCTCCCGCTCCCACGAAACCTGCAGCGAACTCTTCCAAGAAACGCAAGTCATCCGAAGATGACTCGACTGCTCAAGCTCCTGCAGCTCCGGCTCGTCCTATCAAAAAGGCACGCGTTACTCCCAAGACCGTCATCAACAAAGCTCCCACCACGAAGCTGAATGTCTACGTTTTCGGCGAAGGCAGCTCCGGTGAACTCGGCCTCGGAACCTCGAAGAAAGCGATGGATGTCAAGCGTCCTCGTCTCAATCCTTACCTTTCAGCTGACACCGTTGGCGTCGTTCAAATCGCGGTCGGTGGCATGCACTGCGCGGCTCTCACTCACGACAACAAGATACTCACTTGGGGTGTTAACGATCAAGGCGCGTTGGGAAGAGACACTACCTGGGATGGTGGAATGAAAGACATGGATGACGACAAGAGTGACGCCAGCGACGAGAGCGACAGCGGCTTGAACCCCAAAGAGAGCATCCCGACCGCCATCCCGAGTGACGCGTTCCCCGAAGGCACCGTGTTCGTTGAGGTTGCCGCTGGAGATAGCGCTACTTTCGCACTTACCGATGATGGAAATGTCTATGGTTGGGGCACCTTCCGAGTAAGTCCACCTCACAACAACCTTTGTTTACATCAACAACTAACAACCTCCCTTAGAACAACGAAGGTATTCTCGGATTCACTGCCACGACGCTCGTCCAGACCACCCCGATGCACCTCCCTACCCTCAAGAAAATCACTCGCATCCGCTGCGGCGCCAATCACGTCCTCGCCATGAACAACAAAGGTGCCGTCTTTGCCTGGGGCGCCGGTCAACAGAACCAACTCGGTCGTCGCATCATCCAACGCACCCGCATGAACGGCCTCACACCACGCGAATTCGGCCTGCCGCGCAACAAAGTCAAGTACATCGAATGCGGCGCGTACCACTCTTTCGCCATCGACACCTCCAACCGCGTCTGGGCCTGGGGCCTCAACAACTACGCCGAAACGGGCATCGACGAGGGCGCCGGCGAAGACGAGGCCGTCATCCTCACCCCCCGCATCGTCACCGCACTCGCAGACAAGACCATCACGTGTATGAAGGGGGGCGCGCACCACTCGGTGGCCGTCACCGCCGACGGCGAGTGCCTGGTGTGGGGCCGCGTCGACGGCTACCAGATGGGGATCCCCCTCGCCGCCCTCCCCGCCGACGCCGTCATCGTCGACGAGCGCGACAAGCCGCGCATCCTGGCGGCCCCCACCGCCGTCCCCGCCCTCGCCGGCAAGCCCGTCGTCTTCGCGACGGCGGGCTCCGACCACTCCCTCGCCCTCACCGCCGACGGCAAGGCGTTCTCGTGGGGGTTCTCGGCCAACTACCAGACTGGCCAGGGCTCCGACGAGGACGTCGAGGAGGCCGCCCTGATCGACAACACGGCGGTCAGGGCGGTCGCCCTCAACTGGGCGGGGGCGGGGGGGCAGTTCTCGGTGCTGACGGCGCCGGCGGGGGCGGCCCGCGAGTAGGGCGGCGGGGGGTTGTTTTGTTTTTTTTGTTGTTTGTTTAGTTTGTTTGTCTTTTTGTTTTTTTCGTTTTTGTATAGATTTGGGGGGCCTTCATTGGCGGGGGGAGGGGGTTTGGTGGTGGTGGGTGGGGCGTGGTGTTGGTGTTGGGGAGGGGAGGGGGCGGGGCGGACGTGGTGGTTTTCTTTTCTTTTCATTCTTTTGTTATATTCTTTTCTTTGTATGTGCGTTGAGCGAGTACCTCCGCAGACAGTTTGCCGTCGAGCTTCCTTCGGAAGCTCCGGCAGACTGTCTTGCGTCGAGGGAAAGTTCCGCACTTTTTCATTGTATTATTAGTCCTGTATTTAGCATAGCGTCGGTGGGTTAGAAAGGCATGAGCTTATGAAGTCATTGATTCTCGTTGATCCATTCATTTATCTTGTGATATGGGTGCGGTGGTGAGTTGACCCTGAAGGACTACGAGTGTGGTTTAGTAAAGATAGGTATTTGAGGTCTAACGAACTCGAAATGGAAGACCTCTACATGACGGTAACTACTGCGAGCAAGTATGCGCTCGAGTTGACCGCACGGTGAAGTGGCCATACCGCTTTCCATCCGAGATGTTCCCTCCACTACCGTACTCTTACTCTGTACATTGTGGCGCTTGAGCACAAGCCATGACCGGCTGGTCAAGGAGTCTGGAAAGAAATACTTCTGTCTCGTTACCCCAACGCCGATTTCCAAACCTGAAAGCCTCGCTGCATTAATATTCGCACGAAAGACCACTCCAAGCTGAGTGAAACGTAAAGTGTCGTTCCTTTCAGAAGCGTGTCGTAGTGGATTCTATACACCGCGTGACCACGTCTCCGTTGCGGCCGTGCAGTGGCAACTCATGCCCTACATGTATATGCCACGGTACTCGCATTGGGTGTACAGAAGGACGAATGGAGTGACCCAAAAAGTCCCGTAGGTGAGAGAGGTGTGACGGGGGAAGGAAGTTTCAGACAAGCTGTAAATGGGACTGCGAAAATCCAGAGTGCAAGGCTGAGGTCGGAGTCGAGCGGAGAAAGCGGTGAGACTGTCGCTTTGGAGGTCAGGAATTTAGTCGGCGTTACCCAGTACATGGTTTGACTAGACGGTGGGCACCATATCTCAGTCACGCCGATGCAGCGGTAACTCCTCCTCCGGATGCCACGGGACTCTCAGCCGACGTACAACACCACGAATGTGGCGGCCCAGGAAGACCCCCAGGTGACAGGCCTGATGAATGAGGGAGCCCCCCATGCGAATTAGGACCGGGGCTGCGAAGATCCAGAACGCCAGGCTAACATTGAAGCAGGGTGGGAACGCAGCTAGGTGGTCGCTTCGAAGGTCAGGTAGATACCCGACGGCCCCCATGGTGACAGGAATTGCGGTGACGGAGCTAAGGAACAGCACGTTGTTTTGAAATCCCAATCGAATGAAACATAGTAGGATTATTGTTCCCATGCCCCAAATCCTATTTGCATAGATCAGTGATGTTAGGGTACAGACAAATGCATTGACTTACGACCATGGGTACCATGGAGAGATATCTGCATATCGGATGAGATACAACCACAAGTACCAGTATATCGCAGCCCAAGTCCCCAGTATATTTGATGGCTCCCATCTCTTCAACCTCGCGAAGAACCAACATATGGCTAGTATCACGACACAAAGGATGGGAAAGGACCATTCAGAAAATGCTGGGGATCGCCCTGTTGCGGCGTGAAATGTTGGAGTCACTGCGCTCAAGTCTCCTGGCAGAACGGCCACAGCCGAAACACGTCGCATAGATAGTAACCACACAGCAAGACCGCAGGTCCTGCTAGGTCGAATAAGTCGAGCAGACAAGCTGGGACCGCGCAACAGAGTATATGCGCGTGTGACAGTAGCCCGTAAACTCCGACCCAACAGGCCCGTAACCCCAGGGTCACAAGCTACTTGCGTGCCAGCAACATTTATAGAGAAGGAAATGTCAACCCTCTTCAAGGCAGTGTCTGTGTCGGTTGTGTCGCTGGTTGCAGCCGCGGGTTCATGGAGTTGTTGGAGCCCTTGGACCAGTTTCCGCTTGTCTTCTGGACCGCAGATCTTTGCCGCATCGCGAATGCATTTTCTGCTCAGACCTGGCTTAGAGGCAAAAGCTAAAGTACCCCCAGATGCTATCGCTTCGATACACGCAGTTACGTAGCAAGGTGCACACGAAGCCAGTAGAAGATATAGAAGGCGAGTAACCAGGTGGTTTTGGGGCCAACCGTATTGAAGAGCCAATGGGCTGCAAAGAGCAGTCATGCCAAGAAAAGACCCAATCCATAGCATCGTCCAACCCGATATGCTCAATGGGAACTGTATCTTTCTACCAGTAGCACCAAAAGGGGCGTCATCCTTCTGCCTAGCAAGATCTTCCTTCTTGGAATACAGGCCCCCGAGGAGCGCCCGACCGTACAGACTCCACTGTTGCGTAACGTTAGGCCGGGCCAAGATTGCCAGATGATGATGTAATCTGCCAGTTGCTGCGGACTTCTCTGATGCTTTGCTATACCAGAACCGGGCAACTCCCGACCAGATGTCTCGATTGCGAATATCTTCATCCTCGATGGCCATACGGTATCTCCCAATATCACCAAGACACTCGATCCAGGTGTCCTCGAAAGCGGGAACGGCTTCATATAGAAGTGCCATCATCGAGTAGGCGAGATATATGAACGTAAGTCTGTGCTCTAATGAGTCTGGCAATCGATGTCTGAGGAGCTCGAGGAAGTTGTGAATGCCGTGACGCCACATACGGGCAGGTATAGTATATTTGGCTGCAAGGCGTTTTAAAGCTGGACTTGCAGAAGGATGCTGGGAGGCCAAGAAGAAGTCGTGATGTTCACGGAGAAGGGTCCGATGCAAGGCTATCAAAGCCTGCCATTGGTTATGGCTCAGCTTGGACTGTTGGTTTCCGAGATCTTGCCCAGACACCGCTTGCTTGCTATCAATCTCAATACACTTGGCCTCAACCATAGTGAGCCCCGCGTATATGGCTTTGACTTCTGCAACAAGCTGTTCTTGTGAGATTGGTCTTGACTCGGGCTGGAGCATCAATCTGGGATCATCCTTGAGTGAGCGGGCTTCGGTCCTTGCCTGATCAAGCGTAGAAGGGTCAGTAAGGGTCCATCTGGTCTTGACCGAGCTGCTTTTCGTCTGATATGGCGGCGATGATGTTTGTATAAACTCTGCCCGCTCATACTCATCGTTGCTAGAGCAGGCCTTGGGTCCCCTCGCCTTCGGCCGATGCTTGGATAAAGTGTCCGCAAAGAATTCGTCCGCGCCTGGTAGGCATTTCTTCAGCCTGAAAGTGTGCCTTAGTGTGCTGAGGCTGTTCGTGGCCTGCTCCTGTTCCCAACAGAGGTTCTCGGTCAGTATGGGAGGACGTAGAGCATGATTGCAATCAGGGGGTACCTGGAAGTTCATCGTCTCCGACCATCGCTCAACGCCCGCAACGCACAATCGTCGATGTTGTCTGCTTGTAAATGATAGATTGTCTTCGCAGGCCGCATGCCCGCAATGCGGCTCTTCAACTGCGGGCATCTTGCGGTCAGCCTTTCGACTTCGTCAACCGTGCAGATATGTTGACGGTGGACGTAGGCACCGCCAAAGGTGGTGGGCCGTAACTGTCTGTCAATGGAAGAAAGTCAAGACAAGGAAATAGTTCTCAGGTGAGACCCAATCCTGCGTAGTAGATGTAGTAGTAGAAGGATTATTCTGACATATTTGCATTGATGGGGCTCTGACAAGAACGGGTGGTGTCACTGGTGTCACTGGTGTGTGATTTGTGTGTAAGGCATACCTCCATTCGACGAACGCGTTAATAAAAGAACACTGCCTCGTCGAAATGAATGTATCAAATGTTTTATTACGATACGTCGGCATCGGATATGGCTAGCTTGACAATGCGGCCAGACTGTACCGACCTCACCTGAGGCCTTACGTAGGTGTGGGTGTTGTGAGCTGCGATAGGTGGTGGACCTAGTGGAGAATATCAGCCTCGTTGCCTCGTTTGCCTCGTTTGCCTCGTTTGCCTCGTTTGCCTCGAACAGCAACGTTTGGACGGATGCAAAGCCTTGCACTCTGCGGCTCTGATACGTGGTACAAGACTGGGGCGGCTCTGATGTCGTGGTTTGGCTGTCATTCCGTCAAACATCCAAGAAACACCGCATCGGACAACTGGGGCAGCATAGATTGTCCCGGACTGAGATGTTTTGCAGACAGACGAAATTCACAGACATCATTGCACCTAAATGCCACGCCAGCTCTGACCATGGATTGTACCATGTATACGTGCTGGTACTCCTGCGGAGACGGTCGTAACACCGTGACAAAATATCTTCAGACACAATCGTTGAACCCGAGGCAAGTGCGAAAACTATGCGAGGGTTATGGAGGAATGAATGTAGGTTGTCTGAGAGAACCCAGAGAACTTTTCTGATCGCAACAAAGATCTTAAACGCAGTGGAAGAAATGCAAGAAAGGACGAATGCAAGACCACCAGGATTGGAGGAACTCATTAAGGCGCTAAAGGAATCGAGGTTTGAGGTAGAGGACGGTATCGGTCATCTCGAGCGTGGTTTTACGACGTTCAAGCAGACACCAAACAGGTGCAGGATGAGTCTTTTCTCTAACAGCACGCAACGGGCGACAATGCTACGCAATTTGTCGAGCAGTTTGTGGAGGACATTGAACATAACATCTGAAGAGGCATGTCTCGTTTGCGGCTCTCAAGTCAGTTGCGCTAACGATCTGCACAGACATGGAAATGGAACAAATGGCGACAACGAATCTGGCTCGATGTGATCGAAGAACCCTCGCCACCCGTGCTAGTCATGAAATGGTTCTCAGTCGCCATGCTCGGCCTCGCGATCTATCACAGCCATCTGGACGATCGATACCAGAGTTATTTCCTTGTCTTAGGACTGGCATCCGCGGCCATCACCGCCCATCTTTTCTCTCCGAGCCTGATGAGCGGTATACAGACATATTTGCCCTTGTGCGTCATACTCGCGTTGTGTTGGAGTGCGGTCATGCACAGACTGGCACGAGCAGTGAGTCGAATTCAGACTCGACAGAAGCAGTAACGAGGGCGAGCCGTAGGAAGTAGGCAGAGAGTAGCTAGGACTTACTCACGGCCACACGGCCAGGACGAATGCATTTCTTGGAGTTGGTGGTTTTCTCGGTGTGCAAGAGTTATTTTGATTCGATTGCTGTAATTCCCGCGATTATTCTCCGCATCAGATTTCTACTTCGGTGATCCTCCGGCCATACTGCTCCACTTGTCTTTTCCTGCAGGCTTTCCATTCTCTCTGTTTGCCCGTCGTTTCTCCCCCATTTCTTTAGATATCTCCGCACCATCTTTGGTTCATCCCCGTTTCGTTCCTTAGACTGGCCCGATTCAGGAGTGATTGGCATGCTGGAACACGTTGCCATGATCTTCTGATATTGGACAATTTTGCATGAACTTAGCAAGAATTCATGACCCATTACCTCTACATATTCCCCTACGCTTCTCACAAGCACTATTAACCTGACCATTCGTCAGATAACACTGCCCAATCCCGAGCACGAGGAGACCATCAGGTGTGGAGTGTGGTAACCCTGTACCTATGAGGAAGTATGAAACCGCTTTCACGGACTACTTTTACTATAGGTAGATATTTGGTGACGAGTTTTGCCACGCATGGGGATTACAGCTAGGCACATCTGGGGATGAGACAGGAGGCACGATATCAAAGGCAAGAAAGTAGCCGGAGGTAAAGGCAGGACTATCGAAACTCATGGTAGGATCGATCCAACAGGTCGTATATCATCTGCTCATGCGCATTGTAATCGAGTAAAAGTATTATCCTTCCCCCTCAGGAACAGGAGTTCACTTTAAGGGGTTGTTGGGGGGACGTCAAGTATTTGAGTTAGGGCATGGTCTTTGTCTGTCATATTACTATGTACTATGTGCAAACGATCGTTATCAAAGAGCTTGCGGAAAGTAGTAGCATCCTCAGTCGAGATAGCTCCGAGCACTCCTGTACAACGAGTATGTCCGAGGTTAAGGGACGGAGCTATACATGATAATCCCCAGTGTGATTTGCCTGCATGGTGCCTTGGGGGGATACTGTTCTACACTATTCGACATGTCGCACTGTAGTAACGAATATCGACTCGAACTTTCTTTACTACCTACTGTATTGGCAGGCACCTTATATAACGCCGCATCCATGACGAAACGCCGCTATGATGCGTATAAGCTGTCACGTTTTCCATCACCAGGGATCAAAGCTATACGAGCAGCACTACATTTCTATCAAATCACTTTCTTTCTGTCTTCGCGAAGATTTCTGTCGATAGGGCCTATGAACTCCTCCTCACACCATCCTCCCCATCATCGTGCAACCTCTCCGTTTCTTGCCGAACCAACCACTCCAGCACCGTTTCGTAGCACAGCACAAACTGCCTCAAGCTCTGCACCATACTGAGTCGCTGGTCCCTAAGATCCTCGACCGTCTTGGCCACCAAGTCGACGTCGTCTCTGTCCACCCAGGCTTCTTCGTCGACGTCCATCCCACCGGGCTGGGATATGCCAGCTTTCTTGCGGCGTTGCCGCTTGAGCATGTCGAGAACGGAGTCGACTGTACAGAACGTTCCCGTTCGACCACAACCAGCGCTACAGTGAACCACTACCGGTCTCTGACCGGGGGGTTCAGGCTCTGAAGGATCGCTTGGGGTTGAATAGCTCCGGACAATGGCGTTACACTGCTCTATTAGACCTAGAACCTGCGTCGGATGCGCAGGTACGCCAAAGTCCGGCCAGCACGAATACTGCAGCTGGGTAATTTCGTGGAGTGGAGCAAATGGGTGGCCTGTGTGACTCAGTGCCACTTTGCGGATAATGACGTGCGGTGTATCAGCGGAAGGCGATTTTACATCCTTATGGATGTCATCTCCGCCGGTACTTGTCGGGTTCGTGGATCGACGGCGGCCCATACTCGGTCGTTCATGTGATTTCGATAACTTGGGGGAGTCCCTGGAGTACGGCAGCAGAACACGCTTCTCCGAGAGAGCTTTGACTTTCAGTGGACCGTAATCTGCGGACTTCCAGTAAGGGTGAGATTTAAGTTGACCGCCGTCGCTTTCGGCAGTCAGCATAAGGATGACTCGGACGTCTTGTTCCCAGATAACGCGCCAGAAATCCTACGCTATGTGTTAGTACCAGTAATTCAAGAGAAGCTCCCGAGAACCTTACCTCGAACGTAGTTGGCAAGGGTGCTTGGGTTGCAATGTAGTGCTTATTAGTCCAAGCCGCTTTTACATGGCTCGCATTGATGTAATCGCAGTCACCGCTCGCTACCCCTTGTAATCGCACTCTAGAATGGTCGTAAGGCCAAATATTATTATACCTATTCTTTGAACCCTTTTCAATCCCGGCTATCTGAACCGACGTTGGCGTCTTTGGCCCGGGCGAGCCGTAAAACACATCGCCGGATAAGGCCTTTTGCAGGCGTCGTTGCTCTGCCTTCTCGATGGTCAGGAAATGGTCCGAAACCATTTTCCCACCGTCTTTCGCGTTGGACGCCCGCAGTAACCACTTCGGCAACCTGATCTCGCGTTCCTCGGTCAATGGCGTTGGTCGCTTGATGGGCATCTGACCGACTCCTCCGATCAGATCCATATTTTGCCGGATGTTGCCGAAAAAGGCGTTCCCAGCTGTCTTCGTACTGGGCATCGGACATCCTCCCACGACCGGAGCCGGGCCGGCCTTTGCAGATTCCAATGAGAGGGTCTTCTTGCTTGGGGACGCGATGTCACTGCTTGGTCGCTGATCTACCATGTCGGGGAATTCGTTCGAAAACTCAGCGAAACCACCACGGATGACATAGGCATTGCCTTTCCAGCCCTCATTCGTGAACTTCTTGAGAGTATTGAGAGATGAGGTCGTATCCCTCAGGAGCGACGAACTACCATCGTAAACCACGATGAATTGAGTTTCCTTCCAACGGGAAAATTTGAGCTTGTCACTCTCAACAGTAAAAGTGTCCACAAGCCGTTGCACATTGTACGACGGGCGCTTTAGAAGGGTCGTAGGTATGCATAAATTCAGCGCACCAAATATCCTCGACTGCGAATATTGTGGAGATACTCGTAAATCGAGTAGTAACACATTCTGAGGCGAGAACCTCAGCAGATGGGCGATATCCTGAGGGGCGACCATCAGCGGCCCATCGCTCTGTAAACGTGGTGGAAGCGTGTCGGCCCTTTGCTGGGCGCGATGCCTGGGAGAGGTGGGCGAAGGCGACTCTGCCTTATTGTATGGCAGCGAGAGACGCGAATGGCGCTCTTCAGCATGAGAGAGCTGGACTCTTTGTTGCTGAGGTGATTCGGTGGCTGGGAGGCTGGCGGGAGATTCCTCGCGGGGGATGTCGAACCCAGAAAGACCAGGGGGTACGCTCTTTTGTGAGGGTTGGATCGAGTAGTGTTCAGAGTCGAGCTCCATGCAATCCTCGACGTCCTTCTGCCTCTCGAGGCCGGCCGTAGGGATTGTGCGGGGAGACGTCTCCGAAGCTCTTCCCCGCTCCAAATCTTCCGTACCTGTTGTCCGACCTGCAGTGGGCTTTTGCGCAGACGCGGAGTTCATACTGAATTGCGAAAGGCTACCATGCCCGAGAACGAAGGGCTTCGTCTCTGATTGGCGTCGAAAAGCCTCATAGCGTGTGTTGGAATCTTGAGGATGCACCTTGGGTGTAGGTATGGCGGTTGACCGGACACTAGAGGACGGAGGACTCCAATTTGATTTTGTGTGATATCCAGGATTCAAAACGGTCGGGTTACTTGCTGGATCAGAAATGAAACCAAAGTAGTTAGGACTTGGGGTGCGGCAGTCCTGCGTCACATGTGAAGGTCGGGCAGTCGAGGAGAGAAAAGGAGGCATTGCCTGCCCGACAGAAGAAACGCTGATTGCTGGTGCGGCGAGGGGAGTCGTCGAAGGGGGACGGCTTTGCGAGTGCGAGGACCACGGAGATCGTGGCGAGATTCTGGTGGTCGCTGCAGCAGACATGCTGCGAGGAATGTGGCTGTTAAGGCTGTGACCGTGTAAGCTGGAAGCTGGAAGTTTCAACAATGCCAAGATAAACATACAGTCACGAGAACACTGATTCACAACATGGTGAGATGGTGGGGTATCGGAATGGCTTTGAAAGATGGGTAGATAGATTGAAAATTGTCGTTTAATGTGCGACCTTGTATGGCGTTGGGAGGAGTTGACAGTAAATGAATTCGTGGACTACTGAATGAATTCGAATTTTTCTTCCAATGCCGTGCGAGCAACTGACCATCTATAGGTGATTCTGACAACCGAAAGACTTTCAAGGCGCGGGTGGTCTAGGAGGCTTCTGAAAAGATTGAAGGATCCTTCACGAAGATATTGGACGACCCGGAAAACCTTCTCTGGAGTTCAACTACTATAACTTGTGACCTTCAAGCAGTGGGAGAGTGAGGCTGATATGATAAAGGTGTGATGGTCAGTCATCCTCTCGTCGATAAAATTATCGGATTGATCCGATGTCCTGAGGTTTAAAAGCAAAGGTTGAAGCCTGGACTCTGCCTGGACCCTGAGCTCGACAAGACCTGCCGCAGCGGGGTTGATCACGAATCCCGGCCTCTTCGACTTTGACTTAAAATGCGCCACCACACGCTAAGAAGAGCTTTTATTCGAGCAGATTGGTGGAACGTTTGCTCTGCAATGCACGGCTTACTCCTGGGCAAAGTGACCCCAAAGGCTGACATGACATCACGGCACCGATATTTTAAGGTCGCGGGCACGCCTAAGGTAGCCAGAGGGCTGTGGTGTTTCAGCTTTGCATTTACATGCCATATGATGCAAACTCGAGTGCTTATAGGTACTTTACACGTTGAGCAGCCGTTTATGGGGTTTTCCATGTGTCCGATCATCTTTCTGTCCCGAACCTTTAGACTTCAGTGCTCTGTGCAGATCTGCCTCGCCACTCGGACTCAGACTGTCAGACGATGTCATACAGCCTAAATTGGGATTGTCAGTTCCGTAAGTTAGATACGCAGTTATCAAAGAGCATGCGGCAAGACGTCACGTCAGCTTTAGCGCCAACTTAGATGCATTCTAGAAGCTTTCCCAACGGTCATTCGTGGTCATGGTGGCCGAGCTACCACAGGCAAGAAAACATCACATTGGCGGCCGCTGCATAGGGCCAGGACACTGCGGGCTGCTGGTTGCGTAGGGAAACTAGGCTGTCTCGGCGTATACAATCTGCAGTCCGCAGTACCCTGGCCCTGTAGGTAGGCAGAAAAGTATACACTCGAGCCTCTTACGCAATAGGGAGAAATAACCCCAATCTAAGTCAACGAGAAACTGCGCCCTTACAATCCATTACTCGGTCAAGACCCTAGAGTCTTTGCATCTCCCTCCTTCAGGGTTCCGGTACCAACCAGCCGTTTGATTTCCTCTGCATACACCGCCTTCACGTCCGCCGCGCTCTTCTTGTTGCTCAGCTTACCGGCCAGCGCCGCCAGCTCTTCGTTGTCGATCTTGCCCATGATCAGGTCGACGTCGTTGAGCACGGCGTCGACTTGTGCCGGACTTGCAGCGCCGCTCTCAGCAAAGTAATTGACGTCCTTGACGCTGCTCTTCAGAACCCGCTTGTTCTTCTTCGCTGCATTCTTGGCAGCTTCCTTGGCTTTCTTGCTATCTGCCCTCTCCGCCTTCTCAGCTTCGTCCCTTTCCTTCTTCAACCGGTCATCCTCTTCTTTCGCCTTGGCCGCGTCCTCTGCAGCTTTCTTGGCCTCGGCTTCTTTCTCCAGTCGCTTCTTGTCCTTGTGTTTTCGATCCTCCTGCCGGAATTTCTTGATTCTCTCATCAAGAGCTAGCGCATCATCTACCAGCCTTCTTAACCTCGCCGTATCTTCGGTTTTCTTTTTCTTCCTTGCATTATTGTTCTTCCTCTCAATGTGCCTTTTCTGGTCTCGATTCTCATTATCATCTGGAACGTCTTCATCCTGATATTCAAAACTCCTCCAGCTGTCGAAGTTGTACCAGAAGTTATAGAATGTCTCTACCTCCTCTTTGGTGCTCTTCTCGTTGCCTAACGTCGGCACCGGCTGCACCTTACTAAATCTCCCCTCGCTCTCGAACACAGGGCTCCACAGCTTGTAAAAGTTACCCTTTTGCGTCTGCTTCTTACTCGGCGGCTCAACGTCAGCTCCTTCGTCCACCGAGTCGAACTGCCGGCGCTTGACCGGGTCCAGAAGGACCTCGGTAGCCTTCTGGATACATTTGAAGAAGCTGTCGTCCTCAGTGCTACCGGCTGCGGCTTTCTTATCTGGGTGATGGCGGAGAACCTTTTTCCGATGGGCACGCTTGATTTGGTCTTCTGTCGCCCGAAAACGATATTTGGAGAGGCCGAGAACTGCGTAGTGATCTTGCCCCTGGTGTGAGAAAAGAAGTTAGTACCCTGGATGCGCGTGTGCATTGAATGCGCTGTAACTTAAAGTAAGTGCTGTCACGAACCTTCCAGTCTTTCGCATCTCTCTGAAGCATCAACGGATCTTCCGGTTCACTGATGTCACCAGCATCCTCATCTTCGACTTTCTTGACGTTCTCTTGAGCTTGTATCCGCTCATCTTCGGAAAAGGTACGATGATGACGCTTCTGTAGTCGTGCATCTCAGTTAATTTCGTCATTCTGTCTCAGCATGCTTCGGTGACCAATGCTTACTCTTCGAGCATGCGCAAGGAAGTGAGGTCCAACAGGCTCGATGTTGCGCTGCGTAGCAGATGATAGAGTTCCGACAGACTTGAAGTCTTTGTCTCCCGACCAGTTCTCCGGAAGGATAGGCAGCGGTAGCGCTACCTGAGGGGAAGCCATAACTGTCACTATTTATGTCGTGAGACGTGTATGGAAGTGTTTCGATGTGAGAGTTGGAACTTTTTCAGCATTGTTCGCGCTAGAGTTCGGCTAAACTTGCTCGGCTACGGCCCGGGTGTGCTCCAAGCTCCAAGCAGTGAAGCTCGTACGGCATCCCCGTTTTTGTTGCACTGACATGCCCTGCGACCGCTGGGCGGAACACTACGCCACGCAAGCCGATGAGAATGGCCCTGGCCGCATATCGCCATATTCTTCGATCTACCCGTATCGCCTTTCAAGGTTCGTCAGCTCGTCCAGCGCCCTTCCTATTCGAACAGTGTCGCAGTTGAACTGCGTGATCCCAAGTTGAAAATTTCCATCGTGTAGGTGATGTGCGACTTCTCTCTGCCGCCCGGCACGAAGCGCGGAAAGGGTTCGACTCAAAGCGCCAACTGACGTCGGGCGATGAAGAAGCTGCAGCAGGCATAGCGCATGCGGAGGAAGTGGCTAGGATATTACGGCAGAACGTTGTACAGGGGCAGCAGGTTGATGACAAGGGCGAGAAGTACCGTATGGAAAGGTTTTGGCGTTGGGGCTCAATGCGTGACTGACTCTGTAAGCAGAACTACGAATTCATGAGGAGACCGAGAGGGGAGATAATGATACAGTCAAGATGGGGGGATTAGGAAGCTCTGCATCTGAACAATGCTTTTCATCACGGTAACAGGGAAAATGCGATTGTATTGTGATTATTATGGTATTTTCATGCCATGCGCCAGACTTTGGCCAACTCCCGGAACTCATGAGAGATATGAGGCTCAGTTACCCGCTAAGCTGGCGTACTTGAAATCATCGTCGCCGGGCGGTGGAGCAACAGTAGCAAGGTCGTCGAAGTTATCTTGGCGAGTAGAACCCTGCATATTGCCGTCTCCCCAGCCAGTAGAAGGTGCACCGGCACCCGGACCTAGAACAGATCTGCCTGCTCTTGCTTGGTCTACCCGCTGGTCCCTCTCCATATTGTCCAATGGCCTAGGTCTACCCCATTGTACCCGCAAGGGACATCCTGCGATGACAGCTTTCCCTTGACAAGCCTCTGCAGCCGCTTCTGCTCCCTGACGAGTCGCATAGTTGATGAAAGCACAATGTGACCGATGGGAGCAGACTACTGACCGCAATGTGCCAAATGGTGAGAAGAACGTTCGTAGTTGGTGCTCTGGCAGATCATCTTCCACACCAGTGATGAATAGGGATGTAATGTTAGGATCGGATGGCGGTAGAATGTCTTGCGGTCCAGGTGGTAACTGTGCGGTACCAGGGAATGCGCGCCCTCCTCGCCCCCCACCACGTCCACCACGCCCAGAACCTCCACGTGGCCCATGGTTACCACCTCGTCCTCTGTTGTCTTGCGTCCGAATCGGTCCTGGTGCTGCCCCCATTCTCTTCTGTCCTTCAGCTTCGCCTATCCTTGGGCTACCTCCGCCAGCGCCATCACCGTCGGGCCCTATTCTCCGCTGCCGTTTATAGTACGGTTCACTATTCGCCAGTCTCCTCAAAAGCTCTCGAGCCTTCTCGTCCGTCTTCTCGTACTCTTCCACCCCTCCTCTGCCCTCTTCGATCTCCCTCTCGTGTTCCTGTGCGTAGTACTCCCGGTTGATACTGCTTTGCGGGCCCGGCGCGACCATCTTCAGCGCAGCATCTCTAACCACAATCGGAAGACCGAAGGACAGATCCAACATGCAGCACTGACAGCAGTTCTTCAGACGCGCGCAAGTGAGACATATATTGGTCCGCTTGCTGCGGGCTGTACGGTCGGCTTTCCATCGGAAAACGGTGAAAGGACGGGTGCAGAGCTTGCATTCCGCCCCATGGTCTTCTTTCAGCATTTGGACGTATGGGTTATCAGGTAGGCAATTTTCACAGACGGAAGGAAAATCTGCGTACGTCAATATCTCCTGTCATAGCAACGGCTGGAGGGAAATCATACCTGTCGTTTCCCAGCCGGAGCGGTTTAAGTCTTGTTTGATCTGTGGCGGCATGATGAAGACCAGAGCGGGTTCTCACCTGTTCAAATGTCTGTAAGGTTGGTATCTAACCACAAGTTGAGGCTCCAGAGAGAGATGATGTTAATTGCTGAGTAATCGGACAGGCTTGAAGCTGCACGTGATATGTCTTTGGGGCTTGGGTTCTCGGCCGAGCACAGAAAGGTTCCAGAACAAAACTCGGAACATAATTCCTCCTCCATCGCCGAGTTCGGCACTTCTAGGAGCAGTTTCCAATCAAGAGCACGATGATTGGACCGGTCATACGTACGGGAAATGGAAGAGGTAATTTACCCCGCAATTGTCCGAGCCTCCGAGGACACTCCAGATCCAGCTTGCGCATATCTGGTTACCCTACCTGGTATAATTTTTCGATTGTTGCCCCATACTTTGGCTACATGGAGCTAGCAATCACTTCATCTTCTCGTTAATCTTGCTTTCGCCTTCTAGATATTTTCTGTGATCGATCTCTCTGTATATGTACCTCTTCCTATAAGCTTTAGACCTAAACTTGGCAAGCCATCAAAATGAATCACGAACCGCAGAAGCAACAAAACAAATTACACGGGGACGAAGTCAAGAAGCACAACAGCAAGGAAAGTTGCTGTAAGTCCAATCCAGGCAGAGATTGTTGGCCACGTGCAATTGTCTCATACCATGTGTTACAGGGGTCATCGTCCATGGACGGGCGTACGGTAGGTCTTCCCCCCAATGCCATTGTCTGTCTATAACTGACTTGGACCTTCAGATGTTACAGAGTTCATGCCAGGTGCGTTGGTTGCGCCGGCCCTGAAAGGCCTGCGTCGTAACTGACGTGGGATACTCTCAGAGCACCCTGGTGGGATGCAAATCATTCTCAAGTATGCCGGCAAGGATGCTACAGAGACCTACGATCCAATTCACCCGCCGGATACTCTGGACAAGTTTCTCGATAAATCAAAGCATCTCGGAGAGGTCGACATGAGCACAATCCAGGAAGAGCAGAAAGAAAAGGACCCCGACGAAGATGAGAGACAGGAGCGAATCAAGCGCATGCCCATCCTGGAGCAGTGTTATAACCTGATGGACTTTGAGGCCGTAGCGAGGAGGGTGATGAAGAAGACTGCTTGGGCTTATTATTCAAGTGGTGCCGATGATGAGATCGTAAGTGCTTCCGGCGCGGTGGTCACAAGACTCAAGGGTTCGTGAGAGGACTTCTAATTAAGTTGCCACGCAGACTATGCGCGAAAACCATTCGGCGTTTCACAAAATCTGGTTTCGGCCGAGAGTGCTCGTAGACGTAGAGAATATTGACCTTTCCACCACTATGCTTGGTACAAAGGTCGATATACCCTTCTATGTCACTGCTACGGCTCTTGGGAAGCTTGGAAATCCCGAGGGAGAAGTGATCCTCACGCGGGGGGCCAAGAAACATAACGTTATACAAATGATTCCAACGCTCGCAAGTTGTTCATTCGACGAGATCATGGATGCAGCGGACGATCAGGTGCAGTGGCTTCAGCTATACGTAAGCTATGAAGGATGCGATTGAGAAGCTATGATATACTGATCAGCGATTCCAGGTCAATAAGGATCGCGCAATCACGAAGCGGATTGTCCAGCACGCCGAAAAGCGTGGCTGCAAAGGCTTGTTCATCACCGTTGATGCACCTCAGCTAGGCCGGCGTGAGAAAGATATGCGGAGTAAATTCTCCGATGTTGGCTCGAACGTGCAAAACACCGGTGGAGACAACGTCGATCGCTCGCAGGGTGCTGCACGTGCCATCTCCTCCTTTATTGACCCTTCACTAAGCTGGAAGGACATTCCCTGGTTCTTGAGCATTACCAAGATGCCCATTCTCCTGAAAGGTGTCCAGAGAGTCGAGGACGTGATTCGAGCTATCGAAGCCGGCGTACACGGTGTAGTCCTCTCGAACCACGGTGGTCGACAGCTTGACTTCGCACGATCCGGCATCGAGGTGCTGGCCGAAGTGATGCCTGTCCTACGGGAACGAGGGTGGGAGAATCGCATTGAGATCTACATCGATGGTGGTGTTAGACGTGCTACAGACATCATTAAAGCGCTGTGCCTTGGCGCAAAGGGCGTCGGTATCGGCAGGCCTTTCTTGTACGCTATGAGCGCTTACGGTCTCCCAGGAGTGGACCGTGCGATGCAGCTGTTGAAGGACGAGATGGAGATGAACATGAGGTTGATCGGCTGCTCGAATGTGGAGCAATTAAATCCAACCCTGGTGGATACACGGGGTTTGAGCATGCACACCACCGGCGTCCCCAGCGACACTCTCGGGCTGGGCGCGTACGATCCGCTAATCCCGCCGCAGGAGAAGGCGAAGTTATAGACCTATGAGTTTTGGTTACATCGCATATAACCTGCTAACTTGCTTATGCTTTGGCATTATCCTGTCATATATCGTTGCGCTTCGTTATATTGTACATATACTCGTATTACGCTGTCTATATATCAACGATCTGAACGGGATTTCCCAATCTCCCAGTGCTCCGATATGCCAACGAAGCATTAATCATCACACATCCACCCCCATCGCCGCCCCAAACCCTGCTCCACAGCACCCCTTCCAATCCATACCAGAGTAGCCGAACGGCGTCTATCCAGGCGCCAACGGCAAACATATCCCCGACGACCCCAGCATCCCTCCTCTCGCACAACCTCTCATACACCCTCTGCTCCTCATCCCAAAACACATTCTCCCGCCCATACCCCGCATGCACATGCCCGAAAACATGCACCGCAGGCCTCACCCTCCAGCACTCGGCCAGCAAAAACCGACAGCCCATGCCATTCGGCAAGTCCAGATGATGCTTCGGCGGCGTATGCGTGACCAGTATATCCGTCTCCCTCGGCACCGTCCGGCTCCACGTATCCTCCTTATCGCGCTGATACTGGAACGCAAAGTCCTTGCCCCCACACGCCGGGATCTGCGGTGCTCCGTAGATGTTCAGCCTCCGGTTTCCGTGCGTCGGGAAGGCGAGCGTGATGGCGCTGTTTTGCAGGTAGTGAATCTTGCCCCATTCGAGAGATTTTCCGGAGTCGGCGTCGGGATCGGAGATGGCGGCCCGGGAGGAAAGGTCGAGGTGGCTGTCGTGGTTGCCGGCGATGACGATCTTCTCTTTGTGCGGGAGGCTGTTGAGCCAGTTGAGCTGCGCTTGGATCTGCGCGATTGTGCCGGCGTTGCTGAGGTCGCCGGCGTGGATGAGGATGTCGCCGGCCGGGACGGTGGAAGGGGTGTGCGTGTGCGTGTCGGAGAGGCAGACGAGGCGGATGCGGTTGGATTGTGGTGGGTGGTAGGGAGGGCCACGCAGGAGGAGGATGAGGGCGTGAATGTGGCGGATGAGAAATTTGAGTGGGGACGAGAGGAGGGAGTAGAGGAGTGATGGGGGCTCGAAGGGTGAGGGTGGGGGTTGGGGAAGGAGAGCCATTGTTGAGGAGGTGCGGCAGAAAGCTGAGAAAGCTCAATCGAGACGAATTGTGATCTCTTAGATCAGAAGAGAAGTTAATCGTAATAGTGATAGCCCTTGACCCTAGGAGTAGGACATTCGCTTTTTGGTAAAAAGCACACTCCGTAGTCACATGTGATAGTCTGATAATAAATTATCTACTGGTCCGTGCGTTGGAAGTGCTTGGCAGTGACGTTGGATCGCTAACCGCATGCTGGGTATTGCTGCCAACTTGGTTCACCCGCGTCTTCCAAGCTTGATGAAGATCGTTGCACTGTACATAGTCGACCTGTACTCTGACACTACATGAACACTTAAAGTTCCAGTTTCTCCATCAGGGCCGATATCAACTTTCATATTCCAAATACCAGCCAGTCCGCGGATCAGTCTTGGTGGGGTCCTGCTTCCCATCATGGCTTCACACCATTCTGCGGGAAATGCATTGCATAGCAATTTCGATGTGGATTATGTTCTTAGCTACCGCTTCGCAGATACAGGTATACTCTGGGTTTAACCATTGTCTGAGCGTTATATTGACGTGATATCTAGACAGAGATGAGGCAGAGGCAGGGTTCGAAAGACTGGTGCAAGCCTTGGCCACAGTAGGACTAGCTATGGAGGTGCGGAACGGAGGCAATTGCTCTGTTCTGGTACTAGTTAAAGTTGGATCCAACAAGCATCTCAACAATGCGGTGTACAGGTCTAGGTAGCGTCTACGAGCATATGCAAAGTTCCAAATGTGCTGATACGCTTGGTCCAGGGTCAAGGATTGGCTTTATGGTGTTCGAGCAGCTCAACCGGCCAGAGAAATGGAACAATCGCTTACAAGTCAGCCATTGGGTGAAGCTGAAAGACTTCGCATTGTCCACCACCTGATCACGAGCCCACGTGAGGAAGGTGGTGCTGGGATAACCCCCAAGACCGGGCAATGGAAGAATGTCGAATCAATCTTCCCTCTTCATGATCATACCTTCAACAAAGAATGGATCAAGAAATGGAGCTCGCAGACCTTCCTCAAGGCCGAAGATCTGGATCAGGTCAGGAATAAATTTGGCGAAAAGGTATCCTATCACCGCCATGATGAGGAGTATGGAACTGACTCTAGCCTAGATTGCATTCTATTTCGCCTTCACGCAATCGTACTTCGCTTTTCTTATCTTCCCCGCTGCCTTTGGATTCTCTGCCTGGGTACTTCTTGGGCACTTTTCGGCCGTCTACGCGGTGGTGAACTGCTTATGGTGTATGGCCTTCGTCGAGTACTGGAAGCGTCAAGAGTTGGATTTAGGGGTCCGCTGGGGCGTCAAGGGTGTATCCGCGATCCAGGAAAAACGACGAGAGTTCAAGCACGAGAAAGAGATCAAGGATCCAATAACTGGAGAGACTGTTCAGATCTTCCCCGCAACGAAACGTTTACAGAGACAACTGTTGCAGATACCATTTGCTATCATTGCCAGTCTTGCATTAGGCAGCCTTATCGCGACCTGTTTTGGGATCGAAATATTCATCTCCGAGATCTACAATGGACCAGGAAAAGGCATACTCGTGTTTCTGCCGACAGGCCTCTTAACAACCCTGATACCCACACTCACAACGCTCCTAACTGGCGTTGCTACGAGACTCACGGATTACGAGAACTACGAAACCACCGAAAGTTATGAAGCCGCAATGACCGAGAAGATCTTTGTCCTGAACTTCATCACCTCATACCTCCCTATATTCCTCACAGCGTTCGTCTACGTACCATTCGGCAGTCTCATTGTCCCATATCTGGACATATTCAAGCTGACCATGAGACCTTTTGCGCAACACGAGAAGCAGCTTGAGGTACCAAAAGCTGGGTTTGAGATCAATCCCGCAAGACTGCGCAAGCAAGTCATATACTTTACCGTCACCGCACAAATCATCAACCTCGCAATGGAGGTGATCGTACCATGGGCCAAGCGTCAAGGATTCGTCAAATACCAGCAGATGAAGAGCAATCAAGCCGCTAAGAGGGGAGGCGCCAAGCCCGGCGTCGCTATTGACGACCACCCGGAAGAGGCTGCGTTCTTAACGAGAGTCCGCAACGAAGCAGAGCTCGACGTATACGACGTCACATCTGACCTCCGGGAGATGTGTCTCCAGGTATTTATCCTCCCTATCATCAGTTGTCCCCACCAAAGCAACCAAACGGCTAACAAGCTCAACTCCCCAATAGTTCGGCTACCTAGCCCTCTTCTCTGTCATCTGGCCCCTCGTGCCCGTCTCCCTCCTGATAAACGATTGGATCGAACTCCGCTCCGACGCTCTCAAAATCTGCATCCAAACGCAACGCCCGACCCCCCACCGCGCCGACAGCATCGGCCCCTGGCTCGACAACCTCTCCTTCCTGACCTGGCTCGGCACAATCACGACCTCAGCCCTCGTCTACCTCTTCCGCAACGACGGCCTCGGCCCCGACGGCACGCCCGCCACCATCCACAGCTGGGCCCTCCTGCTCACCGTCTTCTTCGCCGAACACATCTACTTCCTCCTGCGCATGGCCCTGCGCACCGCCGTCTCGAAGATCGATTCGCCCGGCATGCGCACGGAGCGCGCGGAGCGGTTTGCCGTCCGCAAGAGGTATCTCCAGGACACGTTGGGCGAGGAGGCGTTGGTGCAGCCGCCAAGACATAAGGAGGAACATATCACGAGGGCGAGTCTGGAGGAGGAGGCGAGGGCGAGCACGTTGCGGAGTTATGGGGCTGAGGAGATGTTTTGGGGGAGGCAGCGGAGCTGGGAGGAGAGCGCTATGGTGGGGATTGGACTCATTCAGAGGATGGTGGGGGCGGAGGGGAAGAAGATGTTGTGAGGTGGTGGGAGCGGGAAGGTGGCTACTAGGTGAGAGTGGGAGTGGGGTGCAGGTGGAGTGTGTTTGGTCGTTGAGGTTGGCGATGAGGAGACGGAGACGGATGGGTGTGCGAATCTGGCCCTGCTCTACATACGAAGGTGTTTTTGGAGCAGTGCTCTTACATGGCTATGTTGCGAACCCGCGTATCCGTAAGAGCTTCAACAAAACATCCTCCCATAGAGATAAACCCTAGAACTCACACGAAGTTGAATGTTCTTTCAGTCAAGCAAAGGCAGATGCAACTGAAATAGCTTACGGGAATTGATGGTGATGGACACACGTAGTGTACACCCGTTCGATTTCAACGACGCCTTCGTTGCCAAAGAGGTACACGAAAGCCGCAAGATACATCTCTCGAACGAAACCAGTTGAATCACAACACTCATGCTTCTCTCCTCGCGGCCCCTTACCGTAGCCATCCTCCACCCCGAACAGACCGTTTAGCATCCACCCTCACCCAATACACGTGCGGAGCCAGACAGACAAAATGCAATACACTACGCCTAACACAACTCCATCTCCCCCATCCACGTGCAACCTCCCTTCTCCCTCGCGGCTTCCAACCCCCTCCACACACCCCTCACCGATGCCCCACCCGCCGAACTGGCGACCTCCCATCCTGCCCAGGCTCTAACGCCAACATACCGGCATGACTCTGATACGGCGTATAGAAGCCCTGCTCATGTCCCGCGCTCGGATACCGCATATGCTGTTGCTGCGGTTGCGGATGCGGATGCGCGAAGGGCGGCGGAGGCGGCGGATGGGCGGCTCTGTTCCTGAAGAAGGAGAAGGCGAAGTTGGAGATGGCGACGCAGCCGAAGATGAGGGTGAGGGAGAAGATCTTGTCTCAGGGTCAGCGAGACTTCTGGGATGTGCCGGGAGAGAGGTGGGGAAGAGAGTGGCCTAAGCCAGGGACGAAGGATGGGAGGAGAGAAGAAGGGATATTACCATCGCCTTGTACGAAATCGGCTCGACAAACGAATTAAAGATCCTGGCAAACGTATGCGCGCTAACGGTCGCCCTCCCCACCGAATGCGGGTCCTTGTTCATGCACTTCTCCCAATTGTCGCAGACGCGCTCCATGGCCGGCACGCGGCTGTCGCGATCGCAGCGGTTGTCGACGTACTCGCGCGCGCAGACGGCCATTTCGGCCAGCGTCTCGGCCGCCACTTCTTCGGACGCCTTGTCGACGTCGGACCGGATGGTCGACCAGAAGCTGTAGACGATGTAGATGAGGAAGAAGACGAGGAAGAGGTTGAGCAGGAGCTGGGCGTAGTAGGACAGGACGTGCGGGAGGTTCGGGTGCGTGTCGATGAAGGAGAGCACGGAGGGGATGAGACCGATCTCGCGTGGCGGTGAGGCTTGTTTGGTGGTGGAATTCGGGCCATCGCTGCTGCTGGGGCGGGACGAGTCGGAGTCTTGGTCCGGGCGTCGGTGGGTCAGGCGTTGTTCGCGCTCGCGTCGTTGGCGCCGCACGCGCTTCGTGATGCCGTTGGAGTAGACATTTCCCCGGGCCAGTTCGCCTCGGCCGGGGCTGGCGGCAAATTTGCCGTACATGGCGAAGAGCGGGTGTTGCTTTCTGTCGGCTTTCTTGTTGCTGGTGAAGTGGGTGACAGCATTGCTGGATTTGTGAGCGGTGCTGCGGGCTGGTTCGGGGGTGTCTTCGTTGTCGGCATTGTCTGGTGTATCTGGGCCGGAGGAGAAGTCGATGTCTATCTTGCGAGGGGTCGTGAACGATGGGTTGCGGAATGCGGAAGCGGGTTTCGAGAACGGCGTTTGGGAGAAGAGGAAGGGTTGTGAAGCTGGTTCGCGCAGAGCCGGCGTTGATGGTTTTGCTGGTGATTCAAACGCACCATATGGCCCTATTTAGCAAGAATGTCAGTTCGAATGCTGATGGAACTCCAAGGAATCCACCAGCGTGATCAGGTCACTTACGTTTCTTGAGCTGAGGGTCATTTTGGCTCTCATGGTAGCTCATGGTGTGTCTGGTGAAGGGTGAGCTTGCGTCTGCAGGTGCATGAGTTTGCCATTCAAAGTCCATAGGACTCTCGTGAGACCGTTTCTCCATCTGGAGTCTTTGCGTTGCTGGGAAGATTCGAATGAAATGTGTCTCGTTGATAGGTAACGAGGTGATGGGCGAAAAGAAAGCCTCGAGTAAACAATGCGCTCTGCACCCAGTAACGACTAAACCTTCAATGCAGCTACGGTGTGCTTACTAAGCAGGCGCCGGCGGTTTGAGCGAGCAGGATCTACAACTCAATATTGGTGACTCACATCCCTCTGTATTGCAGCCGCAAGGTAGTCGCAGCTCGAAAGCTATCTGTGTTATACATAAATACTTCTACGCTCCGTAGATCACAGAGCATTGTAAATCAAATAACTGCATAGTTAACCGAGTTACCGAGGGTTGAGACGATTGAGCTCTTTCAAATGAAGGTTGTTCAGGTATAGGAATAACGTCCGCCAAAGTCCAGGTTAACGATACAGCCAAGGGTATACCCAAAGGAATCCACTGTCTAGGATGTCCAGAGCCCTCCCTCCATTAGGACCTGTTGCTGTTGCCAGCATGATTCTCATTGCGCCGTTGACAACTGTAGAGTGCCGAACCCAAAGGGTCGGCCAAGGAAAGCGCTCCGTAACCCAACCCACGCCGCAAACCTGTAGCTCCCGAGCGCCTTTGAACCAGGTGAGAACAGCATCAGATCATCTCAAAGTCGTCATCCGCAACATGCCTGGTATGAACATCCTCCTCTTCATCATCGACGACGTCATACTCCTCACTGACCAACTTCTCCGTCTGCTTGGTCTCAAATTTCTCGACGGCCTTGGCGAGCGCTGCACCCAAGACTTGACTCCCCTTGCGCGGACCACGGGTCGCGTCGTAGGAGTAAGTGATGTCCGCATCCGGCTCCGGAGCGGCAGAGGCCTCGATGACGTCTTCATCGGCGGATGAGTCCGAAGGTCCGTTGGAGCTCTCGTAAAGCATCTCGTGCTTGCGGGCGGACTTGGCCATGCGGGCGAGCTTGCTCAGCTCGGGTTCCTTGCAGCGCTTGATGGCTCGCTGGACTCTGTTTGGGTGGCCATGTAGCTTAGCATCGACCCCTGGTCATCTAGGATAACAGAGTAAATTCTACGTACTTCTGCGGACAAGCCCGTTCTGGACGTCGGTATCCTTCCCGATAATCGTTTCGACGACCGGAAGACTCGTTGGTCTCTCCGAGTGCCCACTTATGCTTGTGGTCGAGATCACGCTTGTGGTCTTGCTCCAACTTGAAGTCTTTCGCGGCGTCGCGAAGATCTTCCGTCGAAAGAGACTGTTCCGAAGTCATAGCCAACAGGTTATGTTTGGAAAACGAATGTGAGCTTTGCGGAACTATTCGCCCGAGAGAAAAAGTGTGGCAAGCCCTTGCAAAGGGTCTTGGTAGTTGTGTAGTGCAGGGTTAAAGAAATAATGGGAGGCAAGGGTCCAAGGATGATGTCGAGTATTTAAGGTGACTAGTATAAAGAAGTGACTGAAGCAAGAGAGTCAGCGGGTCGAGGAGGATGAGTCTTGCGTGCTTTGTAGGTATGACACGATCCGGGAATGGGAATGGTAATGGTGTATGTGACAGCTAAGCTAAGCTATTGAGTCACGTTGAACAAAGGCAAGAGCGTGGACGAATAAGGATGCGACTACCGGAGGCGGGTAATCAGGTGTGGCGGTGCGATGGATAAACAAGCCACGGGGAGAAAGGCTTGGATGACAGTGGATCAGAAAGAGGATAAGGTAGTTTAAGAGCACTGATATGCGTCAATGTTGGGTATTTTGATGCCCCTCGCGGATTTTCGACAGATAAGGTATAACTATGTAAAGTATGAGAACTCCAGACTGAGAGCTGGAAAGGCTGAGCAACATGATAAGGTACACACATATAAGTCGGTAGTGCTGAACGAGATTGAGATGGCTACTACCTTATTTCTCTGTTCAGTTAAGGTAAAGGGTAAAGGCAGAGGTGGGAAGGAGAGCTTCCTCTGCTCTTTGATTTGACCCATAACTGCTCCGTATAGGTAGAGTAGGTAGCTGTGATCAGATGGTCCGATTCGTGCAAACCTACCTAGGTAATCTTCGGTTGGGAGATTAGATTAGATGGAGGAGATGAGACCTAACTGAGTTTTGAAACTCGTTCGACCCGAGGACCTCAGGAGTCAAAAGGAAGCAGACTGAGACTTCGTACGGCCCGTACCGCCGCAGGAGCACGCGCTGGCGCATGTCATACTTGGCTCGATTTCAGCAATGGCCTCAAAGATCTATTCTCTGAGACGTCAAGCACTTTCTACGGGACGGCCCAACAGTCACTCACTCATCCCGCAGGGCCGGGGCCTTCCAGACCTAGTGTTTTGAACGCTGTGCGTCACAGGGGATAGGTTCCGGAAGCTCGTGCGCATTGGGACAGGCTTCATCAGATCCACCCACTATGTACTTGTGTCCGCGATTCCTAATCTCAATCATCATCACGAAACATCCTACCCGAGGTGTCTGCATCTCGAACATGGGCCTCAAACTCGATCCGCTTGACTGGGGCTGTGCTTGTCGAAGCGGCCCACCAGGGACTTTTTCTGATTTGATTGATATTGCTTGCTTAAGAACGTCTCCTCCTCACGTTCAAGGCCAATAGTAAATTTTCCCTTCTGATAAGGCTTTTTCGAATCAGCCCATTTCCGTTCTCGGCGTCAATGAATCTGTTCACCAGTTGCTTGATTATCCTCAATGTTACTGAATCTTAGACCTTTACTACTAGCTGCCTGCATTGCCACCTCAATTGCAGAAGCTGCCTTGGTGCATTCTAACGTCCCGAGAACGGAGGGTGTTGACGACCTTCATGTCGTCGGTGACGTTGACGTGGAAAAAGGGCTTCCCACTCCTCAGGATGCTGCAAGCCCTCGGTTCGTGCAGCTAGACACATCGGACATGGTTGTCCGCACTCAGGCTCGGACGGACCGGAGGCCTCGAAGGTTCAAGTCCCGTAACACCAAAGCACCAGACGGGCCTGGAATCTCGAGTACATGCCGCAACCGAGCAGACTTGACGGCCGCCCTTGCCGCAGCGTACGATCTGGCGCATCGGGCCCGAGAAAACACAAACATACAACTCTGGAAACAGTGAGTAGGACTCTTGCAGATGACTTCCTTCACATGACTCATGAAAATAATGATCAAAGCTCACCGACACCTTAGGTTCATGAACGGTGACGCGGCCATCCAACAACAAGTCTATCGAATCTACACTTCCATTATGACTTTTATCGATGATCCGAGAGCAAACCCTTACGGTATCACCATAACCTGTGACTACGAGAATAGGTCCAGATTCTGCTCGAAATACGGAGAGCGATTTGGTCTGACCAAGAAAACCGGGGATCACACGTCGACGATCACTCTCTGCCGACCATTCTTCACGGAGCTCACAGTCGCCAGATCTTGCGATGATCCTATAGCTCACAGGCGTATGGAGGATCAAGGCGGGTGAGCAACTTGACATTATGTTCTCATAATTTTATGACACCTCTTAGTCTATCCATTGACTAGCGCAACACCCAATTCAAGCACTATAACTAACCAGACTGGCAACAGGGCCTTACTGCACGAACTCCTGCATTGCCAGACTCTAACCCAGAGCCCCAGGCAGATCGAAGATGGGCCGAATCGCAATTGCTACGATGTCGGGTGTGTCGAAGCTCTTGCCAGGGTCGAGGCGGCCGGTCCCTCTCCACCATGGATCGTGGCTGCGTCTTATGAATACTACGCATTTGCCGTGCGGGCAAAGTCATGTCTGCGTCCTAGAGGAGGCCTAGGCAAGTCGCCTTTCGATATGAGGGACAGAGCAGAACTCGTCAGCGGTGTCATAGATTCTTAAACCGGGCTCTGGAAACGACGTTCTGCAGAAAGCCTGTGCGGAATTAATGTTAACCAGACCTTTCATGCCCGTTATAGCTTGTGACAACCAATGGAAAGTATGATCGAACAGAGCGCATACCGATGACTGCAAGCACAATTGGTTAACTCTCCACTTCATCACGAGTCTCCTCTTCGCTGGATCCCGCATCATCGCTGGGTAAGCGGCTTGGAAACCACCCATATGTCCCGAAGTCCACTGTCAACTCCCCCAGACTACCGGTACCAACCTGTACGCCTTCCTGTCGGAGAGCGGCAGCTTGACGTGAAGCCCCACCCGGTCCTCTGTACCCCTAGCCTCAACACAATCCATACCACACAATTGCCAAGAACACGGCAGAAGAAGCACGTTACCTGGGAGAGATAACACCCTTCGAATTAATCACCCTTTGCCATGGCACATTGGCGTCATGGAAGTAGTGATCCGTGCCGGCGGTCAATGTAGGCAGGTGTTTCAAGCACACACCGACTTGTCTGTCTCCCATTAGCCATTTCAATGGAAGTTCCACCTCAACCTGCCAGGCCACAACTATATACCTTGGACATTGTGCTGCAATTCAGCAGTGTAATCAGCATTAGGAATGCGACATGCTGAGCCAGGACGAGGCTCACGTCTTCCCAAGAGCCGAGCAATATGCCCATATGACGTTACTTTGCCGTAGGGTATCTCTTGCACGGCTTGATAGACAGCTGTGAACCACCACTCCGCTTCGTCCGAGCGCGCCATGAATTGACAATATGTCCACAACGGGCCAAATATCTGATGATTGAGATCTCGACCCTCTCACAAGCACGCGTTTGGTAAACCTTCAGGAGCGTCGGTAAGCTCCGTGCTCACCAAGACATTTGATATCCCAGCTTCTTCAGCTCCATGCAAAAGCACAACAAACCCCACAGCCATGTCGTTAGCAGACTACCTAGCCAAGAACTACCTCACAGCCGACAGCAGCACCGTCAAGAAAACTAAAAAGCGCAAACGGACCGCCGCCCAACCCTCCCCTTCAACAGGCCTCATCATCGCCGACGACGACGCCCTCGGCTGGACGACCAACAATGGCGACGCTAACGACGACGCAGACAACGGCCCCGTAACAGGTAGTCCCTTCTCCTCTGACCCTCCTGCTCTCTCCGCCTCTCGATCACCCCCTCACATTGCCCTTCCGGCTAACACGCTGCTTCCCCCAGTCGGCCACCACCCCACCAACACCACCTTCCGCAAAACGCGCACAAACAACTGGACCACCATCGGCGCCCCCGCCCCCTCCTCCACCGAGCAAGCCGCCGCCGACGCCATCATCGCCTCCGCTGCCGCCGAGACCCTCGCCCGCCGCGCCGCCGACGACTCCGCGCCCGCCATCTCCACCACCGACGCCGACGCCGTGACCATGGAATCGGGCGCGCACGCCGGTCTCCAAAGCGCGGCCGCCGTGACGTCACAACTGCAGGCGCGACGCGCGGCCGAGCGGCGGCGGTTTGAGGACTCAGCCGCCGCCGACGCGGGCGCGGACGGGGGGAAGGCGCAGGAGACGATCTACCGTGACGCGAGCGGGCGGATCATCAATGTGGCGATGAAGCGGGCGGAGGCGCGGCGGGCGGCGGAGGAGGAGGCGGCGCGGAAGGAGAGGGAGGTGCGGGCGCAACGGGGGGACGTGCAGGTGCGGGAGGCGGAGAGGCGAAGGGAGGAGGTGAGGGAGGCGAGGTTTATGGGAGTCGCGAGGGGGGTGGATGATGTGGGGTTGAATGAGGAGTTGAAGGGGAGGGTGAGGTGGGAGGATCCGATGGCGGGGTTGTTGGTGGAGAGGGGCAGGGGGGAGGCGAAAGGGACAGGGAAGGAGGGAGAAGGGGAGAGGGTGTATAGAGGGGGGTTCATGCCGAATCGGTATGGGATTCGCCCGGGGTGGAGGTGGGATGGGGTCGATCGGGGGAATGGGTTCGAGAAGGAGTATTTTGCGGCGAGGAATCGGAGGCGGAATTTGAAGGAGCTGGATTATGCGTGGCAGATGGATGAGTAAAGTAGGGGTGAGGGGGTTTTTGTTTTCTGTCTGAGAACATAGCGGTGGTGTTGGGAGTTTTGTGATGCTTGTGATCTAGGGTTTGCTGGTTCTAGGTTTCACTCGTATCCAGCTACCGTTAGATCTTCAGATGGGATAAACATAGCTTGAACCAGCTATATCGCTCTACCTTGGTTTCGATATATGGGTGATGCATATAAAATTACAGGATACACGGAGATGAGATGTTCTATGTTGCGCTTTGTGGAACGTCCTGTTCTATGCACATATGAGAGGCGGATGTACGGACTCCAAACCTAGAGGCTTTCGTCCGGTCTGAGGCGGTGCGAGGTATACGCAATCTTGGTGTCAAGAATGGAACGGTTGCCAGGGTTCCAGATGTCGAAAAGAGGTGACGGGCCAGATTCAAAGGAGCGAAAAGGGCAATTTTGTCTTGATGATGCTGATAAGATTCTGTGAAGGTCTTTGTCCAGTCCTAGGAACAACTTGATAGACATTGGATGTAAATGTAGATGCTCGGTTGGTAGATAGATGGATACAAACAAAACGCAATGTATCATACCACATACACGTGACCGCATCGCGAGCGATACCTTGATTGTCGGAGATTGGTGATAGTTTGGAGGATGATGGAATCGAGTAAGAGAGAGGCATAAACACGTTCATGTACATTCAATCCCGGACTGCACTTCCCTTTCCCTTCCCTTTATCCATGGATCCAAAGCCCACATTCCCGCCGGACCCCTGCCACCCTTACCCTCTTCCCAAGGAGGGTCATGGCAACAGGGATCTCCTACTCTCTTCGGATAAAAGGAAGGGAAGTTTGGAGGCGGAACCAACCCGGTCCAGAAACACTACCGTTTCTTCACCTCCGTCGCCCAACCGTCGATCCCCTCGCCCCGAGTACCCACCGGAATCGGTAATCTGACGTCATCCATGCCCTTGGTGCCCTCCAGGAACGGCGAGTTGCTCATCCCGCCCGCATTCGCCCTCTTCTCCGGCAACAGCTCCAGCATCGGGAGCAAGAAGTCGGCGATCCGCTTTGACTCCTCGACAGTGAAGTGGTATTTCTCTCGGAGGACGTCCGGGAGGGCCCAGTGGCGGAGGCGGTGGATGTTGCGCAGCTCGCCTTTGCGGTTGAAGATCTCTTGCGACCACTTGCCGGAGAGACAGAGAGATTTGGGAAAGGGGCCGAGGAGCTCAATGATCTGCGCGATGTGGTCGTCGTCTTTGCCGTATTTGGTGCCGGATTGCGGGTCGAAGAGGTAGTCGCCCGTTATTAGTTCGAACACCTGGGATGTAGCGGTCAGTGATATGATGCTGACTTGCATGGTCGAGGAGTAACTCACCATAGCTGCCATACTCCATATGTCTGTACTTGCGCCCCACTTCGCGCCGAGGATGACTTCGGGAGATCGATATTGTCGTGTTTGAATGTCATTTGTGAAATGGTGTCCCACCCAACATGCGTTACCTAAATCAGCTATCTTGACTGAAATTGTCTCCATCGGGCTTGCCGAGATTCCTGCGTTGTCGTTGTCTGATGTTGTGCTTTTGTTGAGCGAAATTCCCGATATGTCCTGTGTTAATATATCACTGTGGTCGAAGTTAGAAACGCAAAGTGGCCGGGATCCAAAGGGTGGAACACATACGCTGTTTTCTCGCGCTGCTTCTGTGTAGCATCATCATCGTCTTTGGATGCTTTTGGATCCTTAATTCCCAGAGCATCTAACATTGAATGTGGTGCAGCTGTTGGTGTCGCCCCAGCCCCGCTCATCACCGGCCGATCTTTAGGGGTGGCTGGCCCACCGATAGGAGAACCATTACCTGGACTTTCGCTCATTATTTGATTCAAACTGCTGTGCGAACCCAGCATGCTTCCTGGTCGTCGGAGCGTCTCTAAACTGCTGAAGCTCGCGTTGAGCGGACTGGGAAGAGGTTGACTGCCGGTGATTAGAGTCCGTCTTCTTCGTCTCCCATTGCGGTTGTCTTCTTTGTCATCCTTCTTCGGTTCATCCTTGACAAATGTCTTGACCGTCTGCTCCACGTCGCCGACCTCAATAAGCACGTTCTCCGGTTTGAGATCGGTGTGGATAATGCCGCAGTCTCTGTGTAGATAGTCCAGTCCGAGTAATACCTGTTTCGTAATCTGTTTCACCAGCGGCATCGGGATCCCTCGATGATTCCATCGCTTGATCAAACCTAGCAGGTTTTCTCCAAGCACTTCAAACACCATGCAGACGTGAACACCATTGGGCCCTTTATGTTCGAACGAGTCCAGAAGACTGACAACATGTTTCCGACCGGGGTGGTCTGGGTTGGCTTGTACAATCTTACTCAGAAGCTTAATCTCGTCAATGGCCGTTTCAGTGTAATGCGCCGCTGATCTCACGACTTTTAAAGCGACATGTCTCCCTGAGTCGGTGTCGCGCGACAACCACACTGTGGAGAAATGACCCCATCCAAGTTTCCGCACCACAACGTATTTACCATCCTTGAACGATTCGCCGACAGAGACCGGATGATAGCCACCCTTACAGTAATCTTCCGAATCTTCTTCGTCGGCTGTATTCTCGGCTGTGTCGTCCGGTGAAGACGATGATGATGAGGCGCGACTCAGCTGCGATGGATGAGCCTTCAGGTGGGAGAGGGGCGAGTTCATACCCTGCGCTCTGTCGAGCAGCCATTGTTAGCTCCAATTCAAATCCATCCCAGAGGCGCATTGAGTCCAGGACGACAACTGGTCACTTACGCTTGGTTGTTCATATTGACGGAGGTGATCGGGCTCGCGTCCGCAGCTTGCTGAGCTTCTGTCGTGATTATCGGCTTCAGGTCTTGACCCTTCCTTCTTTTTTTGCCTCCACTGCCATTAGCTGCATTGTTCGCAGCATTAGCTACCTGCTTCGCTTTATTGATCGCGGCCTTTTTGATATCGCCTCCATTCATCATTGCGCCCGCAGTTTAGCGGTGTGAGGGTCTTAGAAAAGTCTTCAAAATCTCGTGCAAAAGAAGTGAATGTAAACGTGACGATTGTAAATTTGGCTGCAGTCAACAATCCTCTCTGTGACACACTAAGCGCGACCCTGTACTCCAAAGATATCCAAATCAATCCCCAGTTCGCTTTATGTTTCAGCACGTGTATAAGTAGCGACACAACGTATACGGTGGAGAGTGAGGGCGGTAGGAAGGACCAGCTCGTGATAGCCGCCGAAGAGAAGAACGTGTTTCGTTAAGACCGGGCAACACCCGCAGTGGAAATCATGGAAGTGGGCTGTGATTGGCGTAGCGGCTTATACTTCGGACAGCTCTACAACCGTCAGCAAAATGCGGATGGTTGCTCAACAATCAACATTGACTGGCGTTTTGTTGATGAATGTCGCGACTGCCTCGGAAGTAGAGTAACAGCTTGATGGTCAAGTGCGACAGCTCAATTGAAGTGGAGGAGCTTCCGTGACGCGATGCGAATAGCTTGTGGGAGCCGGATTGGGTCGTGTTCTACCGGCCTGCTACCCGGTTTTATGGAGGGGCAATTGATCGGTTTGCTCGACACCAAGCCTCTGAGATGAAGTATGTATACAGAGGTAGATGGAGGAGAGCAGGTAGGATTCCCAGGATGCAGTCAGGTTAGAGTTACGATGATGACGGTGGGCTTGCTTTGCTTGCACCTCACTGCCAATAATATCGTGGTACCTGTCGCTATCGGCACTAGCCCGGCCGATCATTCTATGCTGAATGCATCCTACACGAGGCATATAAAAAGCGAGGTAAAAGTCGTCAAATATAAGTACAAAATTGATTGTTAGATTATTCTCTAAGCAGGAACTCGAAAAGGGTGAGGTATAGCTATCTCCTTCGCCCTAGCATCGAGGGGTTCCCCAAGACACGCTCGGATTTGACACCTAAGACCTCACTGTCCTTGACGGGAAAGCCCCATTGAGCGCCTATAACACCCGTATCCAAGCGGTTGCAGGCTCTCTATACAGATCTATCATTTCGTGGTGATAGCTGCCATCCACTTCTGCTCGTCTTTCCGATCGAAATGGAGGAGCATACCCAAGACAGGAATCAGCTGCATCTGATGCTTCTTGTCCCTCTGCTCCAGAAACTGTAACAGTACGTTCTTCAGGTATACGAAATCCATGTTACCAGTACCTGGTGCTGCAGACCCATCTCCAGCGATTGCTGAGTTGGTCTTCGTCTTGGGTGCTGGCGACCCCAATCGAGCTCGTGACGGCGCGGATTCCAGGGACGATCGTGACGACTGCGCTTCGGAATCCATTGCTTTGGTTTTAGCGTTTTGAAGCGACCGCAATTCATCCGTCATTGCCTACTCCTTTATCAGCTTCTGTGATCGTAGATGATTGACGGCCTGACGTACCTTGTTAGACTTTTGCAACTTTTCAAAGCGTTGCCGTGTCTCCTCGGCAGATTGTCTCAGCTCAGCCTTCTGTTTCTCCAGCTCCCTCGCCTGCCTCTCGCTCTCATCGAGCGCGTCTCGCAATTCGGCCATAGCTTGCCTGACATGGTTGATTTCGCTCGAAGACTGCTCAGCTGTAGCTTCGAGCTCTTCACGCCTGCGTTTCCACTCCTTCTGCAGTGCCTCCAATTCCTCTTTGTCATCTTCCGCTCTCTTGAGGCTCCTCTCCACATCTCGGACTTTAGTCTTCAACTCATCGATCTCTCTCGCTCTTTTCCTGCTTATCGTGCTCGCCTCATCTTCGGCGCGATCACGTTCTTCGATTGCGGCCTCCAAACGATCTTTCATCTCACGGATCCTGGAGTCAGTCCTGCCCTCGGTATCTGCCAGTAGTTTTCTCATAGTCTCGCTTTCCCGACTGCGTTCACTTAATAGTCTGTGGGCGTCGCCGAGTTCCTCGTCAAGGCTTTCGCATCGTTCACGAGCCTCTTTCATCTGCATCGCCATTTCCGCAGTCTGATCACGCATACTGCCCATCAAGCTTTGCGCACTAACATACTGAACAATTTTCAGCTCGATCTCTTCGCGGAGTCCTTCCGCATCTCTGGTAAGCTTTTCCACCTGCTGCTCCAAATCTCGAATTCGAGCCCGAGACGCATTGGCCTCGTCTTGGGCCCGTGCAAGATCTCTGGTTATTCTCATCAGAGACTCCTGAGTTTCACGCCTCTTCCCCTCAGTAGTTTGTAAGGCGACTTGGATCGAGCTATTGGCATCCTCCACTTTGAGTCGGGTCGTTGTCTCTTGGGCTATTTTCTGATTCAACGTCTTAATTTCCGAATCTTTCTCGGCTACGGTCTTCTTCAAACCAGCCATCTCAGAACTTAGATCTTGGTGTCTAGATTCTAGACGCTTGAGCTCCGCAGACTTGTTCCCAAGTTCCTCTTTCGTAGTCTTTAAACCAGCAACTTCACTTCTCAGTGATGTCAGCTCAGGTTGTGCCTTCTGAAGCACCTCCCTCAGATTAGTTAGATCCTTGAACCTCGAAGCAGCGAGCTGCTGCGCGGCGGACAAGTCTGTCTGTAAAGCAGTCGCTTTCAAACTGAGATCCTCAAACTCAGCCGCAAGGTTCTTATGCGCCTGTTCTGCCTCTTCTTCGTTCGAAGCGAAGTTCGCTTTGACTTCTGCCAGCTCTTTTTCCAAGGATTCGACCCGTTGTTCCAGGGAACCTTTCTCCAAGAGCAGCTCTTTGACTCTATCTTTGGCCGCAACGTGTTCCTGTCCAATGTTGATCAGATCATCTCGAAGATGCTCAATCTCATCTTGGAGGTCCTCTTCATTCTTGGCTTTCCGATACATCCTCTCAAGTGCAGTGTCCTTCTCCACCAATTTCTGGCGAAGTGACTGAAGTTCTTCCTGAAGTTTGATGATCTCACTGTTCGATACTGCAGACAGTGACGGCTCTTGGCTCGGAGCCTCTGCACTACCAATCCCAAGGGCAGGTTCAACCGCTTTAACATCGCCCTCGTCAATTTGGTCAGGTGTACTTCTGCTGGGTTTCTTCTTCTTTTTATTCTTCTTTTTACCAGATATAGCTTTATTAGCCTCAGACGTGGTGACCATTTCCTGCCGTCCCAATTCATCTCCATTGCTTACATGCGCTGTGCCAATGAGCTCAGCGCCTGCAGGCTTACGCTGCGATGCTTCATTCTCACTCTTGGAATGCGCTACACTATTCCGAAGCGCTTCAAGTGCGTCAGTAGTCTCCCGGATTTGTGATCTAAGCGTCTCTTTGGTGCTTTCCGCTTTTGCGAGTTGTTCTTTCAAATTCTTGACTATACCGTTGAGTGTTTCAGAACGCTTGTCGGAATGAGCACTGCTAGACCGCAAGGTGGAGATTTCGGAGGACAGCTTGGCTGCTTCCTCCTGTAACTGCTTGTAGTCTTTAATGGTGTTTGCTTCATGTTCGCGCTCGGACTGCAATTGTTCTACCATCTGATTCGCTGCTTGCAGTCTGGATTCAAGTTCAGCCGTGGCAGTTCTAGTTTCCGCATCCTTCTCCGACCTTAAGGCATCTAGATCATGCTCAGCCGTATGCAGCTTTGACTTGAGATCATTTGTCGTGTTCTCATGCGTGATGTTTTGCTCTTGCAGTTCACTCCCGTGACGCTCTTTACTGTCCCTCAAAGTGTTCAGTTCCCGCGTGGCATCCTCCAAACTCTGCGCCATGCTCTCCGTGGACTCCCTCGCAACCGCTAGATCACCCTTCAGAGTTTTGACCTCAGCTTTCAGCTCAACAATCTCCTCCTGGCGGGTCCTAAGCTCTGACTCCAGGCGAGGCAGTTCGCTGTCATACGAGAACAGTTCCTCAGCGCTATCATGAGCGTTTCGGACCTCTGCAGGTTGCGACTCCGGAGAGATAGGAGTTGCGCTTGGTATTGGTTCTGAAGGTGCTGTTGGGCTTGAGACCGTCCCTTGGTTCTCCACTGAAGGCGACTTCTCAGGCTCACTAGCATCGTTACTCTGAGGATCCTCGACCTTAGGCTCCGCGACCTTAGATTCCAGCCGTCGTAGATTGGCAACTTCGTCCCAAGCTTCCTTCGTACTTTTTTCTGCATCGGCCAACTTTTGCTTGAACAAATCTCTTTCGGTAGACACCCGCTTGAGCTCGTCCAGCACCATGTCTCCCTTTAGATTAAGTTGGTTGAGATACTCGACCAGTGCGCCAGGGTCGCTTATAGACGTCAGAGGCGTGTTCTCGCGGAGTGAGGTCTCAAAAGGCTCGATAAGCTGAACACGAGCATGTGCGATGCGATATGATCGGAGCAGATCTGAAGTCCGATTAGCCTTCAAGCGCAGGAACTTGAGCTTGCCCGTAGTTCACCTTGATATCTCGACTCTAGCTTGTCTAGCTTCCGCAGCTTCACTCGTACATCTGTGGGTAGTTCCAGGGGTGCAGAACCATCGTCGCCGAGTTCCATCTTCACATTAGGTTCCTTATCGTCTTCCACAGGTGGTTTGTCGTTTATTGCCACTGAAATTGTCCCACCTCCGGCCAGCTCTGCGCCTGACCCGGGAGCTCCAACTAGACTCCTCGACTCCTCATCGTCCAAAGTGATCTCGGGCTCAAACTCCGATGGATCAGGGCCCTTTTCCGCGGCGGCATCGTTCGTCCGTTTCTCCCGTTCCTTCGCCCTTGCTTGCCTTTTCGACGGAGAAACTGTGCGCGAAGACGACCGCCTTGCTGAGGAGTTTGACCGTGATGGAGTAGACTGCAGAGCTTTTTGTCGTGCTTGCTCCTCTGCGATGCGGGAGTCTATAGCGCCTTTCAAACGCTTGGCCTTGTCAGCTTTGTAAAGGACATCAGCACCACTCAATGCCATACCTGAAACATCCTGACCCTCTGTATACTCGATACACCCCCCAATGGTAGACCCTGCCTCAGCCTGCGCGTTTGAGGTTAAGCCATGACAGGTGAATGCGGCACAATCGATGACAATGAAGCTCTCTAGCCTACGCGAGTTGCGCAAACGACACCTCTCCCCTTGTACAGCCCTCCAACCACAACACCGATTTTCAAGGACTTGCCTTGGAGGTGATCGGGCTTTGTGACTTTCTGGGATTATTAGAGTCCATGACTCTCATATAGTCCAATATGGTTTCTATTTGGCCATGGAAAGTCAGTCTTGCAAACTACACCCGGAGGATATTGAATATTGACTTCACTTACAGGGCGATGATACATCTCCAGCCTCATTCGAAAAAGCCCTCTCGTCACTCTCTGCCAAGATTACTAAAACCAATACACGGCTTGACCTGTTACGACAACGCTCGCGGAGGTTGAAGACTCTGTGGACTCTCTACAGCGGCTTTGCCTATATACTCTACTCCATCATCCTTGCACTTGTTTTAGGTTGGAACAATTGGGGCGTCGTCGAATATACAGCTATTGCGGGTGGTCCAGTCTTGTAAAGCGTCTTCTTTTGCCTCTCGCGACTATCGTGGACTGACCTGGTGCGCAGAATATACCTTGGCAGATTAGCGTTGGCTACCTATTACAACTATCGAACATCAAGCCTTCAAGCATACCTGGAAGAGCTACAGACGCAGAGGGACGAGACCATCGACAAGTTGAAGGCCGCCACGAAATACAACTCGACGCAACAATTGCTAGAGAAGTATGGCGGAGTGCCTTCACCTAAGTCTAGCTCATCGCAGCGGAATGCTTCCAACCCCAAGGCAAAACCCGCGCAGCAAAGTCCAGCCGCAGCAAGAGGAGGTCGAACAGGGATCGCACCACCGCCAACAGCCAACATCCCTGGTAGAAACGCACCTGTATTGGCGCCCTCAACGCCCCAGCGCACGCCGTTGGACATCCCACCTACCCTAGCAAGATCCATGAACTCACCCGGTTCCACCTCGCCAGCTTCAGCAATCCCACCCATGTCGCCTCCAGCACCTTCCGCCGAGTTCGCCCCAAACGCGTTCTCCGCCCCACCTCAGTATTCCGCGGTGCCGGACCAACCGAGATGGTATGACCGCCTGATGGACGTCCTACTTGGCGAGGACGAAACACTACCGAAAAACCGCATGGCGTTGATATGCAAGCATTGCAGATTGGTGAACGGACAGGCGCCTCCGGGAATCAAGCGGCCCGAGGATTTGGGAAAGTGGAGATGTAGTGGGTGCGGGGGCTGGAATGGTGAAGATAATGAAGCGGAGAAGCTAGTTGCGGAAATGACGAAGCGGGTTAAGTCGGAAACTCTTGCAAGGGGAGAGTCACGAGGTCAGAGAAGGACGGGTTTGAGGGAGAGTAGTGTGGACGAGGAGGGGGTGATGGTGCCGATGGATGAGGCCGAAAGCGACATTACGCAGTATTCGGAGTCATCTGGTATCAGTGAGGAGACACAGGAACCTGAAGAAGTGATACAGGAACCACCGCCGAAACCAAAGAGGGGAAGACCAAAGGGTAGTGGCAAGAAGAAAGGGTGATATGGGCGGTTAGCTTCGTTATTCAGCGCAGAATCGCTCGCAATGCGTCAGTAACTTCGGTTTGCTGTAACAAAGAGTTTGTCGCATTGAGGATGCTTCCAGGAACCTTCTGAAATCAATTGTGATATGGCTTGAACGAACATCCATTCTAGTACAACCTTCTGTAAGAACATGTGGTGTATCTAATCTACTAATTTCAAGCTATTGGGTAGGGTAGCCGTTGGCTACGCTCCAGTCTACCTAGCAATTTCGACATCTATCGTTCGATATTCTCAGATATACACACTCCATCACCGTCCACCGCACAGGTTCTTCAAACCTCCATTGTTCGCTACCACCACAGCAGAGATCACCAGAAGCACAAATCAGCCCCACGCCCGCTGGCCTCAGCATCCCTTGCCTGTCGCGCCGCAGCCCTCTCCTCTTCCGTTGCCCTTCGCCACACCTGCTCTCTCACCCGCATATCCGCCTCTTCCTTCGTGTGTCCCGTGCGGGCCCCACCCATTCTCTCATACCAACCATCTTGCAGCAACATCTCACCCGTTCGCCCCTCGATTTTCACCGCCCGCACCTCCTTCTGCTCCCTTCGCCACATCTGCTGTCTTAGCCGCGCCTCCGCCTGTTCCTTCGTGCGTCCCGTGGCGGCCCCACCCATCTTCTCATACCAACCTTCCTGCAGGATCATCTTACTCGTCCGCTTCTTCAATCCAGCCAACACAATGTTCCCGTTCTGATTGTCGCGTTCCGTACGATTTCTACGTTCCTCCTTCGCCTTCCACGCTTCCAACACGGCCGCCCTCTTTCCCTCCTCGTTACCACTTCCTGCAATCCCTTCCTGCCGCTGCCACGCCGCCGACTCTCCCAGCGGATCATGTCGCTGCTCCTGCGCCACGGAAAAATGTCCCCCTGGCCCCTTCACCTCAGTCAAATCTGTCAGCTGCGCTTGACTGAGCCTCGACGTCCCCTCTCCACTACTCGGCGCACTCTCCGGCACCTTTGCGCCCGGACGAGCTCTGAAAGCGGTGGCGTCCTCCAACGGCGGCTCCAGTTCCCACGCGCTGACGTCCTGCGTGGATGGCTGTCGTTGTTGGGGAGAGACGGTGCTGTTGAGGCGCGAGGGGAGGATGGAGGTCCAGGTATGACGGGCGGATTGGATGGCTGAAGACACGAGGGTGGTGGTGGGTCGGTTGATGTGGCTGGGTGCCTACTCATAGGGGGTGTGAATGTTAACATGGCAAGTCAAAGAACTAAGGCGAAGGCCAGGGAAGGAGGAGAAAAGTGGCAAAGGTACAGGATAAAGGGGTAAGTGAGAACAAAGGACAGATTCAGACAAGGCGTGAAGATTACAGACGGACCTACCCAAGGCGCCCCAACATCGTCCGCCACAACAACGAACCCTTCTTCCGTCTCCTCGCTGCTGGAACTGTTATGCCTCCCTCCTCCCACGACCGCCTCTGCACCTGGGACTGGTGCTCGAGGCGAGAGGAAAGCCGGGCCTCTCGCGGACTCTGCATTCACGCATCCTGGCCCACTCGAGAGGTAGTCAACAGGGGCAACTGCATACGGGCCAAAGAGGGACTTCGAGCGATTCGCCATGGGATGAGGGTGGCGTGGTTGAGAATTCGCCATTTGAGTCGCGTGAGGTGTGAAGAGATAGCTGAATTCAGAGACGGGTCTTTGTTTTGTTGTATCCTGTGATCTTGGCTGCTGGAAGGGGCCTCCGTGTGGAAATATCTCTGTCAGTGTCGTTGGAAATGGTGTGTATTGGTTTTTTAGTACTGACGAGTTTCGGATGAGTGTGTTGTAGGAAATGGAGAATGTGATGTGAGTGCTGTTTTGTGTGAGTTTTGGGTGTGAATGGATTGAAGGGATGGTGCGTTGTGCCTGTGTGTGAAGTGTGTTAACAAGTGAAGTAAATTCACTGAACCTTCGCTGAGTCATGTGATAGAACGCATGGCAGTTTGGGATGGATATTTGAAGGTTTTTATGTGACTGCGCCTTTAGATGGATGAGAATATCGTAGGAAACCTTGTTGCTTCTGGTGAGAATTGGTATATATATTGTTAGCCATCAGGAGATCGACAATCAAGTAGGTAATCGCTAGATTATACAAATCATTTATTTCTCTTATCGACATTAGATACGCTTAATGACAGAAGTTGCTGAGTTGAAGTCAGCGAAAGCCGTCTATCGTTTGATTGCCAAAGAGTAGTATGATAACAGTGCCACGATGCAGTTCGTGATCTTAGATGTTGAATGCCCCACGAACACCGCATTCTCGAGCAATGCTACAAGCTCACTTGAAAACGCCTGGAAATGGAAAGATTGTTGGGAGAAGAGGTTGGATTACGTTGGCATGGGCGCAGCGGCGCCGGTCATACCGTCGATGGTCTCGACAGGGCCGCAAGTGCAAAAGAGATTCATATCCCCGTAAGCTAAGTAGGAGCTTATGTCAGATACTTATCTAGCAGTCTGTGAAAAAGATTACTTGACTTACCATCATCCAGCCTTGTGACACTAGGCCAGAATTTCTTCTCCTTCAGCCACGGCAACGGATACGCTGCTTTCTCTCGCGAATACGACCTATCCCATTCGCCCAGAAGTAGGTCTTTCTGCGTGTGCGGTGCCATCCTCAGGACATTTCCTTCCTTCGGCTGCTTCCCATTCTCAACCTCTTCGATCTCCTTCCGGATTTCGATCAGTGCGTCGCAGAATCGGTCAAGTTCTTCTTTGTTCTCGCTTTCCGTGGGCTCGATCATCAGTGTGTTTGCGACTGGCCAACTCATGGTCGGCGCGTGGAACCCATAGTCTTGAAGCCGCTTGGCGACATCGATGGCTTCGATACCGGCCGTTTCTTTGAACTTGCGCACGTCAAGGATGAACTCATGGGCGCAGCGACCAGCGGCATTAGCGTAAAGTATGGGATAATGGGATTTGAGGCGCGAAAGGATATAGTTGGCGTTCAGCAGAGTGATTTTAGTCGCGTGCGTCAGGCCTCTGCCACCCATCATTTTGATGTATGCCCAGCTGATGGGAAGGATGCTGGCACTACCCCAAGGAGCGCCGCTAACTGGTGCGATAGCCTTGTCGCCACCGGTTTTGACTAGAGGGTGGCCAGGTAAGAATGGTGCAAGGTGTGACTTTACCCCTATAGGGCCGACACCCGGTCCACCGCCGCCGTGGGGGATGCAAAAGGTTTTGTGAAGGTTGAGATGGCATACATCTGCACCTATCTCTCCTGGCGAGCACAGTCCGATCTGCGCATTCATATTTGCACCATCCATGTAGACCTGGCCACCATGCGCATGTACCAATTCGCAGACCTGCTTCACTCCTGGCTCGAACACGCCGAATGTACTAGGATAGGTAATCATTATAGCACCCAGCTCTTCGCTGTATTTCTCACATTTGGACTTGAGGTCTTTCATATCGAGGTTACCTGTGCTTGTCTCGCACTTGACGGTCACAACCCGCATACCAGCCATTGCTGCGCTCGCTGGGTTGGTTCCATGGGCTGAGACCGGTATCAAACAGATGTCTCTCTTCTTGCCAGGCTGCGCTTCTAGGTACTTTCTGATCACACGAAGTCCAGTGAACTCCCCTTGGGCGCCTGAGTTGGGCTGGAGCGAAACAGCGTCAAAGCCAGTAATCTCAGCGAGGTCGTTCTCGAGCTCGTCTATGAGCGTGGCGTAGCCTTTCGCCTGATCTAACGGCACGAACGGATGAATAGAAGAAAACTCGGGCCAAGATATAGGTATCATCTCGGTGGTGGCGTTGAGCTTCATTGTGCACGAACCCAACGGAATCATTGAGTGCGTGAGGGACAGGTCTTTAGACTGGAGATGATGAATATAACGGAGCAGCTCGGTCTCGGAGTGATGAGTATTGAAGACTGGATGAGTAAGGTACGACGTTGTCCGTCTGAAGGGCTGAGGCATGGAAGATGCTACATCCGAAGTTGACGTGGATAAATCCTCCACGATTTTCTCGACTGTATCCTCCGAATTTGTAGTAGAGAAATGGCGAAAGATATTCAAGATTGACTTCAGATCTTCTAGATCAACGGTCTCATCTACCGTGACCCCAACATGACTGTCGTCCACCATCCTTAGATTGATCCTCATCTCTTTTGCTCCCCAAGCAAGGACCTCATCCGCCTTCCGATCACCAACGTTGACAACCACCGTGTCAAACAGCACCCTCCCGTCGCTGTCTTTCCCCCTGTTCCCAGTCGAATAACCCAACCGTCGAATTCCTTCCTCGAGTACCCGGGCTCCAGCAACGGCCCTCTCTGCTATAGCCTTTAGCCCTTGCGGCCCATGATATACAGCAAATAATGCACTCATATTTGCCAGCAGTGCCTGAGCAGTGCAGATGTTGCTCGTCGCTTTTTCTCGTCGAATATGCTGCTCACGTGTCTGCAAAGCCAATCTCATGGCCTTATCGCCAAGTCTGTCTTTCGATACACCAACAAGGCGGCCGGGGATCTTTCGCTTCTGCTTGTCACTACAAGCAAAGAACGCTGCATGAGGACCGCCGTAGCCAAACGGCACGCCAAACCGTTGTGCGTTGCCGAAAGCGATGTCCGCGCCGAACTCTCCCGGAGGACGCAGGATCGTCAAAGCTAACAGGTCTGTTGCCACACAGAAGGTAGCTCCATGCTCGTGGATGGTATCCGCAAGACTCTGAAAGTCTTCCACCCCTCCTAGCGTGTCTGGATACTGGACTAGGACGCCAACAAGATCGTCTCCGATTGCCTTTACTCGCTTGCCATCCTCTGCGAGGACATCGCCAACCTCGATCTTGATACCAAAGCCTTGTGCTCGAGATTGCAAGACTGCTATTGTTTGTGGATGACACAGATGTGAAACGAAATAGGTCTTGTCCGGACGCTTCTGACGTGACATTGAAAGTGCATTCATGGACAAGGTCATTGCTTCCGCTGCTGCTGTCGGCTCGTCAAGAACGGAGGCGTTGGAGATAGAAAGTGCTGTGAGATCAGAGACCATGGTTTGGAAGTTCAGCAGAGACTCTAGACGGCCTTGGCTGATTTCGGGCTGGTACGGCGTGTAACTCGTGTACCAGCCAGGCCCTTCAAGCACGTTCCTTTTGATCACCTCCGGCACTCGTGTCCCTGCGTAGCCACACCCTATGTAGCTCCTCATCACTTCATTGCCACTCGCGATAGATCGCAATCGTGCTATCAATTGACTTTCCGAGAAGCCATCTTGACTTGATCTCTCCGTAGCCGTTCCTGGGGAGCTCGTTTTGGGTCCATCAATCTTGAGATCTCTCGAAGATAGAATATCAATCGGCAAGACCTGTTTGACGAAGTCATCCAGGGACTTCACAGGAGGGTCCAAAGCTTCGAGCATGCGCTCCGTTGAGCTTGTTGAAGGGCCAATATGTCGGCGCGAGAAAGTATCGAGGGAAGCGAAGAGATTGCCATGCGAATTCGCTGCGCCGGCAGCAGCATTGTCGTTTGACCTATCGGCCGCTGAGCTCGTATAGAACGTTCGGCGCCCCAAGCGGTTGCAAGCCCGCGATGATCGTAGACACTTGCTGCATGCTGTTGAAGGCGAGAGCCGTGTACTCTTCGCTGGGCGTAAAGCCAGCCGTTGAATAGTAGGACGCATTGTGATTACTGGACCTCCTACAGAGGTTAATGCTCAAAGTTGACTGCTGGCAATGGCGGTCCACTTCCAGAAGCTCCAATGTTCCCCGGGAAAGTAAATTGGCGTCGGCCGAGAATTGGCCACACTCGATCGAAGAAAATCAAATGGCCCGCTTGATATTAGATATCGTCGACCTCAGAGTATCATAACCGTGCGCTAGCGGAATAATACCGCCCGAGGTGCCCGCCACTGCGGCTGACAGAGAAGTCTCGTTGCCAGATAAGGGCTAGAGCGCCTTACGGAGGACTTCACTGAATCTTTTACGTATATAGAACTTTAAACTATCTATTTACAGAGTCTATAGCTGTATAGAAGTTTCTGACACAACGTTGAGACGCAATGTATGCCGAGTCTCCGTTCTTCGAGGCCTGCCCTCCAAGCTATTTCCCCAGAAATCAAGGATCCGCAGTACCATTCACCATAGATTTCGAGGACACGTCCTTACTCACGACAGACTCCGCTGCTTGGACTAAGACTTCAAAAGCTTTTCGTATATACTTCTCCTCCGCCTTCGGATTTGCACTGACCACCCTGATGGCGTAATTGCCCGCAATCACAGAGCTCGTCAGGAATATCTCCCCTTGCCGATTCACCAGCTCATATACTTCCTTGGTCAGAGCATTCGCATCAACTGTTGCTTGACTGCCTGCGTCAGGTGTGAAGTCATTGGTGTATGCCTCATGTGCTGGGTTTGGCCGCGATGCGGCAGTTACACTCGGCGAGCTTGGTCGTGGGACGACGGTCAGCACCGTTAAAGCAAAAGCCGGCGGGGTCAACACCCTAAAGAGATCCGGCCTTGATTTGACAAGAGAGTGGAAGAGCTCCCCTAGCTTGATATGGTTGCGGATATGGGCTTTCAGTCCTTGGACGCCGTATGTACGCATGACAAACCAGATTTTGAGAGCGCGAAACCGCCGTCCCAATGGGATCTGCCAGTCACGATAATCGGTCACCAAGCCGGAGTCGGAGTATTCATTGCGGAGGTAGGAAGGCGTTATCGAGAGGGCATCAATTAGGTTGCGACGTCTTTTGATGTATAGACAGCTGTAGTCTGATTAGCATGCCGTGGACAGATGCGAACTTTTCTAGGACAACCCAAAAATGTTTACCTTGCATCAAAATTGGTCAGTAGCCACTTATGCATGTTGATGTTGAAACTATCAAGATGCTGAAAATCGCGTGTAAGATATTGGAACTCTTCACACACCAACGCCGCGCCAGCATATGCAGCATCGACGTGTATCCAAAGGCTAGGCCATTGACGAGCTACCGTTGCGATCTCTCCAAACCTATCAGTCGCACAGGTCGCCGTGGTTCCTAAAGTAGTAGTGAGATAGAACGGTATAAGTCCTTCCCGGTCACACTGCTCCAGCGTCGCCTGGAGGCCCGCACCTGTCATAGCCAAATCGTCTTGTATCCTGCACGTAACGGATTTATATCTTACGCCAGCTATCAAAGCCGCCTTCGCCGTGCTGCTATGGCTCTGATCGCTTCCTAAGGCCACCAGCTTACCCCTCATCTCTCCCATTTTCTTCTCTCTCTCCTCTCCTTCCTCAATACCCAGCAGCGCATTCCGTATGACACGTTCCCTGGCAGCGACCATGACTGTAACTATTGCTTCGCTTGCTGAACCCTGGATAACACCCCCGCCTTCTCCTTCGGAGAGGTAACATCTTGGAAGGGCAAGAAGTTCAGCAAGCCAGTCGAGCACCACGGTCTCTAGCTCTGTAACTGCAGGGGAACAAAGCCAGTTGAAGGCAGGCGCGGTGAAAGCGGCCGAATATAGCTCGCCGAGCATCCCGGGATACGTCGAAGATGCCGGGAAAAATGCCATGAAGTTGGGCGATTGCCTGAAGAGGAAACGAAGAGTGTGAGTATGTTAAGGAGCGGCGACCATACTGGTACTTGGGAAGGAGATAATACATACCAGTGGGTCAGTCCGGGAATTATTTTGCTCTCAATATCTTTCTGGATGTCTTCCCATTTCTCGCCCTGCTGCGGTGGGCCGGAGGGAAGAAGCTTGCGGAGGTAGCCTGGTTCTACTGACGAAACAACTCGCCTGTCCGGAAGGGTATCATAGTAGTTCGCAACTGTGCTAAACAGTGAGCCTTGATACCGCGATCTAAGGTGCAGGAAGCTATGTGGACTTTACTTTCGTCGATTGCTGCGTGGGCAGCTTTGCGAAAAGCTGCGGTGTCCATATTGCGCTGGGCCAAACTGGTTGAAATAGTTCTTAAGGTAGCATAGATGCCTAAACCAAAACACGAACTCTTTGGATTGGCGTTGAACACCGCGGACCTGATCATTGAGACAATGGGGGAATGCTTGATGTTGTTTTATAGCAGATGTGAAGCACGAGCGCGGAATTGGTCCGCTCTGTCCCTCCGCTAGCGCGGGGTAGATAATTTGTCGGACTCGGCGATTGAGCTCCAAGATATTCACGATTGATCGGCGAAATAGCAGCCGTTATCACAATAAGACACATCTTCGACATGCCTCACGCATCTGCCAAGCTCAACGGTAAGACCGTCGCCGAGACCGACACTTGGGAGACTGTAGAGGGAAACATCTATGTACGATGAGCCCGTCGTCGAGTATAGCAATTCGCCATAGCTAACAATGAGTTACAGTTTCCGCCCTCGTATGTATGATGATGCATGGACTTGCAAAGACAACCTGGAAGCTAAAGACCGCCGATGTAGTGCTGTCGAACAGTCACTTTTGACCAAGAGCCCCACCACCACCGTTTGTGGCTGGAAGGGGACAGCTTCTTATTACAACATCAACGTCGATGGTTCGTTTAGGGTTCATCTGACCTGACAGATAGCCTCCCTACTAAGATCTATAGGCAACGAGGTGAAAGACGCCGCTTGGTATTACCCAGAGCCCATGGAGAAGGCGAAGAATATCAAAGACTATGTGGCCTTTTGTAAGTTGGATATCTTTCAGCTTCTGATTGTGAAGGTAGTCTGAAGGTTTCTGTCAGATAAGTCCAAGGTCCGGGTCACCTCCGACTAGGATGCTTGGTCCCTTTTAAGGCACTGGGAACGTTCAGTTCATTCAGCAGGTGTGGACTGAACTTACTAAGAGTACCTTGGTAGTAACATGTTCGGGATTGACGAAGAGATTAGCCAGATCAATTGTAACAAACTCGGACCTATACAAAGTACGTTGTGCAGTTTGTAGGAAGGCAAAGGTGGTTGTGATCGTAGTTTCAAGCTAATTTTGACGCGTCCACCTAATCGCGCCTCGACCACTTAAAGTGGTGTCAGAGCTCTGTCAACGCACCACATTGTACATGGTACGTCGTCAAGATGTCTGACGATGAGGAGGAGGAAGCACAGTATAACAATACGAATCGCGCCTTCCTCCAAGCTTTCCTGGCACGCTCCACCCTGACCTTCGATGAAGCAAAACCTATCCTTGCTGCCATCTTCACCGCACATGGCAAGATCGCTCCTTTTGTTGGAAGGGAAATGAACATTTACTGACGTTGTTATAGAAGAGAGGGAGACATTGCCCGGAGATGTCACCGAAGAAGATTTCCAGTCCTATGTTTCGGCCGCAAATACGGCCATTTCTCCCTTCGACCTAGAGATCCGCAGCACCTATCACCAAGTCTCCCGAACCCGCACCTATGCCCTCGTGAACACAACCTCTGATCCCATCACACAGCTCGCCACCACTCACACTCCGGATGAGTTAGCCTTCCTCAAACGAGTCCTCGATGCCATGTTTGAGACCTACAATACTAGACGCCATGAAATCATGGCCATCACGTCTACGCAAGCCGTACAGCTGCACAAAGCTCCATCCGAAGGCAACCGGCGGGAAACACAAAACGGCAGCACGACGCAGGGCAGCAGTGGTCAAGGCCTGACCATGGTACAAGCAGAAAAGGTGCTCAAGGGGCTCGTCGAGGAAGGCTGGTTCGAGAAGAGTCGCAAAGGGTTCTATAGCTTAAGCCCAAAAGGGCTGATGGAATTAAGGGGCTGGTTGATTGAGACGTATAATGATGTGGGGGATGAGGACGAGGAGCAAGAACCCGTGCCGAAGATTAAGACCTGTTTTGCATGCAAGGAAATCATCACCGTGGTTTGTTTGGTCTTGGTTAAACGGGGTTGCTGGCGTTTATAAGGCTAACTTGACTGCAGGGGCAACGCTGTCCGAAGAAGGATTGTCTCTGTCGTTTGCATGACATCTGTACGCAGAACTTCTTCAGAGTGCAGAAAGCGAATAAATGTCCGCTCTGCAGGACCGAATGGACAGGGAAGGACTATATCGGGGAGAAGGCAGTCACAACGACGGAGAAATACTTGCAGGGTAAACGTAGAAGTGGAGGTGCGTCCAACGCTCGAAGAAGTACGCAGGTCGCAGCAGATGCAAGCGAGGATGAGGAAGGACATGATGAGGAATAAGGCAACTCATCCACCCGGAGTAGACTGTGAATCTAAGTTCCAACTGGAGTTCTGTGCAATACGTGGGCATTCGATGGATTTGATTAACAGGATACCTCATGTTCGCCTTCTGGCTCATCTTTGTTTGTCGTCGTTCGAAGACCTACAATTTGACCACGGCAATTTTACGAAAGAGACTGTCTTTTAATATTCTAGGCGTGAGTGATGACCGATGTACTTCAATATATGACATACAATTATCTATTGCACAGAGGTACAGCATCAAAACGGTGGTATTCAGTAAATATCGTGTAACCATAAGGTACTTTAGTCGTCTAAGAGCTCGCCGTAAGGTAACATGCAGATCCCGGTTCCGGAGCAGAGCCCCACATCTCGGCTCTTTAAGATCGGTAGATTTGTTTCGCCGAAAACTTCCCTTCCTAACTCCCCCGCTTTTTGAGTTCAGGAACCAGTCCAATTCGGGACAATTACCTCTCCCGAGGCCAAGGAATCTACGTAATCTCTAACTGTCTTGGGGTTAGAGCCGTGCACAATACTGGCTGGGTACCTTGCACAGACCACAGCTCCGATTGGTTGCAAAGGGCCGAGCTCTCGTCAGGCCAGGGCTTTTCTTTCATCAGTGGCTGCCACCTTCGTTTTGGCTTCCCCGCAATTGGACGTATAAGTAGCTGTTATGTACATATAGCTGTGGAGCTTGTCTTGCGTCTCTTCTTTGTCGTCTGAATATCCTCCGTGCGACCTCACTCTTTAGCTTGCGCGCATTGATTCGTGCGCCAACTTCAAGATGCGGTTCCAGGTAATGATGGTCCATAAATCTTGCTGTCTTGTGTGGCTGAAGAGTGCTAACTCCTAGCAGAATCAGCGTCTGGATCTTGCGACGATCGTTCTGAGTTGCTTAAGCTTACAATCCGCTGCGACTTCTCTACGCCAGCAAGTCACAGATGTCGTCGAGTCGGTCAGAAGCGCCAGGCCAGCACTGGTGAAGAGGCAGTCATCATCCTCCAGCTCCATCTACAACACTCGCTTTCCGAATGTGACTTGGAACAACGATGCTTGGCAGATTGAAACCACGGTCTTGGACCAGGGCCACTATCAATCGCGCATGTCTGTCGCTAATGGTTACTTGGGAATCAATGTCGCTGCGGTTGGTCCCTTCTTTGAACAGGATGTCGCCGTTTCTGGAGACAACATCAATGGCTGGCCCCTGTTCAGTCAGAGGCAGACGTTCGCCACGATTGCCGGGTTTTATGATCAACAGCCAACCACCAATGGTACAAACTTTCCATGGCTCAATCAGTATGGTGGGGAGAGCGTCATCAGTGGTGTCCCTCACTGGAGCGGATTGATCGTCGTCCTCTCGAATGGCGCATACCTGAGCGCCACCGTCGATAACACCACTATCTCGAACTTCAGTACCATGCTGGATATGAAGGGCGGTGTCATGACATGGTCATACACATGGTCCCCAGCAAATGCGAACGGCATCTCTTTCCAGATTGAGTACACCATGTTCGCCCACAAATATTATGTCAACCAAGGTGTTGTACATCTCCAGATTACTCCGTCCAGCGACTGCAACGTCACTATCGCAAACGTCATCGACGGTACCAGCGCGGTTCGGACCGATTTCGTCAGCAGCGGTACCGATGGCCAAGCAATCTACACTGCGGTCAAGCCTAATGGTGTCGATGTTACGGCCTACATTTATGCAGCCATGCAAGGCTCGACTGGTGTAGATTCCTCAACCCTCCAGATGATCTCGACCGCTCCTTATCTCGGCGCTAATGGCTCTTCCATTGCGCAGACAGCAAGTGCGAGTTTGAAGGCGGGACAAACCACTACCGTCACGAAGTTTGTCGGAGGTGCCTCGTCAGATGGATTCAAGGATGCACAGAGTACCGCTAGGAATGCTTGCATGAGCGCCATGAAGGCTGGCTACAATCAGTCGTTGGTGCTTCACGCTGCGGAATGGGCGGTTGTATTTCGCGAGGACTCAGTCGATAGTTACGCGTTTCCGCAGAACCACACTCTTCCTTCGGACCCTAATATCATCGAACAACAAATAGTTGCCGTGGCAAACCCATACTACTTGCTTCAGAACACGATCAGCGCGGATGCTTTGCATGCCGTCGGAGGGGCACCAATAGATACAAACAGTATCCCTGTCGGTGGCTTGGGCTCCGATTCCTACGCTGGGTTGATCTTCTGGGATGCTGAGATTTGGATGCAACCAGGCCTTGTCGCAGCTTTCCCTGATGCAGCCAAACAAATCGCCAATTACAGGGTGGTCAGGTACAAGCAAGCATTGGCAAACACACAGACAGCTTTTACGTCTTCGAAGAACCAAACAGGAAGGTTTTCAGCCGATGCCGCCGTCTTCTCCTGGACGAGTGGCCGCACTGGAAACTGTACAGGCACAGGACCGTGCTTCGACTACGAATACCACATCAATGGAGATATTGCGCAAGAATTTACCAACTACCTCGTAGTAACCGGCGATATACAGTTCTTCAAGAACTCGCTGTTTCCCATCTATAACTCGATCGCGACGTTCTACTCAGAAGTCCTCGACAAGAACGGAAGCTATTGGGTACTCACCAACATGACTGACCCCGTCAGTATATGTCGCAAATTGCACTATATATGTGAGAGTAACTGACGAATTAAAACAGGACGAATACGCTAACAATGTCGATAACGGGGGCTTCACCATGCCCCTGATCGCAGACACACTGATGAGGGCAAACCAGTTCCGTCAAATGTTCGGCCTCAGTGCCAATGCGACATGGGCTGACCAAGCAGAGAATATCTTCATCTCACGGGACGCAGGAGCGAACATTATCGACGAATACACCGGAATGAACGGAAGTATAGCCGTGAAACAGGCTGATGTGGTGTTAAACACCTTTCCTCTGGCATATATGCAGAATTATAGCGCAGAGGATGCTTTGAGCGACCTTGACTACGTATGTTACTCTAGTTATGACATGTGATCAACACTAATCCTGTGCAGTACGCTGGTAAACAGTCCCTCAATGGTCCGGGGATGACATACGCAATCTTCAGCATTGTTGCCGAGGAGGTGTCACCTTCAGGTTGCTCCTCTTTCACATACCAGATCTACTCTGAGGAACCATATGCTCGAGCTCCATGGTTTCAGTTCTCCGAACAACTAACAGACAACTACGTCACCAACGGCGGAACACATCCTGCTTATCCCTTCCTAACCGGCCATGGTGGTGCCAACCAAGTTACAATCTTCGGGTACTTGGGTTATCGCCTCATTCCAGATGGTTTCCTACATCTTGACCCTTCGATGCCACCGCAAATCCCAAATCTCAGGTTCCGCACGTTCTATTGGCAGGGATGGCCCATCTCAGCCACCTCCAATCAGACCCACACCACTGTGACCCGCCTCGGCACCCCCTACGTCGGCGCCAATAGCACACTGACAAACTCCAACATCCCGATTATCATTGGCAACAACGGCAACCAAACCTACCAACTCAAACCCAACGGCACCATCATCTTCCGCAACCGTCAAATCGGTCTGATCAAGACCGTTCCAGGCAACATCGCCCAATGCCTACCCGTTACCTCACCTGACGAATACCTCCCCGGCCAATTCCCTCTCTCGGCCGTCGACGGCGCGGCCTCGACCAAATGGCAACCCACCCGCTCCAATATCAGCCAATCTATCACCGTCGCCCTCTCCACCATCGCCCCAATCTCAAGCTTCTACTTTGACTGGGCCCAGAACCCTCCCGTCAACTTCACCGTACAATTCCACAACTCGTCCACCGTCAACGTCAACGACGTCGCCGCTACCTCCATCACGAACGTGCAGATCAGTGTCCCATACAACGCCACCGCGGTCAACCTCATCACGCCTTACATGGCGAATACCACCAACGTTACCCTCAATCCTCCGGTATATAGCGGCTATTACGCGACCTTGACGATCGAGGGCAACCAGGCCAATCCGTTCAACAACGGGACTGGCGCCAGTGTAGCCGAGTGGGCAATCATCGCGGCCGGCGGGCAGCAGATGAGCATGAAGTTGATGCCAAGGATGAGCAGCATTGATCTGGGGAGGTATAACGCTTACATTGAAGGGAGACGCCGCTAAGTTCTTTGACGAGAATATGATGAGGAGGGCGCATTTAATGCGAGGAGTACATCGACGGAGAGACTCGGATGTGGCTTAATGGAAGATAAGGGGAGATGAGAACTGCATATGTACATAGCCGGCATAAGGAGGGATTGTACCAAGTACGAAGTATGCACATACCACGGTCAGATATGTATCGTGCACGGCACTCTGAAACGATATTGTGCTACGGTGATATTAACTGGAGTGAGTGGAGGCCAAAGTTACATTTATTTGACTCAAAACAACCATATACAAGTATCTACAAGAATCTACACCTCCACTTCCCGTTCTCTTGTCCTACCATACAGATTAATTCCATTCCCTCCAAACAAGAATACATAGGAACTCCACCTACAACACTCCCATACTCTTCCTTCCCTTCCCCACCCCACCTCCCCCTCCCAACTCCAACCCCCTCAAACTCGCACTCGTCTCCTTCCCCTCCACCAACTCCGCCAACACCCTCCCCGTCCCCAAGCTCAAACTGATCCCCCACGGCCCATGCCCCGCGCTCAAGAACACCCCACCCAACCCTCCACCCCTCGTCGCCATCCCACCACCAAGCAGCGCATCCGGCACCCGCGTAACAATCGGTCTCCCACTCGGCGTCACCGGCCGAAAACACAACCCCTGCCTCACGACCTCCAGCTCCTCTTCTTGCCCAGGCACGCCGAGCAATTTCGCCGCGACGGCCTTGAGCTGCGCGATGGCGGCGTCGTCGATGCGCGTCTCGGTCGCGAGGGCGGGGAGCGGGAGGGTGGTGCTGTTCAGGCCGGCGACGTAGATCTCGCCGCCGAGGCGGGAGAAGATCTCGGGCGAGAAGCCCGAGGCGTCGGTGGTGAAGACGGCGTGGCAGTCTTGGTCGCGGTGCAAGGTGGCGTGCCAGCGCGGGGAGCGGACGACGAGGGAGTGGCCCGCTAGAGGCGTGACGGGGATGGTGAGCGGGGCGGAGGGGAAGAGGGTCGCGAAGACTTGCGGCGTCCAGGCGCCGGCGGTGATGATGAGGCGCGTGCAGGGGATGTCGGTTTCGGTGTCGGTGGTTATGGATTGGATGCGGACGCTGGAGAGCTCGCCGCGCAGGTCGGCGGAGACGGAGAGGACGCGCGCCGGGTGGTGCAGGTGCACGCCGCGGGAGAGGCTTGCGTCGAGGAGGAATTGCGAGAGGCGGAGGGGATCACTGGAACAAGGCAGTTTCAGTACGAGGGTTGGGAAGGTCGTGGGAGGGAGGAGGGGGGACGCACACCTGCGCCGTACTGTCACCCTGACTGATGACCTCGACCTTCCCGCCCTTCTGCTCCGTCAACCACGCCGGGCCCTCGCCACCTTGAAACTCATGCTCGCCCGCCGCCTCCGCCCTCGACGTGCCTTCGCGCAACCAATCGTCGCCGCGCTTTCTGTTCCCCGCGGCGCCGCTGTGCGTCAGGCTCGTCCCGGTACTGCGACTCCAGCCCCACTTCTCCCGCCCGCCATGTTCGGCCGCTAACTGCTTGTGCAGATCGAAGCTGAGGGCGCCGAGGAGGGAGACGTATGGGCCGTACCAGTCGCGCGCGAGGAAGCCGGCGCCGTAGCCGGAGGCGGAGGCGAAGAGCCGAGGGGAGGTCTCGATGAGGTGGATTGATAAGGGGGAGGTTTGGGAAGGGGGTCGGGAGAGGTAGTAGGCTGTTGAGACGCCGATGATGCCGGTGCCGATGATTACTGTTGACATGTTCTTCGTTGAGCAAGGACTTGAGAGTTAAGGCAGTCAATATGAGCCCAGGGAAGTATTATCATGAGCTTTGCTTGGAGGGCTTCGGTCTTCATTACCCCGCCAACTCTACCCCACCATGATACCCTCCTTATATGTGGTATGGCAGAGAATGTCAACCACACTCATCTCTCTAAACAAATCTCAATAAGCTGTATCAACCGCACACACTGTCATAAGTGAGCGCAAGTCCACCTCTTTCTCGCTCAATGATCCAGACCTTTCAATGATGAAGCTGTTTAAAGCTAACAGTAGCTTCACAAACGAAAACTAAGAAGCCACATCAACAGCACACATCATCATGATTGAGCGCAAGTCTTGGATCTGTCTTGCTCAATTGATCCAGGTAGTCCAATATTGAAGCCGTTGGTCCTATTTAGATTCTCATTAACCTGTCATCCTCCTTTAACAGTAAACCGGAGCTGGCTTTACCTCCTCTAGACGTACCTGGTCCCACATCATGTCACGGGACGACACCTCACATCTTGAACTGATCCGTCGTTCGAGATTGGATATTGATTACTACCCGTCGAGGACGGTACAATATAGAGAATCTCCAATCATTTGGATCCAGGACCTACCACCGCGGGTCTCAGTCAGCGGTAGATTCGACCTCCTTCCCGTCGAGCTACTTAACCACATCTTTGTGTCACTTGACATTCAAACGCTCATGTGTTTGAGGCTGGTGAACTTCGCCACGAAACAGCTCGTCGAAGCCTTACCCGCCTACGCAGATCTGATCAAGCATGCTCCGATTATCATTCAAGCTCTCGCGGCCACGAATCTCCTTTCGTACTTTGACGCCAACCAGTTATATGACGCTCTGCTTTGCGACCGGTGTGCTGGTTGCAACGAGTACGGCAATCTTCTCTTTCTGCCGGCATGCAAACGCTGCTGCATCGACTGCCTGTCAGATCATCCCTATATACGCGTTATTACCGTGTCCGTGGCCAAGGAACGGTTTGGCGAGGCTTCATTGAGCGGCCTTCCCATAATGCATAGTCTACCGGGGCTTTACGGGTCAAATAACGAATTGCGCAAGGGCAGGTACTGGCTTGTCAGTATGCACGCGGCTCATATGAGAAGTCTCTTTCTGTCCGGAAGCAGGGATGAAATGAGCTCGTTCCTCAAGGTGGAGTTGGAACAGTATGCAAAGAAGAAGGACAGACTTCTCGACAGACTACCAGCTTGGCAGGCGTTACCTCAAATGGAAGTCATAGGTAGTCTACCACAGTCATCACAAGCCCATGAGGACAACTGGGATGTGCTGAACGATGCTTTTCGCTTCATGGCAGCAACACCCTTTCCTTCCATGGATTATTGTAGTCGAAAGGTCGAGCATGGGGTTCGGTGTCGGCATTGCACCGAATCCTTTTGGGCGCAGGCTGAACTCGATGGCGTTGTGCCTCCACGTGTTGGAAGAAGTATGGACATGGCATTTTCAGAAGAGGAGTTCTCTGAGCACGTCAGGAAGTGCCCCCTCGTAAGGCACCATTGGGAGCGTTGGAACCTTGAACTTGTCCGAGGCTGATAACTCCACAATCGCCGCCGAACTAACAAGGATGCTCAGTTTGACTAACCCATCTGCACATAACTGAGGGCCCGGCGTTAACTCCAGCGACAGATACCACTCTCCAGAGGTGACTATGAACGGTTCGCCTCGGCTTGCTGAGAGCTGGTGCATTTTGCCAACTGACTCACTGCTATCCGTGAGGCCGCTACCAGCTCGTCACCGATGATGATCAGGAGATCTCCCTTTTCAGAGAGAGGGAAAGGTTGTAGCTATGCTATCAAGCTTTATCAGGGCTCATCTCTAGCAGATGCTGCGTTTCCCTTTGCGTTACTCTCGTGAAAGCACCCTTCCTCTTTGCATCCACGCAAGTATGGCAATACTCCGGAAGCTGTCACAGACTGCTGGACCAAACCGCTGTCATGCCTTCTAGAAAAAGAAAGATACAGGATCATTCCACACCAGCAGCGTAACGGTTCCCTGCTGGTCATGAACTCTGCTTTCTACGGTCAAACCAAGGGCTTTCTGTTCGCATGAGAGCTATGTTAAATAGAGGCAAATGGACGGTGACGACCGTGACACTTTTCCTACTGAAACCAAGTTCATGCTGGGACACTCTAATCGAAAAGAAACAAGGGCCGCAAGATGGCCAAACAGCGTTATCTTGTGTATGTCAAGTCACAGCTCGTTACGTGAAGCTGTATGGTGAATTTTAAGGAGTGTTGTACTCCAGAGTACGCTGCCGGTCAATTAGATTTGCCCTAACCTATGTTATGATAAGCTACATTTCTATACCTTATGTAACAGAGTGACACCAACACTGCCCTGCAATCGCAGCAATCATAACGGTCTCCTACGCCATGCTCTTACGCCGACCAATTGGCGTAAAGATCAAAACCACGGCAACGGAGCGCAGCGATGCCCGGTTCCGTTTCGCTCCCTGATCGCCCGTAAAACCCACCCCACAAGATGCCCCACCAGAAAATGATTTTAGTCCGCAACGAGCAACACATGCAACCTAACAACTCCACACCCACACAATGGGTCCTAAAACAATCATCGTAACCGGCGCCTCACGAGGTAACATCCCCCATCGCATAACTACCTATCCGACCTCGATCGCTAAAAAACCAGCATCACCCAGGCATCGGCCTCGCAATCGCGCACTACCTCCTCCGCCTACCCGAATCGCACCACGTGGTCGCCGTCGCGCGAAGCCAAGCGCCTCTCGAAGCCCTCCAGTCGCAGTACCCGCAACAAGTCCGCTTCGTCGCGGGTGACCTGGCTGATCTATCGCTGGGCCAGAAGGCGGTTGACTTGGCGATCAAGGAGTACGGACAACTGGACGGGGTGGTGGTGAATCATGGGGTTTTGGAGCCGGTGACGCGGGTGGGAGACAGTGAGGTGGAGGAGTGGAGGAAGAACTTTGATGTTAATTTCTTTAGTGCGGTTGCTATTGTAGGTTGTTTCCAGATTTGGTGGGGAGAGGGTAGGGGAGTTATGGGATTGACGGCAGCAGGTCAAGGTTGCGCTTCCGGAGCTACGAAAGGCCAAGGGAAGGATAGTATTTACTTCGTCGGGGGCGGCAGCGTCGGCGTATAGTACTTGGGGCGCATATGGGTCGTCGAAGGCGGCGCTTAATCACCTTGCCCTCACGCTGTCCGTTGAAGAGCCGGATGTTACGACGGTCTCTATTCGGCCGGGTGTGGTGGATACGGAAATGCAGAGACAGCTGCGCGAAGTCCATCACACGGCAATGGAGAAGCAGGACGCGAATCGTTTCTTCACCTTGCACAAGGAGGGGAAGATGTTGAAGCCGGAACAACCGGGGAACGTGATGGCGAGGCTGGTGCTGGATGCGCCCAAGGAGATCAGTGGGAAGTTTCTGACGTACGTCCGTGAAGTTAAGACGCAATCGCATGGACTATTTGCTAACTGGGGTACAGCTGGAATGATACTGAACAATTGGCCGCATTTCAAGATAAGTAAAAGCCCGAGCGGCAACTTGTACACCAACTGGTGGATTCGGCTTGAATTCTATAGAAATCTAGACTGTCAGCTACTGCTACTAATCTATTAGACGATAGATCATGGTGAGTGGAGGGGCTTCAGTTGAAAGATGAAAAGTCTCGAATGATATCCACAGCCGACGTCAACAACGCCTTCAGTATTAGCATGAAATATTTTGGTTACATCACAAGCCTTGTAAGAAGGTAGTAGCAGGGATCCAATATAGAGAGGGTTACTTACACCCATATGCTGCCTATATGCTATGATTAATGCTTGGATGAGGTCTAAAAACGAAAGATGTAAGCTTCTGATATCGCCCAGCACAAAGCCGGTTGGAAGGTCGGAAGAACGTTGAAGTTTCAGGTAATCGAACCAAGTTGCTCGTCATTGCAGATCCGCATTTGATAGTACTTTTGTTTGTTCATCATGATAACGACAGAGACCAGAGATCGTTCGAACAAAAAGGTACGGACCTACTGTACTTATGGCCAGATTGACCGTTGGAGTTCGTTCTCGGATGGAATCCGTGGGCTTAATATCGAAGTCCCTATCTTATGGCTTTTCTAAGCAGTTAGCGGCCTATTCAACGACGAGGATGCATCGATTTGCGAGAGAGAGGAGACGAGGTATCAGATAGTCCGTTTGGCTAGGACAGGTACGTCACCAGAAGAGCAGAAGCTCTATGGTCTGATAGGGGCGACACGAAATTCATCACGATAGCAGTTCGAAGAGAGACAACAGCGAATGAAGGATCTGGAGCCTAACCTGTCAATATCACCCGACCACTCCCTAGTGTAGCTGCAGTTAGTTCCAAATATTCCCGTCCAAGCCGAGAGCTGGCAGTTCTATTGCTGGTTATTTGGCATTTCTATGCTGGTGGTGAAGTGCTTCTTTGTTCGCGAAATTTCAGATATACGGTAAGGTAACAACCTCGAAGCTAGCCCTTCACCGCCTGGCAATTTCCGTCGGAGAAGCATCCCACCATGTAGGTACGGTGAAGTACTGCCCGCTCTCACGTCGAATAACCAAGATCTCCCATCTGCATATATGACCGTTGATACCTGTTGTATTCTTCTCAAAATAACTCAGCATGTCAGACCGAGAGTTTTGCGGTAAGATATCCTTCCGAAAGTCCCTCCGAGGCTTCACCGAAGCTGCTTTGACTTGCTGACGCATGCTCGAAGGTAACGATGATTTGTCCCTTCCTAAAGGTACGTTGATTGTCGGGGGTTGAGCGGACCTAGAAGCGCCCGAACTTCCCTTTGAGACTTTCCGAACTGGATGCGTTGAGCAATCCGCCACGAATACGTTTCTGAACACATGGACATGGTGAAGGAGCAACTGCCGCTTCGAGATTGCGGCCATTGTGTCTGTATAAAGGTGTGCGCTTGAGGAGGCTCCTGGAGTGGTTGCAACCATCTGGGAGCTTTTGATCAAGCATAGCGGTCGCCTTGCGTACCCTCTGGAACGGCCAAAACCATCGGGAACACACCGCCAGCGTTTTGGTGCCCGACCTCTGATAGATAAGCTGGGAGCCTTGGTACAGAAGACGCCTATTTTGCAGCGTCCCCTAAACTCGAAGCGAGATTGGCAAACTTCAGAAGCAAAAGACCTCACTACGGTACTGCCAGGGGCTTGTTCGGACTTTCGCATCACCAACCGCAACAAGGATCCATTTCAGTTTCATATATATCTGTGTAGCATCATGCTGACTAGGGGCTTCATTTGATACAGCAACGGTCCAGAAAATCATAACAGAGATCCTCCCCTCTAGTTCCGGCCTCACATTCGCCAAAGACGCTCGCGATCTCCTGATTGAATGCTGCGTCGAGTTTATTACCCTGATATCCTCCGAAGCCAACGACATCGCCGAGAAGGAAGCGAAGAAAACGATAGCGTGCGATCACGTCGAGAAGGCGTTGAAGGAGCTCGGGTTCGAGGAATACGTGCAGGAGGTACTGGATGTAGCGAGTGAGCACAAGGAGCAGCTAAAGGTGGGTAAACTGCTCGGTATATGAGAATGTCTGAAGCTGACGTGTTCTGTTCGCACAGACGAGGGAGAAGAAACAGAGCAAGCTGGAGCAGAGCGGCTTGTCGGAGGAGGAGTTGCTGAAGCAGCAACAGGAGCTGTTCCGGTCTGCGACGGATAAGTACAATCAGGCGCCGCAGGAATTATGACTTATGTCAGCAGGATGGTTTTGGGGTAGATGTTATGTTATAGCGAAGGGATCAGGCGTTGTGGTATGGTTGTAGGCGTTCCGCATCTGTAACACTGATGGGAGGCTATGCATATGCCTTGTGGCAATGGGCATCGAGACATGCGAGCTATGGTTTAAAAGTACTGCGATGACATGCTAGCATGATAAGAAATGACGAGAAAGTTGTCTCTTGGTAGACAATATCTTATCTACTTTGGAACGTCTACCTATCCTTTACCGTACATAAATGACTTGACCCTGCAAGGACCGAGGCGGGGGTGGATGTTTCGTGGCACCGCGTAGGGCCAAGTTTACTCGGTGATTTTGCTGCGCGCGGTTGCCACGAAACATTCACCCCCGCCTCAGACTAACTTACACATAACGTAATCACCAGTTATTCAAGCCAGCCAGCTAAGCAAGCCACCTCACTGTTGTTTCAATCTCTTGTTGTTGTTGTTATCTATTCATATCTTCATCATGATCTCAGATCAATTCATTGAGTCAATTTCTGATGTTTTCACTCATTATATCTTAGTCTTAGCTGATTTAGAAAAGAATTCAGCAGTGTTTCTTTGTCAAATTGCTTAAATTTATGATCTTTCTCAATTTATTCTACAGCATTGCTGAAAAGATCAACAGTCAGCAAAGATCTTTCATGCACAACATCAATGACTGTCATCTCATGAGAAGAATGCTTTAATTCAGTGAATTGATATCTTAATGATTTGAGAATGATCTTCACACATCAAACAACTCAAATTCATGACAAAACATCTAATAAAGATTAAAAAAAATAAAAATTCTCTAGAACAGCATTGATATAAGAACTTTCTGAAACAACATTTAATATTTAAAATCAAATATAGTAAAAATTTCAATCAAAACAGAAAGAATACTGAAGATCTGAATATCATTAAGAAATAATTCATTCTATATAACTTTATGTGAATGAAGTATGAAGTTGTCAATGAGAACATTTATAACATGAATGAAAAGAAATTTGTTATAAACATCATTGACAGCTTCAAAATTCTAGTATGATGCTTAGAACAATAAGTCTTCAATGTTTAAACTGACAATCAAAATTGAATATCTGTAATTGAGTATGTATTATGATCATACTCAGAGAGAATAAGATGCAAACTGACTTGTATGCTGAATGGGTGTTTGACAGGTTGTCTGCCAAGAATAAGTCATGTGACATCTTGACATGCTCAATGACAAGCTTGATGAACAAGCTCAACAGATTGCATGAGCAAGCTGTCTCAATGAGCTCAACAGTGAGATCAGTGAGCAGACTCACTATATAGAAGAATTGTTTTTCTTATGAAAATGATCATGTTTAATTTCATTAGTTACTCAATCTAAAGCTACTGATTAAACTGTCAACATCTTTTATATCTTTATATCAACAAGCACAAATCTCTAGCTCTATAATCAAGAAATTTCAGTTGAAATGTAACACTTTGAACATTCTTACAATATAAAGATGTTCATAAAAGATTCAATCTCAGCAGAGTCATCAACAATTATTGAATCAATTAAAATGATCAGTGTAGATGCAGAAGTTTTTAAGATCAAGACATCAGAGAACTTTATCAATGAATGATGCAATCTGAGACAGTTTCTTGCTCAACTCAATCTGTATGTCAACTTTAATCAGAAAAAGTTCAACAGTGATATTGACAGAGTCTTATTTGCAACATTCTATCTAAAAGACACAACATTTGACTGAATCAAGTCACAACTCAACAAATTCATGATTAAGAGTTATACAGAGAGAGAACAAGATATCTCATGCATTAAAAACTGAATGCAGTTTAAGAATGAGCTCAAAAGAATCTTTGAGATAGTAAATGAGAAATATACAGCAAAAAGAAAGATTCACATATTACAGCAAGAAGAATTTGCAGCAAAGTATGTGACAGAGTTTCAATGAATTGCAGCACTCACACAATGAAATTCAGATCAATTAGCATCAACTTACTATTGAGATTTGAAGAAGTCTATTAAAGACAAAATTGCATGAAGTAAAAGATCAGACAATCTTCAAAAGTTAATTAATAAGATAATTATGATAGATGATCATCAATGAGAAAAACAAATGAAAAAAAAAAACTATCAATTACAGAGATGATCAGAACAAGCTAATAGAAAAAATCTGAGAAAAATATATTTGAACTTTATGAATCTCAATGTAATAAAACAAGATCAATCTTTAGTACAATGATCAAAAGAAGCATTATGCAAAAAGAAAAAAAAATTCTCAAGAAAAAAGCTTCTGAGCAATCAAGAGACTCAGAAATGTTATAACTGCAGAAAATCTGAACATATTGCAGTCAGTTGCAATCAGTCTTGAAGAAAAAGAAAAGAAGCTGTTATTGTGATTAAGAAGATAGTGCATAATCAACTTAGTTGAACAACTTATTATGATGATCTATGTGTTGTGCATATAAACAACAAAGACAGAGTCAAATGATATTCACAGAAGTCTAAAAGAAGAGACAAAGATAAATGTGACAGACTGATTTATGAGAAAGAACTAACTATTCTTATCAAGAAAAGAGATCTTGATGTTAAGATTGAAGAGATTAATACTCAAGAAACTCAGATAGAAGAAGACTACAGTGATAACATTTAACAAATTCTGAATTTGAACACAAATCAGAAAGAAATCAACAAATAAAAAGTCAATATAAAACTGAAGACAACATATCAGCATCTTAAGAATCTACATTAAATGCATAAAAAAGAACAACTTCTGTTCAAAAAACATGAACTTAAATAAAAGAGAGAAGTCTGTGAACAGAAAGTGCAATGCAAGAAAGAAAGTGAAGAAAAAACATATAATAAAATTGACAATCTGATGAGAGATGTATAAATGATCATTAAGAATGAATCAATGTCTGAATTTCTTGTGTAAAAAACAAAGAGTCACAAGATTAAAATACACTTATCTGAAAAATATGTCACACTAAAAGATAGAAGATGAATCTTCAGTGAAGAGTATATATCATTAGAATTTCTGTAAAGAATAAAAGTCTGTGAAAGTCAATTACAGATGAAGTACAATCAGTATAAATTTCAACTACACTCAAAAAAACACATTAAGCAGCAGAGTCTAGAGTATGCAAATCTTATGATTAAAAGAAAATTTAAGTGATTTCAAGAATTATAAAGATGAGCTGAAAGATCAGAGAAGTCAAAAAATAAAAAGCTTTCTCAATAAGACTAGAGATCAAGAAGCTAACAGTGTCTCAAAGAAAAGACAATAGTCACTGAATATGAATCAAGATTGAAATCAATGAACATTAAATTGATATCTTAGTGAACTTTGAAGCAGATAGCAACATTATGAGTTACAAATTAATTAACATATTGAGATTGAAGATACAGTGAGCACACTGTTCATTCAATATACAAATGATAAATGAAATTATCAAAAGAATAGAAGAGAAAATCTATGTGAAAGTCTCAATTCTTGAAAACTTACAAGAGATAACATTTAACATTACAAGATCAATCAGATATGACATAATATTAGAAATGCTCTGATTACACAAAAAGAACTCTAGAATTAACTGAATCATGAAGAAAATATGTACAATTGAAGACACATACAAAATCTCAAAACAATCAAAAATGAACTTATCAAAACATAAATCATGAAATCATAAGATATCACTATTGAACAGAAAGCAATCTAAGTGAATATCATTATATTCAATGAGCAAAGATCAACTCAAGAAAGTAAGAATCTATCTTGACAAGAATCTCAAGAAAAAATTCATAAAATCATTAAAGTCATCAACAGAATATTCAATTCTGTTTATATCAAAGAAGAATGAAGAAAAATGACTATGTATCAATTACAGACAACTCAATGAGATAACTCATTAAGATTAGTTATTTTCTATCACTGATAAAAGAGTTGCAAGATTAATTAGAAAAGACTAAGTGATTCATGAATTTAAATCTTAAAGATATCTACTACTGAGTAAGAATGAAGAAAGACAAAGAATGAAAAATGACATTTTAAATGAGATATGAACACTATGAATACACAGTTATGTCATTTAAACTTAAAAATGTCTCAGTCACCTTTCAGAGATTGATTAATGACATATTACAAGAATATCTCAACAATTTTGTGATCACATACCTTGATGACATTCTGATATATGTTACATCTTAATTGAGATTTCTTGATTATAGAGCTAGAGATTTGTGCTTGTTGATATAAAGATACAAAAGATGTTGATAGTTTAATCAGTAGCTTTGAATTGAGTAACTAATGAAATTGAATACAATCATTTTCATAAGAAAAATAATTTTACTATATAGTGAGCTCACTCACTGATCTCATTGTTGAGCTCATTGAGACAGCTCACTCATGCAACTCATTAAGCTTGCTCATCAAGCTCATCATCAAGCATATTAAGATATTACATGACTTATTCTTGACAGATAATCTGTCAAACACTCATTCAGTATACAAGTCAGTTCACATTTTATCTTTTTTAAATATAATCATAACATTATTTTCTTTCTTCTTGACACTAGTCTTCTAGAATTTATTTAAGTGAGAATATATAATAAAGTCATCATCAGCAATGATGCTTTCTAAAAATTTTAATTGTCTAAGAATCACAAAGAAAATTCAGATTGATGATATGTCTACTTTGTTTTTTTGTGACTATTGTGTTCATTGTGACATCAACTGTTTCATAATGAAATCTTGACTGAAGTGCAATAAGTGTACTTGCTGTAATCATTCATGTATCAGTGTATTGTGAAAATCTCTCAATAGAACTCATTTTTTGCTTCAAAAGAAAATAAGTAAAGCAAACAGCAAATTAACAGTCAAGCACACTGAACTTGCTGCACTTTTCTTAAAAGTTATATGTCTTCAGAGAACACTGAATCAAATGAATCACTGTGCTTCACAGAAAACTGACTGTCTTGTTGCTGAACTTAATAGTAATAATGATGAAACTGAGAATGAAGATTCTTCAATAATATTATAATTTGTTAACTCAATATCATCATTCTTCTGAACTAATATCAATTTCTTTTCTCAAAATATTGAAGTGTTTTCATGCAGTTCTTGAGATTTTTCTTGAGTTCTCAGATATTTTTTAAGATATTGTACTCTTTTCATCTAACAAGATAGTGAACTTTCTCTTTAATCATTCTCTTTTTTAAAATATTCTCAACTTCATATTTTTTTTTGAGTTCAACAGATATTTTCTTAATTTAAAGTGATATGAATTGATCACAGCACTGTAGCATGAATGTATGAAATACAGAATGTATTCTCATTTCTTTGAGTAAATTCAATTTGTAATTTAATTTCTTTATGTTTCTCTTGATCTTGAAAGATTCAATGCTCTTGTTTTTCAGCTTTTTACTTCTTCTTTTAATGTAAATGTTGTTCATTCTTAAATATACTTTCTTTTCTTTTTCAAATGATTCTGTTTCTGTTATTCATTTTATTTGCTGTTCAATTTATTTCATTAAGTCTCAGTGCAGTTTCTTTATTTATGCAACATCTAAGATCACTTTTTAATTCTGTAATTCATGTATCTGTAAATCTTGTCATATCTTTGAGTTATAGTCATAATTCACATAGAATGATGTCTCTTTCATGATTTCATTTCTTATGTTGTTGTACATGAACTGTATCATTGACAATAGTCATATTCAGTTGTTCTGATTCTGATTGACATAGTGTTTTAAGTATGTCTTTACTGTTTAATTCATTTGTTTACTTTGTCTGTTCATCTGCAAATGATATGTCATTAACATTTTATGCTTTATTCTAAGTTCTGTTGTAAACATTTTTCAAAATTTGCTTATGAACAGCTTGTTTCTATTGATGATAAATTCTTTTGATAGCTCATGATTGCTAATTAACTCTCACAGTATTGTGTACATTAATACTGATGTTGTTGCAGTTTTCTTGAATGAAATGAACATCATGTATTTAATTAATTGATTCACTATGATCAATATACTATCAAATTTCACTTCTCATGTCAAGTTCTTAGACAGTGATAACTTCATAATGAAGTTTATAATAACTGATTTTCATGATGCATTCAGTGCATTCAATTGTGTTATCTCATCATATCACTTATCTTAACTGATCTTGTTTCTTCAGCATGATTTGCACACAGCAATTATCTGAGTGATTCAGTTTCTAAAATTGTCAATATTGCATTTTCTTTGCACTAAATTCTCTGTGCATTTAACTTCTAGATGCTCATCAATTTTACTGTGATGATACATCTCAATGAGTTTTTTGTCTGTCAAGAGAACTTACTTCATCTTATACATTGCTGCTAAGCTCTTCATAAGAATTTTCTTGCTGTCTTCACTCAGAATTTCAACATGTATGTTACAACCATACTCTAGGAGGGAATAACAGAATGAGGGGTATGCTTGAAGTAGTGTAATTTCAAGCATGAAACAATGAAATGCTGAGCATTTCCTCATGAACATGTGCCTGAGAGCACACCAGAATGCTGAAACACTGAATGTGTCAGTGTGGTCATTTCTATATAGTAGGATTGATTTTCTTATGAAATCAATCGTGTTCAACTCATCTAGTTATGCAATACAAAGCTACTGTTTACCTAGAACCTTTGAATCTCTATATCAAAGAGCACAAATTCTAGCTCTATAATTGAGAAATCTCAGTTGAAACATAACACTTTGAACACCCTTACAATATAGAGAATGTCATTCAAAGAATCAACCTCAGACAGTGTGTCACAGAGCATCAAATCAACAAAGATAGTCAACATTGAGCACAAAGTACCTAAGGTCAAGACTTCAGAGAACTTTACAGAAGATTGATGAAATCTGAGGCAATTTCTTGCTCAAATTGACCTGTATGTCAACTTCAATCAGAAGAAGTTTGAAAGCAATGTTGACAGAGTCTTGTTTGCAACATTCTACATGAAGAACACAGTGTTCAATTGAATTGAATCACAGCTCAACAAGTTCATGGTCAAGAGCATTCCCAACCAAGAGTGAAATATGTCTTGCATAGAAAACTGAATGCAGTTCAAAGAGAAGCTAAGAAGGATCTTCAGGGTAGTTGATGAGAAATGTGTGATGAAATGAAAGATTCACATGTTACAGCAAGAAGAATCTGCAGTCAAGTATGCAGCAGAGTTTCAATGAATTGCAGCACTTACACAATGAAACCTGAATCAGTTAGCATCAGCTTACTATTGAGGCTTGAAAGAATCTATCAAGAACAAGATTGCACAAAGTGACAGGTCAGACAATCTGCAAGAACTTATCAACAAGACAATCATGATAGATGACTGTCAATGGGAAAGACAGATGAAAAAAAGAGGCTACTGACATCAAGAGTGGATGGGTCAAGCTGATAGGGGCAATCAAAGACAACATTACTCAGACTCTATGGATCTCAACACAATGAAGTGAGATCAACCTTCAGTGCAAAGATTGAAGAAAGCATCACAGAAAAAGAAACAGTTCTCAAGAGAGAAGTCTTTGAGTTACTGAGAAATGCAGAAATGCTACAACTGTGATATTACTGAACATCTTGCATGAGATTGCAAGAAACTCAGAAAAGAAAGGAAGAAAGCTGTGATCACAACTAAGAAAGTAGTGCACAACAACCTTAGCTGGACAGCTTGCTTCAATGACATGTGTTGAACTCACATGAACAGCAAGAATGAAGCCAAATATTATTCAAAGAAGCCATGTCAGAAACAAGAAACTTACAATATCACAGAATGGCTCAGGCCAGACAACACTGTGAGAAAAGAACTATGTGTTCTAGAGATCAAGATCAAAGAAGTTGATACTTGAGGTATTCAGATAGAAGAAGACTACAGTGATAGCATCTGAATTGTCTTGAATTTGGATGTGAATCAAGAGAAAGTTGACCAATGGAAAGTCAACATGGGGCTGAAGACAGCATGCCAGCACCCCAAGAATCAACAACAAACATTGAAAGAAGAAAAGCTTCAGTTTGAGAAGCAAGAGCTTGAGCAAGAAATGCAAGTCTGAAAATGAAAAGCACAGCACAAGAATGCAAAGAAACAAAAGACATATGATCAGCTAGAGAAGCTGATGATAGCTGTTAGAAATGAATGTCTTGACAGCAATGATGCAATGATATCAAAATTCCTTGTTTGGAAGACAAAGAGTCACAAGATTGAGATACACTTACTCAAAGAATATATCATGCAGAATGAAGACAGATGAATCTTCAGTGAAGAGTATATATCATCTGAATTTCTGCAAAGAGTAAGAGTCTTGAAGAGTCAGTTGCAGACAAAGTACAATCAGTATGAATTCTGACTACATTCAGAGAGATGCATTGAGCAGTACAGTCTAGAGTATGTCAGTCTTATGGTCAGAAGGGAACCAGAATGGTTTCAAGAACTTTGAAGATGAGTCAAATGACTGAATAAGTCAAAAAATGAAAAGCTCCCTCAACAAGACTAGAGAATAAGGAGCTAGCAGTGTTTCAGAAACAAGACAATGATCATCAGATATGAATCAAGATCATGATTAATGAACATCAGATTGATGCATTGGTAGATTTTGAAGCAGATGGTAATATTATAAATCAAAGAGTAGTTGACATGCTAGAATTAGTGACACAATGAGTGCACTGTTCATCCAACATACACATGACAAATGAATTCATCAAAAGAATTGATGAGGAAACCTGTGTGGAGGTCTCAATTCTTGAAAATCCACAAGAAATAATGTTTGATGTTATGAGATCAATCAGATATGACACAGTACTAGGGATGTCCTGGTTATGTGGAAAGAATTCATGAATTGATTGAGTTACAAAGAAAATATGTGCAATTGAAGATGCATATGAGATCCTCAAACAGTCAGAAATGAGCTTATCAAAGCATAAGTCATGAAATCACAAGATACCACTACTGGGCAAAAAGCAACCTAAGTGGATGCCACTATATCCCATGAGCAAGAACCAACTCAAGAAAGTTAGAACTTACCTTGATGAGAATCTGAAGAGAGAATTCATCAGATCATCAAAGTCATCAGCAGAATATTCAATTCTGTTTGTATCAAAGAAAGATGACAGAAAATGACTGTGTGTCAACTACAGACAACTCAATGAGATAACTCATCAAGATAGTTATTCACTACCATTGATAGAAGAGTTGCAAGACCAATTAGGTAAGACTAAGTGGTTCATGAGCTTAGACCTTAAAGATGCCTATTACCAAGTCAGGATGAAAGAAGAAAAAGAATGGAAAACAACATTCTGAACAAGATATGAACATTATGAGTACATTATTATGTCATTTGAGTTAAAGAATGTCCCAGCCACCTTTCAGAGATTGATCAACAACATATTGAAAGAATACCTCAATGATTTTGTGATCACATACCTTAACAACATCCTGATATACTCAGAAGACCTTGAAGAGTACTGTGAGCATGTGTGCAAGGTACTGGCAAGGCTCAATGAGCAAGCCCTATACATGAAAAAGTCAAAAAGCAGGTTCAAGACCAAGAAAGTTGAGTTTCTAAGCTATGTAATTCAATCTGAACAGATCAAGAAGAATTCAAAGAAGATGAAAGCAGTCAGAAACTGATCAAGACCAAAACAGATCAAGGAAGTACAGATCTTTCTAGGATTGATGAACTACTACTGAAAGTTTGTACCAAATTATGCAAGAATTGCAGAACCACTAACACACTTGACACACAAGAGCAAAGAATAGCATTGGGACAAAGAACAGGAGAATGCATTCCATGCATTAAAGAAAAGTCTTAGTGGAAAAGTGCACCTGAGGATACCCAATCCAACATGCAAAAAGATACTGAAAACTGATGCTTCAGATTTCACAGTAGAAGCATGCTTATATCAGATTGAGAAAGGGCAGCAGAGACTCATAGCATACTGATTTAGAAAACTATCAGAACTCAAGAAAAGATACAAGGTTCATGACAAGAAACTTCTTGCAATAGTGAAAGCACTGCAAGACTGAAGATCTTATCTTGCAGAAACAAGCAAGTCAATTCAAATCTACACAGATCACAAGAATCTGAGGAACTTCACAACAACAAAGCAACTCAATCAACAACAAGTTCATTGAGCAGAGCAGTTAGCAGATTACAAATTTCAGATTCATTACAAGAAGAGTAATGAGAACAGAGAAGCAGATGTCTTGAGTAGATGACTCAATCATGAAGATGTACAGACAATACACACTGAAATTCTGAGCAAAGACAACAACAAAATTCTCACAAAGAACTTAGCAGCAATGTACAAGGTGAAGCAGGACCCCTTGACAGATGAAGAACTCATTAGAATGTGTCATCACAACAGAACTGAAGAACACTTAGAAGTTAAATGCACAGAGAATCTAGTGTGAAGAAGGTGCAATGTTAGTGATCTCAGAAATTGAGTCATCAAGATAATTGCTGTGTGCAATTCATGTTGAAGGAACAAGATCAACCAAGATAAATGATATGACAAAGTAACACAACTGGACACACCAAGCACACCATGAAAATCAGTTACAATGAACTTCATTATGAAGCTGTCACTGTTCAAGAACCCAGCATGGGGGGTAAAATTCAATAGTATATTGATCATAGTGGACAGATTGACAAAGTACACAATGTTCATTTCATTCAAAGAAACTGCAACAGCACCAATATTGACATGTATGATACTGAAAGAATTGATTAGCAATCATGAACTATCAAAGAAATTTATCACCAACAGAGACAAGCTGTTTACAAGCAAGTTTTGGGAAACACTTACAGCAGAACTCAAGATAAAGCACAAGATGTCAATGACATATCATTCACAGATGAATAAACAAAGCAAATGGATGAATCAGACAGTAGAGACATACTTGAAACACTATATCAACAAGAACCAGAACAACTGGGTATGACTGTTGTCAACAGCACAGTTTGCATACAACAACACAAGAAACAAAACCACAAGAGAAACACCTTTCTATGTGAGCTATGAATACAACTCAGAGGTATGACAAGATTCAAGAGAACACAGATCACAGAGTCAAAAAGTGATTCTGAACATCACACAGATGAAAAAACTGCACTGAGACCTAACAAAATGAATTGAACAGCAGAAGAAACAAGCAACAGAAGTAAAATCATTTGAAGAAGAAGAAAGAATATATCTAAGAATGAATAACATACAGACAAAGAAAAAGAGCAAGAAGCTGAAGAACAAAAGCATTAGACCATTCAAGATCACACAGAACATCAAAGGGTTAAGCTATGAGCTAGACTTACTCAAGAAAATGAGGATACATTCAGTATTTCATGCATTCATGCTACAGTGTTGCAATCAGTCCATACCACTTCAGACCATGAAAATGCCTGTTGAACTCAACAAAGAATATGAAGTTGAGGACATTCTAGGAAAGAGAATGATTAGTGAGAAAGCTCACTACCTCATAAAATGAAAAGAATACAATACATCAGAAAACACCTGAAAACCCAAGGGAAACCTCAAGAACTGCACAAGAACACTTCAATGTTTTGAGAAAAGAAGTCAAGATTAGCTCAGAAGAATGAAGACATCATGTTAATGAGTTGTGACAATGGTTGAGGATTCTCATTCTCCATCCCATCATTATCATCAGCAAGTTCCTTGACAAGACACCTTGCTTTTGTATTGATCTGAGTTTCAGACTGTTTCAAGGTTTTCTGCAATCTAGCAATTTTTGTTAAAAGTGTGGGAAGTTGCTCATCAAGAGCTTGAGAGAGCTCATTTTCAGTTTTGAAGCAAACAGACTCAAGAAAGTCAAGAGAGAGACTGACACAGGGACAACCTTGACACACACACTCAACACACTTTGCAGACTTAGAGAAGTCAGACAAGATCAACAGATCAAGAGACATTGTGATACAAGAGAGACCAATGTCTAGACAACAATCACAAGAAACAAGTGCAGGATTTTCTTTACGGAATATAGTATCAGCAAGGCAAAGTCAATTTTTGGATTTCAAGTGCATCATCAGAATGTGATGAGCAGGTGCTGATATATACTCTCACTTAAATAGACTCTAGAGAACTAGCACCTGAGAGAGAAAAAATGATGTTACAATCATACTCTAGAAGAGAATAACAGAACAAGAAGTATACTTGAAGTAGTGTAACCCTGAGCACAGAATGATGAAACACTGAGCATTTTCTCATGAACATGTGTCTGGGGGCACACCAGAACACTGAAACACTGAGTGTGTCAGTGTGGCCATTTCTATATAGTAGGATTGATTTTCTTATGGAATCAATTGTGTTCAACTCATCTAGTTACACAATACAAAGCTACTGTTTATCTAGAACCTTTGAACCTCTATATCAAAGAGCACAAACTCTAGCCCTATAATCAAGGAATCTCAGTTGGAACATAACAATGTACTGTTCATACATTCTTGTGATTGAGTCATCTGCTCAAGACATTCACTTCATTATTTTCATTATTCTTCTTGTAATGAATCTGAAATTTATAATCTGCTAACTGCTCTGTTCAGTGAATCTGTTGCTGATTGAGTTGTTTTGTCATTATAAAGTTTCTCAAATTCTTGTGATCTGTATAGATCTGAATTGACTTGCTTATTTTTGTGAAATAAGATCTTCAGTCTTGCAGTGCTTTCACTATTGTAAGAAGTTTTTTGTCATAAATTTCATATTTTTTCTCAAGTTCTGATAACTTTCTTGATCAATACACTATAAGTTTTTGTTGCTCACTTTCAATCTAATATAAACATGCTTTTACTGCAAAGTCTGAAGCATCAATCTTCAGTATTTTCTCACATACTGAATTGAGTATTCTCAGATGTGTCATTTTATTAAAACTTTTCTTCAATACATGAAATGCATCTTTCTGCTCTTTGTCTCAATGTTATTTTTTGTTTTTGCATGTCAGATACATTAACAATTTCATAATCTTTGTGTACTGTGATACAAACTTTCAATAATAGTTCATTAATCTCAGAAAGATCTGTACTTTCTTAATTCATTTTGATGTTAATCAGTTTCTGACTATCTGTATCTTTTTAAAATTCTTCTCAATTTATTCAGATCAAATTACATAATTCAGAAACTTCACTTTCTTGATCTTGAATCTGCTTTTTAACTTTTTTATGTACAAAGCTTTCTCATTGAGCTTCTGTAATATCTTGCACACATGTTTGTAATATTTTTTAAGATCTTCTGAGTATATCAGAATGTCATTGAGATATGTGATCACAAAATTGTCAAGATATTCTCATAATATGTCATTGATCAATCTCTGAAAGATGACTGAAATATTTTTAAGTTTAAATAACATAACTGTGTATTCATAGTGTTCATATCTCATTTAGAACATCATTTTTCATTCTTTGTCTTTCTTCATTCTTACTCAGTAGTAGACATCTTTGAAATTTAAGTTTATGAATCACTTAGTCTTCTTTAACTGATCTTACAACTCTTTTATTAGTGATAGAGAATAACTATCTTAATGAGTTATCTCATTGAGTTGTCTGTAATCAACACATAGTCATTTTTTTTCATTCTTCTTTGATACAAACAGAATCAGATATTCTACTGATGATTTTAATGATTTTATGAATTTTTTTTTAAGATTTTCATCAAGATAGATTCTTACTTTCTTGAGTTGATTCTTGCTCATTGAGTATAATGACATTCACTTAAATTGCTTTTCATTCAATAACAGTATCTCATGATCTCATGACTTATATTCTGATAAACTCATTTCTGATTGTTTCAAGATCTTATATGTGTTTTCAATTACACATATTTTTCTCATAATTCAGTCAATTCTAAAGTTCTTTCTGTGTAATCAGAGCATTTTTAGTATTACATCATATCTGATTGACTTTGTAATGTCAAACATTATCTCTTGTAGATTTTCAAGAATTGAGACTTTTACACAGATTTTCTCTTCTATTCTTTTGATGATTTCATTCATCATTTGTATATTAAATGAACAGCACACTTACTGTGTCTTTAATTTCAACATGTTGACTAATTTACAATTCATAATGTTGCTATTCACTTCAGAGTTCATTAAAACATCAATTCAATGTTCATTGATTTCAATCTTGATTCATATTCAGTAATCATTGTCTTTTCTTTGAGACACTATTAGCTTCTTAATCTCTAGTTTCATCAAGAGAGCTCTTTGTTTTTTGATTTCTCTGATCATTCAGTTTGTCTTTATAATTCTTGAAATCACTTAAACTTTCTTTTAATCATAAGATTTACATACTCTAGACTCTGTCATTCAATGTGTTTTTCTGAGTGTAGTCAGAGTTCATACTGATTGTACTTCATCTACAATTGACTCTTACAGACTTTTATTCTTTACAGAAATTCTAATGATATATACTCTTCACTGAAGATTCATCTTTCATCTTTTAACATGATATATTCTTCAGATAAGTGTATCTCAATCTTGTGACTCTTTGTTTTTTATACAAGAAATTTAGACATTGATTCATTCTTAATGATCATTCATACATCTCTCATTAAACTGTCAATTTCATTACATGTTTTTTCTTCACTCTCTTTCTTACATTGCACTTTCTGTTCACAAGCTTCTTTCTTTTATTTAAGTTTGTATTTCTCAAACAGAAGCTGTTCTTTTTTATATATTCAACATAGATTCTTGAAATGCTGATATGTCATCTTCAGTCTTATATTGACTTCTTATTCATCAATTTCTTTCTGTTTCACATTTAAATTCAGAATTTGTCAAATACTGTCACTGTAGTCTTCTTCTATCTGAGTTTCTCAAGTATCAGTTTCTTTGATCTCAGCATTAAGATCTCTTTTCTTAATAAAAATAACTAGTTCTTTTTTGTAAATCAGTCTGTCACATTCATCTTTATCTCTTCTTTTAGACTTCTGTGAATATCATTTGACTCTGTTTTTGTCACTCATATGCACAACATATAGATCATTATAACAAGCTGTTCAGCTAAGTTGATCATGCATTATTTTCTTGATTGCAATAACAGCTTCTTTTCTCTCTCTTTAAGATTAATTGCAATTAACTACAATATATTCAGATTTTCTGCAGTTATAACACTTTCAGATCTCTTGATTGCTCAGAAGCTTTTTTTTTAAGAATTTTTCTTTTTTTCTGTGTGATGCTTCTTTTGATCATTATATCAAAGATTGATCTTGTTTCATCACATTAAGATTCATAGAGTTCAAGTATGTTCTTCTCAGATTTTCTCTATTAACTTGTTCTGATCATTCTTGTGATCAGTAGTTTTTCTTTTTCATTTATCTTTCTTATTGACAGTCATTTATCATAATTATCTTGTTGATCAACTTCTGAAGATTGTTGAATTTTTTACTTTGTGCAATTTCATTTTTGATAAACTTTTTCAAGTCTCAATAGTAAGTCAATATTAGCTGATTCAGATTTCATTGCATGAGCATTACAATTCTCTGAAACTCTGTCACATACTTTGCTGTGAATTCTTTTTGCTGTAACATGTAAATCTTTCTTTTCACTGCACATTTCTCATTTACTATTTTAAAGATTCTTCTGAGCTCATTCTTAAACTATATTCAGTTTTCAATGCATAAGATATTTTGTTCTCTCTCTGCATGACTCTTAATCATGAATTTGTTGAATTGCAGTTTAATTCAATTAAATATCATATTCTTCAGATAAAATGTTGCAAACAAGACTCTGTTGATGTTGCTGTTGAACTTTTTTTGATTAAAGTTAACATACAGATTGAGTTGAGCAAGAAATTATCTCAGATTGTATCATTCATTGATGAAGTTCTTTGATGTCTTAATCTTAGAAACTTTCATATCTACATTGATCATCTTAATTGATTCAGTGATTATTAACAATTCTGCTGAGATTGAATCTTTTGTGAACATCTTTATATTGTAAGAGTGTTCAAAGTGTTACATCTCAACTGAAATTTCTTAATTATAGAACTAGAGATTTGTGCTTGTTGATATAAAGATACAAAAGATGTTGACAGTTTAATCAGTAGCTTTGAATTGAGTAATTAATGAAATTGAACATGATCATTTTCATAAGAAAAACAATTCTACTATATAGTGAGTCTGCTTGCTGATTTTGTTGTTAAGCTCATTAAGACAGCTTATTTATGCAACTCATTAAGCTTGTTTGTCAAGCTCATCATCAAGTATATTGAGATGTCACATAACTTATTCTTGACAGACAATCTGTCAAACACTCATTCAGTATACAAGTCAGTTCATATCTTATCTCTTTCAGATATAATCATAACAATATATTCAGAAGATCTTAAAAAACACTGTGAGTATATGCACAGAATATTGCAAAAGCTCAATGAGAAAGCTTTGTACATGAAAAAGTCAAAAAGCAGATTCAAGATCAAGAAAGTAAAATTTCTGAATTATGTAATTTGATCTGAACAGATCAAGAAGAATTTTAAGAAAACACAAGCAGTCAGAAACTAATCAACATCAAAATGAATCAAGAAAGTACAGATCTTTCTAGAATTAATGAACTATTATTGAAAGTTTGTATCACAGTATACAAAGATTGTGAAATCATTAATGTGTCTGACACACAAAAACAAAAAATAACATTGAAATAAAGAGCAGAAAGATGTGTTTCATGTATTAAAGAAAAGTTTTAGTGAAATGACACATCTAAGAATACTCAATTCAACATGTAAGAAAATACTGAAGATCAATACTTCAGACTTTGCAATAAAAGTATGTCTATATCAGATTGAAGATGAACAACAAAAACTCATAGTATATTAATTGAGAAAGTTATCAGAATTCAAGAAAAAATATGAGATTCATGATAAGAAACTTCTTGCAATAGTGAAAGCACTGCAAAACTGAAGATCTTATTTCACAAAAATAAACAAGTCAATTCAGATCTATACAGATCACAAGAATCTGAGAAACTTCATAATGACAAAACAACTCAATCAATAACAGATTCACTAAGCAGAGCAGTTAGCAGACTATGAATTTCAAATTCATTACAAGAAAAATAATGAGAATAATGAAGCAAATGTTTTAAGCAGATGATCTGATCATGAAGATATATAAACAGTATATACTGAAATTTTGAGCAAAGACAGCAAAGAAATTCTCACAAAGAACTTAGCAACAATGTACAAAATAAAGCAAGCTTTCTTGACAGACAAAAAACTCATTAAGATATGTCATCACAACAGAATCAGTGAACATCTAAAAGTTAAATGCACAGAGAATTTAGTGCAAAGAAAACACAACATTAATAATTTCAGAAACTGAATCATTCAGATAATTGCTGTGTGCAAATTATATTGAAGAAACAAGATCAGTCAAGACAAATGATATGATGAGATAACATGATTGAATACATCAGATGTGCTGTGAAAATCAGTTATCATGAACTTCATTACAAAACTATTACTGTTTAAGAATTCAGCATGAGAAGTGAGATTCAATAGTATATTGATCATAGTGAATCAATTAATCAAGTACACAATGTTCATTTTATTTAAGAAAACTGCAACAGCATCAGTATTGACATACATAATACTGCAAGAGTTGATTAACAATTATGAACTATTAAAAGAATTTATCACTGATAAAGACAAACTGTTTATAAGCAAATTTTGAAAAATGCTTACAGCAGAACTCAGAATAAAGCACAAAATGTTAATGATATATTATTTGCAGACAGACAGACAAAGTGAATGAATGAATTAAACAATGAAAACATACTTAAAACATTATGTCAATCAGAATCAGAATGACTGAGTATGACTATTGTTAATGATACAGTTTATGTACAATAATGTGAGAAACAAAATCACAAAAAAAACATCATTCTATATGAATTATAACTATGATCTAAAGATATGACAAGATTCACAGATACATGAATCATGAAATCAAAAAGCAATCTTAAATGTTGTTCAAATAAAGAAACTGCATCAAGATCTAACAAAATAAATTGAACAACAAATGAAATAAATGACAGAAACAGAATCATTTGAAGAAGAAAAGAAAATATACTTAAGAATAAACAACATTTGCATTAAAAAAAAAAGTAAAAAACTGAAGAACAAGAGCATCAGATCTTTCAAGATCAAGAGAAACATAAAAGAATTAAATTATGAACTGAATTTACTTAAAGAAATGAGAATACATTCAATATTTTATGCATTCATGCTACAGCACTGCAATCAGTTCATATCACTTCAAATTAAGAAAATATCTGTTAAATTTAAAGAAAAATATAAAGTTAAAAACATTTTAAAAAAAAGAATGATTAGAAAGAAAGCTCACTATTTTATCAGATGAAAGAAATATGATGTCTTGAAAAATATCTGAAAATTTAAGAAAAATCTCAAGAACTGTGCAAGAACACTTCAACATTTTGAGAAAAAAAATCAATACTAACTCAAAAGAATGACAATATTGAATTGATAAGTTATAACATTGTTGAAGAATCTTCATTCTCAGTCTCATCATTATCATTATTAAGTTCAGCAACAAGACAGTCAGTCTTTTGCAAAACACAGCAATCTGTTTAATTCAGCATTCTTTAAAGATGTATAATTTTCAAGAAAAGTACAGCAAGTTCAGTGTGCTTGACTGTTAATTTGCTGTTTGCTTTATTTATTTTCTTTTGAAGCAAAAAATGAGTTCTATTGAGAGACTCTCACAATACACTGACATACAGATGATCACAATGAGTATACTTATTACACTTTGATCAAGATTTCATTATAAAACAATTGATGTCACAATGAACACAATAATCACAAGAAAACAGAGCAGACACATCATCAATCTGAATTTTCTTTGCAATTCTTAGACAAATGAAATTTTTAGAAAGCATTGTTGCTGACAATGACTTTGTTATATACTCTCACTTAAATAGATTTTAGAGAACTAACATCTAAGAAAAAGAAGAATGATGTTATAATTATATTTGAAGAAAATAAGATGCAGACTGACTTGTATGCTGAATAGAGTGACTATTGAGCTGAGTTAACTCTGACTGACTCAGATCAGACTTTTGAGCTGAGTTGAGTCAGATTAAGTTTTTGAGCTCAAAGATTCAAACTGAGTTTGATTTGAAAGTCTGACTTGACTCAGACATTTAATTTGAGTTTTAATGATTATGATTATGATTAGTAAAGAACTCATGAGCTAGAGTTCAAAGATTTAGATTGAAAAAGTGTGATACATGAGCATTATAAGTGAGCATTATATTGTAAACAAAGATATTGCTTTCATTCTAAGATTACTATCTATCACATTAAGAAGACAGTATTTCTGAAGTAATTCTAATTACTTTTACTTCAATTTACATCTTTTGATGCAATATTTCAGTTATGCATATATCTCTTGATGAGAATCATGTTCTTTTGCTGAATGATAATCTGCTTTGTGTGAATTGCAGCAAGATTAATATCTGAACAAGTTAGTTTATAGTTTCTTAACAGTGTATTCAACATACTTTCAAAGAAAACAACAACATATACTTCTGCAGCTTCTTGCAGATTTTTTATGACTGAGACTTGAAATTGAAAGTTCTTGTTGTGATGTCAAATCTTTATCAAATAGTTCTGAGTGATTTTCTGACATAGTTGCTGAAAGAGAAGTTTTTTCATCAAGAAATTGATTGATCTCTGATAGTGACATATTTCATGAAGGGTGACAGCTATAAAGTAGAATTGAGTGTTAGAATTGAGTGTTAAAATTGAGTGTTGAAATTGAGAGTTAGAATTGAGCAATAGAATTGAGCAATATCATGAGAACTGTCATCAAGCACCAAAACAAAGCATCAAGATGAAGCACTGAAACTGAGCACTGAAACTGAGTGATAGAATTGAGCAATAAAATTGATCAATATCATGAGCATTAAAATGAAGCACAAAACTGAGCTTCAAAATTGAGCACCAAAATATAGCATCAAAACTGAGCACTGAAACTGAGCACCAAAATTGAGCATCAAATCTGAGCATCAAAACTGAGCAACAAAATGAAGCATCAAAACTGAGCATCAAGATTGAGCACTGAAATGAAGCATCAAAATGAAGCACTGAAATGAAGCATCAAAACTGAGCATCAAAACTGAGCAATGAAATGAAGCACTGAAATGAAGCATCAAAATAAAGTATCAAAATGAAGCATCAAAACAAAGCATTAAAACTGAGCATCAAAATTGAGCAATAGAATTGAGCAATAAAATTAAGCTTACTGCCTGACTTTCAGCAGTGAGCTGATCTAGATTTTGCAGTGACTGTCTGAGTTTCTTCATCTTCACTCATATTTGCAGCAGTATTCATCTCAATCTTCATCTGTATTTCAGCAGTATTCTCTTTCATGTTTTTTTCACTCTTTTCTTTTCTCTTTTCTTCACTGTGAATTTTCTCACTCTCACATGTCTTTTCAGCAGTTGATGTCTTTTCTCTGCTCAATATCATCTTTGTAGTGTTGCATTTTGTTGAAGATTTCTTGCTACATTTCATGATATGAGATGATGATTTGATGAAGTTCTAAGGTCAAGTTAATAGAAGTGTTATAAGAGATTGATATAAAGATAAAGATATCTTTGAGTGACTGTGAGTTTTAATGTATGTGAAAGACTGAGTTGATGAGAAAGTTGTAGTTTGAAGTTCATTGTTGAGAGATGTTACTGAGATGTTAGAGAGACTGAGGTGTTATGCTAGTAAATATCACATTCACTTATGATATGTGTGTCAATGTTATGATGCTAGTAAACATCATATTCACTCATGATATGTGCATCAATGTTATGAGTAAATATATCAACACATCTATCTCTAACACTCAGTTCTTATCTTCACTTTCACTGCTCAGTCTTTATGTTCAATTTCTATGCTCAGTCTCTATGTTCAGTCTCTATGCTCAGTCTCTATGCTCAGTTTCTACACTCAGTCTCTATGTTCAGTCTCTATGCTCAGTCTCTATGCTCAGTCTCTATGCTCAGTATCTACATTCAGTAAGTCTATTATTTTGCTTTGATGCTTCATTTCATTGCTTCATTTTGATGCTTCATTTCAGTGCTTTGTTCTGGTGCTTAATTTTGATGCTTTGTTTTGGTGCTCAATCTATTGCTCATTTCTATTGCTCAGTTTTGGTGTTTTATCTTAATGCTTTGTTTTGTTGCTCAGTTTTGATGCTCAATTTTGATACTTTGTTCTGGTTCTTAGTTTTGGTACTTTGTTTCAACACTCAATATATTGCTCACTTCTATCACTTTATTTTGGTGTTTTGTTTCATTGCTCAGTTTTGATGCTCAATTTTGATGCTTCATTCTGATTCTTAGTTTTGATGCTTTGTTTTGATGCTCAGTTTCAGTGCTTTGTGATGATGCTCAGTTTTGATGCTTTGTTTCATTACTCAGTTTTGATGCTCAATTTTGATACTTTGCTTTGGTGTTTTGTTCTAATGCTTTGTCTTGATGCTTTGTCTTAATACTTTGTTTTGATGTTTCATTTTGATGCTTTGTTCAGTGCTCAATTTTGATGCTTTGTTTTGATGTTTTATTCTGATACTTTGTCTTAATGCTTTGTTCTGATGCTTCATTTTGATGCTTTGTTTCAGTACTCAATTTTGATACTTTGTTTTGATGTTTCATTCTGATGCTTTGTCTTAATACTTTGTCTTGATGCTTTGTTCTGATGCTTTGTTTTGATGCTTTGTTTCAATGCTCAATTTTGATGCTTTGTTTTAATGTTTTGTTCTGGTGTTTTGTGACAGTGTTCAATTTTGGTGCTTGGTTTTGTTGCTCATTCTATCACTTAATAATTAAACTTATTTATAGTTCTCAAAGCTCACTTTACATTTTAGACTCTCACAATGACAAAATTCTCAGACACTAAGCTTTCACTTTTCTCTGTCAAACAACTTGTCTTTATCTTGTCAACAGACTCAAAAAATATCTCAAATGTTGACTCTGATTATTGTGATCATTCTTATAAGTTGTTATATGATTCAAAGAAGACATCTAGTGAGTACTCAAACAACTTAAAAACTGTACAGACACAGAAAAAACATCAGAAACTTATGAAAAATGAAGACTTCAGACAAATTAAACATGCAAAGACAGTTGACTGTGAAGCTGTGAAATGGAAGAGAGACATCATGAAAAAGTTGAAAGAATATAAAACTGCAAATTCTGCTGTACAGAAAATCATGAAAGAGAATATGAAGAAAGAAGTCTTGAAGAAGTGATACAATTGTGAAATATCTGATAGATTTCAAGAATTATAATGCTCTATTATAACACTTCTAACTATCTGCAGCTGTTTACTATGAAGATGAGCTTAAAGCTCATTTGATGAAGCAGAAAAATCAAGCTTGAATTAATGAGAAGACTAAGAAGAAAAGATTATTTACTGATGCTTTGACTCTGAAAGAGAAGCATGAGTCTAAGAAATTACAGCAAGAGATATACTCTATATTGAAGTTTTATAGTTTCTCTGACTTTCTCTAGAATGTTGACAAAGATGTCATTATCAATGAAAAGTACAGCAATATCAATCAGCAGATTGACAAGCATCTCACTGTTGTGATAAAACATCAAAAAAAAATCATTGATCTCACAGAAGAGCAGAAGTTACATGATGCTGAAAATTCTGATTCTGCAAAGACAATGTGTTTTTTTTGTAGTGATGTTCTTGATTCTGAGCATATTGCTGATTATGATCATCTGTGAGTATTATATCACTCAGTTATAATGCTTTATACTTTTAACAGTGACTAGATACATTCAAGAGTCTGCAGTTGATCAAGAAGAAGAGAAGAGAAAGAGTGTTGTTGAGAATGCTGATAAAGCTTGTGTGATGAAGTCTGAAGATGAGAAGTTCTTAAATGATGATTTAATTGATGAGTTTGTTATTGATGCAGCAATTGCTGATGTGAAAGATAATGAGAAGAAGAAAGATGAAGCTGAGAATGATGAAGATAATGAGAGTATCATAAATGAGAACAGTGATGAGAAGAAAAGTGAGTAATAGAGTAGTACACAGTTTTGTGATAACTAAAGCTGTAAGATAGTAAGAGAATAATCAGAGATGTTTGACAAATTGTTTATTTGTATATTCTTGATGATCAATTACCTGATTATGAATATGAATTATTAATAATAAGTTATTTCTCTTTAAAATATTGTGTCTGATATTATCACATGACATTGTATGAAGTTGTAGTATAGAATTTTACATTAAATTATCTATTTCAATAAACAATTATTGTTAACTCAATAACATGTTATGCAGAGTAGCTTTCTCATTGATTAAATATGTATAAATCATATGAGTTCTGTCTTTTACTTGTGTAAATTTTGTGATCACATGACTACATTCATATAAAGAAAAACTTACTAAGTCTCACAACACTCTTCATATCTTACTATTGTTATACTACAACAAAGCATCATCTACTCAATCAGCTTACTCTGAGAAATCATCATCATATCTTCATACAGTTCTTTCTTCAGTCAGCTGACAAGTGACTCAGAAAGTTCTTTTATGAGTGCTTTCACTGGTAGAGTTTGATCATCTCAATGAGTAAAATCACTTTCTTCAACCCTAACAAATACACTTAACTCAGAGTATGTTCTTTGAATTTCTGTGATGAAGCAAGAATTTCAAGAGTGGTGAAAGACAACTATATGAAGTCAAGACACAGTTGCAAAAGTCAAAAAGCATGTTTCAATGCTGTAAAACAATTCAAGTCACTCAGCAAATGTGATAAAAGATCTGATGTGATGTGTGTTAAGTGTCACAATATCATGAATTATTCAGCATCAAATGATGATGAAACAACAATCATAAAATGTCATCTGAAGAGCAACAGTTATCAGAATGTGAGAAAATCATCAGAAAGACAGATTTCAATCTTTGCAGCACTGAATATCACTGTATGCTATGTTTTTCAATTATAACACTTTAATATAATACTCACATCTGTGCAGACAGCTCAAAAAACCATTGTTAAATCACTTAACTTTACTTCTGAAGTCTTTGATCAGCAGATTCTTCAGTTTATTATAGCACTCAATCTGTTCTTTTGTGCTGTTGAGCATCTAGAGTTTTGAAAGCTTATCTGAATATGTTGTGCTGAAATTAAGATCTCAGGTTGAACAAAAGTTGTATAACTTCTTAAACATTGTACTGTGAAAGTTCAAAAAGAGATTCTTGCAGCACTTGAGCTGCAGACTAAAGTCTCTATTGTACTTGATGAATGAATTAGTTTCAATTATCTTGCATTTTTAGACATCACTGCATACTTCATCAACACTGAGTAAAAGTACAGAGAGATTCTTCTAGCATTCAGAGAATTAAAGAATCAACATAGTGGTGAAAATCTAGCTGAGTATGTTCTTGAAATGTTGAAGAAGTGAAATCTGACACATCAGTTGTTAGTGATCACAGCAGACAATGCTTTCAACAATTGTACTCTAAGACATCATCTCAGTCAACTTTTAAGTGCAAAGAATATAATCTGAAGTGATGAAACTGAAATCATGAATTGTATAATGCATGTTATTCAGCTTGCAGTCAATCAGCTACTTACATATTTGAAAGCTGATGTCAAAAATGATCACTTTACAACTACATTTGATGACAGTGAGCTACAAAAGTTCACATTTGAAAAGAACTACTTCTTTGATATCATACTGAAAAAGATCAGTAAATCTTTTGTAATGCTTCATTATAATGCTCTATTTCAGTTCATCATTATGCTAATAACATATTGATGAAGATTCATATGCTTGCTATTGCAATCATGACATCATCACAGTAACTTAAGCTGTTCAAAGAATTACAGAAGACAAATTCTTGAGATATGATTGAGAATGTAAGAACTCAGTGAAACTCATTTTATGATATGCTGAACAGAGCATATGAGCTATGAACTGAACTTTCTCAGTGAATAAAGCATCTGACTAGAACAACAAGCAGAATGAAGTTTCTCAAGTATAATACAAGAGAGTGACAGCATGTTAAGTACATACTGCATCTTCTGAAACACTTTAAGAACTGAACAGAGATCATGAGTGCTATCAGTAAGTCAACAATTCACAAGCTGTAATTCACATACAATGATCTGTTTGATCATCTTGAAAATCAGAACAAAGCAATTGAGAAGTTTGAATTATTCTTCAATTCTGAGTTGCTGAATGCTATTGATGCATGTAAAAAAAAACTGACTCAGTACTATAAAAAGACAAAAGTCAATCATGAATTGTTCTGTAATCTTGAGGCAATATTGAATTTATGCAATAAGCTTGACATGTACAATGTAAACATTCTTCAATCTTCAATTCAAGCAATATATCAAGACTGACATGATTTGGTACAGAAAGATGACTGAGGAAATCTATGTGTAATTCATGAACTTGAGTTTTGAAGATACTATAGCATCAACTATCAGCATTTGAAAAATGAGTCATCAGATTAAGATTTGATCATATTTGACCTCAAAGAGAAGAAGACAATAACTATGATGAGTCACATAAAGAACATAAAAAAGCATCAAGATACATCTGTGAAGAAAGAACTTGCAGATTATTTACAAAAGTCTTCAGTATCTGATGTGAATGTTTCAATTCTTGAGTACTGAAAGTTGATGAAGAAGTTGAAATCAGTGATGACTCAATTTGCAAAGAATATACTTGTGATTTCTGCAGCAGATGTTGATGTTGAATGTTTATTCAACATGACTTGAGATGTCATCACATATCATCAAAATCAACTAAATTCAGAAATCATCAAGAAAATCATGCTGATCAAATATCATAACATGTTCACATTTGCAACAGAATTGATAAAAGATCTTGAAAAGAGATCTGTATTGACAATAATTGTTAACAGTGATGAAGAAGAATCTTCAGCAAATAAGCTAAATTGAAAAGCAACTGAATCTTGTACAGAGCTTTTATTAAATCAACTCTTCATTGATGATGATCTTTACAGTGACAGTGATCAAAAGAACAACAACAACTTCAGACTTTTCAACAGCAATCAAGATGAAAACATTGACTCTAAACTTTACAACAGTGATTAAGATCAAAATCTAAACACTGAAGTGATATATCTGAGCATTATAAATATCACAAATCATGCAACATCAAGACATGCAATCTTCAACAACAACTATAGTCATAAGTCAATAAACATCAGTTCAGAAGAAGAGCACAGAGCTTTTTTACTGAATATGCTATCTGCAGCAATTGATGTCTCAATTACTAGCTTCATCTTCAATGACTCTACTATTATCAGTCTCATTGTTCAAAACATCAGCTTCAACAACTCTGTTCAGAGCATCTTTACTGTCATTACACACACAGTCTCAAATACAACATCATGTCAGTCAAGAGACAGAAATCTTCTTTATAAACAAAGCAAACAACTGTCAAAGACATCATTCTTACAGACAAAAGCACAGACACTGTACTTTAAGATCATCACTGCTTCAATATCAAGATCACATGAGACACTTGATCTTTCACATATCAGTCACATCAGTGATTCTTCAAAGTCAAGAAAAATACATTCATTTTCATCTGAAGATAATGTTGATGTTTATAGATGTAAGCAACATCAATCTCAGTAAACTCTTGTTTCACATTTTTCTAAAGCATAAAGCAACATTACAAACAAAGAGTCTTGTTGTTGAGCACATCATGAAATTGTTGTGAGTTTGAGACAGAATACATGCACAGTGTTTTCATAAATTCACAGTGATCTCATTCTTATATTTACTATCTTAATAATTTTGTCTCTTTATCACAGTCTGATCACAATTCTCATTGTTGCTGCATTCTCTAAATTAGTTCATGACTTTATACTTTTCATGTTCAGTAGACTAAGTCATACACATGTATGTAGATATACTCTCATACTCTGCAATTCTGAGAAGTTCATTGTTGTTGAGTTGTTTATAGTGAACAACAATTACATTTCAAATCAACAGTATTGTACATACAAAGAGAAAAAATACACTTATGAAAGTGACTTTGAGTAGAGTATCAGACTTAAACTTGCTTACACATCAACAACAATGATATTAAAGATCTTTGATCTTCACTCAGAACATCATAGTTCAGTCTAGTTTCACATCTTCACTATTCTCATCATTATCATCATCATCATGATCTTTCTTCTTCTTCTTCTCATCATCATTCTGTATATTTTCTTTCATTTCTGAAACTTCTATCTTTTCATCAGCATCATCTGCAACAGATAGAATCTACTTTGTTAATGATTGAATTTTGAATTCTGTCTTAGTCTACAGATACATTGAATTAGCAAGAACTTTATAGATGATTGTAAAAGCATTATAATTGAGCAATATAAACATATCTGATCATTGTGTACATCAATCTTCTGACTCTTTGACTTCAAAGATGCAGTCTGTAAAAAGCATTATTTAGTGAGAGTTCTGATATTAAAACAGCACAGAATTGATATATCTTGTTTTCTTTTAAGACTGTCTTCTTGATGTTTGCTAATGCAACTTTGCTGAACTTGAGAAAGATGTATTCATCATCAATATTCTCATTCAACACAATTCACTCAGAAACAACTACTGTAGCTATCTTCTCATTCTCACTCAACACTACTTTCACTTCTGCATTTTCATCTGCAGATGCATTGAAAATCACTGATAGCTGATATCTAGAAACAAAACAGCATCAGTTACTGTCTTAAAAAGCATTATAAATGAGCATTAGAAATAGAATACATACTGATGAGCTTTGTTATCTGCTATGTATTCTGAATCAAGTACAATACTATTGAAAACTTGCATGACAAGATCTGAGTTCTCATCTTTTGCAGCAGTAAGCTCTTCATAGTCACAAAACTGAATGATTTGCTCTTGATGCTTGACTACTGTATGTAAAGATTCTGTTCAGTGATCTTAAATATCTTAATGAGTTTTTGCAATCTAATCACATCAGCACAGTCTAGAATTCAAACAGATAAGACATACTTCTTCATCAGAGACTGCAGAAGAACTCTTTGCTTCAAGATGCTCACATAGAGCTTGAGTTTCTTCAGCTTGTATAATGAAGTTACTGTACTTAACAGTGTTGTTTTTCTTCTTCTGCTGAGCTATTGCATTTTGATTTATGAGAAAGATTGCTACATATTAAGTTAGAGACTGTGTAAACTAAAACAGTAGATTAGTACTCATCATGTTCACTCTCTGCATATCTTTGAGTCACAATCTTCTTTTTAATCTTGACTGCATACTTTGTCTTTTGAACAGCATCTTTGAGCTTTCTATAGTTTGAATCATGCTTGAGATTCTGATTCACTCTATTCAGTGCTTTGCTGTCTTTGTTGTAAGTCTCTTCAATTTCATCATCTCTGAAGACATTGACTACTGAAAATTGTGATAGCATGACTCTCTGAGTTGTACTAGACAGTGAAGAACTTGATTCAAAAAGAGATGAAGAGCTTCTCAATTCATGAATACAATCTAGTCTCTGATTTAGTACACTCTTTGTGTGTTATAATTGAGCATTATAATCATAGAAGTTACTTACAAGATTTCACAATAAAAGAGCTGCTGAGTACATCTGAAGTATTTTTGAGAAGTGCAGCATTGAACATTGATTCAGAATAATTGATAGATGCTCTCATTCTTTCTCATTGATCAGCAAAGTTTTCTTTCTTCAGGCATGCAGCAATGTCTGAGATGAATATGTTGATTTTATCAGTCTGTTTCTTCTTCTTCTTCTTGTTAAGTTGAGATGATATGAGTATATCAGTTTCATCAATCTGTTTCTTCTTCTTCTTCTTGTCAGATTGAGATGATGAGTTTAGTGTATTGATAAAGTGGGTTCTCTTATGAATAGATGTGTTTGATGTTGTGTTAAATGAGTTTGATGCTTGCAATTTTGCTACATTTACAAAGATAATCTTAACATTCTTTCTGCACTGTTCTGATGATGTATCTCTAGAATGAAAGTCAGCATCTTATCTCTTCATAACTAACTTCACTTACATGACAACTGATTGAGCTCTTTGAGGTATATCTAAGCAACATCTGATGACTTTCTTCAATCTCTTGATCTGGTAGTGTTATATTGTTGCATTATAAAAGGAACACAAGTACATTGATGACTGTATGATAGTTTGAAAAAAGAATTTATGAAAAACTGAAGGTTCAGGAAGAAAAGGTAAGAGATTTTGTGAAAGTGAAAAAGTAAACTTGACTAAGCACTCATAGTACAGTTTGTTTACATGAATGTTGTTGTTTGTTGTGAGTGAATCTGTAGATAACTTCAAAACAAACTACACAATTATTCAGAAATTTTATCTCATGATCATTCTATCTCAGATAACTACAAACATACTTGATTTTAAGACACATAACATACTGTTTATAAAGTGTAGTAGAAGAAATCACATTAGTATCAATTTCATTTTCTAATATAGACATTATAAAAGTAGAGAAACTGACATTCAAGTTATGTATTTAGCATCATGACATCAAAATGAAAACTAAAGTCAAGAAAGAAAGTCAAGCTGACAACAGAGATGACTGAAGAAATTAAGAAGAAATCTTCAATGAGAACTGTCTTTGAAAAAAAGATAAAGATATATAATGCAGAGATGACATCATGACTAGAGAGCAAAGAAGCTGCAGTCAAACATAGCATCTTTCAAGAAGATGACTGAATTCTTGATAATTCTTCTTCATTCAAATCAATTGTTACAAGAAAAGAGTCTAGTGAGTTACATAGTTTCTACAATCATATTATATTATAACACTCAATTCTAACACTCTCTGACAAGATTCTGCTATGTAGCAGCAACAATGTTGACAAGAGCTGCATTCTTTCAAGATCAATCAAGCAGCATTCTCTCTTCTAATCAGAGAGATAATCACTCAGTATAATCAGAACTTAAAGTGACATTAATCAGCAATCACAAGTCTGCAGAAGACAAGTGAAGTATTTTTTTGTACTTATTTTGAAAGTATAAATCCTCACATATCAAAATCTCTCTTCTATAACTTATATGTTATATAGTTGTGAAGCTACATAAGAAAGAGGACCTGATTATGGCAGCAGAGTTGTAAAAGACAAAGATGGTGTTTGATACTTTTCAGCTCTACTAAGAAAATGAACTTCTTACTAGTTAATGTACTCTAGCTCTGTATTAGATATGTGGTGTAATGAACAGCTTATAATGCTCACATATAATGCTCACAAAGCATGCTGCAAACACATAGTCAAACAAAAAGTGCTTTGTGAAACTATCATCAAATAGTTTTGTGTTAGTAACATCTATCAATCAAACCCTGCTTAGTTATCATGTGCTAACTAATTCTAATCTAGTTTGAACTGTCAAGAAAAACCTGACTCAGCTCTGTCTGAAACCTGGTTCTGTTCAGGGTTGAGCTGAGTTGCAAAGTTGAGCTCAATGATCATTCTATATGTTTTAGATCTTAAGAACACAGTTCTGACAGCTGTTGTAAATAAAACAATTCTACAGCAAACTAATCAGAAATTACTGAATAAGCAGCAGCAGCAGTGATGAAAGAAACAGTTATACAAGACTGTTGAAAAAATCAGAATTCTCACTATTGAAAAAAAAAGAATTATAGTTCAGAAGAAGAAGAATAAGAAGAAGAAATTGAATAAGAAGATGAAAAGATATCATGCATTGAGAAATAAGATTGAATTTGTAAAGTTGATCTACAAGAAATTGATTATGAACTACTCAGTCTTCATGTAATTAGTTATTCTAAATGACATCTAATCTCTGTAGAATGAATTGAATTAGATGACAGTGAAAGTGACAGTGAGGTGGCTTGCTTAGCTGGCTGGCTTGAATAACTGGTGATTATGTTACTTGAGATACCTGCACGGTGGCATTGCGAGGTAGCAGATATTATGAAGGCTATATTAAATATTATTAGGTCGAACTCCAATAAGCACGTCTCTCGTGGCGCAATTGGCTAGCGCGTCCGGCTGTTATCCTAAGCAAACCGGGAGGTTGAAAGTTCGAGCCTTTCCGAGAGAGATGAACTTTTTGTAATTTTGGGTATTTGGAGATCAACATTCAAGGAAGCCTTGGAGCGTGGATGTGTTTCGATGACTTGCGTTTGCCGATGACCGTTCCTCTAATCGACTTACTTTATCCGTATATCTGCAGTTTGTTCTTACCCTTACCTTGATCAGCTCCTGAGAGCCGATTTCCCAGCTCCGTACTGTAGTACTCGTCCAATCATTGCGTTGTACCTATATAATTCAAAATGTAACTCGTCTGGGCATCTGGAGCCCCATGGCGTAGCGTTCATGTTGAGCTGTCTAAAAGGCTTACTGCAATCATGATTTGTGTCCCGCTGCAGCATGATTGGCAGACCGCCCCAAAATAAGGACTCGCGCCAATCGTTGCGTTCAATTGCCTCGAAGCAGAAGTCATTGTGATTGGCCTTCGTTGCGGGTTGCATGACCCGCATGATGCCAGCCTCGTTGCCTCAGTCGCGAGGCTGAACGAGTTACGTCTCTATCTAAACCTGTTCCCTCGCACTTCCAATATGACCATTCTCTCTTCTCACACACTTTATCGACTTACTTTAATTCGTTCTATCTAAGGAAGATGTCGAAGAGTAATTCCTTGTCTTCTTCACAGTATGGTGGATCAGACGCACTCGGACTTAAGCTGCTTGCTCAAGGCGATAAATCGGGTGCAGAGTGGGCAGCCACCCCTTGACTTTGGAGAGTCAGCACTGACAGCATACTCTGAGAACAGTGTCGTTGCGATACATGGCTTGAACGGTCATTGGAAGGCGACCTGGACAGCGCCCAATGGGACCTTCTGGTTGCAAGACCTTCTGCCAAAAGATATACCCAACGCCCGGATTTTCTCCTACGGTTATGACGCAAGCATAAGTAACGCGCAGGTACTCTCAGAGCAGACCATTCTCCACCAAGCTGAGGGCTTGATCAAAACTTTGGCACATATGAGGGAGCGGAGCCAGGTATATTCTACATATTGCTTGGGAAGCGAGATCTGAACTTCTACATTTAGACTCGTCGACGTTCCATAATCTTTGTAGCACATAGCTATGGAGGTTTTATGCTCCAAGCAGTGAGTCATAATCTACCTCGACTTTCCAATGCCAGGCTAATGGACACCGTAAAGGCTCTCATCCATTCGAATGAACTTGCTGGAGTCTCGCCGGAACACCACCTTATCAAACTATCTACGTTTGGGGTTATATTCCTTGGAACTTCCCACCGAGGTACAGCTCGCGCAAGCCTTGCAACCATCACCGAGCATATATCGAAAGAGCTCCGCCCTGAGGCAACCCATTTGGCAGTACCTCTTCAACATAATCTCGAATGGCTGCAATCACAAAGCTTCAGGTATTTACGGATAAGCGAGGACTCTATCACAAACCGTTACTACGAAACTCGTCCTTTTGAAGGGCTCCAACAGCTGGTAATCAGAATGTACTGCACTGATTTTTGTTCTGTCTGACGTATCTCAGTTTGTCCTTGAGGAAAATGCAATTCCCTCTATGACCACGAAAACTGCAACGGACACAGATCACTTCCACATGGGCCAGTTCTCACCAACAATGGATAAAACATACAAAGAATTGCTTCGCGACGTTCAACTTATGACTGTTAAGGCTCAGGATAGAGCCGTTGAGGCTTCAACCGAAGAAGAAACGACGAGTTGTATGTGCATCTCTCTCGCCAATCCATACTAGACAGCTGTTACCATCGTGCTCTCTGATGAAAATGATGCGTAAATTAAGTGACTAATATTCTTGATAGCGTTTGGCCCAGCTCAGAAACCTGCAATCTTCATGATGCCCTATGGTCGAGATCCGGGATTTGTCGGCCGCGAGACAGACCTAAAGCAGATGGGAAAGACCATGCCTAAGCTTGGTAAACACGCACGATTTGCATTGTTGGGTTCAGGCGGTATAGGGTAACTCAACGTGAAAGCATGCTCAGAAGCCTCGATCTGATAAAGACTACAGGAAAACAAGCTTAGCCCGCGAGTACGCTTACAGACTTTGTGCAGAAGCACCTGAGGTTTCTGTATTCTGGGTACACGCTCAGACGAAAGCCGATTTCGAACAAAGCTACCGTGAAATTGCGTACGCACTAGAATTTCCAGGTAGAGATGACTCAGATATCGACGTTTTACACCTGGTGAATGTTGGGCTTCTGCGATCAGAAATTGGAAGATGGCTCATGATTCTTGATAATGTCGATGACCCATCCATTCTGCCAATCCTATTGACATACCTTCCTCAAGGCGGCAGCGGAACGATCATGTTTATCACACGAAGCCCATGGTTGGCTGTAAGGCTTTGTGGTTTCAACCGCGTCATTACGCTTGAAGTGGATGCTGATCATGCTCGACGTCTCTTGGCCAGTGGCTTGCATCAAGAAGAAGACGAGAAAGGAGAACTAGACGAGAAGTTTCTCTTGCTCGACCCATTGAAGTACCTCCCTCTCGCTATTAAACAAGCCACTTACTTCATCAATTACCATGGCATGACCAAGTTTGGATATATCGAGCGCTGGAGAGAAGCTTCTAGAGATGAATATTTGATGAACCTTGCAGACTTGGACCAAGACCATTCTGATATATTCTGGATCTTCAGTTTGGTTCAGTTACGACGTCAGCATGGCAAAGCTGCCGAGTTGGTGTCACTCTTGGCTACGCTCAGTGAACACAGGATTCCCAAGACTCTTCTTGAGAAAGGTCTTCATCAAGAAGCTGAATGGCTTCAGAAAGAGTTGAGAACGCTTCAAGCACTTAACATGATAGAGACTGAGGATGATGACAGAAGCTTTAGATTGCACTGGAGGGTCCAGCATCTTGTCAGATTAATCCTAATGGTAGAGAGAGCGTTGTCAACATGGCAAGGAAAGGCTTTGCTCCTGCTAGCGGAAGGTTTTCCTAAGGTATCACCGCAAAATCGGGTTCTATGCGCAATGTGTATGGCACATGTGGATACGGTTCTGCAATACTCGGACAGCACCCGCAGCAAATCGAATCTACTCGTTCAGACTGCAATGTATTTCCAGCAGCTAGGCTGCTATCAGGTTGCTGAAGGAAGAGTTAGGGAGGCTTTGGCTATTGAGGAGGCGGAACTGGGTCTTGAACCGATCGACACAGTGAAAAGCATTATCATGTTGGGATGGCTCTTAAATCAGCAAGGAAAATACGATGCGGCGAGAGAGACACTCTCCCTGGCAGAGACTAAGTGCATGAAAATAGTGGGACCAGATCACCCTGTGGCACTCAACTTAGCTTGTCATACAACTTTAGTACTTGTGTCCTTGGGCGACTACGAAGAAGCTGAGACTACAGCATGGATACTATCAGAGAAACATATCCGATTGCTTGGGCGAGAGCATCCTTCGACACTAAACTCTGTTTCCATCTTAGCACTAGCACTGGTATCACAGGGCAAGCTTGAGGGGGCTGGGCCAATGTATGAAGCAGTTTTGAAGCTGAGGAAGAGTTTGTTGGGCGACGAGCATCCTGACACGCTAGACACAGTTTCGAGCTTGGCATCCATTCTCAGGCGGCAGGGCAAGCATAAAGAAGCTGAGGTGACACATAGAAAGGTTCTCGAAGTGAGAGAAAGAGTGTTGGGGCGAGAGCATCCCAGCACACTAGATACCGTTGCTGACTTAGCATTGTTACTCAGAGATCAGGATGAGATTGAAGAGGCCAAGGTGATGTACTGGCGAGCTCTAGCAGGGAGGGCAAAAGTACTGGGGCAGGAACACCCGCATACGTTGGCATTGAAAGTTAAGCTGTCGGCTCTGTTTCCAGCGAAGGGCAGGTTAACTGCTGCTAACACGACATCGCAACCTGTGCCGCCGAGTTCTATCCAATGCTCACAAGCAAGTGACTCTGACGTTGGCTTGGTATTGTCAGATATACCGGCACCCCCAAGCCCGAGAACAACCTCAGACAAGCCCTCGGTAATCGCCCTAGATTCTGCAACTGAGGGTCCTGATGTGGTGAAGGTTCTTATCGAATCCCTAGTTCAGAATGACACCATTACGTCGCTTTTCGTGAGGACCTTCAAGAGGAAATGGTCTGCTACGGGGTTGGAGCGTGAGTTCGTTCAATGCTTGAAGACATACTCCGACGAATTAAGGATCGAGGTTGGTGAGGCCCTGGGAAAGATGGTCGCCGCAATCATCGATGATGAGAAAACGCAGATATCCAACCAGATATGTCATACATACCGTCACGGAGGCATTCTACGCGATGCTGCGGTAGAACAGGCCGTTGCACCGTCCGCCGAGGTGGCCATGAACATCATGGAGCAAAGGGCGCAACGAACGTGGCAACAGGTCTTGGCCGCTGCCCGGGACTATTCCATGAAAAGCCCGGATCTTGCACACGTCAATCAGCAGTTCGAGAACCAGGTCCTCGAACCACCTCATGAGCATAAGAGGGATGCATCTGGATCCCCACTTGAAGAATTTGAAAGCCCATCTAGCGATGATCAGGTATTAGAGCTCATTATTTCAGGCAAGGCATTCAATACCCTTCGATATTCCATTCGCCAGCTCGTGCTGCCGGATATGATGGAGGCAATTCGACAAGAAGTCATCAGTAACTTGAACCTCTCAAAGACACGCCATAGCGTGACTTTCAGTGTGTGTTGGGGTGCGCGAAAATATCTCAATGAGGAGTTTGAGTATGATCAAGCTTTTGGCCCCATTTTGACACTCAGTGGCAATGCGAAGAGCGCTTACGCCACTTCATGTGCGGAATATATGACTTGGAACTGGCCCTACACGGGGTCTCCCATGCTCAAAGCCGTTCAGACTGCAGTACAAATTGGGACTTATTGTATGGCTCGGCGGTCTCGCTTGTTCTACATGGCATGCTGACATTTCGTAGATTGTGAATGGTCCCCGAAGTACAGGTGGCCCCCAGAGTGGACTTGGCCTACAGAGCTTCATGCTCACGTCATACCAGAACGACCTGACACCATTACCGTGGAGGTTTTCGGATCTACGGATACTCTGGTTGATATGGCACAGCAGCTGGGATGGCTTGCAGCCAGCTTCAGAGTCTCCAAGATGAACGAGTTGACGTATTCTGAAATCGATTTCAGGGGGGCAGACCATGGTCACTTTCAACTGGACACCTTAGATCTCCAGCCACTAAGAGAAGCCGAGAAAATGTGCTGGCACCCACTATTTCCAAAGAGTATCATCGCCCGTGGCTTTCCAATACCGGAAAGGACAGGCGAGATTGGCATAGAACTATCCTTCGAAGTCATGTTAAGCCTGGCACGTATAACCCATGCCGTGCTCCATGATGATGGTATCGTCCTCAATGGATTTTCGACTCTGATTTTCCCAACAGCTCAACATCCTGCGCAGTCTCAAGCTAGTCGTGCTCAGAAGCCAAGTTCCATCCAGTGGCACTTTCTTTCGAGTGGGAATGACCACCTCCGTATCCTATCTGGAGAGGCACTTGCGAAATATGACAACAGTTGGCTCAAGATCAGTGATGCGGAAGTGCTGCGGAACGCACGTACATTTCTAGGCTACTGCAATGCGGTATGTATTCACTTAGGAACCGAGAGATCAGGGTACGAAAATATCACGCACTCTTCTCTGCCTGAAGACAAGCCGCCTGGTGAACTCTCAATACGCTCCGGGAGCGTCGGTACCTCAGGGTTGGGAATCTTCGGCGGCAATCTAACAATGGATGTAGTACTTCCTAAAAGTTTATCCAAGGTGACAAGAGTCGACAACTACGATGACATCCTCTCGACTGCCAAGATCGAGCCTCTACTACTGTACGATGCTGAGAAGCAACAGGGGTGGCTTGTCTCTATGCTCAGCGTAATTCTGCACATGGTCCACGCTTGGGCATCAGAACATGTACCAGACGTTCAGATTCCGCACGCGGACCTTGACTGGAATGGCGGCCAGGCTGCCTTCGATGTGATTGCTGAGCATAGCAGGCTTGAACTGCGCAAGTCTCTGGAAGATGGCACGCCATTTTATGTCAAAGATCTTGTGAAACGTTTGTGGTACGACCTGATCAGCTGCGTTGATGCTATGAATTTGCAAACAAGAAGGAGTAGAGGAAGCGTGAGGATGGGACCGCCAAGCCTGCGAGGCTGGGAATTTCGAGATATTCTTGATACCCCAGTTCTCCGCAGGATGAAGGAGGAAAAGCTTGACACAAGCGGCTGTGGTTGGGACCTTCTTGTGGAAGAAATGCTAGTACTGGTTTGCCAGGGCCTCGGGGAAGTTATACAACCAGCAGAGCCTGAGGAGGTTTGTGGCAACTGGTATCCAATTCCTCGCGGGAAGAGGTACCTGACAGCGAGCGTGGCATGTCTCCAACAGCTATCGAAGAAGCAAGGCATGGAACATGACTGCAGAAAGCTCACGGACACTCTGTCCTGGCAACCTCCTGGAGATCGGTTGTTCCAGAACTGTGCGCATGGTGAAATCAGTCGATGTCGCAAACTACCGCAGCAACTGGTTAAAGGTAAAAGAATGGACCCAACGTCTCCGACAAAAATGCCAGAGGAAGGGGCAGTGGTCTTCGGGAGCTTTACTAACAAGCTTTGGAAAGAGCCAAAGAGTAAGAAGAAACTGATAAAATATCTAGCTCCAGGGAGAACCCATTGATCATCAAAGGTGTTTGGAAGCAGTTACGAGACTTCTCGACAGTGGTCCACATTCGGAATGGATCTACCTCGATCACAATGCTCCAGACACTGATTGATCAAATTGTCCGAATCCTGACTGGTTGATACGATCGGGAACCACTGCTTCATGGTATTCGAGGAAACAGCGTGGGATCGACAAGGAACATTTTGTCAGTGTAGCATAAATCACTCCGAACTGAAAGGGGTCTGTCCAAGTCACTGTGCTGAATAAGAACGGGACCTCTCGACTGTCTTAAAGTGGGCAGTGAAGTACTGTATCACCGAAGCTCTTTCTTGGAGTTGTCCATTGATTCTTTCTGAATGGTAGTTACGAAGTGTTGTGGCTACTACTCAGTTCAAGTTACCTGGAGACACTAAGCAGGCCTTATGCTGGACACAACTCACAACGGTCGCACATATTCGTGAAATGAGTGGTTCTCGTCTGGAATATATATCAGAGCTTGACCGATACTGCATGACCGACTCTGTTGCTATTTGATTTATTCTAAAAATGTCGTTGATCTCATGGCTGCGCCGCATAGCAGAAAATGAAACGAGTTCTAAATGACTGGGGTATCTTAATGCGCCTTGTGATGAAACCCTACAATGCGCTCTATAAGCCAGGTTGAAATGACAGATTGCTTATTCGTCCTCCTGCACGATTTCCTTGATCTCGCCGGCCGTATGGTTTCCACCAAGAGCTGCCGTCTCGGCTTCAGAAGCTTCTGTATCAACGATACCAGGCAGTGCCGTAGTAGTATCAGTAGAGACGGGTTTTGCCTCTGTCGACCCGCCACCATCTTGCATCCAGAAGTCAACTTCGTCCAAAATATCGTAAACAATGTCCTCCGCGATCTGCTCGTTATACCGCTTACCGACCGGCTGAAGTTCCTTCGTCTTCGGTCCACGATCACCAGATGTAGCATCGTCGGCCATGTTCACGTCTTCGTATTGGGCCATGGAGGGTGGTGGGAACCAGAAATCCGGTCCAAAGTTGACCTCCGCAGCACCACCACGGAAGACGCTGATTGCTGGAAAATACCCTAGCATGCCGTCATCAAGACCGTCGCGAGCGCCGACTTGAGGTAAAGGTTTTGAAGCAGGTGGCAGAAACGCCAAGAGGTCTGTGAAGGGAGTCCCAATGTATTGACCATTCTTGTAGACTTTGATGCAGGAAAATGGCAAAGTCCTCATGGAAACGATAGGGTGATTGGGATGTGGCTGTTCCGTTGACGTATTGCTGCTGGACGACACGACTGGGGATGGGTTCATTAGATCCTCGAGCTCTTTAGTGGAGTGATATTCGAATTGCTCGAAATAGAGATGAGCCTTGTAGCGAATGGGAACACGATCACGAATGATGTCCGGCGCTTCAGCACCAGTAGCCTCAAGATCGTCTGCTATATCCACAGCCTTGTTGTAGTGGCCTTCCACGACCTTGCGGTGCAGTGAGAGAGAAGGGAGGTTGATTTCGAGTCCAATAACATCCCCTTCTTTGATATCTTCTCCAGGCGGGAAGAAATCTTTCGGTCTTGACATGTGTACCTTCTGTCCCGCAATGTCCCGTATTCCATAGCCGTAAGCGTCGAACCCCACAGGACCGTCCAAGCTAGCTTCGCGGCGCGCCCAACCCAAACGTACATGGCCGCCTGGTTCTGGCTGCTCTCCATTCGGTAATTTTGCCTTTGCACCACTAATGATCTTGCATTCCCAGTACCAATTGCCTTCTCTGACGCCCACGTTCGCTCTTGCCATACGATAGCCTTTCTCAGTCGTAGTAATCCTCCCCAACTCATCGAACAACATAAGAGATGAAGAGTCCTCGAAGTTGATTCTCGGCCCATACGGCTCAATCTCCGATTGGCGATGATACAGAGAGGAAGGAAACTCTGGGTCAGCTATGCAATGGGTATAGCGGAACCCTTTGCGGTTGTAAACACTACCTCCTCGTTAGCCTTGTACCCTTTCTCCTACGGAATTGGGGCATTGACTCACTGTTCAGATGTCTCGTATATCTGTGTATCTCCTATCTTGTGATGAGGTAAAAAGATTGGAGCTTTCGGGGCTTCAAAGTCCATAGGCTTAGGCGGAGGAAGCTTGTATCGGGTGGGGGACAGGACAGTGGCCTCTGAGGTAGCCTTTGGTTTGCGACGGTTACTAGCCACTTCCGGCGTTCCACCTCTGGCATCGCCCACCACGGATGTAGCCTTCGATTCCCGCTTCTTTAATGACTCCTTCTTCTCGCGCTGCTCGCGTGGGGCGGGAGCTTTCCGTGAGCGTGAGGTCGCGACATCTGGGTTAAGTGGGGACGAGACGGCCGGCGCATGGAGGTCTTCTTCAAGTGTACGTTTCATAGGTACGACTGAGGACGCAGAGGCAGTAAAGGCCATGGTAGATACGGGTTGGTCCGCCATCTCATGAACTTGTTGTTGTATTAGTGGATTTTAACAGAAGGTGACACCCCCGATGTAGATCGGATCGGTGGCATGGTTCTTCCGAGATCGGCCCGTCATTGCATTAGCGCCAGAATTTATCTGTACCTGCGGAGACGGTCTAGAATGATAGCGTCTAGAGGAAGCGTGACACCGGATGGATGAAATTTGTTGTCGCTGAAGACTACACATAAATCTCCCTTCCTTCGCGATCTCGCGTACGCAATGCCTAAAGCTACCATACTAACTTCGCCAGGTCTCCGACAGGCGCGACGGCATAACCCTCTTTCAGAAGACTTAGTCGCCTCAGGTCCACTACGGACAAAGGCTAAGAAGCGGAAAGCGACGACTGATGGGCATCAAGATGACAACTACGTTGATGCGAAATCGTCGCGTCGAATATTGGAGATTGGCCGAGCCCTAGCGGAGGAAGCAAAGGGGGAGCACCCTGTGCAAGCGCCCAACACAGCGTTCGCATTCGAATCACGAGTTGGAGGCGATGTAGATTTGGAAGATGAAGGACAGGATCACGAAGATGATGCGGCATGGGGAGATGAGGATGACGAGATTATTGAAGAGGTTGTGAGTACAGAGCTTGGTGTTTTCCCTTAGGGCAGAGTAGTAACCTTACCAGGAATTGGATCCACTTGATCTCGATTTATTCAACAGATTTCTACCTACCAAAGGAGATTCTCTGACGCAGGAGCTTCCGGACATTGATACTGGCGAGTCTCAAGGGACGAATCTAGCGGACCTGATCCTTGAGAAGATCGCAGCACATGAGGCCACACAAACCGATCAAAGGACAATACAGGGTACAGGAGAACTAGAAGATGCCGTTGAGCTTCCGGCAAAGGTCGTGGAAGTCTACTCCAAGTAGGTACACTCGACGCCCACTTACTAGCCTTTGGATCTCACAGACGGTCTGCAGAATAGGCCTGTTATTATCACGGTATAAATCAGGCAAGCTCCCAAAGCCGGTCAAAATAATCCCAACTCTACCACAGTGGGAGGACCTTCTTGCCATAACACGGCCAGAATCATGGACGCCCAACGCATGCTACGAAGCAACCAGAATCTTTGTATCCTCCAAGCCTCACATCACCCAACGATTTCTCGAATCCGTCATACTTGATCGCGTCCGTGAAGATATACACGAGACCAGAAAGCTGAACGTACATCTGTACAACGCGTTGAAGAAGTCACTCTACAAACCTGCAGCGTTCTTCAAAGGGTTCCTGTTCCCATTGATAGGCAGTGGTACATGCACGCTCAGGGAGGCACATATCATTTCCAGCATTCTCGCACGAGTATCCATACCCGTTCTACACTCGGCTGCAGCGCTGTTACGGTTGTGTGACATTGCTGCCGAGCAAACATCTGTTTCGACCGAAGGCGGTGGGGCGACAAACATATTCATCAGAGTCTTGCTGGAGAAGGAGTACGCCCTTCCATATAAAGTCATTGACGCCCTCGTGTTTCATTTCCTTCGGTTCCGTGCCAGTGATCCGGCGAATGGCGCAGATGCCATATCGGGGGTTGTTGGACCAGGCGGCAAGGACCTCAAACTGCCCGTGCTGTGGCACCAGAGTCTCCTTGCATTTTCACAGCGGTACCGTAACGATATCACCGAGGACCAAAGAGAAGCGCTGTTGGACCTCTTACTGGCAAGGGGCCACAAGGATATCGGACCGGAAGTGCGGAGAGAGTTGCTCGAAGGAAGGGGTAGAGGCGTTGTCATCGAGGAAGGTGGGGGTGATGGAGGAGACGATACGATGATGACAGATCCCTTATGAAACCAACAAAGAAGAGACAATCTCGATGACAGATATCTGGGTAAATTGATGAGTGATAGTGAAGCTCAGGACTTCTATGTGCCGCACTTGTTGGACTCAGCAAGGACATGCCATGTGAATACATCCAACGATCATGACGAATTCTGCTGATTCGAAACCCTTGACTGCAGGTGTAGTCTATTTGTAAAGCCCGAAAAAGGGGTAGTTCATCAAATCTTCCCGTTCAGATCCGTTGAAGCAGTATCGGTTCAATCCAAAACATCAGTGTCGATGTGTATGATTGCTGGTAGTGTGGCACAGCCAAAGGCAGGGCAGCAGTTTGGATGATAGACAGCTCAAGATAGCAGCGCCAATGAATTCAGGAGCACAACGCTGGCGAGACCAGGGTATTACGTATTAAAGTGCGGCACGGACGGGACAGTACTCAGTATGAGAAGGTTATCTTTGTGTGCAACGTGACAGACATGATTAGGTGCAACAGTTGGAGCCGGTTATGCATGCTGACTGCGCCCTGGGGGCGGCGCAATGCCTGAAGGGAGGCACATAGGAACACACACACAAGCCATCTCCTGCGAGGGATACGAGAAACAGAGCAACGCGAGGGATGTTACTCGCGTTCCTCTTTGGCTTGGACCATTGGGGGCGTTGGATGCTTGCAACCTTCTGGATACTCGAGATTGTTGGATGTTGTACTTGGTTATGGCACAGCTACGTACGAAGGACCTTACGACGATGATCGGCAACAAGAAGAAAAGCGTCGAATCAAGAGACGGTATCTTGCAAGATTGCGAAACCAACAGACTCCCTTCGTGAAACAGTCCGCTCCAATCTGCGCCTTCCAACAGCTTCAGACGACGGAGCGAAAGTAACTAAGTTTAGGTAATCGTAAGGGGCGGAGGGGCGGAATTCCGGATATAGTTTAGCGTCTTACTTCTTAGCGTAGATCCTTTTACGAGTGACAGGAGGCATAAAAGGCCAGGTGTCCTCGAGCATCCGGACTCTTGATTCCTGCTTTAACCCTGACCAGACGGGCCAGCAAGCCCACACAGAGACTGCTGCCTGGCAAACCTACCGACATATCCCTCACGCTTTATGTTTCTCTTCACCGAGGACATGTGGCCTCTACTACGATGAGACCACCTGGCCTTTGCTGCTTGAGTGTCTCACCGCCAGCCTTCCCTTCCCTCAACAATCAACCGTCTTCCCTCAAAACATACATCATCACAACCTCACTGGACAGCTGAAGTTCCACATCCGCACCACTGGAGAGCTACTATCATGTCATTCAAAAGCTCACCGGATATGGCAGACTGTTCGACCCCGGCCCCGTTCTATGTCCCTGACGATACTGTCTCACCAAGAGATGTATCGCTCACACCACAGTCGATGACTACTCCTCAAGAGCACATCATGACGCCAATGTACACACCTGAGCCCGAGAAGAAGCCTACCAAGAAACGAAAGTCGTGGGGTCAGGAACTTCCCACACCCAAGACCAACCTTCCACCGCGGTTTGTTTGCCCTACACCCTTACTTATCACCGTGATAGAACTAAACGTCGGTTCAGGAAACGTGCCAAGACAGAAGATGAGAAAGAGCAACGTCGCATCGAGCGTGTACTCCGAAACCGTGCCGCCGCTCAATCTTCGCGTGAGCGCAAGCGTCAAGAGGTCGAAAAGCTTGAAGGTCAAAAAATGGGTATTGAGCAGCAGAATCACTTCCTCCAGCAGCGGCTCGAACAAGTGGAAGCCGAAAAGAACAAGCTGGCAGAACAGGTTAGGGTGTTGGCAGCCCGGATGGCTGTCTTCCACAACGCTCCCACACCCGCCAATTCTTCACCACGCTCGAGATCAGTCGCCCCGTCGCCTACTCTGTCTGGGGATCTATTAAATCGCTCGCACGACTCGGTACCTAATCTGAAATTTGAAATACAAGAACCAAGTTTTGCCCTTCCACATCCGCAATACACTCTCGATCCACGTCGCACCTCCTTTTCGTCCGCGTCATCCGTTGACAACTTGGAGTTCACACCGGCGTCGGCTCCCAGCCTGACACAACATCCTGCTGAGATGTTGTGTGACCTGCAGTGTCAGCTGGGAGCTTCTTCGTCGCTGGGGACTCCATTGACGGTCGCGGACAACCTTCAACGCCAATTGGCGTTTCAATTCATCCTCACTTCGATGGTGCATCTCCTCTTAGCGAACATGCTTTCAACGGCCTCTTCGATGGTTCTTACACCCCTCAGCCAGATCTTCATCTCTTTGAAGACCGGCCGGCCTCTGACCCCGTCCCTGGAGGACCTTTCGATGACGGGCCTTTTTCCTTTGCTAACTTGGTTGATCTCGACGCCGATCACACCGTTGATGGACTCAACACCGTCGGACCGCATGACCTCACAACCGATTTTCCGGATCCGCATGTTGCGACGACTTCTGATTTGCAGCCCAGCATTGGCGCGCCCATTACGGGACGCGACGAGCAGGGCATTGCAGCTGAAGTCTAGCGACGGGCAGACCGGGACCGGTTGTGCGGCTTGTGGTGACAAGGGCATGAGTGTTTTGATGACGATGTTGTTCGCCATCGAATCAATCGAGAAGTCGAAGGATAAGGCATCGTCGAGCCAAGGCACTGATCCGGCGGCAGATATCCGAAAGCTGTGTATCACTCTGGATGAGATGCTCGGCGAAGTTGGCAGGGAGACGAAAACTGTGACAGGTGAGAGTGGTGGTCACAAAGGGCGTTCTAGGAGTGATCTGGGTTCGAGACTCTCGCGGAAAGGGTTGTAGGGTATTCAGTTGCTTCAGTTGCAGCTTCGGTAGACCTTCACCAATAACAATGTTGTTGACATCTACCTGATCAACTCTCTGAGTTTCCTGACTTGAACACTGTCCACTGGGTCCGCCACTGCATCATGGACTCAAACCAACTGAGGGCTAAGATCTCGAATGGCCGGCGCTACTGAATAGCACTAGCTACCCGTCCAGATCGCATTCTCCACTTGGACGCCACTTGCTGCTGTTGCAGCAGCGGAAGTCTGATCGTACTTTGTCCTTCGTTGGTCGTAACTTTTGAACATACTTGAGATTTGGTACTAGAGCTGCACTCTCGTCTCTTTGATGCTCTACCTGCATATAGCAGCAGAGCTATAAGGTAAGGACTTACAGCACGCTCTCGATAATCCAGGAGGTTGTGGAGCCCTGATGTAAAGCCACCCCGACGCAGTGGCTAAGGTAAGGCCCCGGCAGCGGGGAAAAGGTTTGCATGACAGTCAGCCAAGTTCAAATTTCCTCATGCGGACAAATGAGATGAATCTGTCCCTCTATGCGTTCTCGCTCCTGAATTTCCCCATTGTACGGAGTACTAACCCACTTCATTCTTGCATGCTTGATGGGCATGCCACATGTGGAGAAGAGCATTAACTAGCCCTGTCAGATCTCAGCCATCTCAGAGTCCTGCTGCTATAAGATTACATAATTTCGATCAAATCTTCGACACTCCTGTCCTGACAGCTCAGGTACAATATGTTCGTCTAGGATTACTAAGTTGATGTTCATTATATTGAATGAATACTGCTATATTTTCCTATGTGCACAGGCATCAGCATCAGTTAGCTGTCAGAATTCTGGGGTGGGGAGGGGCTGGAGAGGTTTTCCTTTGACCATGGGTCGATTTTTGTCAATAACCTATACTAGGGCTCTCGGCGTGGCGCAACAGGGTGAAAGCCCATCTTTTCGATTGACTTTTCCTCCTTCCCGCCCTTACTCATGGTTGTCCCTTGAGTTGATCTTTTGTCCCGAACTAGCTTTCCTCCTTCCCGCTCTAGATCTTTCCTGGTTGATACGGAAGCGTAGTTGTATATGTACAGATGTGTTTCTGTCTACACGATTTCCTTTTGAAGTCATGATCACTGCACTAGTCTCGGTGGTCTGCCACTTTAGCTGGTCTTAGATGCCTCCTTTGGGGCCTGGATCAAGCCTCACCAAGCCCCATGACAGATGGGCTTTCGTTCTCATGTACGAGACTTCCAAACTGGAAACGGCTATGGAGCTATGCTCCTACGCTCAATCTGCATTTCGCCGGGAAAGGAGGAGAAGGATGAGTTTATTGACCGCGGTCAGTCAATGATAAATACTTCGCCCTCTGTCAAACAGAAGGCCAAACAGATCTCGACTTCTCTACATCCACATTACTCCTGGACTCCATCATGTATTATCATTCTACATTGTTCTTCATCCTCTCGGTGGGGCTTGGGGCTATCGCCGCCCCCCCTCCTGGCGTGTGCAATGCAAACAACTGCCTTCGCTGTAAGTGGGCTGCTTTCTCCTTAGAGGGAGAGCGGTTTGTGCTAAAGGTTCTCAGCTGTTCGCGCGTCCTCGTCGAGAGGCACCGCGGACTGTTCATCCTACCTCATGACTACTGTCACGCCAGCACCAAGGTATGCAAATGTCAATGCAAATCAGAGTCTCTGCTAATGGAACAATTTCTAGTACCGTAATCCGCACAGCTACAAACACAGTTACGGCGACGGCCACAGCAACAGCTACTACAACAAACATAGGTACAATCACAGATACGGTTACAGTTACAGAGGTGGTGGCCGTCACAGAAACATCCACTTTTATCGATACGACTACGACCACGGCACTTGTTACGCTCACAACCACGGTTCCAGGCGCTGCAACAGTCTCGCTCCCCACGTTCACGACCACGTACCCAGTCACTCCAACACCCGAGCCCGACTCCGACTTGGAGACACGCGATGAACACCTCGCCCCGCGTCAACAGACGGTGTCGCCTTCCCGGATCCCAACATACGCTTCATCTGCTTGCACTGACACCGCTGCCTACTCGCGTGCTTGTTCATGTATCGGCGTCACGGGAGCAACCACAACTGTCGCAAGGCCGACAACCACGACCACTACCACCACGGCTGTTACTACAACGACGAGTGTTATCGCAACCCAGACCAGCTTGGCGACATACACTGTGGTGCAGACACAAACCGTTCCCGTGACACAGACTACCACTGTAATCACAACCGTCGGTCAAACAGTCACCGTCCCTGGAACGACCACAGATAGTGCAACAGCCATTGTAGCTACTACCACGGTCACTCCTGCACCATAACGGCGGGCATGCTTTCGTGTGTCGATCAGACATCGACCATTTTCCAAATCTGCCCCAATCCGTTTGGCGGACCCGACGCGTTCCAGATAACTCAAGACCCCACTGAAGGTTGTACCACGTTGAAATTGAATGTTATTCCGTTGTGCACCTTTTCATGAAAGGATTTCATTTTCGTCACTACCTCCTTCGTTAGCAATCAAGGCAACATAAGAGTTTGGAATCTTCTATATACTTGCACTTTCAAAAGGATGCTTAATTCAAAAGTGAGATGAACGAATATGAAGGAATTGAAAAACATAAATACTACAAACACCTCTCGGCAGATGTCCATCTTAATATGAGACGCAGATGTAGCCAAGTGATGCCAGCACATCACCTATCTAGTAGACCACCTGACACACTAATAATGCCAGGGTCTTTCAAAGTTGGCAGCGGAAATGTTTCTGACAGAAGTTTCTGAAGGCTACTGAAAAGGTGCAGTCACGAAAGGATGTAAGGTCATTCTACCACGTAAATAAAGTGCACCGGCCCTTTGCTTGGAGGAGTTTGATCCCTACAGTCTGAAGCATAGACTGCGTTGTAAGGTCAAGGTCAATCGCGGGGGCAAAGGAGGGACATTAAGGGCAAGGACAGGCGTCACTATTGTGGGCGGGAGCGGCAACACATGGGCGTAAGGTAAAACTCACTATATAATCGATTGGTACGGAAAATTCTCGGGTTGGGTTGCTTATACATATGTTGCCCTGAGGCCGGTAAATCAGAACATTCCAAGATACTTGCGGTGAAGCCGAACAGTGAAATCCTCGAGCGTTGCGATCCATCGCACTTTCTGTGATGCAAGGCATGGGTGCGGGAAAGGAACTCATCAAGTGTCAGATCAACGGTATCCCTCTTTGGGATCGGAGGGCTGGAGGAAGCTGATTAGTCATTCGCCGTTTACTCGCCCCAGTCATTGAGAAGATATCGTGCAACAGAGAATTGAGCTTGGCGCTTGTTCACTCTGTCAACCGAGCTTGTTCACTTTGTCGAGAGCAGTTCCTGGTTACCTGCAGAGGGTGATCGGGACAGAGCCTCCTAGCTCACAATGCTTCGTTGTGCTGGCTGGCTGGTGCAGGCGAAGTGCCCCCGAGTGGCTTGCTTGGCACGCCGAGATAGGCCACCCCTCAGGGCTGTGTCTCCGGAATGAGGCTGCCAGGCTCCATGTATATTTCGCAATTTCGCACACCGTAATAGCTTCAATGGTTCCTTGTCACGACTCCGCGCCATCTCCTGCCGTTACTAAAACGATCTGCATTGCAAGCTGAACACCACGGTGCCGTCTGACTCTGAGCTTTGTCGTTCCTCGTGGCCTGTCAGCGCCGAGTGACATCCCTTGACTAGCAATGTCCGGCGTGGAAGTGCTCGCCGTTCTGTCATGTGTCGGTGCGATCGTGTCAGCTTTCCATGTTGGTTTATCTCCATAACACCCGATTCCTACCTGCCCATCTAATCCATCGATAGGGCGGTTCGGAGCTGTTGGAGCTTATCAAGGAGAAGCGGAAGATCAAGAGAGCTTTACGCAACGCACAGACGGAGAGCCTGCAAGACTCCCTCGCTCGAGGTCCTCCCGTCGTGCAAGGAGAGTATGATCGGGATTTCAGGCGTTTCGGGCAAGTGTTTGCTGTGGGCGACAGTGAGTCTATTCAAAAGGCCAGCAAGGACATAACACGACTAATCGCCGATTGCGCTACAGGAATTGCAACGGATGCATTAAAGGACATCGTCATCACGTTGCAGATGACCCTACTCCAAAATCTACAGTTGGCTTGGGGCCGGGACACGATGGTGGATTTTACGACTCTGGAATATGCTTCTGAAGAGAGTAGAGTCAATTCGGTTGTGGCGCTTGGGCAGCTCTATCAGCGGCTTGCGACTGCAGCTCCTATCCAGCGTGTACCGATGATCGGAATGCCGGTCATCGGAACAATTGAGAACTTAAGCCCAGTCGTGCCCATGTTGCCTCCGGCGCCGCCTCCTGCAAATCCCAGACCCGTCCGACCAGACTCTGGGAGGTGGTCCACCGGGAAGGCGTCCCCACCGAGTATCTACAACCTGTTCAGAAGGCCGAAGAGTGACACTGCAGTCCCTCGTGCATCACAAGAGTCGCTGGTGCCTCGCTATCTCTTACCCGCGATATCCGCCGAGAAGTCAGATCCGGGTTGGCTACTTAAAGAAGTCGAGACCGGCGGCGGGAACAACGTACGGCAGTCAATGTCTTCCACGATGTCCAGCGATGCAAGTAGTTCGATCTTCGAGCCCAACGACTTGTGGCAGAAGGCCCGGGAAAGTCCAGAGGGCTCTATCATCGGCTCGCAAATCCAAGATCCGCGTGCTTCAATCAGCCGCCGGCGGGTCCCAACCAGCACGCTTGAGGTCGCCACGCCAGTACCGCAGCCGAGGCTATTACTGCCATGCGAGGAGAATAGATTCGCTGGTTTCTGCAAGGCAAGTCCCCACAGTTCACTTCGTGGCAAATCCTCAAACGTACCCTTACTGACACATCCAATGACAGGGTGCGTGGAAGCTCCAATCCGGCATCAAGAAAGCCATCAGCGAACGGTCGCGGCCCGGTGGCATGTACAGCGCCACGCAGTACTGGCGCTGCGAGAAATGCATGTTCGAAGGGCGCATGGCCATCGAAAGAGGCACCAAGCGCAAGTCGTACGACATGCGAGTGCACGACTCCTCCGGCATCCAGTGGCGATGGCTGTTCCTGTTCAAATCGCACGTCTTCCTGAAAGATATCTTGCCGGACCCGCAAGCCTCGACGTTCGGCTGCATCTTTTGTTGCGCGCTGGGGAGGGGCACGCCCATATTCGGTGGGGTGGAAAGTTTGATGAATCACTTGCAGCAGCATCGGGAGGTGCAGCCGACGGGGGAGGTTTTGTATAGGATGAACTGTATTGTGGGACGCGTGGCGGAGGTGGGGGAGGATTTTGACATCAACCTGCCGCCGCTTGAAGAGGGTGGTGCTTGACGAGGCTTGCTTTCTGGGTGCTTGACGAGGCTTGCTTTCTGCGTACAAGGTGCCGGCTGGATATTGCTTGGATTCTGATTCGTATACCCCTTTGGCATGTTGTCTACTTCTTTCGTTGCTGAGTCCAGTGCGGGTGTATACGGGTGTTTAGGATGCTTCATACTGAGGTAGTAAGAGTTAGAGCAGCCGTAGGGAACTTGTACTCTTTGACCGCACTCGAACAACACGTAGTGGATGATGGCGATCTGCCTCGTGTACCGACCGTAATATGGTAGGATGGGGTTCTTTGCATAGTGTCTATCAGAGCTCACTGTACTGTCAACAAGAATTGCCTCAAGGTATGGAGAAGTGACCGCTCTATATTGGGTCACTACGCCTACCAAACATTAACCCCAAGAAAGGCCCACCAAAACCGCCCTCAACACGCCAAAAGAAACATCACAGTGCCATCACATGAGCACGCAGCACGAATTCTGCTTCTTCGCCTACACCCTCATATTAGTTTCCTATCCCTAGTCCCACAGCACACCATCAGGCACACATACCTGCGTATAAAACATCTTACTCTGCGCACTCAACCCATCACTCTTCGCCACCAAACTATCAATCTTCTCCCCCCTTTCCAGCACGCTCTCGATCGTCTTATGCAGCACGATCTTCGTCTCGTCCAGCTCCTTCTGGATCTTCATGATGCTGTCCGCCTGCTGCGGGTCCTGGTACTTCACGATGTATTCCTTGAGCTGGGGGAAGGGCAGCGTTGGCGGGTTGGCGGCGGCGAAGGAGGTGCGTGGGTATTTGGTCAGGAACTCGTCGACGATCTTGGACAGCAGCTGGTGCGCGACGAGGGCGGGGTAGTCTTGGTCGCTGATGATGATGCCCGCGACGCCTTCGGTGCGGCCGTAGGCGTGGAAGGTGTAGGCTGTGAGGGGTGAGGGTTAGCGGGTGTTGAGGGAGGGGAGAGGAGGAGAGGTGGGAGGGCGAGCACATTTCTCTTCGATGTCCTGTCGTTGGCCGGGCTTGGTGCGCTCCGCGACGGTCTTGCTGAAGAGCGTCATGAATTCGCCGTAGCTGATGGGGGGCGCTGCGGGTCAGCCTGCTTCGCTCCCTTGGTCTCGGCTTGACTAGATGCAGACCTGTCTCGTGTGAATCTCGAGTAGCTACTCAGATCCTTCTCGACGCATAGCTCGTGTGCGGGCTTCTCTTCATTCTTGAGGATCTGTGTTTGAAGTTAGCGGTTGTTTCTGTCTGGATTCGGAGTTTGATGTTGCACACGCACACCGATGTAGTAGATCTTCATGATGTGCAGAGGTGAGTTTTCGAGGTCGTGTTGTTCGATAAGCGCAGATTGTAAATCTGAATGTGGATATAGTGGAAAGTAGGGAAGTTGAAGAACGGGATTGTAAGTACAGATCCGTAACCTGCGTCAGGAGAGTTGGCGCCTGCACCCATGGTCGGTCGGTCTTTATTCCGGGAGCTAACGCCCGATCGCTTGTCGTTCAATAAGGTTCAGCCTTACCGATGCATCATTATCTTAGCGCTTCCACGTGCATTGAGCCATCATCAATATTTCAACGATTTATACAAAGTTTACACACACACACTCACTCACTCTACGTGCTATACCTCAGCAGTCGAACGCTATCAATAATTCAGCTCCTGTTGCCTCCTGCTACATCGCTACTCCCAAACTCAGTCTTACTATTCACTTCCCTGCCATGTCACCATCTCTAGAATCAGCTGAGGCCCAATGGCTCGCGCAGCTCAGAGCTATGCGCGAAGCCATCGCAGACCTCCAGCTCGATCAGCAGAACGAGGATTTTCAACTGTACGGACACGACATTCCGGTTGATGACGATGAGTTTACGGTTGGGAGTGGCAGTGACGATATTTGGGATCTCATCAGCGAGGAAGAGGGTGAAGTCTACAGCAGCGACTACATAGATGGAGAAGACGATTCAGTACCTGTAAATGGTGCTGATGGAGCAGGCTACGGTAAAGGTTGGCTTACTGAGAGATGCGTTGCCTTTGCACGGGAAAGGACAGGGTTGAGCCCCGACGAGGTTCAGCAGCAAATTATATCGTTGTTGGCGTCAGACAGTAACGGTGCGTCCCGTGTATGAATGTTGACAAAGAAAGTTGATTGTCTCTAATTATCATCCCACAGACGATGAGTTACAGGTGTCTTTGGCGGATATCATCGGATTTGATGATCTTGATTTTGTCATCGAACTCATCTCACACCGCAAAGAGCTTCTTGCATCCTGGGACCAACCCGGACGGCATACGAACGGCGTCCACCCACGGTTGCAGACCAAGCAGGAACGAGAAGAAGCCCTTCGTCAACAGGATTACGAGCACAAACATGCCAGTCTTGGCCCCAAGCTTGACCGGGATGGGCCCAAATACCCTCATGTCTACAAGGCCCACAGCGCAGGCAACACTCTTGCGGCTGGAGGACGGAAATATGCCCTTCCAGTAGGAAGTCAAAGGATAGAGCACAAGGACTATGAAGAGTACTCCATTCCAGCAACGAAGGTCGGCACCCTTGGTGAAGGTCGAAAATTGGTCGCGATTGCCGATATGGATGGGCTTTGTAAGAGGACATTCAAAGGCTACAAAACACTTAACAGGATGCAATCGTTGGTTTACCCGGTAGCGTACAAGACAAACGAGAATATGCTTATCTGTGCCCCTACCGGTGCTGGTAAAACCGACGCGGCGATGCTGGCTATCCTCAATGCTATTGCGAAAAATACTGTTCCCCATCCCTTCGAGGAGCCGGAAGCGACGGAGTTTACTGTCAAGACTGAAGACTTCAAGATCGTATATGTCGCGCCGATGAAAGCACTTGCTGCGGAGATTACAGAGAAGCTCGGCAAACGTCTTGCTTGGCTTGGGATTCAGGTCCGAGAGTTCACTGGAGACATGCATCTTACAAAGAAGGAGATTGTAGATACTCAGATCATCGTCACCACACCAGAAAAGTGGGACGTTGTAACTCGGAAGGGTACAGGCGATACTGAGCTGGTTCAAAAGGTTCGGTTACTCATTATAGATGAGGTACACATGCTCCATGATGAGCGAGGTGCTGTCATGGAATCTCTGGTTGCCCGTACTGAGCGTCAGGTGGAGAGCACGCAGTCTCTAATTCGTATCGTTGGACTGTCCGCCACCTTACCGAACTATGTTGATGTCTCAGATTTTCTCAAAGTTAATCGCATGGCAGGACTATTCTACTTCGACGCTTCTTTCCGTCCTGTTCCTCTTGAGCAGCACTTCCTCGGCGTGAAAGGAAAGGCTGGGACCAAAACATCGAGAGACAACCTGGACAGCGTGGCATTTGAAAAAGTAAAGGAAATGCTCGAACTAGGACACCAAGTCATGGTCTTCGTTCATTCACGTAAGGATACGGTCAATACTGCCAGAACCCTTTACCAGATGGCTGCAGATCAGCAATGCAACGACCTGTTCGACTGCCACGAGCACCCGGACTACTCCGCGGCAATGAAAGATATGAAGAACATGAAGGGCCGAGAATTGAGAGAGCTTGTGCCGAAAGGCTTGGGAACTCATCACGCTGGGATGGCAAGATCTGATCGGAACATCGTAGAACGTCTATTTGCAGAAGGTCTGTTGAAGCTGCTGTGCTGTACAGCAACGCTAGCCTGGGGTGTGAATTTGCCAGCTGCAGCTGTCATTATCAAAGGCACTCAGGTCTTTAGTGCTCAAGAAGGTAAGTTTGTGGACCTGGGCATCTTGGACGTTCTGCAAATCTTCGGACGTGCGGGTCGACCGCAATTCCAAGCCACAGGTATAGGGTTCATATGTACCACGCAGGATAAGCTTGCACATTATCTGTCAGCTGTCACTCAGCAGCAGCCTATCGAGTCAAGGTTCTCCCGGAAGCTGGTCGACAACCTTAACGCGGAGATAGCGCTAGGTACCGTCACTTCGATACCCGAAGCTGTACAATGGTTGGGATATTCCTATCTCTTCGTACGGATGCAACGCAACCCGTTAACATATGGTATTGACTGGGCCGAGATCCGAGACGATCCACAGCTAGTGCAGAAAAGACGTGAACTGGTTATCAAAGCGGCGCGCGTTCTGCAGCAGAGTCAAATGATCATATTCAATGAAAGTACCGAGGAGCTGCGTGCGAAAGACGTAGGCAGGATTGCAAGCCAATACTATGTCCTACAAACGAGCATCGAGATCTTCAATACTATGATGCGTCCGCGCGCTACGGAAGCGGATGTGTTGAAGATGATTAGCATGAGCGGAGAGTTTGACAATATCCAATCGAGAGATAACGAATCGAAGGAGCTGTCGAGGCTGCGAGATGAAGCAACGAAGTGTGATATTGAGGGAGGGAACGATCAAACGCACGCGAAGACCAACATACTACTACAATCATATATTTCGCGGGCCCGTCTCGAAGACTTTGCTCTCGTATCAGAGTCCGCATATGTAGCGCAAAATGCTGCCAGGATATGTCGGGCACTGTTCATGATTGCTCTGAATAGGCGATGGGGTCATCAGTGTTTGGTGCTCCTCTCCCTGTGCAAGTCCATCGAGAAGCAGATCTGGCCCTTTCAACACCCATTTCACCAGTTTGATCTCCCACAACCTATCCTCAAGAATCTCGATGACAAATCGTCGCTCTCTATTGAATCTATGCGGGACATGGAGCCAGCGGAGATCGGTGAGCTCGTCCATAACAATCGTATGGGTGGTGTAGTGGCGAAGCTTGTCAACAACTTCCCGACACTCAGTGTCGACGCTGAAATAGCACCGCTGAACCGCGATGTTCTCCGTATTCGACTGTCCATAACCCCGGACTTTCGATGGAATGACAAACACAACGGTACATCAGAGTCGTACTGGATCTGGGTTGAGAATTCGGAGACTTCCGAGATATACCATCACGAGTTCTTTCTTCTCAGCAGGAGGAAGCTGTTTGATGATCACGAATTGAACTTTACAATTCCCCTGTCTGATCCATTGCCCACACAAATCTATGTCAGAGCAGTGTCGGACCGATGGCTTGGCACGGAGACCGTAACTCCCGTATCTTTTCAACATCTCATACGGCCAGACACTGAGAGCGTGTATACAGACCTACTTGACTTACAGCCTCTTCCAATTACGGCTCTGAAAAACCCGCTGTTAGAAGAAATCTATGGGCAAAGGTTCCAATTCTTCAATCCTATGCAGACACAGATCTTCCATTGCCTTTATCATACCTCTGCGAATGTGTTGCTTGGCTCGCCTACGGGAAGTGGCAAGACAGTAGCCGCCGAGCTGGCGATGTGGTGGGCTTTCCGGGAGAAACCTGGGTCAAAGGTGGTATACATTGCACCAATGAAAGCGCTTGTCCGCGAGCGCGTGCAAGACTGGCGCAAACGGCTGACCCGTCAGATGGGTCTCAAGCTCGTGGAGCTTACGGGAGACAATACTCCCGACACTCGCACGATTAGGGATGCTGATATCATCATCACCACGCCTGAGAAGTGGGACGGTATAAGTCGTAGCTGGCAAACGAGAGGATACGTGCGGCAGGTCAGTCTTGTGGTTATTGATGAGATCCATCTCCTCGGTGGCGACCGTGGTCCGATTCTAGAGATCATTGTGTCTAGAATGAACTACATCGCCTCGCAGTCAAAAGGGACAGTACGACTTGTCGGCATGTCAACAGCCTGCGCCAACGCCATGGATCTTGGAAACTGGCTAGGAGTAAAAGAGGGTCTGTTCAACTTTCGGCACTCTGTCCGGCCAGTGCCACTCGAGATCTACATCGATGGTTTCCCTCAGCAAACCGGTTTCTGCCCGTTGATGCAATCAATGAATCGACCTACGTTTCTAGCGATCAAAACACACTCGCCCGAGAAGCCTGTAATAGTATTTGTCGCCTCGCGGCGGCAAACCCGGCTAACGGCAAAGGATCTGATCAATTATTGTGGGATGGAGGATAATCCTCGCCGCTTTGTCCGTATGTCTGAAGACGACCTGCAGGTCAATCTTTCAAGAGTCAAGGATGAGGCTTTGAGAGAGGCTCTCAGCTTTGGAATTGGTTTGCATCATGCTGGGTTGGTCGAATCGGACAGGCAGCTTGCAGAAGAGCTCTTCGCCAACAACAAGATTCAGATCCTAATAGCCACCAGCACGCTTGCTTGGGGTGTCAATCTACCAGCACATTTGGTTGTGGTGAAGGGCACCCAGTTCTTTGATGCTAAAATTGAGGGATACAAGGACATGGATTTGACAGATGTTCTGCAGATGCTAGGGCGAGCTGGGAGGCCCCAGTTTGACTCGTCTGGTATCGCACGCATATTCACGCAAGATGCCAAAAAAGCTTTCTATAAGCATTTTCTGCATACTGGCTTCCCCGTCGAATCTTCGTTGCATCTCGTCCTTGACAACCATCTGGGCGCTGAGGTGTCTGCCCGGACCATAGCCACAAAGCAAGATGCCCTCGACTATTTGACCTGGACGTTCTTTTTCCGCCGATTACACAAGAATCCAACTTACTACGGGTTGGAAATTTCCGCAGAGGAGCACAACACAATAGCAGCACAAGCGTTGGTAAACGATTATATGATCGAAATGGTGGACCATTCACTCGGAGAACTTGCAGAGTCTGGTTGTATAACCCTTCATTCGAACGGTGACGTGGACTCAACCGCACTTGGGAAAATCATGAGCTACTACTACGTATCCCACAAGACCATCCGCCATCTAATCAAGCATGCCAAGCGGGACGCAACATTCGAAGATGTTCTGTCCTGGATGTGCTGTGCCACTGAATTCGACGAGCTACCAGTCCGGCACAACGAGGACCTCATCAATGCAGAACTATCGAATAATCTACCGCTCAAAGCCGACGCATTGGGACTTCCAATGTGGGATCCGCACGTCAAAGCATTTCTTCTCCTGCAAGCCCACATGTCGCGTATCGATCTACCCATCTCAGACTATGTCGGTGATCAGAATTCCGTTCTAGATCAGAGCATCCGTATCATCCAAGCCTCGATAGACGTCCTGACGGAGCTGGGCTATTTATCCAGCTGCCTCATGATGATGACATTGCTAGAATGCATCAAATCCGCACGCTGGCCTTCCGACGATCCTCTATCTATCCTCCCTGGTGTTGATGTCGAGCAAGAACAACGCCATATGACAACCAGCTCAGCTCCCAGATCCATCAATGAGCTCTCTACATCAAACAGACAAGCCCTTGAAGCAACAATGACCGACCTCCATGTCTCACAGTCGCTCCGCTCCCAATTCATCAAAGCCGCAGCCATGCTTCCCAACCTCCGCCTCCAGGTCCGCGACATAACGGCCCTCTCCTTAACCATCATCCTCGACCGTCTGAACCCGGCCTCAAACCCTGAATACCGGATCTGGGCCCCGAAATTCCCGAAGCCGCAGTCTGAGGGCTTCTTCGTCCTCCTCAGTAATCCGGCAAACGACGAAATCATCGCGTTAAGGAGAGTCGGTTGGCCTGCGTCGGGGGCAGAAAGGCAGAAGAAGAAGAATAATTCGGGGGGAGGGGAAATGGGTCGGACGAGTGCCAGGTGCGTGCTGAAAATGCCGCAGAGTGGGGAGGGCCGGAAGGTGGATGTACGCGTCGTGAGCGACGCATATCCGGGGATGGTATGGCGGGTTGACGGCGTGGAGGTGCCAGGGGCGCCGGCGCCGGAGGTTGGAGCCGATGCGGGGAAGAAGGGCTGATGGTCGTCGTGTAGAGCGTACACATATCGGATGCAGCGGGCTGGGGTAGGCGATATTGGACCCTCTTGTTGATAGCTCTCTATCTGAACGCTCACACGTGCATAACGGCATTGTGTGAATATCAATCTTGTCAAAACACCCACCAAGTCAATGGCCCTAGTATCGGTATAGAGAAAACTAGAAACACAAAGTTGAGCATAGATTAGACTACGAGATTCCAATTGTAACGTCGTGGCCAGGAAACCCCTCTCTGAGTTAGAGAGTCTCTGTCTTGGATACCATGGCTGTGTAGGTATGGCTTCTTGCTTATATAACTGCTGAGTCAATCCAAGTCGAATTGACTCTCACTTACACTTTGTATAAGTGACAACGAAGTGCAATGAAGCCCACCAACCCCGAGACTGCCCAGTTCAGCGAGGCCGTGTCTGATCAGGAGGTTTTCAGGTATCTACTGCGCAGCTATGTTTACGCAAGGGGCCACATGCCTCCGCCTTATCTTCAGTTCGTTGCATTTCGATGCCGTGCTGACCCAACGAAGTCTTGGCAAACTAGATCCAAACTGCAGCCCACGATATGAAGTTTAGAGCAATCCTTATGGATAAAAAGTCGGAACACCTGGGACCACCTTTATTACCAACAGCAGTTGGCAATGTCAACCTCACTGTCCTTCAGTACGCATAATCCTCATTTCAGATCTTACTGCCCTAAGGATGTCTCTCGGCTTAAGCCGCAATATCTTGGATGTGCTGCATGTGTACATTCTCCTTGATCCAACTTCTTCGGCAAGCCCTAAATTTATACTACAGCTGGGGCGGAAGGATGCACAGAGACCCTGTCACCGTTCTATTCCAACCTCGAGAGCAACAGATTCAGAGACTATCCACTGAGATGGATCTCAGCCACTCTAAGTTGACCAGATGTTGCTAAATCCGTGCTATTTTGGGGAACAGGGCTTTGAGGCACAGGGATCTCGTAAAGCCAGTCACGTTTACATTGTCCTGCTTCATGGCGAGTTCAACGGATATGTCTCTTCTCTGCTGCCATATAAAAGGTGTAGTGCGTGTCTATCGTTTTGAGTTTAAAAGTATTCATACCGGTAGCCTCTTCGTCTATCATCTAATAGACTGAGAATTCTTACGATGATCATCCTGATAAGTATTCTCACTCTATGCCTTGCTCTATAAGTTAGCTGCAGTGATCCGACTTACGTTGTCTATCCCAACGATGGAACCAAGACGGATCAAACCAAAGCTATTGCTGAGCAGCTTAAAAGGCTTTGCTAAGCCAGACGCCATTTATACTCAAGCACGAAGAGTTTCGGGGGTCAAATATCTGGACACTTCCTCTGACTGGTAATCGTCTGAAGAAGGTCGAATCGAACAAAATGTGAGATTGTGCTATTTATTGGATCCATTAGGTACATTCACATTCGTTTGGCAAGTCAGTGTTTTGATTGTGGCGCAGTGTGGCTGTGTTCCTAGTTGGTGCCCAAAATATAATGGTAGGCAACCGCTGCTTCTTCCCATCAAGCTGAATCCCGAGTGTCCTTTGTGCTCCATTGAAACGTGGCGTCTTTGTGAGCCCAGTAGGCGGCGGGGACCTATTTGATGAAGCATGTATTCGCATGACATCCACCTCAGACCTATTCGCTACTCGTCGTAATTCAACGGTCAGTCCTTCACAATGGCGAGAAGCCAACATCCGCTCGAAAGTCTCCCAGGCTCTCGAGAGTTGGGGGTGAAGTCACATCCAGAGCCTATCTACGTAGTCGTCTGCGGCGCCGACAACGTAGGCAAGACCGCTCTCATCACACGTGTAAGCCTCCCCGTCGTCATGTTCCCTTCCCACATGGCACTGTCTGGCTTCGAATACCTCATTCGAGTCGCTTACATCAACAGTATTGCATCAACTACTTCGTGACCGGTTATGATCCCTTCCAGGAGCAGTGGAGGAGCCAAAGAACCTTCGACGAGACGCCCTACATTCTTGATTTCATCGAGGTGCCGGGAAGCTGCGAACCTTATGATAAAGCGTCCGCTCTGAAAGAATCGCTCAAGCGGATGGATGCGTTGTTGTTTGTGTATGATGTTGGAGATCGGGGGAGCTTTGAGAAGATGAAGGATATCTATGCGAAGGTCTTAGCGGCTGCGGGTGAAGGTGATAATGTCCCTGTAGGCATCGTGGCGGCGAAGTCGGATACTCCGAAGGAGAAGTGGCAGGTCGAGGCTGGGGAGGGGAGAGACTTTGCGAGTATGTTGGGGGGCGTGTTTGTGGCGTGTTCAGCGAAGGAGGGCGACAGTGTTGAGGACGCGGTTGAGGGACCGGTGACGGTTGCCGTGGAGGGAAAAGCGAAATTGTTAAGGGAGAGGGAGGAGAGATATCAGGGCCGGATGAGGATGTATCAGGAGAGAGCTGAGAAAGTGAGAACACAGTAATTGTGATGGAGAAGATCAGGCGGTGAATGCCTTTTCAGAAGCAGTAGACTGCCACTGCAATACAAAGTAGCTGCCGCGAGCCAATTGACAAAGATACTGCGGTTGTATGCCTATACTGCAATGCTCAAAATTCGATAGCGAGACTTGTGATTTTGGGCTAGGTTTCATCTCATAGACAAGTTGCCAAGCCGGACATTCGTAGCTCCACGGCCGAGGCTTGCTAATATCTTTCGGTGGAAAACATCGAATTCTTGGCCCAGGTTAACTTAACGTTGGCAGAATACCTGGGTAGAGTAAGGTGAACAACAAACCCTAGGTCCTGAAGAGGGGAACCTCCAGAATCTCACCATGAATGTTTGCAAAACCGCTGCGGTCACTGTGCCACCAACACTCTGATATTTATTCAGGCAGATATATAACTGGTTTAACCAACGTGTTTCAACTTCAAATATAACCTCAACCCAGGCTCTACCTTTACTTTTATTAGCATCATCATGCCCAAGCAAGTATGCCGGATCAGTTGGCAGAAAGGGAAACCCCTCAGTTTAGCCAGATACCCATCGACGACCTTCCTCGACCTCCCACGGGAAGTCCGCGACCAAATCTACCATGACGTTCTGGTCTCCTTAGATCCTGTCACTGTATGGTCTGGACATCACGATCGGGATTATGATGAAAAGGATGGACGGCACGTGATGACTCAAACTATCACCGTGGATCCTGTTGACCCAATTCTCGAACAACTTACTTTGGGTCTTCTTTCCTGTAGCCGTCAAATCGCCCCGGAAGCGGCAGCGACCTTTTACCGTTTCAACACGTTTCGGTTTGCAGGCCACGATACCTGGCAACCGCTGTATGGATTCCTGAGGATGATTGGGAAGCACAACCGAGCTCACCTACGAAGTCTGATGGCAGAAGTGCTCAAGCCGGAGCAACTCACCCAGGATCGGTATGGGATACACGACTTACAGTCCGGGTGTTGGTGGTTCGGCAGGCTCCATATCACTTGTGCTTCGGAAAAAGACTCAGAGACGTCTGTGGACTATCTGAGCCCTGCTGTTGAGGCCTGCTTTCGCATCCTGGGCAAGCATGGACCGAAATTAACGCTAAGGTTAACTCTCGAGCGATCCCTCCTGCCTGGGGCCAAGGTATGGCCTGAGGATGAGCAGGCCGACGACGAGTTTGGCTGGGAAAGCTTGGCATTGCCGGACCTGGTGGAGCGATCGAGACGGGACTTTACTGCTGATCGGGTCGTCGTCCTGTGGGAGGGAGTTGGTCTCAGAGACATGTTCCGAGAACAGCAAGGAGTCATTGAGAGGAAAGGGTGGGAAATAGTTGATGCGAGCGAGGGGGAAATACCACGCAACCACAGTCCCTGGCCGCCAATCCTCACCATGCTCTTCACGTTACGCAGGAATAGGGGTTCATCTGCTGCTATCACTTCTGGTTGATTCAAGACATCCTCTTCGTATGTCTATTTGCAGTGATGGAATCGAAGCCCTCGGCCTTCGTACAATTCAAGCTACCAAAACAACAGAGCCAGAGAACCCCAGATAATGCCATTGACCATGGCTGCCCCTCAAATACCCTGCTACAGCTCAAGCCACTCTACAGCCCATTTCATCTCCTCAAGAATACTAATATCCCTCTTTGGCCCTCCTCGTGGTCGTTGCATTGTATCACAGACTTTCATCACTCCAGATTCGAAAATCAAGTTTCACTCGCTTCGTGCTTGGGGCCACAATAATACCTAACGAGCCCTTCAAAGCACCTCGCGATCAGAAAACTATTCATGATAGCTAGCACATGCACCAGAAGCTCGTTCAATGTCCTCAACCCTCCAGAGCAACTCCACTTGCTTGGGCTTTTCTCTTAATCGAATTGCATCGCTTCAGCGACCGTACACATCCTTACGAGTTCTAGGTCGTCCCTATTCTTCCGAGTAAATCCCCAAAGCCAAAAACTACACGCACATGATGGTGGATGGATGGATAAACTTCACCAACGGCCTTCAACAAGTTTTAAGACCAGAGAATAAATTGCACTATGTGTATATAAGAAGGAAGTCATGAATGCATAAGGCATCACGTCGTTGCTCGTCATTTCCGAGAGTCAACTCACCTCAACACACTTTTATCCCGCCAACTTAACCTTTGAGCTCTCGTGCAAAGTATAATCTCTCCATTCAGTATGCCCAACCGAGGTGATGTAGCCAGGATTGACATACGTTACCATCTACACCGACAGGGGCACGTAACTCCCCTCCTCTGCCTTCTGCGCCGCGTCTTGGCTAGGATTCGCCTCTTCATAGCGCAAGAACTTGAGGCCGCGATAGAAGCCCGATGCAATACAGGCACCGAGGGCCGGTCCGAGCCAGTAGATCCAATGGTAGCCGGGAAAAGAGCGCGCTACAACGTGAGGGCCGAAGGAACGGGCAGGATTGATGCCGGTGCCGGTGAAGTAAACTCCTGTGTGCAAAGGGTGAGCTCAGTACTGTCGTGGTATGCGCGGAGAATTATAGGCAGGAGGGCGTGGTGGGAGAGATAGACTTACCGACCAAGTGATCCACGAATACAGCCAAACCGATGCACACGGGTGCCACGAAGGTGGTCCTGGACTTCTCCACCGCCAGCATAAGAATCGTGATGACCAGGAGGGCCGTCAGGAACATTTCGATGAAGAGGCCCTGAACGATGGATGTACCATGGCTGAGAGTGGTGGCCACGGCCAAGGGGCCTGGAAACATGGCCGAGACCAGAGCAGCCGCCACGATGCCGCCGAGCATCTGAGGGATGAAGAGACAGGCACCTCGGACCCAGGGCAGAGCGCCACTGATGACGAGAGCGAGGGTGACCTGAGCCACGATGCGTATGCGTCAGCTTTCCGGTGTACACACGAGATATTGAGATACATACGGCAGGATTAAACAATCCTCCACTGATCCGGTAGAAGACCCATACGTTCACCATAAGAGAAAAACCAAAGCTTAGAGCAATATAGAGGAGTCGTGACGCTACCGCTGCCGGCGGTGGGTTCTGGGCTGGTACGACCGAGTTGACGACTTGGGCACCGCTGAAGGAAAACCAGAGGAAGAGGGTTGTTCCAACGAATTCGCCGAGCATGGCAACAAAATGCCTACGCTGTGTCGAATTCATAAAGGCGATTTTCTTTTCAGAGTTGGCCGTAGACGAGGGGTAGTCTGGTTCGCGCACAGCCTCTCCAGGTGGATGTGAGCCGCCCATGATGAGTTGGGCAGTCTTGAGAAGAGATGAGTTCTTAGTTGAAGTAGAGATGAGTTTTTAATTAGAAGTAGAGATGAGTTCTTAGTTGACAATGTCAAGTGAGGAAAGATGATATCCAGAGGAGATACCACGGTACATATCGAGTGTGTTAGAGATAACAAGAGGAGGGGGCAAGCCTGACATGTCGAAACGGCAGGCATATCATGTGGCGGAAATATTGAAACCCAAGGGGTGGTGAATGAGGATGTCCTCTTCTGCAGTGTAATAATGTCAGTGAAGCAGCGCAGATGCAGTGTAATGTCAGCGAAGCAGCGCAAATGCTGTGTAATGCAATGTGCAGCCACCGCCCTCTTGCACGTATCACATGCTATGACAGGAAAATTTCAAAGAGATATCCGTGGCTGTTGACAGCAGATTGCTTCAGAGATTGAATTTCATCAGTTGTGATGCGAGCAGTAGGAGCTTCTTTGGGAATGCTGTATACTGAGAAGGAGATGAGAAATGCGAGAATCGGAGAAACCTGCAGACTTCAGGCCTTACTCGACCATTACTCCAATTCGAATTGAGGAGTAGATAAAAATCGCTCAAAAAGGTTCCTACGATTCAATGACACGTTTCCGACCACAACGTTGAGCGCAAATTCGACAGTGTAGAGTAACTATATCACTCTTCATTTGTATTGTTACCATGAGAATTCGGTGCTGCCTCAACTCCATGCCTGCCGCTTATAGCGGGCTCGGAAACTCAAAACAGCTCCATAGCATTTACGAGTCGGGAAGCACTGCAGCGCAAGGTAGTACGAGCAGCGGGGTCACACATCGTCGAAGATCATCAATCAAGTCGAAACCGTTCCCGCCTCTGTCTTGAAGCACCTTGCCCGCAGGCATATGCTTGAGCGACCAATCCTGTTCGTCCGCAAGCTATTCCCGAGTCTGCATGGACGGCAGTTTGGTCCAAGGATTCGACGTGCCAAGACCTGTCAAACCTCTGCGTCCTTTGCCCCACCCTTATGCTTCTGACTAAAGTTGCCGATGATTCCTTTCAGGTACAGAAACAATCGGGTGATCAGCAACCATAAGTTCAATAATAGGTGGAAATCCCTCGATCATTTGAGGTCAAACGGTTTTCGAGAGATCTGAGCGCTTGCTTGTGATCCATCATGACTCGCCGATGAAGAGAAGTATAGAGGTGTTCCAGCAGAGTGGGAGTGCTTCTTGCAGAGACATTCGACGAGATCCCATTGAACCCCTTCGAATCGGGTTGCTGCGGTGAAGCGTGCACTACCTTGATCCATCATCAATCGGCGATGATGATGACTTCCTTCATGGAGGGGAGTGCTTCTGGTAGAGAGGTTCGTTGAAAGGAGTCAAAACTCTCCGGATCAGGTTAGAGAGGAAAAGCGTAAACTACTGTACCCATTATCAATTGATGATGATTAACTTCTCTAGAGAGGGGAGCGCTCCCAGCAGAGACGTTCGACGGCAATTGTCGGAAACCTCTGCGAATCGGGTCAGGTGCCAACGCGTGCACTTCTACCCCATCATCGCTCAGTGATGACGAACAGTAATGCCCGTGAGTATCTTCTTCATACTAGGAGGGGAGCTCTCCAAGCAGAGAAGTTTGATGAGACTTGTTCAGACCCCTCCGGATCGGGTTCAACGTGGAAGGGCCGTGTTCAATAACCTCAGATCAAAACGAGTCAGTATCATTTTCAATGTCAAGTTCAGTTCACGAAGAACATTGTGCAGAGAACCTCAGTTAGTTTGTGGTTCGCTGGACTCCCTCGAATATACCTTCACTACGGTACTGAGTAAGACAATTTTGCAGCTATTGAGATAATATGTAGAATTGCAACGTATCACAAACCCTACCTGGACCGGAAGGGTCCTCCGCAGTACCCTACCCTACCCCGAACCTCCAAAGGATTTTACACAGGAGCCGTAGGCCCGATGAACAGTATTTCGGTTGCTCACTCGTCTTCCCAAGTTTCCCCTGTTGATTATAGAATAGCGGGCACTTCATCAATTACAACCGAAATCCATCCTGATCTACTACGTCTAATTTAGAAAACCCCAGCCTAATCAAGATTGTTGTTTGGTGTACCAGCAAGCGTCTTCCCATCATACAAAGTGGTCCAGTCGTTATACGCGAAGGCGGTGCAGGCCTGACAATTACTACTGGTCCCATTGCCGGGGGATCTGGTGGGGTTGATGATCCGCGTCGGCAGGGAAGTGCAAGCGCAGCTGTTGGCTGCCGTGAGTGCCGTCGCGACCAACTCAGCGAAGGTCGAGCCACTGCATACGAAGTACGGTGTTAGAATCCCTAGGCCCGGATCCTGATCAGCGTTATTCCAGGGGATTAGTATTGGAGATGGCGATGGCGGTGGAGGTCCGGGACCGACAAAGTCACCACTGGTTGGTGTTGGCACTGCAGGTGGCGCTGCAGTGAATGAGGTGTAGGAGAGGAGCAGGCCAGTGTGCGTATAATGTTTCTCGCTGCCGAGTCAGGGAATTGGAGATGCGGATCGGTTGGATATACCATGCTAGCAGGCGGATATCTACTCGCCAAATAAGTGATGCCAGTATGGTATTGTTCATCGTTGTTGTTTTAACCTCATGCTCGGCATCCTTCGTGATCGTGAATGCGGATAGAGGTTGGTCACTTCGTCGGCCTTCGAAGTAACTGAGGGCAGTTGGGTACTCTCGACGTTGGACAAGCATTCTTCAAAACCGTTCGCAAATCAATTGGTTCGTTACAACCTCACAGGACCCTAATTGATTGAAGATTTCGTTCTGTCCTTGGCATATTGGTCATGAACAATATCTTCTTTGAGGAAGTCGATGGCCATCCCAAGTAAGTTCCAGATTCAAGGGTTGAAGTTTGTGTCTTTGATCCAGGCTTACACGGCAACTCTGCTATTGTCATGTAGAAATAGTCACTTTTGCCATCTCCATGATGTCAGCTAAGAAGATATCAGAGCCAGGTCCGACACCGCTTGCCATCGGATTCCCGCCATTCGCTGGGACTCAATTGCCAGCGGACCCTCTCAGGACAGAACATTGGGACATGACCTGCTAATGATCTCCGGAATGCTGGAGAGGTTTGTACAGCATTTAAGTACTAATAATATTTGAGAAGCTAGAAATTCCATATTTATGATTATGATTCATTTTCTGAGTCCAGAATCTCACTGTCGCTTTGACAAGGAAAACCGGGAAAGAAATTTCAAAGTGTTGGCTCCAAAGTGAGATATGGGTTCATATGCCTTCAGTATTGACCTTCCTGTCATGCCAAACTTGGCTAACAGATCCTGGCCCAATGTGCTCTCTCGAGAGGTTCCGAGTTACCAGCTAAATTACCAAAACGGTCCAAGTGGGCAGTAATGGCACTGTTAGTCGCATCGATCCAGAGACAGACGTCTTGACCTGGGCGCCGAAGAATTAGCTTACCACAGGGGAAAGGAGCCGTATAAATATACATACCATCACCGTCAATATCTGCAAAGCGTACACCTGTAGGATCCATGCCGAGTCCGGATGCCACTTGTCCTTGTTGTATGCGCCCGTTGGCAAACGTGGGGCTCTTCCCATGACCGATGGCCGTATTATCGAGGGACCGTCGCACTGGAGATGGAAGGATCAGGGGTTACCGGGGTTTCTATCCAGCCTTTTGCTGCTGCTTCTCGTATAGCATTGAACCACAGGTCAGCCATCTTCTTGTAGCCTTCATCCGAAGGGTGCAATTCATCTTATAAGTCATCTACCGTCACAGATGTCATGTCCACGACCATAACACGATGGCGTTTATCAGCGCGTTGTGCAACCATCGCAGGAATCTGACCATTGAATGCTTGAATCCGTGACTCGATACCTGGACTGGCTGCATTGATGATCTGTGCCACAAGAACAACAGCATCTGGGCAAGCCCTAAGAATCTGGTCGACAAGGGCACCCAAACGGCCAGTAGCGCTAGCCCAGGGATCTACTGGCGGATCATTGTTCAAGTCATTGGTGCCAGCATGCAGAAGAATGACATTAGGTTTGTCAGGTAGCGAAAGGGTGGCAGCAGCAGCATGGTCGGGGACAAAGTTTTGACGATAAGTATGAACGGGATTTGACCAGAGGTGAAGAGATTGGTCAATAAAGCAGCCAATGCTAAGAGTGTAGTACACACGCGCTTCAACAGCAAACCCATGACTGATGGTTCAAGACATTTGTGCTGTCTCTCAATAACGAAGACGGTGGCTCAAATATGTATACCCGCTATCTTGAAGGAGATCATTTGCCTTTCTCCGAAGCAGTGATGCTTTGAGGCAAAGCACTTACTCAGCATTGTATGGTCAGGGTCACCAATCAACTAGATACTCCGCAGGTATGCATATGCATGCTCTGTCAGCTCTAATTTATGTCTTCAGGTATAAACACGGCTTCGAGTTGCATTCTGATGTCACGTTAAGCCTCAATCTTACATAATACGGTCATACCTCAATTCCCACAGTAGGGAGTGGTAGATCGAATCTAGAACGTGTCTGCGGCCGTCTCGCGTGAAGCATCAAGAATCAGAATTCAAAGCGTGAGTGCAACTGATTGAATAGCGTTTCTACGTAGTAAAAACTTCTCTAGCAAGGGTAAGTATATTTTCCAAACATCGAATCATTGATGCTGTTGAGCGTAACGTTGAAAGGTAGAGGATTGATGGATTGCAAGTAACTACGGACTAACACTTCAACATACCAAGTAGATATAACGATCACATGATCAAGCGGACCATCTTAAGCTGGAGACAGAGTGGGGGTGAGGTTGGGAATGTAAACACTGATCATCTATTCCTGAGATAAATGCTTCCACTACATTTTTGGAAGCTGTGGAAGACGCATAACCCCTGAGCGGCATGGACGAGGAAGTAAGCATGGTGTTACCAGCATTGCCCGCCCTACCCACCGAAATCTTGCTTCAGATCGTCGCACATTGTGATCGGGATAGCTGGAAACAGCTTGGACTCGTCTCTCGCCGCTGGTCTCAAGCGCCATTGAGCTGTCTATACCATACCGTCCGCTGCTCAGCCTACACTCTTTCCAGCTCTCCTTGCGCGCCTCTCGACAAAGCTACCCCTATCTACGATATACGGCTATTTCACCGCTCCATCGCAACCTCCCCAGAACTTTGCTCGCTTGTCGTGGAGGCGTACCTGGCCTGGGACGAGGTCACCGAGACGCAAGAGAGCGCTCATTCGCCGAGTCAGAAGCCCTCTGGCTCAGCGGATTCCGTACGAGATGTTGCAAACCTCCTCGGAAGATCCGAGACATTCAAATTCCTCGATCTGAGTCTGCCAAGACTCGACTCGCCGATACCGTTTCTGATCCCTATGGTCACATCTCTACGGACAATGCTGAACTCGCGGCAACCGGATGGATGCCCTGATTACGACCGGTTGATGCGCCTGTTCAGCATCCCCACCCTCCGGCACGTGGAGATTGACTATGTGAATTGGTGGAACTACAGCGTGCCACCTGAATCCCGACAACATGGAATCTCCAACGTGACGAGCCTTGCCCTGATGCACACGGGTCCGCCGGACGAGGATCTTGGCCACGTGCTGTCGTGGATGAAGGATTTGCGATCGCTGCACATCGAGTTAGGCATCAATGACGCCCACCTCAGACGCTACGGCGCGGTGGCGGTCGGCAAGATCACCTCGGTATGCTTGCTGAGCCTTCTGGATCAGCAGAAAGAGAAGCTGCAGGAGGTCTTTCTCCGCCTCGATCACAAAGCGGACTACCACGTTACAGGAAAAGCATTCAAGGACTACATGGCGTTGAAGCGACTGAATGTTCCTCTTGAGTTTCTAATGCAACCTGAAAATGAAGCCTTCCCATCGGACTCCAACGTCACGCCACCCATACATGAGATTCTCCCGAGCACCGTGGAAGAGCTTGTGCTCCAGCTCGGACCACACTTTCCTTTGTATACGATATGCGATGACCTCGAAACGATCAAGCCTAGTTTACACTCGGATCAATTTTTTGACTGGCTATCAGGCATTCCGCAGCACAGGGCACAACAGTTCCCGGGAATGCGGAGAGTGACCCTGTCCAGGGATCCTCAGGGACATAGACGATTTCATGGCAGTTACCCTCTACAATGTGAACAAAACACTGCGGTTCGAAGAAGCTTCGACCTGAGCAGTGTGGAGCTATGCGTCATCTGACATAATTCGATGTACTAGGACCTGAGGGATTTGACTGACTAGTTCACAATAGTGTATGAACTGGGTATCTTCTGTACTGTGACCAGTACGAGGCGATTTGAAGACGTTCTAGCACGAGTGACGTGGACCTGTGTTTGGAGCGAGGTCAACTCACACACATCTAAGACCCTTTGAGTCCGAATGCAGAGTGTGCCCGGTTGTGGTGGCGCTTACCTCACGGATAGTACAGTGACAGTCGTGGCTGTAAAGCCGGTCCGTTCTTCGATGGTAGATGATCGACTCTGGCTACTGAGCTTCTTGGCGAGCTGCGCGCAAAGGAAGCTATTTGGTAGGCTTGTAACAAGTACTGATTCATGAGATTATCAACTAAAAACACCCGGCTCAAGTTCATTCGAATCGCTGCAAAGCAAATGAGTCTAAACTACCTTCCGTAAATACTGGCAGGTAAATAACGGTATCGCCTCCCGGCGTCGAGTCGTCAGGCAATATCACGAATGCCCGACGCTTGAGCTTCAAACCTCGTATCGTACCTCACGACGCACCATAAGAGAAACTCCGATCTCACCCACAACGAGGTCCCATCCCATTCCACGTCAACGCAGCTAATGCTCCCACTAGCAACACTTCCCCCCCAACCCCCCTCCCGCACTATCCCTCTGATCCGCCACATTAACCCCTTGAGAACCCCCCTGATCCGACTTGGACGTATCGATAATCCGCTTCTTGATGTCGGCCGCGAGACTGTAGAAAGCCTTCTCGACATTGATGTTGCTTTTGGCGGAGACCTCGAGGAAGGGGATGCCGAGCTCGTCGGCGAGCGCCTGGCCCCGCTCCGTCGACACCACCCGCTTCTCTTCCCAGTCGCATTTGTTGCCGATCAGGATCTTGTTCACGCCTTCGGTGGCGTGCTGCTCGACGTTGGAGAACCAGGTTCGGATGTCTACGAGCCGAGGGCGCAATGTTAGCCCTGTTCTCGATCGGGTAGGGTAGCCTAGGTCTGCCGGAGCAGGTGGATTAGTGTCTGGGAGGGTAATCTTACTGTTGAATGACCGCTCGTCAGTCACGTCGTACACCAGCAGGATCCCCATCGCGCCGCGGTAGTATGCTGTCGTGATCGTCCGGAACCGCTCCTGCCCTGCCGTGTCCCATATCTGGAGCTTGACCCTCTTGCCGTCGAGTTCGATGGTCCGGATCTTGAAGTCAATGCCGATGGTGGTGATGAAGGAGGGGGTGAAGGAGTCTTCACTGAAGCGGAGCAGACAGCATGATTTACCGACGCCGGAGTCGCCTATCAGGAGGAGTTTTATCTGTGCGGTGAGTTTGTTTGTTAGTAAGGAGACAGAAGGGAGTTTGCTTGAAGCGTGGCGTGGCACGTACTAAGAAGTCATAGTTTCGTGTCCCGGCCATGATGGTCTAGAAAGAGGAGCTTTGAGGAAGTCGAGGAGCGATGGCTCGCTCTGCACAACCAGCAGGAGTGCTGTAAGCGTGCAGTTGTTGGAAACACGCTTATCTTCGGGCACGATTCGACGATGTGCGGACAGTCGATATGAGTCTGTTGGTAGATAACTCAGTGATATGGAAGGGTAGGTCGATCGTTGCGATACCGTAGGTCAGGTGGTCGTAAGTCTCGGTCAAGTCATGTTGTGGTTGAGATGTACGTATTTGGCAACTTTCTCAGGGTTTGGTTTTGCGGGATGTGGCGTCACTGTGCCACAACACGGAATAAGCCACATATCACAGGCCTAGATTCACGCGCCAAAGGCACGTCAGATAGGTACCTTACTATGGTACCTTACTATGGTACACATATAGTGTATACATATGGACCTTTGAATCGTATCGAGGACCGGGTGAAAATGCCCGATACGAGGGAAGACATAAACTCGAATGTAGAGTTATTCAAGAAGTAAGACTTGGGGCCATGTTATGTTCAATGATATATCCTACTATGCAGTGCAACAGCAGGGCTATTTCACGCGCGGTGATAGAGAACGCCAAAAGATGCGACAAATCAGCCATACGCAGAATGGGTACTGTACATCATCGCAACCATTGAGCATAAGCCCATCGTATCCTGTCCACGACTTTCAACTGTCGTTCCACCCCGGTCCGGATATCAACCAGATCATTGACCTCCTCCAAGAGCTCGCGGTAAATTTCTTCTGGCAATATTCGCTGGGCGATCTGTCGAAGTACATGGACCTCGCATAACAGCAAGCCGTGATCTTTGTAAGAGAGCATCCCGTTATTGGAGGGTGTCGATGAAGTCATGATTCGATCAATGTTGCTGGACAGGCATTAGCACAGGCCCACCTGATCGTTCTACACTGGGGAACGATGAGATGCTCACCGTAGTACCCGAACCATCTGACTTTGAGTCTTCCCTCTCTTCACACCCTTTCGATTGCCAAAAAGCCCGCTGAGCCACCTGCCCACTCCCAAACATACCAGTATTCCAGGAGTAAGGCCGACAAAGCTACGGTAGTCAGCTTTGTGGTCTTCAACGGAAAGAAGCAGTATTTACCCAAACACTAGCTCTTGACTCTTGAGTAAGGCATCGATGCCGCTTATAGCCACCTCAACATCGACCTTAGTTTTCTGGATCTGGATGAGCAATGCGCGAACTAAATCTCCTCTCAATGTTCCCATAAATGGTCTCCGTAAATCGCGCTCATAAGCTCTCAAAACAGGAGTTAGATCTCCTTCTTTGACTTTGACTCTAATTTCCTCTATTTGCGACTCATTTAGAGGACCTCCGGATGCATCAGGGTTATCGACTGCAAAGTCCACGACCATTCTTTCCAAGCTTGCTCTATCGCCTTCCAGGCTTCTTTTACTCATGATCGCGACCTCGCTATCCTCGTCGTGGCGAATCGTGCCGACCACCTTCTTCACCGGTTCGACAACCCAGTTGTACCAGAAGTCCATGACGGTGGTCCCGAAGTCGCGCACCCACGCGGTAATATCGGCTTTACGGTTGACAAAGATTCGGAGTAAAGTGCTCGATGACAGTAGAAGAGCGGTTGCTGGTAGCCAGTATCGGACCACGATTGACGGCCGGCCATATTCTTCAACTAACCGCCTTGAGGCTGCAGTATGACTCGGCACATGGACGCTGAGAATCTGCTCAAGTCTGTTGGCGAGCAATGCAGGCTTCGATGATCGTTCGTCATCAACTGTATGCTTGTATAGAAGCTCAGGGTCCTCATCGACGCTTGTGAAGACAGTATCCTCAAAGTCTACAACTCCAATTTCAAGAGTCGTGACGTTACGGAGAACCGTCTCCATCAACGCGATGCTTTTTACGACCACGCTCTTCCATTCATCTTTGTCGATTATGTGATCGTGACCCTTAGCCGTAATCGACCCTTCCTCATCGACATCGAATGTGAGTCCTTCATCCATGAGAACACCTAGACCACTCGCACTCATTTCCCGCAGCCGTTTCAGATGATCCTGTTTCCGCCGCGCTTCCGCTCGACACATTGCAAAGGGCGACAGGACCTTGGACCGCATATCGGCTATCGATCGATCACGGATGCTATCCTTGACAAGTCCATAGAACTGTTTCCAATGCTCTGATAGAGGCGTCGAAGTGGGCCGGTCCGTCTCCTTCAAACCCATGAGCGATTGCAGCCGCTGCCGAGCATCTTGATATACATCTTTCGACCATTGCCAGAACCGCAACGGGGATGTCTGCACAGTATATAGGCCGGTATAAGTATTCGAACCTAGTACCTCGTCCCAGTACCATATATCGTTACTCAGAGGTATTGTTTGATCAAGTAGCGCATTAAGTATCAAGCCATAGGTCTGTGCCGTGGCTTTACTAACCAGTAGCCACTCAAGTTCGCGTTGATATACCACATCAGCTTTATTAAGCCCAGCAGTTTTTGCCGTTGTCGAGGATAAGTGGGCTTGGTCTAGGAGCGTTTGAATTCTCCATGCTCCCAGCAGCGGTCTTGGCGAAGAGGTAGTCGACAAGGCCTTTACCACAGCTTGCAACTGACCGATTCGTCCCCATACATGGTCAGAAGCAGCAGCTTCCCGAGTTTGCAGCGAGTCATCTGTGGCGACGCCAAACGAGGGCGAAGCTGGTGTCGGGCTTATGCTCGAGAACTGAAGTCTGTCGAGTTGGCCATCGACCCGGCGAACCTGACTGGACTTGCAATTAGTCGATAGCGATCGTGGCGGGCCTGTGTCCGAACTTACTCAGCTACAAAGGACATTCCCGTCAGCTGAAAATCTACAAGTTCCGATTATGGCATTATTCTTGCTGGTATCCGTGTGGGAATACTTGCTTCATTGCTCCATCGTGGTCAACATGTTTTGGTTGGACAAACAGCAGCTACCCCCATGACGTTGGAAACACGCGAGCCACGGAACCGGCGAATTAAATATGCGGCTTTGACAGGACTTGAGGTATCGCAGCACAAAAGGTACTTAGTCCTGCTCTCGTACAACACTTAAAGCTATCTGCAATGACATTTTAAGAGATGCTGCGGTTCCACGGTTTCGCGTTGGCTGACATGATAACTCCTTCTTTATGGGCAAAGAGTTCAAAGATGAGTACGGGTAACATGCATCGGGTCCTTGCGGTGATTCTTACCTGTATAATGGACCTTCAAATATTACGACCTGAGAATCCTAGCTATAAAGCATCACCTGTGGGTCTAAGTGCAGTATTGACGTCGCTGAAATATTGGTAAACATCATAGAATGTTTGTTGCCCTACTATAAATCTAAGGTTCGTCTTCAGGGTCCAGCCATTTGATGAGTAAGCCAAATCGATACACTAATCTAATCAGGTGATCCCGGCAATCTACGAGCCGGGAAGGAATGCAGGTCGCTTCTGGGCTTTTACCGCCACAATCGGCCCAACAACCAATTAGATTGCTCCGGGATCTGACGTTCCTGGTGGTGTGCTTTCCCCTGACATCGAAATTCGCTCGCGTATAAAGAAATCATAACCTACGATATTTTGTGTGTGCCTCGACCTCAACACCACCACAACCACCCACGTCGCTCGTTGGCTCAGGCTCATCATGGATGCTGCGATGTAAGCATTCTCTGCCTGGGTACAGCTGGAACACGTTTGAGCTAAGTGAGGCTCAACAGGAACTCAACAACATTCCTCACCGCCATCCCGGACACGTATTGGGGTCAATTCGACGAGATCTCCAAATACAATGTCCACCTCAACATCCTCGAGCAGATGTGGGCGGCATGGTACGCTTGGATGCAGAATGATGTACTTGCCACTGGGATTATGTCCTTTACGATGCACGAGCTCGTCTACTTTGGACGATCACTGCCTTGGTTTATCATCGATCGTATACCTTACTTCAACAAATACAAGCTACAGAATGTGCGTTCCGGACTTCACTGAGCCACTTGCCGGATACTTGAAGCTCTACGATGCTCTACTCGCACAGGACTGATGATGTTTGCAGCAAAAAATCCCCACGGCGCAGGAGCAATGGAATTGTGCCAAGCTCGTTCTCCTCAGCCACTTCACCGTCGAGCTCCCGCAGATCTGGTAAGACCGACGATAACCTCTGCTTGTAACAACACAGCAGCACTGACAAGGACCAGGTTATTCCACCCAATGGCCCAATACTTTGGTCTGGCAACCGGCGTCCCCTTCCCCTCGATCCTCACCATGGCCTACCAGATCGCCATCTTCTTCGTGCTTGAAGACACCTGGCACTACTGGTCGCACCGCGCCCTGCACTGGGGTCCGCTATACAAGAACATCCACAAGATTCACCACCAATACTCGGCGCCGTTCGGTCTAGCCGCGGAATATGCCTCGCCGATTGAAGTCATGATCCTGGGCATCGGCACCGTCAGCGTTCCAGTCCTGTGGTGTGCCGTCTCAGGCGATCTACACATCCTTACCATGTATGTCTGGATCGTTCTTCGCCTGTTCCAAGCCATCGACGCACACAGCGGCTACGACTTCCCGTGGAGCTTGCACCATTTCTTGCCCTTCTGGGCCGGCGCCGAACATCACGATGTCCATCATGAGCGGTTCATCGGGAATTACTCAAGCAGCTTTAGGTGGTGGGATTACGTCTTGGACACCGAGTCCGGACCGGAAGCGGCGAAGAGGAGACGGGAGCGAAAGTTGGCCAAGGAAGCGAAGAAGTTGCAGTAGAGCATCTTTGCCCCGCCCCGGGTGGCAGTGCATAATAGAACGGCGAAAGTGACGTGATGTCTTCTCGACAAATTACATTTTTGGAGCGTTTTCCAAACACGCTTCTAGATCCCAGACGCTTTTTCGTTCGGGTCTGGGGTTTTATCCGAGCGAAGACAGGGCTTGGCGCATTGGGTGGTCCGCAGGCGCGAGTTCAGATAGAGACTTGGCTTTAGACAGAGCATATACTATGGTATCGAACCGAATTCTAACCCTAAAGCTCCAGCCGCTCGTGTCCCGTCCGTGCCTTCAAATCCAGACACTTCGCTTTCGAAGCCGTACCGCATCAGCGTTGTTAGTTCTTGTGCCTCAATCTGCCCGACGCTTCTCTACCTCTCTCGTCTTCTCACTCTATCAAAATGAAAGACCCAGGTACGTAGATAACACGCCACGCGTCTAGTTGTGCCTGTGTCCAGCCGAGGCGAAGCCATTGGCACATACGCATAAAAACCGTCCGACCCCGTGCCGAATGATTTCCGTATCTGAGGCTTGTTGGGCAGCAGAGACCGGCCCCGTTCTGTCTTTCTCTGCGCGTCTCCGTGGCGCGAAACCATATGGGCTTTGATCGCGAAGGTTCGTGCCCCAGAGCACGACGAGGTAGTCCATACAAGAATGATGGTTTGAAACGTGTGAGACTGTAAGAGAGACAGTGACCAAAAGAAAGGAGGAGCCATCAGCACTAGGGGAAGAGGCCGAGACTGATATGAAGAACTATGCTGATGATTACCACTGAGGATTATATCGTGCCTTTGGATCAAGCCACCTGATAGGGGGTTACTGCCGGCGTCGACCATCATATGGTATTGGCTCAATGGCCCATCAGATTTCTAGTCTGTAGCTCTACTGCATGCCTGATGTACTGACTGAATAGGCATGTGCGAGCGATGTTGACGTTTGAGTATCCATTACAAGAGACCTTGCTGGTCATGGCCTTAGAAGCTCAAGGATTTTGAAGGCATCATGCAACTCAGTCCCTGCTCTAGCTGTTCCATTACCAGGGTTAAGGTAGAGTAGGCACCTTAAGTACATTGTAGGTACCTGGTAGTGGTAGGTAAGGTGTAAGGTAGTTCGTAGTGGGTGCTCTACCTATACCGCGATGGGGGTGTAGGGCTAAGGGATAATTGGAAATTAGTCAATAATGACTCATCGAGCAGTGTTAGTCTTATTGGTGGACTGTCACGGGACAAGATATGGAAGATGCCGCGTCCCGAACCCCGCGGCAGTGACACATTGTCTTACGTAAGACAGGATATTCGTCATCCTCCTGCTTTTACTGGTAGGTACCGATTACCCGCACTCCGACAACAACTCAACTTACATAACTTCTTTGTGGTCGGCTTTTTGACATTTCTGCTTACTAAAGTTTCTCAACTGTGATTACACATACCTTACCCAGGTCGCGCTGCGTGGGAAAGATAACCTACAAACCGCCAGATCAAGTCCGCCAATTCATTCTTTGTCACCGTGTGTTGACGCCGACCTTGGTCTCTCTGTCAGGCTGCTTCTCTCGACCTGATCTCGCCACGCTAAGCCGGGCGAAGTCGGTCGTGCCCAAGCGGTATTGTTGTATTGCCTGCCCATTCCTCGCGCATTCACCAATTATCGTCGACATCGTCTCAGCATCGTTTCCCCTGCACTTGAGGCCGTATCGTGCTACCTTGGATCAATCGGGCCTGTTGCCTTGGGCCACAGTGCAGTCGTAATTCCTGTTGAATAAGCCGGGGAGTCAGATCACCATGCAGCCAGCTCTCGCCCCAGCACCGCATCCGATGCAGAACGCGGTCCAGGTAAGGCGGTCAACATTGTCGGACTTTGTGTGGAAGGAAGCTGACTTGCTGGTGATAGGATAATCCAGAAGAGCAATGTTGGTAATCCGTCGCATTCGCGCAAATCGCAAGTAACTTGAGGTGGGACTCGTGCTGACCAAAGACTCGTATCAGCGCTTCGAGAACACCTCCTTGCCCAAGTACACTCGCCACAAGGTCCGCATAACATGGAGAACATGCAGCCGTCGAGCTCGGCGAGTCCTCACGACCATAACATTGATCCCGCCATCGCTGGCACGGGAATGATGAATACAAGCGCGGAGAGTGGTGACGACGTCGGTGCCGATGGCAGGAAGGGAGGAAAGCGCGAATTATCAACCTCCAAACGCGCTGCACAGAACAGAGCCGCTCAGGTAAGTTTGCATGATGCGATGCGATTGATGATAATGAGTGTGAATTTTCGAAGTAGTCGTTTCGTGTTCGTTCTGTACAGTCATCGGCCAGCTTACATAAGGGCATCAACTATTGGGGGCGTCAAGTCCGATCAACAAGACGTGAAAGGAGCTTATACTTTGATCGCTCGGTGCTGACCTTATCGTTTGACAGCGTGCGTTCCGACAGCGCAAAGAAGGATACATCAAGAAGCTCGAAGAGCAAGTGCGTGACTACAACCTCCTGAACGAAAACTACAAAGCCGTCCAAGCCGAGAACTACCAACTGCGAGACTACATCATCAACCTTCAGTCGCGCCTCATCGAATCGCAAGGCGAATTTCCGCAGCCGCCGTCGAACATCGACCTCCCGAACCCACGCTCGTCGGACCCGATGCACCAACAACAACAGCAGATCCCCGCACCCACCGCGACCATGGGCTCCTCATCCGTCAGCCACCTCCAAGCCTCGGCCGCACAAGCCGTCGCGGACTTGGGTGCCGGCAAGCATCACCACGAGGAAGCCGCGTACCTCACCGGCGGCGACGACTTCCCCTCCAAGAGGCTGAAGACCGGTGAGGACGTCGAGATGCAGTCGGCCACGGACCCTGCACTTACCAATCAAAAGCCCAACATCAACGGAACTCCCGTGACCGCCTGACGAACGTGAGTTGTCAGCTATCTTCAACAACCGGTCGGACCACATCTTCTGCCACCACGAATCCACAGAGCTCGAACCGCTTAATCGTCGGTCGTTCAAGCTTGGACCTGCCCTCTCCCTTCCATAATCGGTGAATGCGACTCTCAGTTTGTTGCGAGAAGATTTGTTTCCGCATCCATTCTCCATTCTTGCTCTCTTCCACTCAATCTGGGGACAGGCGTTGGCGGTAGTAGGTTCCGGAGGGTGTTTTCTGTTTGCTTTGTCGACATGGCTAGGAAAATGAAGTTCACGAGCGAGGGTATGCTCTCTGTACACTAGCTTCCCGAACACGGAAAATTAGACAGTCCTTTTACGATTGCAAGGTCAGTGATGGTAAACAGACAACAATGACGGAGGCTGGTGGACCATGACTTTGATGTTGGGAACGGTAATCGTCTAAGTATGAAGTGCCTCAGCTTTTCACCCTCGCTCGCCAAATGCCCCCGAAACTCCGTGCTCTACCCTTATTCCGAGCCTCTCATCTCCTCAGTAAACAGACGCATTCCCGAGATCATGTTCCTGAACACAAGAACGTCAGCATGCACCGACTTGAAACACCTCCAACCTTTCCTCATCACAATGTTACAGAAAAGACGGGCAAAATACAGGGCAAAATACAGAGCAAAAATCTGCGTCTGCAGGTCTACGAACCTTCAAATACTCCGCCCCCTTCTCTGCGTACTCCTCCCTCGAGACCGCCGCCCTCTTCCACTCCGGTCCCGCCGCCCACCCCGCCGCCCCTCTCCACGCGTCGAGCAGCGGATCCTTCGCCCTCCTTACCGCCAACGGCGCCTCCACCGGCAACACGGCACGGAGATCGTTCCGCAGCCGCTCCTCGAAGCCGCGGAACAGCGTGTTGCCGCCCGTCAGGAAGACATCCTTGAGAACGCTATCGCGAAGCTGCGGGTCCGGCAGACGCTGGGTGACGATATCGGCCGCGATCTCGACGAGGCCGGCCTGGTCGAGGCCGGCGATGGAAGGCTGGAAGACGACCTCGGGCACGCGGATGCGCTCGACGTTGAGGTGGAGCTGGTGGGCCTGGCGCGTGCTCTCGGGGTCGAAGGGCCAGGGCCCGCGCAGGAAGGCGTGCACGAGGCTCTTGGTCCAGTCGGTCTGGGCCTCGAGCGTGCTGTGCTCGGTGAAGTCCGGGTCGTGTTTGAGGAGCTGGGCCTCGAGCGTCTTGAGGGCGGCCGAGACGTCTTCTTCTTCGTCGTCGTCGCTGCCCTCGCCCGTCGCGACGGTCCGGTACACGCCCCAATCGTCGTCGTTGGCGCCGAAGTTGTCGTCGTCGCCGCCGCGCCGTCGCTTCTTGCCCGGTGCGTCCGAGGCGAGGTTCGCGAGCGTCTTCATGCGCATCTGGCTGGCGAGCGATTTGCGGTTGCCGAGGTCGGCTTTGAGGCGTTCGCGATCTTTCATTTTCTGGAGGAGTGCCTGCGGTGGAGGGAGTCAGGATCTGTATGTGAAGTCCGCGTAGCAGCCGCGATGTTTTGTTTCGGACATGGTACTTACGGACCGAGCAGCTCTACGTTCTGCTATCCAACCTCCAAGATCATTGGTTCGACGTTCCTCGTCGAGCCGTTCTTCTTCCGCTATCCTCGCCTTTTCTCGTTCCTTCTCGACCTTGGCCCGCGCCCGTGCCTCGACGTTGGATTTCATGAGCCGTTGATGTCGCTTCTGCTTCAAGCCGGCCTCATCCAGTTCCTCATCCGGAACGTCTAAAAGTGGAAAGGTTTGCTCTTCTTCCTCCTCTTCGTTCTCCCCGCCACCAACGTCTTTGGTTCGGGCTTTGCGTATCGACTTGTCCAGTTCTTTGATCGTTTTTTCAAGCTGCGCATCATCCTTGAAGTCTTCGATATCCAGAAGCCGCTTTTGTTCTTTCTTAGTTTCCGTTGTCAGCTTCTGCTGAAGTTCCTTATAGTACTCGAGTTCCTGCTCTTTCCTGACCAGTTTCTCCAAGCGCATCTTCGCTGCTTGCTCCTGTAGCCTTCTGCCGCTTTCCCTTTTCCTCTCCGCAATCCGAGCAAGCTCTTCCTCGCTTTTCTCGATGACCACGTGCTCGGTGAAGGGGTACTGGATGACATGATCCCTGTCCTCCAAACCAGTCCAATCCAAGAACGTACTTAGTTCTGCTTCATAGTTCTGTGATATGTAACAATGCTCGCGGACCATGTCTTCAGCTTGTGTTTCGGTAGTCTTCCCAGCAAAGTGTGGGTATTTGAGCTTGAGCAGCTTCAGCAGGTAATCGGCGTTCTGATATCCACCCCAGTTCAGACGAGCAGCATTTGGCATCATAGCTTTGGAATCCAGCACTGGTATGAGATGTGTCGATGTGTGTGACGACGAGATTACAAGCCCATTTTGTCCATTGTTGTATTTGTAGGCAAAGAGCGAGTCAATGCCGTAGGCCAGAGATGGTACAGAGTAGCACTCAAACATGAGCTCAGTCATTGCTGCAGCAGAAACTCCTAATCAGCATGTTCATTGTAACTGTGGTTCACAGGTGCTTATACTCTTCCTTGAGTATCCCAAGTTGGCGATAGGTTCTGTCATGACTACTGGTCTTCCAACACCGCCCTCCGCCCCATCTACCCCAAGCTTCACGAAAACATAGTCCAGCACCCCCTCCATGACATCCCAGTTGCCCACGATGCTGCTTCCAGGCTCGAATGCGCTCCTCAGCTGTCCTCGGGTTGTGGCATCCGCATAAGCGTCGTAGCCAACGTAGGAACATGTGCGGTTGAGCTTGCGGTCTCTGTAGCGTGCTACGTTTGGGGGGAAGGAGAGGCGCGGAGTTTTGTCGAACGACCAGCCTGCTCGAGTGAGACTGGCGCCTGTATAACATGTAAGGTTAGCTATGTTGCAGGTGTGCGGAAGAGCGATAGCGACAATCTGACCATTGTCGATTACTATGGCGGTAGTCTCAGAACTTTGATGATATCCATCAGACACCAAGGGATCAACGCCCTTGAACGGCGGGTCTTTCGCATTCCAAATTCGCGGTGGTGGCTTCGGCGTTCTCTGACCGGGCGGTGCGCCAGCTCCGTACGTTGTATCCTCTCTTGTGGCGACAGAGTTGATGGTCATGGTGAGCCTGGTTTAACAAAGTCATGAGATTGGATTGGATTGGATTGTCTCCGTAGGCGGTTTAACTATCGAGGCTATCGTCTGGGATACATCATACATAGCAGAGCATCGTCGAATATCTAAACTTAACATATCGTAGATACTCTGGGTGAGAACACACTCATCTTGTGTATACTCCAAAAAACAAAGCAAAAGTCCAAAAAGGGACAAAAAATATTGTTTTTAAGCTCCTCGACGGGGAATCGAACTGCATGTGATGTTAGTTGAAGAAACATTTCCATGTCGGGTTAAGGCGACTTTCCCCCGGTCTCCCGCGCTTGAACCTTCACAGATGACAAGCGGAAATCATGACCACTAGACCATCGGGGACTTATGTATTTCAATGGTTGTTAAATTTGATTATATAGTCTACCAAAATGCTTTTATTATCTCGTGAGGGTTTGATCAAGTCCTAGCGAGAATCAAGCAAAGGGCATTGACTGGGCATTGACGGATTTACAATTAGAGGAGAACACGGAGGCGTACCCACACAGACAGGGAGTATCTAAAAGTCGTGACCATCGTGACGGCAGCCAAAACAAGGTGGAAGGGTAACAAGAAGCGAAAGATGACGAGGTAGAGGCTAGCCGGATACGGCACGCTTTCCTTCGTGTCCCAGACTGACTGTCTAGCCCATGCGTCTGTACTGACTTGTTTCGGGGAATGACTCATTTCATTATCATCCTGTTCGCCTCGTCTAATCATAGTGCCAGCCACGTTGCAACTCAACATGGATCCTTCAAGCTGTCCGTTGCTGCAGCCGACAGTCAGTGGCAGGCCCGGCTCCCATAATCTCAAGGACCCTACTGACCCTCAAGATGAAACAAGACGTTGGACTGGTAATTCTTGAACATCTGTGCCACCAACTCCACATTCATGTTTTGAACGTTGATCTCCTATACTCGGCGTCAGAGACGGCCGGTACGAATTTGTACATATGAGCGGCCAAATATACCTGAAGACTCTTGTTCAAGACCATCACCGCCTCATTCAGTTTTTCCTATAGCAAAGTAAACAATCGTATTCGTGCCGCTATATAATATGCTTAGTCACACACCACATTGGTGATGATGCGCGATAGCAAGAGGTTCTGTTGATGCTCGTGGGGACTCTCCTGTGGTACGAATCACCATCAGTCAACTCTCCGGATCGGGCTTTGCAAGTAAGAATAGCACCATGCGTACCATTGTGATATCGAAATAGTACAGTACCTGCCAATTGTTGATATCAAAAAATTTAACATGACCTTCTGGAATCGCGTCAACAGAGACACGGAACAATTAATGGGCCGCTAGCGCACCATGGCCCTGTGAGTTCGAGCGTGATCATGTTCCTTGGGACCAGGACAGATCTCAAAGAACGTCCGGAGACACCAAGCAACAACTACGAATTAACAATGGCTCCCGCAACACCTTCAGCGGACGACTCTCACCAGCAGCTATTAGACCAGCTCGACATGACTCCAATCCGAAAACCATTCCGTAATCCTCGCTGGAAACCCTCACAGCGCCGAAACAAGAACATCAAGCAGATCATCGCGGAAGCGTCCCGTAAGGAAGCGTCCGTTCTAGCCACGCAAAACAACAGCGGCACCTCAACTCCTCTACCTCCCGGGTCTACGGCCGCACCGGGAGGGGCTACGCCAGCACGCACGAACGGCGCTACAGCCCATCCGACCATCGCTCAAGCTGCGCAGAGTCTCTGCACACTCGTGCTTGAGAAGAACATGCAAGCGGGGCACTCTACGGGTCCGGTGGTAACTTATACGAATATCGAATCGGCGCCGTCCCTGCATCCGGGGCAACAGAGGCATTACTGTGATGTTACTGGTTTGCCTGCTCGCTACACGGATCCGAAGACGAGGTTGAGGTACCACAACAAGGAAGTTTTCGCAGTTGTGAGGAGTCTGCCGCAGGGTGTGACGGAGAAGTATCTGGAAGCCAGGGGAGCTCATGTGGTGTTGAAGTAGCCATGTGTACTAAGGATTACTGGGACGCCTATCTACAAGCCGTTGATCCGTCCACGGCTCCCTCAATCGCCCTTAGTCTACGCTGGTGTAAAGCGGAACGGACGTGCTCAATTTGCCTCTGCATACAAGCACGACATAATTCTCAAGCTATAGAAGTATGTAGCCAGCTGAAGCCGTTCTTGAATATACTAACATGCTAGAATAGTGACCTACCCGATAGCTAAATCTCAACATAGCAGACTTTTGCATGTATGGTCAACAAAGTCAAACCTCCTCCACCCACCAAGTCTCTTTCGAAACAAAGCTCAAGAAGACGCTCCGGCTTAATCGTGACCAGGGATATATTTGGTCTGTGCCAGTTGTGACGGTGTACCGAAGAACCCATGGTGGAGGCTGGGGTATCAGTTACAGAGACATGTAGTCCCTGTCGTCAAGGCAATGATGCAAGACTTCTAAGAAGGCCAACTCATCAGAAGCGTTGATCGAAGAAAGAGGTACAGGAATTAATGTCACTGCCATTCTCAGAGAACCATCTCTGGTTTTGCGCAAGCAATGGTGGCTTCAAGTCACATGAAGGTGAAGAAGGCCTGGAAGTACAATGTATTCCAGTATCGTAGAGGCGGTAGGAATCTTCCTTGCCCCTGTGAATCGATCAACATCTGTGCGAAGAAGAGAAACTTGCAATAAGCAATAAACCACAACGGTTGTAGCCGTCGCGATAAGCTCAACGCTAATGGACCCCTGCTCCCTTCGAAACCCGGCGCGTCGGCCTCCGAACCGGCCAGCTTTCCTTGACAACAGGGTACTTCGTACAATATATACACCACTAGGTTGCCCTACGCCGATATCTCATCTAGAAAAACTCACCTGCAATCCCAATTGCCCGTACTGCATTGATATCACCTGACGCGAATCGATTCCCTCCGCAGCAGCGGACGCGGGGCAGATCGACAAACAACGAGCATGCCTACCATGTGGCTTTCAGATACGCAGAGTAAGTCCCACTCTATTCCCCACAGCAATGAAGACATAACTGACTCTAATTGCTGTCTAGAGGTTGGCGTAGCCTTCTGTTCAGGCGGTAGGTACGATCACCACCTCTTCCCCTCGCACCCCGCCGCATCTATACACACGGGGAACGACGGAAAATATTCCCGGCACCTAGCGGGAAGAGGTTGAAGTGCACTGACACGGTCGCAAACAACAGGAGGCTTCTTCCTCGTCGGTGGCGTGATCTTATTCTTTGATCGCGCAATGTACGTGCAGCACTCCCCCACCCCTCCTCCACCATCCCCGAGCGAAGCGCAAACTAACCCCCTCACCCCTGCAGGCTCGCAATGGGAAACGTAACTCCTCTTCCCCCTTCCCCTCTCCCTCTCCCTCCCTCCACCCCTCAAAATCCCCTTCCCCGCCACCCGCCTCCGCCGCCGCCGCCTCCCCTAACACCTCTGCCCACAGATCCTCTTCACCCTCGGCCTCCCGCTCATCCTGGGCCCGCGCAAAACGCTCACCTTCTTCACGCGCCGCCCGAAATGGCGCGGCACGGCGGCCTTCCTGGCCGGCATCCTCCTGATCCTGCTGCGCTGGCCGCTGTGCGGCTTTCTGGTCGAGGGATACGGCATCTTCGTGCTGTTTGGCGATTTCTTGGGGACGTTGGTCGGGTTTGTGGGGAACGTGCCGGTTGTGGGAGGCGTTTTGAGGGCGTTGTTGCAGAGGGTCGGGGTCGGGAGGGGTGGTGGGGAATTGCCGGTTTGAGGGGAGTGGGTGAGGGACGGTTGGGCTGGTTTGGGCTTGGAGGGGTGAGTGTGGGATTGGGAGGTGCCTTGGCGTGGCCCGAGAAGGTCCGGCTTGGGGTTGAGAGAGGTACAGGTACGGGTGCGTGGAGCGTTACGCTCCGGATACGAATGGCAAGTGGACAAGAAAAGCCACTTGCAACATGACCGCCGTCGACGGCACGGAAACACGGGAAAGTCAAAGCGCCTTTTCATTCGATATCACTCCTCCTCTATCTGCCAGGGATCCCATCCTCATAGAGGTTATGCAAATAAAGTACAATCTAGCCCATTGTAAAAACAAAACCCTCCATTTTGTTTCGTTCCCTTTCTTCTCAGCGCGCACGCAAATGTAAAAGATCGATCGAAAAGACACCAGTCAGAGGAACCATGCATGCAAGCCACACGGACCGAGACCCCACCCGACCCCACTCAGTACCCGACGCTGATCAAATAATCGGCGAGGTCTTCGACCGTCTTGACCGCAGGACCGGGCTGCACCGTCTCCGGGTAGTGGGTGACGAGGATGGCCTGGACGGTCTTGACGAGGACGACGCCTTCCTTGCCCTTCTTCGCGTGCAGACTCCGGCCTTCGGCCTTGATGACCACGTACCGTTCGCCGGCGATCCGCAGGCCGGTGCTCCGGACTTGCTCCATGGCGCTGGTATCATCGTACGCGGCCACTACCTCCCGGATCTCGGCGGGGGCGACCTAGGGTGGAGAGGTCAGTATGGTCACTTATCTTTGCCTCACATCTCGTTCATACGTCCCAGCTATCTTGACGTCCGATTACCTCTGCCTTCGTAGCTGGTGGGTGTGTTGCGTGTGAAGGGATGGCGCCACATCAACCAGGAACGTACCGTGAAGCCAGGGGAACTCGCCCAGACGCTGCTGCCTTCCTTGTTGAAGATGGCGGCCTTGTCGATGTTACCCGTGCCGACGAGGCTGTGTAGATTCGAGGTCAGAGATGATGTTCCACAACGGTGTGGGTCTCTTGTCAGGACAGATAGAGCGGGGTTTTACCTCGTGTCAACGTACGCTGTGCAAGTTGGGGAGAAGTCAGCCTTAAGAACCGTAGGAACAGTAAGCTGCGGGCATCAGTTTAGCGCTTACCTTGCCACGACATGGCGCCTGTAAGTCGTGAGATATTCTCCGAAGATTGTTAATGGGAGAGTCTCTCCAGCAGGTGTCTAATCTCCGTTGCAGGACGTTGAGGAAGTGCGTATGGAGCGCTTCTTATGGTAATGGGTGTTGGTTCAAGGGACGAAGTATAGCCGGGTCGCTGATTGATTGATTGGCACAAGCGGTGATTGTGAAGGTGGTGGTGGTGGTGGTGGTGGTGATGATGATGATGGTGGTAGAGGGGTAATTTGTGTTTCTTGTCTTACTGAGTCAATGCCTTAATCCGATACGGGGAACACGATAATAACTTTTTCAAACGTGCGGTGGTTATCTGCCCCACCAAGAAAGATTGGCGTAAAGAACGGAAGCGTGGTTGGTGGGAAGGAAAAGAGGGTGAGGTACGCCTTACATGTACATGATACAGTCCGTACGGATTGCTGGGTGGTAAATTACCGGGTACCTTGGTACGGACGGCGGTTAACCCGCTTAAGGTTGTGCGTGTTACACAATTTCTGATATTATTAACTTACGTGACGATCATAATGTAGTAGCTTCTGCTTTCAGATTGTGTTTAATCCTCAGTTCATATCCCGACGCTGCGGTATCAAAGTACACAGCAGTAGCCTTGATACTGCTCAAATGTCAGACATCATGCATTTGAATCGCATCGAGGTCATTTCGAAGAATGTCACACGTTTGCAGTGCAGAGCATCATGTCGTACAACCATTGAAGAGTGGTCATGCGTTGGCCCTGCGCCGTGATCCTGCACCGATATCACTCGCATGACTAGATCATCAACTTGTTCCGGTAGTGGGGAACTGGCTTTGATAGTGTGTGCTGGTGCTCTTGACTCGTTACATGTCAACAAGACCCTTATTCTTTTGCTGTCAGCATTGATACCATTTTTGGAGATAGGGCGCCATTGCATGTGACAGCGAATACTGTATGGAACGCCCTGTGCTGGCCTTGACCCCAGATCCACTCTCAGACTCGTCTTACCTAGCTGAGATTAGGGAGACATACATTGCCGAAGAAACCCCACCCCTAATGGTATGCATAATGACAGCTCGAACGCTCCGGTGGGCGCAAGTTCTTTCTGACGCTGACTATCTGCTTGGGACAGCAAATCCTAAATGGTATCACTGCTACATCGTTCATGGGCTGTCATTCTGCAGGGCTAGCATACGAGTCGTTTTCTGTCAGCATTCTGTTTCAAGCAAAACTTCCGGTCTTTCGTCGGATGTCAGCTCCTTCAGTCTCCTCTGCTTCTATGCGCTTCGAGTTTGTTGTTGGTATTTGCCCGTTCATGTGACCATTGTCGAGTCATCATGGAAGGATGGTACGAGTAACTGCAGTGAGCAGTCATTTTGGCTAGATGATGTGCCCCCATCATTGCAACCTTCCGCACCAACCGCTCCCTCCTCCGGCAACTCGGACTTGCAGAGTGCTATCTTGAAGGCTGCTGACTCAAACTCTGAGACAAAAGACTTGTCAACTCGTATCAGACTGCATACATAGCATATGGCCCCCATATGCGGGCTTCGCCATGGCGTCTTGGCTGAATGTTCGGTATCCTGTCACAGCCATTGGACATTGAGGCTTTGATTCACACCCGGTTACGGTAGCGATTTTGAGTGCCTCGCGCAGCCCAAGCTTCGAAACTGGAGAGCATTTCAGGCGTCGTCATAGGCATCACCTCTGCAATGGCCACATCGAAATGTTGACGGGTAATCTGCTGACTGATGCCCGTGTCCTCCTGTTCTTTAAGGGCAGCAAAGCTTGCTCGCTGGCAAATATCGACTATCTCAGCTCCCGAGTATCCATCTGTCTTCTCCGCTAGCTCCCCAGCAGACACCTCGCTTCTCACGTCCATTCTGCGTGTTCTGATCGCCAGGATCTCCCTCCGGGTTTCATAGTCGGGGAGGCCTACATACAGGATGGTATCGATTCTCCCAGGCCGCATGAGCGCGGGATCCAGAAGCTCCGGCTTGTTTGTAGCTGCAAGGACAAACACTCCTTTCAGTGCCTCAATACCATCCATCTCGTTGAGCAGAGTAGTGAGAACGTTTAGTCCGCTGTGATTGCTGCCTTCGCCTCTAGCAGAGCCGATGGCGTCAATCTCATCAAAGAAGATGATGCTCGGACTCGCAGCCCTAGCCTTGCGGAACACTTCCCTCACCGCACGCTCTGATTCACCAACATACATACTCAGGAGCTCGCCTCCCTTGATCGCAATGAAATTGAGACCTGCTTCTGTCGCAACCGCCTTTGCGATTAATGTTTTCGAGCAGCCAGGAGGTCCGTATAATAAGAGTCCTTTCTTCGGTTCCATGCCTAACCGCTCCATCTCACTCGCATACTGCTGACATTTAGTTCCAGAATATCCTTCAAACCTTTTGGGAACATACCTTGAACGGCCACTCTACCGCCTCTCGAAGACTTTGCTTCACCATTTGTTGGCCACCAATATCCCCCCACCGCACTTTGGGGGTCTCCAAGAACACCTCTCGCATAGCAGTAGGTTCTGTGACCGTTAGTGCGTGGTCCAAGTCGGCTTCAGTCACCTCGACTAGAATCTCTCCATTCTCTTCGCTTGGCGCCGGTGATGTTCCACGCTGGGGCCCAAGGCCGTTCACTTTTGAATCATGAACTTCTTCCTTTTGAATCTGCTCAACATATCGAGACTCTGCTTTTTCTCCGGCAGCCAGAAGGAGCGACGCCAGATCGGCCCCTACGTAGCCATGTGTGCGTTCTCCTAGATGCTCCAACACTGGATTGGACGTCGTCGGGTTTAGTGCTTGGAGAACTTTCAGAATCTCAATACGAGCATTGGCGTCAGGGATGGGAATCTCAATCTCGAATTCCAATCTCCCAGGAACCCGCAAAGACTCGTCAATGTCAATCAACCGACGTGTTGTTGCTACGAAAAGTACCTTGGAGTCCCTCGAAGCGTCTAATTCCCGTCGTAGGGCGTAGAGCATACTACCAGCTCGAAGCCCCTGGGACATCCCAGCTTTAGACGCAATGGTTTCAAGCTGATCCACAATGATGACACTGGGTTGATTTTGATGAGCACGGGCAAAGACTTTGCGCACCGCCGCTTCATCATCAGCTACGTTTCGACCCACTGTCGAGTCATCGAGGTAGAAAACCTTGCACCATGGGGCAGAGGCGATGTTCTCTAATAGCAGACTCTTACCGGTGCCTGCAGGACCGTGCAAGAGGATTCCACCGCGCCGGCGCCGAAACCATGGCGGCATCTTCAAGCGGGGATGGTCATCCCTGTAAGCTGACAGACGTTCATTGATCTGACGAATCTGTCGATCGAGGCCTCCGATGCCGGCCCCGGAGATCTCTAGGCGGTGTTCGTAAGGCTTTGTTGACTGACCAGGTGCCACGGCGTTGTTAAGATAGACAGTCGAGGATCGCGCAAACCGATATAGATCTTGCGAGTCTTCCCCATTGATAGATTGGATTGTAAACGATCTTCTCGAATCCTTAAGCTCTACAACTTCCAGAATCATGCCAGTACAAATGAACTCGGCTTTACTGAGAGGAAGTTCCAAAAACCACTCCCAGTGCCCCTTGTCATGGGCATCCAATGCTTGCGTGTCAATCTGCACTTTCTCCGCGAGAGAAACAGTTACAACCTCGTGAATGGGTCTCTCATGCTTCGATATCGATACCTTGTCTCCAAGCTTGAAGCTGTACAAGGTCTGTAGGGCTTTGGAGGTCTGTACCACATTGTCTTGAATCTTCTCCGGTGCTACCCAGGCAATTGCTGTCCTGGCAGGACCGTTAGAGCCTGTTATAGAACACGGATCACCAGCTCGTAACTTGTGCAGTAGCAGCGTGGCGGGCGAGAGGTAAATACGGAATGTGTCTTTTCCATCGGTCCTGGCTGGCTTGGAGAATGGCCGGATGGTGTATTTGGAAGCTTCAGCCATTTGCACTGACCAGATGTTGCAAGGTTGAGTTACTGTTCTGGTTGTGAAAGATTTAAGATGGCTAGCGCTGCCGACTCCAATTACACGGTCCCGTGTGGCTCCCACCGTCATTCATTCTTGATGGCAACCATGGAGAGTAGTAACCCGTATCATGATAATTGCTCAGGACAGCTCATGGCTACTGTTATTTGCATCGTCTCTTCTTCAATGCCAAACTTCTAGACAGGTTAGCGTTGGTATGTAAGGCTTCGAACGGGTCGACGCTTGCGCTAGATCTGCAAGCCACCACATGTTCCTCATCTACATGGCACGGCCCGATGACCACCAAACTTGCTCCTCCCATCGACAAACCTCCCCGACCCTTCAATTGATTGATGCTCAAGCTGGGGCTGCTCCCTCCGCAATTCCTATTACCGTCATGGTCCATCCAGCAATGTCGACAATTTCGAGTCGTCCTATCCTCGAAACCCAACCCCAGACCCAACCCCAGGCCCAACCCCAAACCTAACCCCAGGCCCAAACCCAAATCCAAATCCACTTCTCCAACGCCAGCGCGCAATAGTCCACCTTCAACACCCTCGACCCCACACCTCTCCCTCCTCGAAGAGCTCTTCCCCGAAGAGGCGGCTAAACTCAAAGCGCCCGCTCAATCTCCAGCCTCGACGAAGAGGCCGCACCGCGATATTCCCCCCCTTCCCCTATCGCCTGACCTAGACGATGTCTCGTCCGCACACGCAAAGGCCCTGCGCAAAAACTCGACTGGCTCGCTGCGACGGCGCGACGGTCGGATCAGGACCCTGTCGGCAGAAGCGCGAGGTCGCACAGAGATGACGGTCATGGTGTTCCGTAACGCCAGCAAGTCGCTCTGCGAAGATGACTTCCGGCGAGTGGTGCCGAAGGGGAAACATATTGAGGGGTGGAAGGGGCAGGGCGATATCTTGAAAGGTTGGCTCAACCTCTATCGTCTATTCCGGCGCTACGTGCTGTAGCCATTCGTCCCTCTGCACTCGAGAAAATTGAGGAGAACGCTATCTACATTTGCCCTCACACTCATACCTTTTAGAGACACGTCTAACGCACGACCAATGCAGTGATACCCCTGCGCGAACCGCTCACCCTTCAGCCGACAGGCTCCTACCTTCTTCTCTTCCCCTCCCTCGTCTCCGCCAAATCCTACCAAGAACATCTCATTTACCTACACCGCATGGCGCGCACGCACACGCCCACCTCCATTGAATCACCGCTCCCGCCACCTCCGGGCTACCGGCTCGCCGACGGCGAAGACGTCTACCAGCTGCTGCAGGAATACGCGCTCATCCCGCCTTCGCAGCGCTTGTCGTTGCGCTTGCTCGTCCAGCCTTATTCGCCTATGATCAGGGGCTTGTTGGAAACGGGAGGGTATGAGGGGATCGTGCAGGACCGGAGTTCGAATACGCGTCGGGACACAGACACCGTTACGAACACAACAACAAACTCAGCTCTTACAGAGGCCGAAGCAACCATACGGAGTCGAAATACCTCGGTTCTATTCTGGATCGAAGGCTATCAGCCCAGCACTTTCTCCCTCAAGGAAGCCCTCGCTCGCGACGGCCGCGACCGAGGCTTGCCATGGTCCATCTCTCTCTCCCGGTCCTCACCTGGATCAGCCGCCTCCAGATCTAGCGCATTCACAACCGCCAACACGCCCCTAGCCATCAGCAAACTCGCCTATCCCCAGTCAAACACTCTCACCACAACCAATGCCGAAATCGACCCAGGAAAGGAAAATGACTCCAACGATGAGGGCCAAGTCCAGCTGGCAACAAGGAGGGCAAGTCGATGGATCATTCGATTCGACACCGAGTCCGAGGCCAGACGGTTCGTTCGGGCATGGAATCGAAGGCCATGGCCGCTCCATGGTCGTGAGAGCGCGGCATATGAGGATGAGGCGCCCCTTGTGGGGGCGGAGGTTCTGTGGTGAAGGAGGTGGAGTTATGAATTATGTACAGGAATATGTACAGGAACATTGAAGCAGAGAGGGCTTGAGAGTAGGGTAGTGTAGATGTCTACATGGTGAGCGTTGTGTAAAAGAAGAAGATGGGTATATAGCGATAACTTAGCTTACTTATTGACGGATGTGCTGTACTCATAATCCCTCGGCATACGAAACCCTGCGATTGAATCGTCCGGAGCAGGACAGAGTACTACTACTCTACATGTGCGATATTTTTTAGAGTCACTCCTCTCCCCGTTGTGCCGACTAATGCTACCGAGCGATCCCTGGATGCCCTAACGAGTTAACTCCCATCGACATAGCTACAACATATTGCACTTGCGTACAGAACTTTTGCTCGCTGTGCAACTGAGTTCTGCTACGTGGATGAACCGCGGTACCCGACTTTTCCTTTATAGGCCTCCGACTGATGATGGTAGAGGCGCATCTACCTCGGACGCCCGACTGCATGTATACATACTGGGCTGAGACTGACGATGGTCCCCGTTCTAGACCCGAGGATCTATGATGAGGATCGGTACCTCTACCCTCACGAGTTTTCCGCTCTCCTCGAACTCCCCGTGGAAGTTGAAATGGGTGCCATCCGAGTGGGTTCTCACTACACACTACCTAACTTGCCTTCCGATGGTAGACTCCTGCTAAGGGTCTGGCCGGTACGGAGATTGATGAGGGCCAAAACGTACGGAGTAAGTGTGTCGTTGTGAGTTTCGATGGTGCAATAATCAAGGGGGATGAAGAGCTAAGGCAATGCTTGATACCTTCAAGCGAACGAATTGTGTCGCCGAGCCTGGTCCCTCGGCAAGTCTAAACATATTAAGGTGAAATAACGACTTCCCACCCTGAGGCGAATTAACCAGTTGAACAACAGCACAGTAAATAACGTTGTTCAGATCATGATCCCTCTCAAGCTGACTACTGAACCCAGCAGCTGGATGATTGGGTCATGACCATGACAGCGACTTACCTTAGTATCTTGCGACCCATGTCCCGCTGGAGAGTCAGAGTGTTTGGACGAGCCACACCGGCAGGTGAGCCGATGCATTGATCTCTTACGTTTCATTTTGATATTATTCCCAGATGGCAGGGTCAAAGCCCCCGTAGTATATTCTACTCATTAATTTATATACTCGCGCTATGTCTTTCTTACCCGCTCATGCCTGCCATTAACCTTCTCCCGTTCTCGTTTCTGGAGGGTCAGGTGTCTGGGGATACCCTGACCTGCTTCACCACTCCGCCTCTCGTTCGTGTCCATCTTCCTGGTGAAGATCACTTACCCCCTCTCTTCAAATTGCCTTTTCATCTCTTAGTATACAGGTACGTTCACGCTACACCTGTACCTGGTGTAGCTTTCGGGAAGCCACTCCCTTGATTTATTGACAAGGGAGCACCTGATCTCGTGGGCTCTTGTCGATATGTGTCTCCACATCTTAGCCTTCCTTGTAACTTCTGTGCTTCGCTATTCTTTCCTCTTCGCCTTTCTTTTCTTGTACCATACTTCCTCCAAAATCGCCTGTTTTCTGCGAATCGGACTTGTACAATACGGTCAAGATTATACTCTCAAATCACAAAATTGTTACACCCCGCAATAATCCAATCTCATATTGGGAATCCTCAACCAATACAAAGACCATGCCGTTTGGAAGATCAAAGTCACTCCGAGCCAAGGGCTCAACCAAACTGCGCCCCAGCAAAGAGGCAACCGCACCTGCTCCCCGACGATCGATATACATCCCTCCGGCCGACCCGCCCCAGGGCGAAAGCGTTCTGAGAACGAGCATGATCTTTCCGGATGGACCTCCAGATCCAATCCCAACACCGAAACCTGCCGCATCATGCAATGACTTGCATCTCATCAGAAGCAACCCCGAGATGAGTTCGGAAGGTCCACATGCAGCCCTTGAAAGACTCGAAAGACCAAATACTGCGGATGATTCGAGCTGTGCAGCACCATATGAACAGACAGCAATCCGGCCTTCTTCTACTGAACAACTCACAGGCCCGCAAACCATCGAGACTCCCGTACAGGACAGCGGCGATGGAGGGGACAAGGAGGAGTTGCTCATTGGAATGGCTCTTGGGGACCCCGAAGAAGATTTGGCGTTGACGACGAACGAACAAGATACGGTGCATCATGGTCCCTTAGATGTTGCAGAGCATCCGGTAATGCCGGCTATGGAAGGACCAATAACCGTAACACACAAGGTCTCAGAAGAACAAGACCTCTCAACATTGCCGAGCATGAAAGAACAAATCAAAATTACATCACACCCATCACACTCAGAAGAGCCATCGACAACGCCATCATTCCCGATACCTCAGTCAGACAGGCAAAGGGAAGCCCTTGAACTCGCTGACGTAAATAAGGCTCTTAAGCGGAAGCCAAGCAGATGGAATATACTTGGTGGATGGTTTGGAAAGAAGAACGTACCCTCCGCCTCAGCAACCACTCGAATCTATCAGACGCAAGATGACTCTAAACCTATCTCCCACCACAAGGAGAATATATTGATCGGAACAGAATCTTTAGGGGTAGTCCCTAAGGGTAAAGACCATAACCATCGCAGTCGAAGTTCAAGTACCCGTCTGACTAAAACCAAGGGAGGCATCAGACCGACCTTTCGAAGAACGCGAACCGCCCCGTCGCCTCACCCGTCAGAGCACGGCCCAGATCCATCATCGAAAGAGTCAAACGCAGATAAAACCTTTCCAAAACTTCAACTTGATGGTCAGCCGATGTTGAGCGTCGATATTCCAGATATCCAGCTCGATAGGTACAGCGTCATGTTCGGCGGACTCCTGAAACCTACAACACCATCTCCGTCGCAGCCCTCACTTTTAGTCAGACGACAAGCTCAGTTGAAGAATGTCAAAACGGATGGCCACGACGTAGAGGTATTGCTCTTCCTTGCAGTTTCTGTGGCCCTGGGTAGCTAATCCGTAGAACCCCAGACGGAGAACGAAGGGCTTCGTAAACCTCAACGACGAGCGACATCTCCATCTCAAATGAAGTCTCCTCTATTCTCCTTATTTCCCTCTACACCCACGCAAACAACACGCATTCTACCAGCATCTAAAGCAGCATTCAAACCCAGCCCCCTCCATCGGTCCAACACCACTCCGGGCGCCTTGTCGCCTATCCGTCAGATCTTCGAAACACCCGAGCCAACAGACCGCTCCCCAATCTTTATCCGCAAACACAGTCCAACGCACGTCTCGAACTCGTACCCCACTGAATCGCCAGTTCCTTCCGACGCACATCAGCAACCGCCCACCCACCAACACGACCCATCGAACCAGCCATCCGAAGGCGAAGACCCACCTTTCTTCACCCCACCCCACTCACCTCCCCACCTGACACCCGGCCCATCACCACACCCAAGCACCAACACCGCATTTCCCTTCCCCACGACCTCCACTCCCTCGCCTGCGACCAGCAAGCCGACAACGACAGCGATGCCAACCCCCGCAATATCAATCGCCCGCCAGATCTCCATCACCCGCCGCCAGCGCCAATTCCACGTCCCCTTCGACGCGAACGATTCGGAGCGCTTGGTCAACAGGCGGCCGATGACTCCTACCCTCGTCAATGTCCGCTCGCGATCGAGCTCTGCTTCTAGTGCCGAGTCGAGACCGGGACAGGGGCAGGGGCTTGGAGATGGCAATGGGGGTGGGCATCTAATCCGGAAGTCGCAGAGGGTTGTTGTCGAGTGCGTGGAGGGTTGATGGGGAGCATGGTGGGGTGTCGAGAATGGAGGGGGGTGAGGCGGATGGTGGAGGAGAAATGGGGAGGGGAGAACGGAGGAATTGCTAGAGCGGCTGGTCTTCTCGCCGACGCTTTCTTTCCTCCAACAGACTCGTGTTCCACACGTCGAATCTTGGTGGATGGCACGAGCACCCGGTGCGGATGCTGTGTAACAAGATCTCCGTTCCACTCATTCTCCACTTCTCGGGCGTTCGCTCGATTCATAAGGGCGTGGACGGGAGTCAAGGGTGTCGACCACTTGAGTATAGATCTGGCCTTTCCAGAGCATAGACCGACGTGTAGGATACTTACGCATCGGTACGGTGTTCCGATCCATCACTGATTGTCCGAGTAGAGTTCTAAGCACTATCCATCTCTCTCTCTGGAGCTACAAATACGTGATGGATCGATTCAGCCGACTTGAGTGTTTGAGTTTTCATATAACACCTCTACCACGCAATCAAACGTAGAGGTGCACACCACTCACTCTTTCAGCTATATCAGTGATTACTCAGACTACTGAAAACCAATTCATGGTTCGTTAACCACGGCCCATGTTTCGCAGACCCTACTGGGAAAAAAGGTCATTGGGAGTGTTTAAACGAGCCAGACACATCAATAACAAGAGGCTTATTTTTTCTCTAGCGTGTAGCATGGGCGCAGTTCCAATAAGCTGTGAACTTGGGACCGAATCTTCTATCTATGAGCATCTATCGGTCAATTGGTACTTGTAGGCACTCAATCCGCCTTCCTGTGGGAACTAGCCGAACAGGCATTGGTTTTGTTCGCGGGACTTGTACTTCGTACTGTGTCGTCTATGAACGAGCAACTGTGCCGTTCTAGCGCAGGTAGTTGGACAGCAGTCTAAGTGGTGTAAAAGTACAGCTTCCGTTCGGTTGCCCAAACCGAAGAATCTTGGAGACATGCATAGAAACGACTCCTCGGCCTGCTTTGGCGATCGATCGATCGATCGATCGATCGATCAAGCACCAGCCAAACGCAACAGAAGCAACATTCTTTCCTTGACTCGGACCTGCAGCAACGCGTCCTCCACCTTCTACGCACCCATCAATCTCAATCAACCCCAACAGAACCCACGCATCTCATCTCTCCTCACCTCCTTCCCCTCCCATACCGCCCCCGACTGCGACTGCGGCTCCGACTCCGACTCCGACTCCGATCACTATAGCTGCTATAGCTACTATAACTCGGACTCCTCCTCCTCCTGGCACCCCCTCTAGACGGCGGATATGTCGCAGGCGGACTATCCCTCCCTCCCCTGCCCCCGCCACCTCTCCTGCGTGCCGGCGGCGACCGGCTACGTGAGCGCGAAGAATATGACCTGGAGCGTGTTCGCGGCGAGCGCGACCGTGAGAACGACCGCGGCCGGTACGTGTCGAAGTTGCCGTCGCCTCTGCCTCGGTCTCTGACGTCGCGGTCACGGTCGCGGTCACGGTCGCGGTCCAGCCTGCCTCCGCTGCCACCTCCGCCTCCGTAGCGGCGCGAGTACGGGGGCGGGGAGGCGCCGCGGCGGGGTGGGAACTGGGGTTGTGGGGAGCGGTAGCGTCCCCCTCCTCCCATGTTGCCGGGTGGCGGTGGGGGGCCGCGGTAAGCACCTGGTGGGGGCCCACGGGCGTCGTAGCGGTCGAAGACAGGGACGCCGCCGCGGCGAGCCGGGGGCGGGGAGCGGGAGAATTTGCGGCGGGGAAGCACGATGGAGACGGTGATGACGGCGCCGTCGAGTTGGGCTTCGTGCATGTGCGCGATGGCGGATTCGGCGGCGGGGGCGGTCGTGTAGAGGATGTAGGCTGTGCCGCGGTTGGTCATGACTGCGGGGGGTTGTTAGCTGAAGTGCGAGCACATATTCGGGTAGGGGAGGAGGGGAGTGCGTACATTGTCTGTTCATGGGCATGTCGAGGTCGCGGATGGGGCCGTAGGCGCCGAAGATCTCGCGCAGGTGGTTCTCGTTGACGTTTTTGGTGAGCTTCTCGACGACGATCTTGATGTGTTGTCAGTCCTTGCATTCTTCATCTAGATCCATGACTCAGAATCAAAGTAAGACACGCCCTGCCGACGCCCATTGCAAGATTGCGTATCGGCTGGTTGAGCACAAAAGTAGAAAGTAATGGAATGACTTCCAAGTCCAGACACTCACCTTCGAGCTTTTCGGTGGCGGACTCCCCCGACTTCGACTTCGGCTCCGCGACATACTCCGATCTCGATAGCGCCGTCCACCTCTGCCACCGCTCCTGCTCCTTGATACACTGCGCGAGCCGCTTCTGCTCTGGCTGCGGCCTCGAACACCATTGCGTCGACCGTACCGTCCTCCCCGCGCGGAACCTGCTCGACTGCGACCGCTCGACCGTGACGGAGAGCGAGGGGAAATGGATCGGCGTGGGGAGCGCGACTTGGACGGTGTGTGGGATCGTTCGGCGGGTGATCGGGTGCGCGTGCGGCCGCGCGAGGGCGATCGGGAAGGCATTGGTTGTGGTGGTGAAGGATGCGATGTGAGGGTATAGAAGTCTTGCTGACAAGAATGAATATGCTAATGGTTCATGAGCTCCTGTTGTAGGTGGGAGAGTAGAGAGCTGGGAAGGTAGAAGTCGAACTGTTGTGAAGCTGCCTGGCCAGCACGGAGTTTGCTTCCAAATTCTGCTTATGTAAGCTGCGACAACCTCTAAATCCCACCCATCTTAACTTGATGCACGACTAGGACAAGGACAAGGAACCGTGCCCGAAATCTGGTTTTCATTGAAGTTGGTGGTTTCAACATTAGCATATACACCGCGGATTTCCTAAATTTCAGTGTATGGACTTGGAGCCTGCCTGAGCTCACATACCATTAGGATGCCCAACGCTCGTCAACCCTATGTCTGAGGTGATTTCACATTTAGAACCTGTGTCATAAGTCCTAGGCAGCGAGTATCGAGCAAATCTCATCCGTAGTTCCGCTAGACGTACAAGCACAAACGATGGCAAGCCCTCAACAACCCCTCCATTGAAAGCGGCGAGTATAACCTCCAGTTCACCCATCTAAAACCGCGACAGTCCCATCCACCTTAGATGTCCACCATCCCTCCGATACATTTCCTCTTTAGATTGTCCCCTCTTCACAACATCTCTCTCCGCCACCCCCGAAACCAACCAACCACTCAAAAGAACGAACACCACCCAATATACATAGCCGCCAAATTCTTCGGACTTGTCGCCTGACTTATCAACTCCTGCACGTGGCCCTCGACTGATAGGGGTATCGATTCGCCAGGCAGGAGGCCGCGGACTTTATGTCGGACGCTTTCCAGCACGCCCTCGGGGGTGTCAGGAACGGGGGTTTTGGATCGTTTCTGTGGAGTGTTACTTGCATGCGAGTGAACTGGGAGAAGGGGAATTCGTTCGACTTACTTTCTTGCCAATGAAGTCAGTGGTGGGGTCGTAGAGGAAAGTTTCGAGTATGGTCATGAGGGTGTCTTCGTTCTGGCGTAGGAGGCCGAGGGTCAGTTCGCTGGATTTACGGAAGGGGCCTGTAGGGCGGGCTTGTTAGTGGTGCGTTCTAATCTTTGGGGGGTGCAGCTAGGTGGTAGGGTTGGGTAGAAGACCTTCGTAGCCATATGCGCCGAACGCGTCGATCATGTTGTGTGTCAGACGGAAGGGGACTGTTTCCGGTTTCTCGAACGTCGTGCCCTGGATAGAGTTAGTTGGATGGCTGCAGGAAGCATTGGCGGGAAGCTCTGAGAACCTTATCGAAGAGACAGTTGAAGTCAACGTGGAAAGTACCACCGTTGCCTTCTTCGAAGAGGATATTCTCGCCGTGACGATCGCCAAGGCTACACCACTTGTGAGCAGCCGGTCATAAATAATATCTCTGCTTGCAACACATACCCAAGGACATAGCCTACCATTGACATGACAGCACAAGAACGTGTGTATTTCAGACGTGCTGCGAACCATGTATCCGGTTCCGGGAACATCTCCACGAACCACTCGTGGAACACAGGTGGAAAACTAGAGATGTTAAGACCACGTGAAACGGGAAGGGGAAAGTAAAACTCACTCTCCTAGGAGCTTCTTCGTGAAGAGAGGCAGCTTTGCATCGTCGGAGCATGCTTCCTCCAGAAGAGCTCGAATATCGTTGTACTGCGCCACGTTCTCGTCAGTCGTAGCTTAATAGTAGAGTTCTAAGTACCGGAAAGGAATCGTACCTTGATAGGAATATCCTTCTGCTTGTAAAGCTTCAGTAATATGTCCCGCAATGTTTTGAGGTTGTCGACCCATTCAATAAGCCCACACTCTTCGTTCAGTGGAGTGACAGCGTAGGTTTTAATGTCTATTGTCTGTGAGCGCCATCAACAGCCGTGGTAAGTTGCTACGTACATAACCGGCGTTTGCTGCTGTTGGCATCTCGTTTGAGAAATCGATTGATCATCCCATCAAATTCCATAAGACGCTGATCCTTTCGAAGATCATCTTTTGGCTTGCACAACAGACCATAGACGTGGCCGTCGGAACCCCGGATATTGAGTTTACGGGGTTTCTGGAGTGAGTTGAGAACTAGAACATCGTCCAGAAAAGCTATCCAAGCCAGCCCGAGTCAGCATCACTTCGATAGGAACTGGAGACACATACCCGAGATTGTCACCGTATCTTTTGAGAAAGCCTTGTGAGCTTTCACATTGACGGGTTCTGTGGTGATTGCAGTCGGTACGCTCGACATCAACGTCGCCTCTAGCGGGATAACGAGACGGCAGGGAGTAGACTTATGATTGAACAACAAGTCTCGTGACAGACTTATATTGGAGGGTTTCCCGTGAATATCTTGTATGCAAACTTTGAGCAGCTCACTAGATAGCTTCTGCCCTTGTCCGATCATGGACCTCATCTCTACCCCTGGAGCCTCATTTCTACTACGTTTCGAGTGATCCTGGAATAATCAGCATCGCTGTGAGGATCATCGGCATGATACTTACCATCACTTTGGCTAGACATGTAGCTCCCCTCTGAGCTCTCTCCTTGTTCGAAGACTTCGCAAGGGCAAGTAGTGTCCATAAGGCCTGTTGAGGATGTGTGGAGACGACTTTGATTACAATGTCGGCTAGTAAGCCATGCACCGATGGGTTTGAGTGACCTATGCGAGCCACGATCTGCGAGAGGGCTGTGTAAAACTGCAGCGGTGAGTATGTTGACTGCGGAGATTGGGAGTAAACTTACAACATATGCGGGCAGTCTTGAAATGTACTTCCTGAGCTGCTCATGAACAGCTCCAAGCATTGAGCGCCGTTGCTTCATGATCTCCTCCTGAAGTGCGCTTTTGACTGGAATGAGCTATTTTACCCACGGAAGGTCCGGGTGGTACTAACCCATTGCTATATATTGGATCCGCAGCTTGTTCGGATTCGGAGCCCAAGTCGACCCAGAGCGTCAGAACTCTTGGTAATGTTTGAAATATATACTTGGCACCAAAGGCTAGAGATCTGAGATAGTTCTCTATAACTAGCTTTCCCATTTCGCCGCTGGCACTGTAAAGGGTCAGTATTCGCCCGAACGAGCTCCGGCGAATACATACAAGGTGTATGCCTGTTTGCCCGCTGGTTTCGCCTTCTCGGACTCTAGGAGTTTGTTGTAATGCTTCCCAAGGTAATAATGTCCTTTCTCCCACCTGACTGCTGTCAATATACCTGCACTTCCACCACCAGCGCACTCGAACATACCGGCCACAAAAGGCAATCGCCTTCTGATACCTTTTGATGATCATGTCTGACTGCGTCTGGCCAGCTCTGTCAAGCCACTTGGCCAGCAGTAGGTGCGCCTGGCTCTTGTTAGCTAGAGACTGGGCTAGACACACATGGTCATACTCTTGCTGTCAAAATGTTCTGCTGCTGCTGCTGTCGGTCTGGTGCCTGTACGTGTGAAGCAGCCGCATTTTCTGCAAGCGTAAAATTGTGTGATTGGAAGGCATTAGCCGCAATGGCGCCTTCAAGACTCTGGATTGCCTTCCGGTGATGCCCTTCTTTCCACAGGATACGGGAATGCTCTATTGTCGCCGAGTCGTCACCAAGCTGGGAGGCGTGGAGCACTGCGTTGAAGGCTTGATGCGTAAAACCCGCTTTCCGAGCAAGTCTCGCGCTGGTAAGCCAGACACTCGCAACTTCTGTTTTCTTGAATTCTAATCTGCATAACGTCAGTTGGTAGTTACGGAAGATAGACAATGCCCATACCGAGAGAGCTGCATTGCTGCACGCCGTAGACCCAGTAGATACTGCTTGTCTGACAAGAAGGCTCCAAGCACTTCTATGCGTCGTTCCATGTTTTCCAGAACCACTCTCCGGTCACAGTCCGCTGTAGTTCGGGCGCGGTTGATTGCTTCTACTTCGGAAAGAGCGTGGAATCTGAGCATAATCTCATGGCAAGCTTGGAGGGAAGCAGTGTTGGTTGTCGACAAGATTCTTGCGCTGTTCTGGCGAAGCTTCTGCAGAGTTACTGAAAAGTGGTCTAGGTCTTTGTCGTGAAGCGCAAGCAATGCAGATGCAATGCCGATGTCGAAGTCTGACTCTACTGAATGTGGAAAAAGACTGATGTATTTCTTTAGCTTTGCCCACTTTCCGGTGACCCAAGAGGCTTGGACCGCGAACGGGAGCAGCTTCGAGGTTGCGGTGTTCGATTCCAGCATGCTGTCTACTTGGGTGAGCAACACGTCTACTCGGGATTAGTGATAATGCTCAATTGAGTTGGCAGAGCACCTTACCATACTGCCCGGACTCTTTCAAGCAGTTTAGTAGATTGACCTGTACATCAACGTCGTCAGGTTTGTCGTTCAGCAATAGTTCATACCAACTCTGAGCTGCTGTCCACCTCCCCGCTTTACGATGTTCAAGGATCTGCTGGTCAATGTTCAATACGTGGAGATGAGACGAAATGCCTTCAATCCCATCGGGTTCGTCAATCTGAGTATAGATATCTTGCAGCCGCTCATACAGCGTCTCCAGACTGCTGCTCTGACCCGGCAACTCAGGCCTATCTTTCTCTTGTCGGATGTACTGTTCCCAGTGGAACAGAGCTCGCGCAAAGGACTTACACTCCACCGCACGGCGTGAAATTATCTCAGCCGGTATTGAAGAAAGCAGCTGATCAACACGTGAGATCTGCTCCAGGCCTCTATGGTGGTCCGCTTCCATGGGTGGCCGTCCGCTTCTAGCTGCTAAGCTTGCATCAATTGCAAGTTGCTTCCGTTTCTCCTGCATCCATCTCGAAAAATAGTCGAGGACTTGGAATATACTCTATCAAAATGTCAGTTATGAAAGTAGGCGAAACTATACAAAAGAGAAACATGCCTGACTACAGGATATCAGCGTTTCCCTTGCCACGTGGGACTCATTCGGGAGTGGCTGCTCAAGGACGGTAATAATCTCACGCTTGAGCTCGTCACATTCGCGCTTGTCGCCCTCAACCACGACATTTAGGGCCGTGAAAGGGAGAAGAAAGTTCGGAATCGATAGGTCTTGCGCCCTAATTACTCGGCTAAAAACCGGGAAGATCATCGTCACGTTCTCGCCGTTGCCTTTCTCTAAAAGGTCGAGGACCAAGTCTCGGACCCAAATGCCGTAGGTCGTCTTTAGAGAGTAGATAGGATAGGTGCACTCGGCTTTCACCACGCTGGCTGTTATGACGTACCTGGAAGTCAGAAAGGGGGTTAAGACGTTCCGAACAGACTCGGGCAGCGCAATCCACCTTCGGTATATGTCGTTCGACTGCAGACCCTGGTGACGGAATGTTACACCGGTTCCGAATTCGCAAAACTTCAGGAATTGCTGCATCGCATAAGCGAGGAATCCCTGAGCTTTAGTGTTTGTTGTTGACAAGAACGCTTTCACTAGAACTTCCTGAAGGAAGTAGAGTATAAAATCGACAGTCTCGTCGGCCCTTTCGAAGTTCGATGTGACCACGATATCACGCTTCTCTCTAACTGTCTCAATCTTGCTTGGGTCGAGGCAACCAATAAGTCCTAGGCACTGTGCACAAAGTGCAGCAATGTCTTCCCGAGATTCGTTGAATCTAACACAAACATCAAGTACAGAACGGGTCATTTGAGCAACGATGAGATCTGGTTGCTCGCTGACGGCAGATTTATGAACAAAAGCCTGATTCTTTTCAAGAAAAGGTACTAACTCGGTGAGAGTTTGAACCAGAACATTGACATTTTCGTTTTCAAAACGGCGGACGAAGGCTTGATACTTGTGCCTGAGGTCCATCTGTTCCTTGAGCTTAGCAAGCTCTGCTTCGAACTTTGACATAAGCGGTATTGACGCCAGTGAAGGGATGGTGTTGACAACAGTTCGGATGAGTTCAGAGTGGTTTTTGAGCAGATGTTCAATTGCATCATAGGCCAGTCGCTGGGTACCGGAATGGAAGGCATCCCAACTCTGAGTTATGATGGAGAACGTTCGATCTATCAATGATTCGATGTCTTCCTCCCCAAGCGTGGTTATAAGAGCGGCCCAGGCCGAGAAGGCTACATCTCGTAAATCTTTGATCTCCATTGCCGATTGTAAACAAGCACAGATCTAATATTTCCGTCACTAACGACACAGAGATAGGATAGTCATGTGTGAGTCACCTGGGGAAGGGCACTAGCAATGTAACTTTTGGCCAGCTTGACCATCTCTCTGATTGCCCCAAGACACCTCTTCTTCTCTGCTACGGGCTGTATCACTCGTATATCGTTGATGACACTGGTAATCTGGTCCATGATGGCAAGCACATAGGTCTCGAAGAATGGGCCGACCACATTCTTGCGCGTGGATCCCTTTGAAGACCCACTTTTTCGAATTGCATTCGTTGCAAGGAGATTTATCGCTTGGTGTATCTTTTGCAGGCATTAGCACGACTGACGCAATGATCCTTGACCGCCACACCTACCTTGGGTCTTCTGGCGTCATCAACCTCCCCTGCTGTTTTCAAGAGTTCGAAAGCTGTGAGTATGGGCTCCATTCTAACCAAATCCGCGAGGTCTCTCTCCTTGAACTCGGCCGATGTCTCTACCAGGAGTGTTGTAATCATTCTCTCAGGATCCGTCGACGGTTGAAGAAGAAGGAAAGCTAAGATTGCACCCATGTTGACAGGCTCTACGCAGATTGACCACACCGAAGTATCACCTCCATGTGCCTGGGCGATCCGGCGAAGCACATCGTGCCTTTTCATGAGAATCAGATAAGGGAGAGTATTTGTTTTAGTCCAAATCAGGAATTCCGAGACCGTAATGTCGAGCAAGTCTGAAAGCTGCTGGGCAATTTGAGGTCGGTTTTGAAGCTCCTTAACAACGGTAATGGCGATGCTACGCCAGAATGGTCTAAACAAGCGCATCGGAGTGACGTCTATTGATTGTGCAAGCGATTGAATCTGTGCCTTATTAGTGAAAGTTACTCCCCGAATGATTCACCTTGCATACCTCGTTGTAAGCAAGGCCACATATTACAGGATTCGTATGACCAAGATATTCTACAAGCCGAAGTAGAACGATATTTAGCTCAACATCACCAGAGACTCTGCGTTATGATGTTAGCCACTGGGGAATCAGGGCTGCGGAGGAATATCTCACAACGCAATTTGGCCCAAAGCTAGTATACAGGTCTCTTGCAAAACCGTTTCATTTCTTTCAGCAATCACACGCAGAAATTCAAGAGTGGTGATGCGGTTTTTGCGAAGAAGCTCCTCACTGGAACAAATGCTTAAGAACCCCGATACAGTACGCCTATTTGCCTCCATCAGTATGTGTGCCAAGATGTTCGTAGGTCAATAACAAACCCAGCTGAGATACGCAGCTCCCGCAGAGAGCTCCGAAGTGATTGTAAGCACCACTGGCCTAGGTATGAACTTCCCATGTCTAGATAGACCAAGTTCTCCGTGTGCATGAGCAACCTCCTCAAAGCAAGCATTGCCGCGACCCGAGGTCTCGCGGAACCTTGTACATGGTTCCCCTCCAAGAGTTTCGAGATGGTTAGGAAGATCTCTTCGCTGGGCTTGCCATCCCATGTGGACTTGACTAAACCTACCGCACTGCCGGCATCACAGAGCGAACAACTTCCACTTCTTGCACGTACCTTACTATTATGCTTGTTGTCAAGAGTTCCGGCGCCTGCACAGGCCAGTAAGCCAATGAGATCAAACGCATGGCACTGGTCCTCCACAGATAATCTTGCGTAGCAGTCCCTAACATGTTCAGCAATTTCGCTATAATCAGTGAGGCATGATATAGCTCACGTCGCGACGAGATGTAAGCCATCCAAATCAGCTGCATCCTGAGAGCCAAGGACTTGGTAAATGCTTCTAGCAATGTCATCGTAGGTGGCGACACTTGAGGGAATTGTGGTTCCGGAATACAAACGGCGGCGTTTTTGGGGTCTGGCAGCGTCACCATTCGTGGAATGGCTATTACCATGGTCATCAACGTCCAGCTCTTGTAACACATCTTGCATGTTGGACTCGGTGAAGGGAGAAAGTCGAAGATCAGTGCACGGTGGACGCTCTGAAGCCTCTGCCTTAGTAATAGGGCTGGGGATCTGCTGTACCAGCGCTTGAATGCACAGCTATTGTTGGTGTTAGTTTGGAACCAAAATCAAGGTCCCGCCATGTTTACCTGTAGCTCACGACCTAGTGGCCGAATTCGTGGCTGGTCTCCAGTCAGCTCTTGTAGATTCGGCAGCATAATCTCGCTAATGGCTTGGATGAATGTCGACGTTCGAGGCAGCCGTAAAAGCTCCACAAGGGATGCACACAAGTTCTCTTCAAGACTCGGATGCGGACTTGTCAAGCAGAGTTGAAGAAGTCCCACGATAGAACGAGAATATAGAGCTGCAATCTTGGAAGCTAGCACTCTCTCGGGTACTTGAGCGGTTATGCTGGCGGAGAAAATGTCAAGCGTTCGAAGGTAAGAGCCTGCCACAACATGGTACGCAGAGTGTGAGTGTGAAAGAAGCTTCCAGCGGCCCATTACTGCCCAGACACGAACCAAGCAGTCTACACCCCACGATTGGGCTTGCTTCAAATTGAAGAAACGTCGTCTTGAGAGGTCCACTCGGGCTGTTAGCAGACGCAGGACGATCAACACCGCCCGATCGGCGTCCGTGACAGATGTCTGGCAATGATTCTGGAGGTATTCGATTTGAGACGGTTCAGACCATCTGCCAGATAGCAAACCAAGCGGTGGTATTAACATCTCTGTTGGCAGATCCTTACTCTGAGGGGTACGCCCTTGCGCTTCGAGAAAGGCAAGTAGTTCTGGATAAATCAGTACGAGACATCGACTGTTCCTTCGGATAAGTACCTGCAACACATTCTTCTAAGAGATGCGGCATCGGCCCTCCTCTTGGCCACAAATTTGAAGTGGGTGGTACGGCGGACAATGCTATCGAAAGAACCTGACCCAACTTATCTTGCAGTATCTCATACTTTTGCACACCAGTGAAGCAAAGGACTTTTGGAATCAACCATAAAAAGAGAGGGATGGCAGCAGCGCTGCCATCGGGGACGTCCAGAAACAAGACATCCGGCGTCCTCTGTATTGTCAAATATATGATAGTGAGGCCAGTGGACGCATGTGAGAGTTGAAGATCCAATTTCGCAAACGGATCGTCCGTGAGTAGCACCTCCAGGCCTGCCTTGGCCACCACGTAGATTAACCTGGAGTTGACGTGGATATTGTGTTCTACTGAAGCATTGCCGGACTCAGTGCTCCTGTTGATTTCCACGAGTAGCTGCTCAAAATTCTCCCCAGTTCCTGAGTGAGGTTGCCGGCCGGTTGTTGAGATTCTATCAACGATCTGCGCAGCAAGCGTTGGGGCAGGGGTGTCGCCCCTGTGCATTGAACCATTGACGACGCCATGACTTTGGCTGGATAGCCCCGGCCGACGTAACATATTTCATTTTCTGAGTTCTGAGCTTCAAGCTTCACATATCTGTATTTGAGAAATCCTTTGCGCCTGTTGTTGTCATGTCAGATATTCACTGCTGTGCAGGTGGATCTACTCGATCACAATCTGTTGATGTTGTCAGGTGCTTAGTCATCTTAAGAAGCCGTGAGCGAGTTCAACGTAACGTTAATCAAAGAGCCCCGTTGCTATAGACTTAAGTACTAACACAGATTTGTGTCGGTTACATCCTGGGCAAAGCTAAGATACAGCTATTTCTTATGCACCTGCTCTCCCTTGACCCAGACCCTTCTCGTATTCCTATCATCACCCCCAAAGACCCACTTCGCGACCCTCTCCTCCCATGACTCCCACCCAAAGATATCTACAGGCCTGTTGTCATTGCCCACCGCTCCACCCTGAGTCACCGTCGCCAACTGCACATGTTGCGCATCCCACTGCATCCCGACCTCAAACCCCCCGATTATGTCCGCCAGTCCGACTACTTTGGCCCCGCCACGCGTCGCTAGATACAGGACCTCCTCCACACTCAACTTCGCCTTGTCATCCCCAGTCATGGCAATACTCCGACTGACCAGACTCGCATGTCGGGCTGCGGCTAGTATGCTAGGGCTGTAGCCACCAGATACGTCGGTACCCAATCCCACGGTGATCCCGTCGTCAAGTAGTTGTCGGACCGGACAGAGCCCCGAACTCAGCGCCGTGTTGCTGATGGGGCAATGGCTAACTTTGGCATCACGCTTCTTGATCAGCTGTCGCTCTTCCTCAGTCAGATGGACCGCATGCGCCAGAATCATGCGTGGCGTGAGTAAGCCGTGGTCGTCATAGACGCCGGCGTAATGCTTGGAATTAGGGAACAGCTTCTTCACTAGCTCGATTTCGCTCTTGTTCTCCGAGATGTGCGTTTGGCTCGGGAGGTCTTCCTTGTCGGACAGCTCTCCCAGTTGCTTCAGCAGCTGCGAAGTGCAGGAGGGAGCATAGCGCGGCGTGACGATCGGCTTGATGAGACTGTATTCTGGATCGATCTTTCTAATGTGTTCAATGGAGGCACGGGTGTTTTGGATTGCCTTTTCTGCGCTCTCATCCCGATAGTAGTCCGGGTTAACGTCACTGTCCATGCAACACCGTCCAACGAACGCCCTTTGCCCTTTCTCAAAACAGAGATCCGCGAGGATGTTGGTGCTCTGTACCTGCGTTGTGGCGTAGTAGGCTGCAGTGGTCGTACCGTGGCGAATCGTTCGTGATATGCATGCCGAGTAGATTCGCCGGGCTTTGTCCACGTCGGAAAAGGAGGCTTCGAGGGGAAAAGTGTAGGTTTCCAGCCAGTCTAGAAGAGTAGAGTTGCCGAATATACCGGCGTTAGGGTATTGGGGAGCGTGGATATGAGTATCTAAAGTAGGGCCGTTCAGCATCAGGAGGGCCCAAGAAGTGGGCATCAATAGACAGTTACAAGACGTGCAGGAAACGGTTGGAGAACTTCATGCTGGCAGAGATTCAGATGACGATCAAATGCAAAGTAAACAGGTCACCCTGGGATGCTCAACTAAGACCATGTGAAAAGATAGTAAAGAATACTGAATAGTGTATCCAGAGAGATCAATTGATTTACGGTTATTAAAAAAACATCCGGAACAACTGGCAGCCAAAGGAGAGCAACATACCCACAAAGCCCGGAAAGAAAAAATGGTCTTCCCCTGCCCGTAAGGTCTCGTAATCTGTCCATCCATGCTCCTTAGCTATTTCCAGGTAATCTTTGACACCTCTTTCAACGAATGCAATTCTCCCGTCGTCCTCGACGCCAATGATACCATGTTCACATATCTCGAGCTCCGTAAGCGAAACACAGTGGATGAATCTGCCCAGATAGAGCGTGCGCTTCAATGGTTGTGGATCTAGAGATTGATCAGGGAGAAAAGGAGGAGCATCAGGGGTTATGGTAGCCATGGTTGGGTGGATGAAGGTGACAATAGGTACAGTGAACGGCCCCAGGATCTCGGATTTGGTGTTCACATTCAAAATACATGTCGATACTTACCTTGTAAGAGGGAGATCGGGGATGTCGATTTTAGAGGTCTTAGGATGCGCAAGGCTAGGCATTGCTTAAGGCTACTCTTTCGCAGGCTAGTAGTCGTACGAAGGAGATGAGATACTGCAAGGCTGATCTGTGCTGCCACCGCACCGTAGTTCCGGTGCTCAGTAATCGGACATATCTAGAATGAAGGGTTTATTGAAATTACTATTGTTTGAACAAAAGCTTGTCCGACAGTGAGTATAATGCAAGAACAGCGAGCTACAAGCGCCATAGAAAGCACAGGCTCCAGCAGCGACGCCAACCCCAAGAACGAATGACACAAGGATCGCAACGAGCTCTCGAGGAATCAAATGGTCAACGTTTGCCTAACATCAAGCCTTAGGCTCGTTCGAGTTCGTGTCCTCTGGCCCAACCGAAGCTCCGTACAAGGTGAGCTCCTCCTCGGACGGGTAAGTAACCCCATCACGGGCCTGGTTAGCTTCCTGTGCGGCACCTAGGGTAGTCTCGTTGAGTGGAATGATGACGATGCGTCCCTTCTTCGCTGCTTTGGTTCTTGACTTCAGCTCCTTCCTCTCACATCTGGCCTGCCTCTTCTCGGTCGGCGCCGATTTGCCATTGAGTTGCCGCTTGAATTTCTTGCTAGTGGAGAGATCCATCTCGCTCATGTCGGACGCTTGTCCGGGCAGATCGATGCGAATGGCAAGGCCTCTAGAGTTGAAGTAGGTCGTGTTCCATCTCTGTACGCATGTCGCTAGCAAGCCGCCCTCGGCTGCGGCAAGGAGGTTATCATGTTCCCTGTTCTTGCGCATCTTCTGACCGACAACTGCCGCAGGAATGAGAGCCAACCAGCCGATCAACAATCCCCCGACAAGCCACGTGCCCGCACCAGCTCCGATAGTCGTGAGCCACTGAGAACCATCCAACTTGGCAAGCGACTTGACTTCGCTGGTGAAGGCGGACCACTGCTCTTTGGACACGTTACATGAGGCGAGAAGCTGAGGATACTTGAAGCCGGAGGTAACTGTTTGGAACTTTGAAGGCACTTGGAGACCGCGGGTAAGGACCGACTCGGTAGCATGACCAGGTGCATTGTTGTCAGGCACGATTGGAGAAACCTCTCTAACCTCGTCCCGTATGTTCCCATCCTTCTCCAAGGCGGGGTTGGTTGCTCGTTGATAGTCAGCCTCCGATAGCCCATCGTCGCCCTGCAATGGATGCCTCGAGTATGCTGGGAGCTCCTGATGATCGTTCTCCATGCTAGTGCGAGGTGTGTCGAAGGTAGTAGGATCGATGTGCGGTGAATGCTGAACCAACATGGTGTCCTAATACAACGACTTCAGGAACCTGACGGCAGATAGGTGAAGTCTTGAGATAGGCTAGGGTAAACGTGACACTAGGTAATAAGGTGAGCTGCGTTGTGTTGAAGTGCCTAGGTTGGAGGTGTTGGAGGAGAATGAGATTTAATCTATCAGCGGGGCTCCTTTCCTGTGACGACGAGTTTATGAGCTCTAGAAGTATGTTGTTAGTGAGCGAGGGTCCTCTTTCTCTATATAAAGGTAGAGAAGTAGCAATGTCCGCTCGGTCACGGAGCTAACAGAGTAGCGGACAGATTGATTCAACATGCGGCATAAAGCCTCGCCATGGGCTTCGTCAGCACTTGCTCTTGGCGGCATGGCGGCCACCTGATAAGTGACGCGTTTCCTTTGGCTGAGGCTGAGGGGCTGCGTGGGTGAACGATGATTACCATCCTATCTAACGGCCGTGGCTGCCTGCAACTCGGAAGTTAAGTCGCTCCCTGCCCGGCTCTGACTAAGCAAGCCAAGGGTCGCCCTCGGTTTGGCCAGTTATCTGCTCCAAAACGCTGTTGCCTGGCTCTGACATCGCGGACTCTATTTCAAGTTTTACTATTACAGAGGGATCGTAGCATTAGACTTGAAAATCAGAAGTCCTTCAATACTCGAGTACTAAGAGCCTACACTATATACCAAGACTTCATATATCTCTAACAGTATAGTGTCACCAGCCGAAAAAATAGCAATGCGAAGTCAGCTCTCCGTCTTTACTCTCTGCCGTGAAGACGTCTCTGTGTCTTCCTCTCACAGCCATTGTGAAAATATACTCAGTTCCATTCCTTAGATGTTTTGTACTGCTTCTCTGGCACAGGAATCGCAGGTGTCTCACCCCGACTTTGTTTGCTGCCTGGTCCGCCGCCCCTCATTGTCAGGTGCTCGAGGTCGAAGCAGCGATCGCTGTGGGTGGCGTCGCACAGGGCCCACCATTTCCCGGTTTCCATATCGCAGAATGTGTTTTCAACGGTTGAAACAAAATCGGGACCGAGGGAATTGGGATGCTCGCACAACTCCTTCGCGCTGTGTCCGGGCATGTTGCTGATAATCAAGTGGCCCGGTCGGTTGTTCTTGGTGTACCCAACGTTCGTGTCATCGCGTGGTGTTGTGTCTCTGGCATGCTTTCTCCCCGTGTCATGGATCTGCATATTGGTACCATCCGGATATGCGCGACTCTGCCTGTCAATACCTTGGTCGGGCTTTTTCAGAGAGCCGCCCGCTGAAGCTTCGGTACCCTGACTTTTACCGTCGCCGGCCCTTTCATACTCCAACGGGGGGTTGAAGAATGGAATCACCGAGTCAGGGGTGATCGGTTCGGGCTGGAACGTCATTCTCGCCGAATTCTGGCAGAGCCTTCGCTGGTCACTCTTGTATTGCTCAACGAGCGCGGTATCTCCGGAGAAATCGCGAATGTGCATGCTGAGACCTTTCGCGATGATCCCGTTGGTATGATCAGCATCGATCCAGACGCATCTGGGCGGATTGTTGGAGCTGCCGACTGGGAATTGGCTGTTGTACCACTGAGCGCCGCAGGTATAGCCCATATCTCCGGTCCAGGTCCACTGTGCCGAATTACCCATCGCGATGACCGCAGAGATACAAATGGCATCATTCTCTTGCATGACGATGGAGATGTACTCTGGTTGGGCTTGTTTACCACCGTGCTGGTATGGTCCAATTGTGAAGCTCTTGCTATTTTCCGCATCCATATGGCCGTTTCGATCTCCCTTGTACTGGCCGATGCGGTTGCCATCACGGTCCCAAACCGCTATGTGTGGAATGCTTCCACCGGCATTGCCGGCATCGCCGGTCACAATTGTGACACTTGTTTGCTTGTCCGGGTCTGGTGCCTGTTTGAGGGATCCCTCCAGCGACCAGACGGTGAGGGCGAGAATGCCCGTGTTGATGATGGTGTTCATTTTTTAACAGTCTCGACTGGTTTGGCGGATTATCTGGGGGGTAGGGTGGCTAGCCTTGCTGTTACCCTTCGAACTGAGATGCTGGTGATGATGAGGAAGAGAAAGAGGAAGGTAGAGGAGTTGCTCAAGTCGGATTGTCACAGATATACGTAGCACTGGTAAGTGCTCCTTGAAGGTATGATAGGCAACAAGGAGCTGATTTGAATGCGCCGCAGAATGCTATGTTTGTGGTTGCCTTCACAGCCAGATATTCTCGACTTCTTATAGTCCTCCATCATTAATTGGCCACGTTTTCTTTGAGCGCAAAACGAAGAGACAGTTATCTCATCAGGTTGAATTCACAATCATACAGAAGATTTGTTGGAATGAGATGCGAGAGATTTGGCCCGCTTGACATGCTGTGCCATATGCGGGAGACTGTGGTCCAGCTAGGGGAAGCACTATTTATTTAAGCTTCGTATAAGCCACCAACAGAGTTTCAACCGCCGCATTCCACCATTCTCTAGTAGCTACAGTCATTATATCCACTTTGATTCTGTTCTACCATTGAAAAAGCTTTTTTTGGCACTGTTGGCACAACACATTTACTTTGCCCCATACTGACGGTTTAAGAACACTCTAGGTTTGAGACTGCTACTTACGCCGCGCGCTTTCATCAACGTGTCTCTCCGACCGCGAGCGAAGTAGAAGACAGGATCTAAATTTACAGATTGATGAAACAGCTGACCATGAGTTGCAGTGCCACTATCGAGGTCAGCAGTAATTCGTGAAACCGATTGTTGGGGATGTTGGTCACCATCGGACTCTATTTCAACTCTTGAAGGCATGCGGCGAACCTTGTGAGGGACTATCACAATCTGTTCGCAGCAGTCTTCGAACACATGCGGCATGGTGTAGAAGTGTTGGTTTTGCTGAGAGCGGGATGCAACCTGCTCTAGAGGCTGTGGAGCCATGATGTGCGCGTGGCTAATTGGTGACCGCTGAATCTAGTGATGTCTTTCCAGAAATAATCACAGGAGCAACGTCGACATCCAACATCACACCCCGATTCCGTCTTGGCTTGTTAGATCTCACAGATGCCAGATATGCTCAGGAAGTGTTGGTTGTTGGTGAGGGTATTTGATGAAATTGATCGTTCCACTCTCGATGCCTTTCCTTCTGTATCAATCCAGTTGCTCCCTTTCCCTTTCTTCATTATCTCGACATCTCTTAGACAACATTGTCACTTCATCTCTAGCTGCATCTCAAGCCCAAGCGTTTTCGGAGATACCTGTCTTCTCACAGACCCGCCACCTGGTGCAACCCTATCGTCTATCGAGGCCTAGGTATACAAACTCAACAAATAAGACTAGTCCCGAGATACTAGCGGCCTTTCGCCTTCATCATGCGAGTTACCGCAGCGCAGGCTCTTCTTTTGAGTACCTTTATAGGCGTGTCTTTTCGGGCATCGGCCAGACCCTGTACTGCTCCTTATGCTCGAGCCATAGATGCCATACTGACCTTCACCAGGCTTGGATGGAAAATGTTCGAAAAGAGACATCCTTCCAAGGATTGAGATTCCTGGTCTACCCATACCCAAGATTGAACCGAAACCTATCATCCCGAGTTTCCCGAAGCCAGTCGTCGGGGCTCCCAATGCTCCTGGGCGTATGCCCGAGATAGCTCCTGAGCCAATTCCAGTACCGAAGCCTGCAGATCCGAAACCTGCTGCACCAGCCTGTAAGAGGGCCGATAGTGGGTGTGTGCCGGACCACACCTACACATTCTCAGGTACCGATTACGTCGAGAAGGGTGGAGCTCTCATAGGGAGGGCACAGGGCGTTCTCGGTAAAAATAGAGTGGAAGACCACAACTATGAGAACGAAGTCGGAAGGTACACCATTACAGCTGATAAACACGCATCGCCGATAATAGACAGCAAGGTTGAAGGCTTCTACAAGCAACAGGGTATCGACATGGGCAATCTCTTTACCCGCGATACCTCCTGGACGAGGTACCAGGTCCATGGTACGACGAAAGACGAAAAGATCAGGAACAATCCACCCGCGGTCGATGTGTTCATCTCGGTCAAACACAAGGCCATGATTCCTCAACGTCTATTCAAATTTGATCCAAAGGATGAGCTGTACACCATTCCGCTTGCGGAGAGGTTGCCGATGTCTGAGTGGCTTTTCCAGCTGTGGAAGAGAGCCGTCCAGGAGGGCCAGACTGACTATGGGGTCCATATCAATATCGGGGACCTCCAAAAGATCATTGGCAAGGACGTCGCTAACGATGAGGCGAGAGCCATCGTGTCCAAAGCTCAGAAAGACGTGTACGGCAATGCTCAGACTTTCACCGTCAAGCCTCAAGATGCGGCTACGTTCAACGCCCTTTCGTACTCGAGCAGCGGGATTTCTAAGTGGAATATGCTTTATGACCACAATGGCGCCGCGGAGCTGAACAACCTGAGACCTACTCAGATCGATGTGACGACGGCGGAGAAGGACTCACCGATGATTGTCTGGACATTTAGTCGTTCCTGAGAGCCTTCTGGGACGAATTTCCTTTTATATTCCGGACAAACTGAAACAGAGCTTCAGTCATGGGCGGTCAATTACCTGATCACATGCCTTCGATACATTCGTTTCATGCATTCTCGCAAAGCACTGATTGCTGTTCGTCTTCGTCAATCTCTCTCTTGTGGTTAGGTGTCTCTGAGATTCAGTGCTACACATTACTCCCGCTTTAGTCTAGCTACCGTATCTAACATCGGAAATATGAATTGATTGACAGCTCCAAGCAAAGGAAAACTTCGAAAATCGACCGCCTGTGGAGAATAGGTTAACAACAAATCCAGGTGCTGAAGACAGCTACTCTCTGTCATTTAGGCAAGTCTCAATGCTAAAGAGTAATGCGCGGTCGCTTTTGCAAAGGAACTTTGCTGGAGGCTCCTATCGGTTTGCGGTTCGTAATACCATCTGGACGTATTCTGCTTGTATAAGTTAGTACATAGGTTAGGTTTGCCGAGTTGCCTTGAGAATCGGCATGGATTGAAGATGGTCCTGACTCCTCAGCTCTCTGTTGCAGCGTACCTTAGGTAACACCATGTGATCAACATGAGGTTTGGCAGTCCCACCGCGCTTTCACAAAGCTGTCACGAAACATAATCGCAGGTTCTTCTCCTGCAGCCTAAGCAGACACTGATGTTTCAGTGCAGCAGGGTCTTAATTCCCTAAGCAAAGATCCTTGTCTCAATACCTAGTAAGAAATTGAGATCACGCATCCGTTACTAAGGTATAGTACATAAGGTAGGTACGGAGTACTACTGAGTACGAAGTATAGTACCATAGGCTTTAAAATCCAACACTCTAGGTAGGTACGAGTAATGCATCGAGCCATACTAGTATAAGTGAAACTGGAGAATGATACAAATAGCACCAACAAAATCCTCTGCCTCACTGTGCCCTCCATGTGCGCAGTCAACCATCCTATTACGGGATCAACGGGGCTTTGCACCCCGCCAAGTAAGTGCCTTTCTACTGTGAATCTGGAATGCTATAAAATCTATACCGTTTTGTGACTATTATAACACAACCATGCTGGACCTACCTCTCCCGCCAAGTTACTGGAATTCTTTGCCGGGACTGTATAAAGGAGCGTTCAAAGTCCAGCCAATTCCATGCCGCCAGACTCTTTTCGCGCGGTAACTATCAAAATGTCTCTGCTTCTGCTGCCTTTGGAAATTTTCCGCCAAATTTTGGAGCCTGCTGTGGTCGACTTAGGCCTTCATCGCGCTACCAAACTTCGCCTAGTAAATAGTGAGTGCTTGGATGCCCATCTTTCTACACACCGTTCGCGTCTCACATCGTCAGGGTTATTTGAGCACGAGACCATTCGCGCCTATGCGACGACCAAACTTCTCGAACTTCACACACTCAGCTTATTTTATCGTTCGGAGGTGAAAGTCGACTTTGTGGCAAGGTACCTGCTCGAACGGCCACATACGGAGAGTACGGCAACAAACAGTAACTTTTCGTCTCTGATCAACTATGTTGTGGATGAGCTGGTCAGATATGAATATGATGATGGCGGTGAACCAGAGCGATTGCGGTACCAATACATGAAGACGCTCTGCCACAGCGTCAGCTGCCAGCAAGGCCTCAACAGTCTCCTTCGCGCCATCTTTCCCAAATCAACGGACCCGGTGTCTCGTGTTGAGCACCGTCACCACGTCCTTATCGCGGCGGCATACCTAGAGAAGTCCTCTGTTGTTCAACATATGCTCGAAGACGAGCAGATAGACCTTGCAGAAGTTAAGAGCGAATTTTTAGGTACGCCTTTGCATGCGGCAGTGCAAATGAGACATCATGGCATCGTCCGTATGCTCCTGCAACACGGTGCAGATGTAAACGTGGAGAGACCTTTCACAACGGGTCTACCGCTCGAGACAGCAGTTGGCAATCGCGATGAAGAAATCGTCCGTCTGTTGCTCGAGCCGCGCTACGGGCACATTACTTCTGGCATACCGTTTGAAAGAGCCATTGTAAGGTCTTGCGAAACCAGTCAACCCCGTGTGGCGCATTTCCTGCTAGAACGGATGAGTACAAAGCTCTCCGAATCTCGGTACCTTCTCAGCGATGGGCTTCGCGTAGCCTGCAGAAGAGGAATCGTCGAGATCGTCCAGCTGCTGCTCGATCATGGAGGCGACGTCAATGAGCATTTGGACTTCAACCGCACATGCACACCTGGCCCCATCGAGCAAGCCGCATGGACCGGGCAGGAAGACGTCTTGAGGTTGCTACTCGCCAGAGGTGCAGATCCATATGGCGGGGACCCAAGATACCCAAGAAACTGCCCTTCTATGCGCGCAGCGGCATGGGGTGGCCATGTCGGTGCAGCTCGCATACTCCTGGACGCTGGCGTAGAGCTGAAGCCTAACCATTGGATGAGCATACTTGATCCAGCTGCCTATCTCGTGGGATCTGCTGAGCTGGTCCAGCTGGTCCTCGATCACGTTGGATTCGACCACCATATGCTCCATGAAGATCCTCAGGAGGCAGAGGCAGATGTAGTCCATCTTATGGGCGTAGCCTGCCAGTATGGGAATCTAGGCTTTGTCCAAGGTCTAGCTCAGCATGGTGTCACTGTGGACGACGAAGATTTCTACGCACGACACGAGCTTCCTCCTCCAATCGTTGTGGCAATGGCATTTCGGCAAGATCACGTCGTGCAAGGGCTACGGGAGCTTGGAGCCAGGGAGGTAAATCCGCTTGACACTGTGGTGGGTAGGGACTTTGCAAACGGAAAGTATCCTTGCGATCCGCCTCCTCCTCGAGAGTGTCCTATGCCGTGGCGAGTGTAAGGGTTGTGTTGGAGGATAGGGGCAACCTCGGTGTTTGTTCCTGACTATGTACTAGATTCTCGTACCTAGTACTTACTAACTGAAAGTCAACGCTACCGATACACAGGGAACCTCTTTCGACATATAGTCTTACGGATGAGAAACTCAATCACCACATAGCTGTGAGGCAGAATGTAATGGGTCCGAATGTGAAGCGCAAGAGATTGTAAGATTACCTACTAGTAATTAGATTGGGTAAGAGTCCTTCAAGGCGGCGTGGAGACGCTAATCCCAATTTGAAGCGCCTTACCGGAAAGCGTAGCTTGCCCTTAAGGTAGCGGGCCATTATTGATTACCATCAACGACACGCGTTCCCACCCCACCTAACCAGCGACAATCTACATCTTCGATCTCCACTGCCACATCCAAGGATGACGACTCGCTATCGTGTCGAATGTAATAGACCTTCGGCCCTTTCGCCTTAGAGTTGATGACTAAACTGATACCCAGACGCACTCAAGGTGTGTAGTTACACTATACCTTGTTTGCCTGTTGCTATTCGCATACGACCGCGATATGAGCTCCTCGTTCGCTGAAATCTACCATATGTCTGTTAGACACATCGAAGGGATCAGTTGGTAGGCGGCCCAAAGAATAAAGTTGTTCGTCCGTAGTAGAAAGTCGATATTTAATAGGTATTAGATTGAATGGATCAAGGTGTGCCTACCCATCAGGGCGTGACCCTCCACCTCAGTTTCTCACCGCGTTATCGTCGCTGTCGTGGTCATGCCCCTGATGATCCATTGTAAGGGCTTGCTGGCCGTCCCCTTCGTGCTGCACTCTCAGCCAACCGCAGCATACGATGAGCGAGGCGGTTTGTTGACCGAGATGGCCACGACCGCCCACAGACGCTACGCCGAAATCATGCGTGACGTGGAAGGGCTCATCAACGATCACAGTAGGCAACCATCATAACCTAAGCCTCGAGCAACAGTGTTTAGGATATCTTCATAGTCATTCATCAGCAGAAAGGGACCCATGGCCGCTCAAAACTGAAGCTGTTGGTTCCCTCCGTCGGGATCTTCTTCACGCCTCTCCCCCTCGAACATGCCTTCGTGTACCAGGATCGGCAGCGTTTCATCAGTTCGCGGCGCTTCGTGGCGCCCTCGTTCAACGATATCCGGCTCGTTCTCAACACCGCTCAGGTCATGGGCTTGGTGCGGGAGAGGAGGATCAAGCTTGTTACCTTTGACGGAGATGTGACGCTGTACGACGATGGGGAATCACTACTTGGCTCGAACCCTGTCATTCCGCGAATCCTAAGGCTTCTAAAAGCCGGAACCAAGGTCGGTATAGTGACAGCGGCAGGCTACACCGACGCTTCGAAATACTACGAGCGGCTGCACGGCTTGCTAGATGCCATTGCAAGTGCGGTTCACCAAGGCGAGCTAGCAAATCCGGAACTCATCGTGCTGGGTGGCGAGAGTAACTATCTATTCGAGTTCAACATGAAGTCTCCTCACCTGCTACGGTATATCCCACGGGATCAGTGGATGCTGGAAGAAATGAAGCTCTGGACCGAAGAGGACGTCACGGCGCTGCTGGATGTGGCCGAAGGGGCTCTACGAGACTGCATCGCCAATATGCATCTGCAAGCAGACATACTGCGGAAGGAGCGTGCCGTCGGTGTTGTACCAACAGCAGGAGGGCAGAAGATTGCCCGTGAGCAGCTCGAGGAGACGGTTCTGGTCACCCAGCAGGTCCTGGAGATGTCGACGGTAGGAAAGAGGTTGCCATTTTGCGCTTTCAACGGTATGTCCTTCTTTCTCAACACTCCCGAGTTCATGACTGAGTTCGCATCGCTAGGTGGTAGCGATGTCTTCGTCGACATCGGCGACAAGTCCTGGGGCGTCCTCGCCTGCCAACGTTTCTTCGGCGGCATCGACGGGAGCAGGACCCTGCACGTCGGCGACCAATTCTTGTCGGCTGGCGCCAATGATTTCAAGGTCAGTCCTTCTTCCTACCTCTGAAAAGAAAATTTGCTAATCGTACTAAAGGCCAGATTGGCGTGCACGACGGCGTGGATCGCGAACCCGGCGGAAACGGTGCAGTTGCTGGATGAGCTGGAATGCCACAGCGCGAGGCTAAAGGACAGTGACGGCTGACGAGATCGATTCGGTTTATTTGTTTTCAGCGTTTTTGGCATGGATAGCTAAAACGTGCTTCTTTTTGTTAGCACAAGAACCTCATCATCGCCGTTAAGCCGTGGTGTGACCAGATTTCTTTGCTTCGAATACAGTGAACCTGTTCGTATTTCGCCAGTCAGTGAATCTCACAAGAACAGAACGCGTCGTCAGCAGTCAGCCTTCCTCAGGGTTCTCCCTGGGCAGACATCCATTACAGATGAAAGCAAAAAGGGAATATCAGAATGACACCTGATCAGCGTGCTGAGTCAATGTTTTGGTGGCGTTCTTGGTTGTAGACCCAGAAACATGTTCCTCCAGTTAGGGCTTCCGTAAACATCCTCCATCAAACGTCCACATAGCCGTACCCACGATTCCTAATCAGGGTTCGAAGATCCTCATCGAACGTCTCACAATTAATTAATTAATTGCGCATCGTGATGAACGAACATCGAATATTGCGACCGGGACGCGCGACCGTGGGAGTCGGGTGTCCTTGCCTAAGGTACTGCCTTGACTTTCTCGAGGCCTCAACCACGCAATGGAATACAGGTATTCCACTATTACTAGTTCTACGCATTACGACCAGTCACTTTGGAGGAGTATTGGAATTAATATCTATTCGAGTCTCAATACTGTTGTTTCGTCCAAGGTTCCACGACGCCAACGGACCGATCAACCAACGTCGCGACGACGACTAAGAGATGCAGCACCACGAACCAACCACTTCCGACTCTCAGCCACTATTCTTACCCTTCTTACTCGTATACCTCCCCACTTCATCCACCACCTCGCGCAACGTCTTCCTCCCTGCCTCCTCTTCGACCGTCGCACCATCCCAAACATACCTCCCCGCCTTCGGCTTCCCGTTCATCCACCCCCACCTTACCTCCAGCTTGTCCTGCTCCACTGAAACGACCATCCTCTTGCTCCTTCCAGAACTACTGAAAGACTTAGTCAGTTCGCCGGAGTGGACGTCCGTGACCAGCCACGGCCCCGCTTTTGTTTTGGCGTCGTCGGCGTCGGGAGGGGAGGCGAAGGTGCTGATGGCGGTGACGGTGTCCGTTGTGAAGAGGTGGAGGAGGTATTCTTGGAAGTCGGATTTCGAGGTGAATGTTATGGTTTGCGGCTCGGAGTGGTTGGGGCGAGAGGAGGAAGGGTTCGTAGTAACGATGTATTCGGTGCCGAAGGTTGGCGGGTAGAGGTGGGTGCGAATCTGGATGGAGAGCTGGGTGGAGGCTGGTAGGGTGGTCGTCGCGGAGGACGCAAGAGGGCGAGTCAGGGTTTCGATCAGGGTGGCGACGGTAGATTTCCCGGATTGGAGACGGACGTCGGTCATGGTAGATAGATTGAGAGACGTTAGACTGTTTACACCAGATTCGCAGGTCAAGCCGGCGGCCAGAAGCGGTTGCATCATGGCACTCAAGAAGTCGCGCAGAGCGGTCAAAGCGGACTGGTGCTGGAGATATGTGAGGATTGGGCGAAGGATTCCATATATCGGTCTTGGTGGTTTGCGCTCTGTGAGTGGGGGTGGAAGCTGCGACCGACGGCGAAGATTCTGGCGGTGAGCATAGGACAAGAGAATGCGTAGAGAAAGGGCAATGGATTCAGCCAGGTCATGGTCACCAGGCGTCGAGATGCTGGGTTGAACAGGCTCATCTGAGAGGGGCACAATATCTATTAGAACCTCTCGATCATTCGATGAAGGCATGTGTATGACGTTGTCTGTGCTGTGTACTCCTTGACTAGCCAAAGTCCGTGCTTCGCGATTTATTTCGTGGAACAATTCCTCCTCGAAGATGTTATTGCGTGCTCGAAGTATGAGTTCCTCAATCGCGATGTCGACATCTGCAGAGACGTGCGGCAAACTGGATGTGGAAACCAGTACACCTTTGTCTTTGATACGAACACGTACAATCTTAGGATCTGACGCTGTGATACCCTGATCAAGAACGATACTGCCATCGACACCACGACGGAGGGCGGCTAAGCCACGATCTCTGAACTCAGGAGCAGCTTCACATGTACACGGTGAGCATAAAGCCATGAAAAGTCACATGAAGAGATCTCACCTTCTGCGAAACCATACCGTACACCGAGGGTATGTCTCTCACGTGGTAGTCGGCAGATAGACCACCCTTCTTTTTTGACCGCCAAGACTTGCTCCCAGTATCTAGTCTCTTGCTCCATCTCCTTCTCAAGTCTGGTCGCAGAGCGAAGGAGTGAGTCGGCGGCCGAAGTCAGCCCTTCCAGCTTCCAGCCCTGCGATACCAGCTCTGCATCTCGCTTCTCAGACTCTGGGGTTTGGGGCAGCCGAGTGATGTCCAAACCAAGCGAGCCCATTGGGACCGTTTGCTTGAGATGCGGTGACATGGAGATTTCGGCTTGGCGTGGGGTGTCTTTGGACAGGAGGAGGGAGACAAAGTCCAGCGCATAGAGCGTTTCCATTTGAGCTTGTCTATAGCATGTCGTTAACTGACACAGAGTCGCGGACCAAAGATGCGTCCAAGATCCGGGAGCTCACGCAACCTGCTTCAAGATCTCCTCTCGTGTCGCAAGTATTTCTTCCCTCCTCCCCTTGACCTCTTGCGTTGTAGATAATTGGGCTTCGTTCTCACGAGACTCTGCGTGCACCTCGCCAGCTTCTGAGGCGCGTATCTCTTGTTCCAGACTCTCTTCTGTGACATTTCGGAATGCGCCTCGTTGCTCATTGATCCTAGGGATGAGGTTGGGTAAGGCGTCTAAACTTGGGTCCTTTGTTGGCCAAGCTCGAAGTGACAGCGATAGAGGCTCTGTCATTGTTGCTCAAAGTCCGGTGTAGTAGTTGTGGACCTCACGAGGCTTGATGTTGCGGTAAGGTATCAGAACTCGTGAAACACATACCCAGTATACGGAGGCGTGGCCCACTAGTAATGCCGCAGCGCTAAAATGCTGACTAAAACCTCCCAGCTTTTCGTTCTTCATGCTTAAGCATCTCACTTAACTTCCAGTTAAAGAAATTACTTTTTGTTGTTTTGTCTTATTTGGAACACCAGAGAATACATGAGGTATATTTCATAGAAACAAACTGATGAATGTAGAGTCGCAAAAGTTGTATCGCTCACATCAAATACATTACAGCTGAAGGTCTCAGACTGCTTAGTCAGACATCAGTGGGTGCGGCACTACTAGTTAAGCGGCATGTAGAAACTTGTCCAGTTTAGGTCTTCGGAGGCTTGGCGAGGTACTCCGAGGTTTAAGTGCGGTCTGGTGAGCTACGGACTGGGATAGCTTAGGTATAGTTCTTGGTCGTATATAAATGCCGTAGTGTCCGTCTTATTACCAAGACAACTTGAAGTCTATGTCTATCTTGTCAACCAAACTTCTTTTATTCTAGATAGTTTGTCATGGAGACCTCAATCTAACACAGCCAGCCTTTCTTAAGATTCACATTTGGTTGGTGTCTTGGTGTGTTGGAGTGCTCCATTGAATTATTGGCGTTCATTACGACCTGGAACTGTAAGTATTATATTTACTTTTGGCAAGCAACCTATAAGGCACCTATCTTGCCTAAAGGAAATCCTCACCTTCAACCTGCAACCTGCAATGGACAATCTACGCCCTACTGATCGTCTTGTGCGTTGCACATCATAGTGACCTTAATACAAATGGCGGAGCTCCTCAATGGTCCGGTGCCTCTGGAAGGCAAGAAACGGCGCATCGGAGTGATGACTAGCGGGGGGGATGCACCTGGAATGAACGGAGTCGTCCGTGCTGTCGTACGAATGTCTATAGCCGAAGGCTGCGAAGCTTACGGTATATACGAAGGTTATGACGGGCTTGTCAGAGGTGGAGATAAGATCAGGCAGATGTACTGGGACGATGTTCGTGGATGGCTCTCAGAGGGTGGAACCCTTATCGGCACGGCTCGCTGCAGAGAATTCATGGAGAGGCCTGGTCGACTACGAGCTGCGAAGAACATGGTACAGAGGGGCATCGACGCACTGATCATTTGTGGAGGGGACGGCAGTCTGACGGGCGCGGACATCTTCAGGGCTGAGTGGCCCGGCTTGCTTGATGAGCTTGTGCAGACGAATGAGCTCACAGCTGAAGAAGTTGCGCCTTTCAAACACCTGAACATTGTGGGATTGGTCGGGTCGATAGACAATGATATGTCTTCCACCGACGCTACCATTGGATGCTATTCTTCACTGGGTAGGATATGCCAAGCTGTGGACTTCATCGATTCAACCGCCTTCTCACATCAGAGAGCATTCGTCATAGAGGTCATGGGCCGACATTGTGGCTGGTTGGCTCTCATGGCAGGTGTGAGCACTGGCGCGGACTTCATCTTAATACCGGAGAGGCCACCTGCTGAGGACTGGGAGAACCAGATGTGCAAAATCATTGGCAAGGTTAGTTGCTGACTCTGTTCTTGCCGGAATATGACATAGTGTTTTCGTCCATCCTGACGCCAGTATAGCACCGTGCACTGGGGAAGCGGAAAACCATCGTTATCGTAGCGGAAGGGGCACATGACCATCAGCTCAACAAAATTTCTTCCACCAAAGTCAAGGACTTGTTGTCCACTTGGTTAGGTCTCGACACGCGGATTACGACCCTCGGTCATGTTCAAAGAGGAGGGACTGCTTGCGCGTACGACCGCATGCTATCTACGCTACAGGGAGTGGAGGCAGTGGGAGCCGTATTGGACGCTAGCTCTGCCAAACCGATACCCGTCATTTGTGTAATCGAGAACAAGATTGTTCGAAAACCGCTCATGGAGGCTGTCAGGTTGACACAGGAGGTAGCTAAGGCGATCAAATTGAAAGAATTTGACAGAGCTATGGGTCTCCGAGGTGCCGAGTTCGCTGAGTACTACAATGCATACATGACTACAACCGCTACCGATCAGCCTGAGATGCACTTGCCGAAAGAGAAGGTAAGATCGAGTCCACGATATAGCCACAGATCATAATCTAATCTACCCAGCAAATGCGGATTGCCATCATCCATGTAGGAGCTCCTGCTGGAGGCATGAACTCAGCCACCCGAGCTGCAGTGGCGTACTGCCTGGCCCGCGGTCACACTCCCATCGCCATTCACAACGGCTTTCCCGGACTGTGTCGCCATCATGACGATAAGCCCCTAGGTTCCGTCCGAACAGTTGAATGGCTAGACGTCGAAGGGTGGATAAGCAAAGGAGGTTCCGAAATAGGTACCAACCGAGGGTTGCCGTCCGAAGATATCAAAAAGACCGCAGAATGCTTCGAACTCTACCGATTCGATGCTCTTTTCGTTATCGGCGGTTTCGAGGCCTTTACAGCTGTCAGTGAGCTGCGGAAAGCACGGAACGAGTTTCCCGCTTTCAAGATTCCAATGGTCATCCTTCCGGCCACAATAAGCAATAACGTTCCTGGCACCGAGTATTCAATTGGTAGTGACACCTGTCTGAACGCCTTGGTCGAATACTGTGACGCTATCAAACAGTCGGCATCATCATCACGGCGTCGCGTGTTCGTAGTCGAAACGCAGGGTGGACGGTCCGGGTATATCGCTACCGTTGCCGGTCTGTCCATTGGCGCCACAGCGGTTTACACACCCGAAGAAGGCATCAATATTAGGATGCTGGCACGAGACATCGAACATCTCCGAGACCGGTTTGCCAAAGACCAAGGTCAAAGTCGCGCCGGAAAATTGATCCTGCGCAATGAACACGCATCCAAAACCTACACTACCGAGATGATTGCCGACATGATCCGTGAAGAGGCCAAGGGTCGCTTTGAGGCACGCTTTGCTGTCCCGGGCCACGTTCAGCAAGGAGGGACGCCCTCCCCCATGGATCGGGTGCGAGCTGTACGTCTGGCAGTCAAGTGCGTGCAACTTATGGAAGACTTTGCCGGAAAATCGAAAGAGGAGATTGCGCAGGATGAGACGAGTTCAGCTGTGATCGGGATCAAAGGTGCCAGCGTCGTTTTCGGACCGATGGAAAAGCTAGAAAAGGAGGAGACGGATTGGAAGGATCGCAGGCCCAAGAAAGAATATTGGTTGAGGCTGAAGGCGGTGGTGGATACATTGAGCGGAAGACCTAAGGAGAGCGATTGCTGTGAGATGTGTGGGAAGCCTAAGTAAACGATGCTTTTGGGCTCCTTATGCTAGTCCTTCTTTGCTTCGAATGGACGTTTGGTAGCAGGCTCTCTAGATATGATTATGAGACACGATTCGTATGAATAATTCCATGGTGCGATCTAGGCTCAATTGGTTAGATGATTACAGGCTGAAATGCACTCCCTAACTGACACTGAACTCTTAAAGTCACCGCATTGACTCTGGCTACCTTATGCGGAGCACCTTCGGCGGCGCGACGTCATAGCTCGGAAGCACTTCGACGTCCGCAAAGCTACCCTACCAGCATGTTGACAAAACCCACACACCAATTGCAATGCCCCCAGCAACAATGAGAACAACGGCGAAGCCCTTTGCAGGCCTTCTGAACCCCTCTTCTCACCTCCGTACAAGAATCACAAACCTCCCACTCGACCGCCGACGCTACCTCACATCATACGGCTACACGCAAGCCAAAGCCCTCGTCTACTCCAACTACGGCGCCCCCAAAGACGTCCTCCGGTAACCAGCCTCCCAGTCCCCTACCCTTACCTCCCACATCCTCCAAAGCACCAAGTACCCACAAGTAAACCCAAACTAATACGCCAACTCGCCAGCCTCCACACGCACTCCATCTCCCCCCCGCACACCACCCAACTAACCCTCCGCCTCCTCACCGCGCCCATCAACCCCGCCGACATCAACCAAATCCAAGGCGTCTACCCATCCAAACCGCCCTTCACCTCCGCCCTCGGGACCCCCTCCCTCTCCGCCGTCGCCGGCAACGAAGGCTGTGCCGAGGTCCTCCGCGCCGGTTTCAGCTGCCGCGCCGTCCAAGCGGGCGACTGGGTCGTCATGAAACACACGGGGCAGGGCACCTGGCGCACACACATGCAGGTCGACGAATCGCAGGTTGTCAAGATCGCGGACAAGAGCGGGCTGTCGGCGACGCAGGTCGGCACCGTGAGCGTGAACCCCTGCACGGCGTATCGGATGTTGCGCGATTTCGTGCACCTCGACGCCGGGAAGGGGGATTGGTTTATCCAGAACGGGGCGAACTCGGGCGTCGGGCGGGCGGCGGTGCAGTTGGGGCGGCTGTGGGGGTACAGGAGCATCAACGTGGTGCGGGACCGGCCTGGGGTGGAGGAGCTGAAGGCGGAGCTGAAGGCGCTGGGGGCGACGGTGGTGGTGACGAGCGAGGAGCTGCTGGGGCGGGGGTTCGCGGAGCGCGTCAAGGAGTGGACGGATGGCGGGAGGGAGAAGGTCCGGTTGGGGCTGAATTGCGTGGGCGGGAAGTCCGCCGCGGCGTTGGCGAAGGTGTTGGCGCCGCAGGGCCATCTGGTGACGTATGGGGCCATGTCGAAGCAGCCGGTGGAGCTGCCGTCCGGGTTGTTGATCTTTAAGAATATCGTGCTGGATGGGTTTTGGGTCAGTAGGTGGAGCGATGATAATCCGGAGGAGAAGAGGAGGACGGTCGAGGAGATTCTGCAGTTGGTGAAGGAGGGCAATTTTAAGGACACGCCGGTGCAGGAGGTCCCGTGGGGTTGGGAGACGCCGAGGGAGGAGTTGGTTGAGGCCGTGCAGGGGACGTTGGAGGGGTTTAGGAAGGGGAAGAGTATTTTTGTCTTTAAAGATACGTGATGGGCTTGACGGTTACTGTTCACAGTGGAGTTTACTCAAGTGTATGTGGTTGAAGAGCATGCCCTAGCGATAAGGATTTTTATAGCAGCGAGAAGGGAGAAGGAAGCTAAGGGTGACCGGACAAGAGATTGTGACAGAGGCTATATCAGTGCAGGAACATGGTCTCCTCACCATTGTACATATAATTAGCTCGAGTCTACTATGGGCGTGCGAGATCCCGAGGGTAGAGAGAAGTTAACTCAAAAAAACACCCATCAGGGTGTGCAATGGTGGTACTTCTTCTTGCGGCGCCTTTGCGAGTGTGCGGAGATGTCAACGTTGACGCTGTCACCATACGGAGATAGTGGTGCTTCATAGACTATATATATCCACTGTCTTCCAATTATGACTGTCGCCTTTCTTTTAGCTTCGTGAGATGGCATGTCAGACACCCACTATAGATACTGCACCGCCCACAAGTAATCAAGCCAACTTTTTCAGATCCATGGCCGAGGTTTTTCTCAAAATCACCGAAATGCCCCCACATCCTCAGACATCCTCCAGTCCCCTGTACCCACGAATCCCCCATCACCTAATCCTCGCAAACATCCCCTCCCCCAACCCCCCAATATCCAAACTCACACCCAATCCCCCCAACTCCGGCAACCTCGGCGGCGGACTTCTCGGCCTCTCCAATGACCCCTCAACAACCCCTACCATCTCCTCCCCACTCGCATTCGTCCCCGGCCTCCGATTCTCCACCTCCTCAACCCCACTCCCGTCCATCCCGCCCATCCCGCTCGCACTCACCAACTCGTCAAATCCCATCGAGCTCCTCCGCCGAAACCAGCTCGCGCTCTTCTTCTTCCGCAGCCCCGGCCGTGGCGACGAGGAGATGCTGGTGCTGAGCGGGGAGGCGGGCCGCGCTTGATGTTGTTGATATTGGTATTGCTGCGAGAGCGGTGAGGGGCCAGATAGAGGGGAACTGGGCGAGTTTGACGACGTATTGTTGCCGTTGTTTTTGTTATCTTTGTTGCTGAGGTAGCCGATGTTGAGACTCCGGAGACTCAGGAAGCGGCGGACGCTGCTGGGGCGCTTCGTGTTGGTACTCGTTGCGCTGGACGGCGAGACCGGCGAGGTCGGCGTTTGAGGAGACGGGGATGGGGTATGGGATGGGATCGTGTGCGTGCCGGAAGACGTGCTGGTTGTTGTTGGTGTGGGTTGGATGTGGGGGAAGTTGGGGGGTCTGTCGCGCTCTTGGAGAGGAGAGGGTGTGGGTGGGAAGGCGCCGGGCATGAGGTCGGATGGCGTCGTGGGGTGCGAGAAGAGCGGGTTTGGGGCTTGTTCGGCGGGCGATTGGCGCTGTGGCTCTGGTGTTGGTGTTGGTGCTCGTGCGGGCGAGAGGGAAGGAGGCGGCGATGGTGAGGGTGGCGGTGGAGGGATGTCGGTGCCGGCTGTTAGGGAGATGGTGAGGGGCGGGAGAGAAGGGAGTTGGAACTTAGAAGGAGGCGAGAGCGAAGGTTGAGGGGAGTCGAGGGTCGTGGAGTTTATGGCCATGATGATCGTTCGTGATTCGCGGTTGATTCGAGGTGAGTTGTCTTGGACAAGTGAGGTGTCAGATTTTGGATGTTGTGAAGAGTTGTAAGACCGGTTGAAGAAATGGTAAAAGGAGGACGTTGAAGGTAGGACATTTGTGTCACAATGGCTTACTGTAAAAGGTCATCAAGTTTAGATCATTGACTTTGCAGCTCGGGACTTGAGCAAAGGTACGCGAATGCGGGATGCCTGCAAACAAACGTGCCGAGGGGCAGCCCCTCAAAAATGCGCATGTCAGGGGCACTGTCACAGCCGGTCCAATCTTCTAATCTAGCGGTAGTGATTTGTATTCCGTGTCTTGAACTGTACTACCTTGGACTCTACTTAGTACTATAGCCAAGCAATTGATACTCCTGGTTAGTTACAGGTGAGAGCTTCAAAGCAGTCTCAGTGTTAGACTCATTCGCTCTGAACGGATTCCTTTAAGGACTTCTTGCGAACAAGAACCTCAGTCCTGCAAAGACACCCTGTTCATGTCTATGCGCTGAGCTCTGCAGATGGACACCTTGCAGATGATTAAACGTCCAAACACCACTGTACACCTAGACATATCTGTCTAATGTATGCATCCCTGCCAGCTCCTTACGCCTCTAAATGCACAGAATGGATATATCAACAATTGCCCTTCCAGTTCCGCTCAACCCATTCCGCAATCAGAGTAGTGAAATCGTGCCCTTCCATGAACGCCCTAGTATCCTCAATCCCATACTGCAAACCCAAGAACTTCATCGCAATCAGAACCCAGGGCTGTAGGAACTCCAGATACACGAAGTCCACCGTCTCCGGTTCCATGCCAGACTCCGGAAAATCTACCTTGGACTCGATGCAGTTTGGTACACGGTAGAAGGAGATGGGTGAATGCAAGGTATCGTCGCCATCCTCCCCAGCGTCATCTCTAGTGGTGTAGCCAGGCGTAAGGGTAGGTTTTCCGAGCAATGTCTGATCATGGTGTTGATCATATTCGTGCTTGTTGGTGATTATGTCGTTATGTATCGCCATCTGTTCTGGTGGTGCTAGCTTCCACGCTTGCAACTCTGGGGCGACCTTCTCAAGGATCTGGCCCTGGTTGTTGAGTATGGAAAGTATCTTACTTGCCGAGTCGAATGGCACATCCTTGATGGATCGGAAACCGCTTGTGAATGGAGATACGATAAACGTTGTGTCACGGGTGAAGGCGCCTTTGAATATATCAAACCGCATAGCACCAGTGTTGATCATGACCAATTTAGCCTTTGATGTTGTTGCTGTGTCTTTTGTGATATCGGGAACCACTTCAGTTTCTAACCACGTGAATATGCTCTGTTCATTCGGATACTTGACACGGTTGGTCCATAGATCTGACGGCGCACATCCGAACACGGTGTCTAGCTTCAGGTCCTCCCGCGCGACAGCGATCATCCGGGTGACGTTCTTGCCATGTTCGGTGGCGAAGGTGGTACTGTTCAAGCCAGAGTGATGGTGAAAGGAAAAGAGATTGTTGTCAATATATCTACGCTCAAATGTTGGTGACGAAATTGTCAATCGGTTGGGCTTTTTGCCAGTTCCGATCCCGGTGATAGACATGAAGCCGACCGTCTCCAGGTAACGGCCGCTTTCCAAGGCATACGACTTTGAGTCATATTTCGCATAGTCTCTGATGTGAGTGTGTCCGCCAAAGAATTGGATCGGCGTGTCCCACTGAACCTCTCTGATGGCCTTGAATATGGCGGTGTATTCTTTTGAGCGGACGGCGACATGGCCCGTCACCAGGAAGAGATCTACCTCTCTGTCACGGATTGCCTCCTGAAACCAGGTTTCCTCAATTGTTTGCTCTACGGGCTGCACAATGGTGTTGTTATAGTTGCCCGTAAAGTCATACAGGAAGCCGAAAGCTAGAACCCGGACGCCTTGGTTTTTCGTCGTGAACTTTCTGTACCGAGGGGCCAGAGGAACCCTTTCACCGGTTGCGGGATCCAAAATATCAATATTTGAGGCCAAGTAAGTGCTTCGGAAGTATGGGACGGTCTTGTTATACTCGGTCCCTGAGGAATTCTTCTTGTACAGCTCATGATTTCCAGAGCATATCACATCGATCTCCTGCTCCTTGAAGATCTCCAGAGTGTATCTGCCTTTCGGTTCCGAAGCATCATAAAGACCGTTGCCTTCTATTCTATCTCCTGTGTCGATGAGCAAGAGATCTACTCCCTTCTCATCCGCTCTCTCGCGCATGCGCTGGGCGAAAGAGATATAGTCCCCCCAGTCCGCACTGTATGATGGTCTTCCTCAAATCAGTATATTACTCGAGATAATAGATGTAGTGCAACCAACTCTTGTAGATGGCCTACATGCCAGCCATGTGTGTCGGTAGTATGAAGGAAATTCAGCTGGCCCCAGATCAGTTCGCGCAAAGGTGCAGGTATAGGTGATGGAGCCGAAGGCTGGGCAGCTCGCACCGCGGCGAAAAGGAAACAAATACAAGAGGTGAATCGCACAATCATAATGTGAAAAGTCCTAGAGCTGAGTCTCGCTGTGGAGATGGGTCTGAAGGCTGGCGCCTTAAAGAGCTCCAGGCGGTTACGAAGTCACGAACACAATGACGAGAGCGGGACTTTCCGCAGTTCTACCCTACTCCTTTACGCTGGAGGGTTGATTAGGTAAGAGGAATCTTTTGACGGGCGAGGACGCTTTGAAAGCTCATCATCCCGCTGTGTCATGGGGCCGAGAAACATCAGTATGCAAACACACTGCCTTTAAGCCAGACTCTCGTGTGACACGATGCTTTAATCGTCTATTTATGTAAAGTGGTAGAGTTTTTCGTACATGGTAGTTGATGATACGGTAAGCGGTGAGAACAGTGTCGGCGCAAACTAATAGTACTGTGAGCATTTCTATCGAAGTTGCAGTTGATCGGCTATTATTTTTATACTGGGTTAGAATCAATGCATTGAAAATGCATTGAAAATGCAGTTTGATGGCTTTGTGTACTAGAATGTATTGCCGACTGGTCCTAGGGTCATCATAGAAAGCGGCTCAGTTGAGGCACTCCCAAGCATCATTGCGTTTCCGGTGGGTTGAAGGAAGGACAGCTCGTCCAGCCAAGTCTGATCGTCCATCATCGACTCAATGTCAATCTGTTGGAGTTGCGTATCCGCTATCGAAGACCCTGTAGCTGCCGCACGACTCGAGAATACTTCCCTCGCAAACTGCGAAATCTGCGTTTGCACCGCTTTGGCCATCGGCCATGTCTCGCCTATAAAATTTAAGGCACTGATAGACAGCTGGAGTCGTTCTTTTGTGGGACTGGATCCGTCTCTGTCTCTGGCTTCCATGCAGTAAGCCGGAAGGTGAACCACGGCGGCCAGCACGATAGCACAGACGAAGCATGGACTGTGCAAAGCTAGTGGTGTCTGTATCGTAATTGCGTTTGAGATGGCATTCGCTGCTTTGATGGCCTTGGATGTATGGATCTCGTATGTTGATATAGGTGTACCAACCAATTCCTGCCGTGTGCAGGGCGTAGGATAGTGGTTCTGGACGTATACAAGATTGGATCTCGGTCGATGGAGCATGATTAAAGCGCAATTAATGATATTGTGGGCTGAAAACAGCACTTCGTCGACTTTGCCGTCCTGCTCAATGATGTGGCGCTTGTTGGGGGGCAGTGAAAGAACAAAATCCGCTAAACCGACATCAACTCTCTCGACCTGCGCATCACTTGAAGTAACAATATCTGTTCCAAGGCTAAGGACACATCCCGCTAACCTGACGGCTTCGATTTTGTACGCCATGGAGGAGTAAGCATATGTCTCGGCGGCAAAAGCCCGTTCGAGGAAGTCGGCCTGCGTTCGTTGAGGAGGCATAGGTCTGCATTGTGCATAATCGGATTCCTCACACGGTAGCGGTATGTCGGTCTGAACATTCTGGAGTCTGAATGGATGCTGAGCGCTGCTGAGAGTGGCTAGGATACCGTCCATCGTGTACAGTTCCCACCAGGTCCGTCTCCAACTTTCCTCAGCAATTGGATTTCCCATTCCATAATTTAGAGCGAAGCGGTGAAAGTTCATGCCAAGATCCAAGGCTAGGTCGATGGCCTGATTGATTGCTGCAATCGCAGGCTCCTTCTCGAATCGGGCATAGAGAGATATGCCATAGAGCATTAGGCCTTGCACTCTGTGCCCGTCTTTCGGAATCCTGTCTGAGGTAATGTTCGCCGCTGCATTTCGCAGATTGTCCGGAGCGAGCCCCGGCATGAAATGGCTTGCGGCGAATTGCATTACTGCCTTTAGGTGAGTTGGGATGAGCGCAGGCTTCAATCGGTATAGAAAACGAGGGATAAGGAAGGGATGTCCTCCGTTGAATTTCGTATAGTAAATGTCAATCAAGGTATTGGTCTCACCTTCGGCGCCAGCACGCTGCGCCTCAGGAGCTTTCGCAGCCGTCAGGTCGACAGTACCAGTTTGACAGCTTCGGGGGAGCTCTTCGTCCTGTCTATCTTTCGTTAAGAATGGCTTTGCGATGCTCGATGTTAATTGGTGTTGAATGCCTATTTGATGCAGGATTCCCGAGGCCATACTGTAAGGCGTAGCAGTGTTCCGGTCCCGATCGTTCTCCGTCGCGAAGGCTTTCTCATCCACGTCAAAGTTCGCGTTCACAACGGCAAGCGAAGGTGAATCATCGAGGCTTGCAACGGAGGGTGCTGTGATAGGGCTCGTAGCAGACCTTCCCCTCGACGAGACTTCCTTCCCGCTGGAGTCGTCGTAATCTTCAAGTCCAAATATGTTGTTCTTGCGCCGTTTGAAGCCTCTCCTCGATTGTTTATAGACACATACGCTGCCATTGTCTTGACACCTTCTGCACATAGGCAACTTTGCATCGCATTTCAGATGTTTCTCTCGGCATGCGATACATGCGAGGGAATTTGGTGGCTGGTTGCGAGGCCGTCTTTGAACTGCCAGTGGTATTGGATCCATAGGTATTTCGAAAGCTCCTCATATAGTAGATATATCGGACTGTAGATAATCGAAATCGGCTATCATATAGTTATCGATTTTCGTTCTACTGATTGAGATGATCCATATTTGGAGGGCGATGCTTCGCGTTGGACGTTGATTAGTGGCTCTTTTCATACGAGCTGTATCTGCAATACAACCATTCGATTTCGTATTCCGCGTCAGAACGAATGGCTCACTTATCTTTACTTGTTCTTGCAACGAGGCACTCCACGGAAACGCCGTGAGGTAAAGGGCTCGGAGATTTCTCTCTCGGGGACCACATTACGTAATTGGTCCCCGAGTTCGAATGGGGAAAGCCAAAACCATGAGAAACTCTCTTGACTCTCGCGAATGTGCTCCCATGGCGGCTTACCGTATCTCATGAGTACATCTAGTGCGGCGGTCAGCCCCAACTAGGTACCTACGCTTGACGTTCAAAACATGGATCAGCGTAGCAGCCGTGCTCCCACGGGCTGCTACCGAACAGCTCACGTCAGCATGGCGCCCATCCCATCAATATTAGTAGATGCTAACTCAGCAATATCAAAGCCTTCCAAACGGCGTCGCGATGGTTCTCTCGGGCTTTCCAGGTCTGGGACCAGGGGCTACCGTTCACTTATCGGGCTGAATTGAGCTTACTTGTTCTTACAGCGAGATGCTGTCGCGTATTTGCTCACAAAGGTCGCCGACTCGGGGTCTATACCCTATAATAGATAACAGGGTCCCGGGAATTTTTTGAGCATATTCATACTACAACTCTTTGCAATCACTCTTCTCTTGACCCACTCTTTCAGAGTTTTTGTTTCTCTCTCCTTTTGCTTTACATTACCTTTTTATACAAGATCATCATGAATCATCAATATCCAAACGACACTCGACAAATCTCCACAACAGATTGCTCTGAGCAACTTGTCGAGGGCAAAGCAGAAGACAAAGATCTCGAATCGAACGCCATACCCAGCGCCCACCTGGCCAATGACATTGTTCATGCTTTCGGATGGAGAGCCATGAATGTCACCGTCAAAGACCGTGCCACCAAATCTCCTCTTTCTATTCTTACCGATGCAAACGGACTGGTGGAGGCTGGCGAGATGATCGCTATTATGGGCCCTTCGGGTTCGGGGAAGACCACTCTCCTTAATACCCTCGCCCATAGGGCCGCCGCAGCTGGAGCTACCACTCATGGTGACATTCTCGCTAATGGGCAGGCAATCAACTGGCAAAAACTGAGGCATCTCTCCGCCTATGTTGAGCAGGAGGATGCATTGATAGGTAGTCTGACCGTCCGCGAGACGATGAATTTTGCTGCGCGACTCGCACTGCCCAGGTACGTCCCTGTTAATTGCAATCTTCGCTCTTAGTTGACCTTGTCACAGCTCTGTCTCCAAGAAAGACCGTCTTAGACGAGTTGACGACCTCCTTGGTAGCTTTGGTATGCTTGCGCAGGCAGACACGATTGTGGGGACCCCCATCAAGAAGGGTCTCAGTGGTGGTCAAAAGAAACGCCTTGGTGTTGCCAGCCGACTGGTCACTGATCCCAAGATTCTGTTTCTTGATGAGCCAACAAGCGGACTAGACTCCGCCCTTAGCTACGAAGTCATCAACTATATTAAGGATATTGGTATCAGGAACAATGTGAGGCTCCCAAGAAGCCACTGCTCCGAGCCGTTTCTCGTGTCCCTTAACTGACGGCTTACCAGTTGATTGTTATTGCGTCAATTCACCAGCCGTCGACATCAACTTTCAAGTTGTTTGACAAGCTCTGCCTGCTCTCCTCAGGCAAAACGTGTTATTTTGGACCGCCCATGGGAGCTCGAGACCATCTGGGGGCCCTAGGTTACACGATGCCAGTCGAGATCAATCCTGCCGAGTACCTGCTTGATCTAGTCAACACCGATTTCGTCCGAGAGGGAGATGATTCAAAGACCCGTGTGAAGCACCTTCACGAGGCTTGGGCCAACTCGAACGAGACGCGTGGGATCAAAGCAAAGATCGAGATGAGCAGGTCTGAAGCCGGCGATCCCGAGAAGGTTCCATCGAACATTTCCAGATCCGAGACCCCCAAACAGGGAGCCTGGGTTGTTCCTCTTGTCCTCCTACACCGCTCGTGGATCAAATCCTACCGTGACGTCGTTGCCTATGGCATTCGCATATTCATGTACCTCGGCCTGGCTATCCTCATGGGGACGGTCTTTCTACGCCTTCAGACAACCCAGAACGATATTCAACCTTTCATCAACGCTATATTCTTCGGCTCAGCGTTCATGTCTTTCATGGCCGTCGCCTACGTGCCGGCCTTCCTCGAAGACCGCGCTACTTTCGTCAAAGAACGCGCGAATGGCCTCTGTGGTCCCCTCGCCTTCACCATTTCCAACTTCCTCATCGGTCTCCCTTACTTGTTCGTCATCGCGGTCCTCTTCTCCTTAGTCGAGTACTGGCTCAGTAACTTCCGACCAAACGCCAACGCGTTTTTCATCTGGGTTCTCTGGCTGTTCCTTGATCTCGTCGCGGCCGAATCCCTTATTGTCCTGGTGAGCTCCATCTTTCCTGTTTTCGTCGTCGCCCTCGCCGTGGCAGCGTTTGCGAACGGTCTCTGGATGTGCGTCGACGGCTTTTTGGTTCCCATGACCACGCTCAACGTATTCTGGAAATACGTGTTCCATTACATTGATTATCAAGCCTACGTGTTTCAGGGCATGATGGTCAATGAATTCAAAGACAGGACATTCGATTGTGCGGGCGCCCCCCAGAGTGGGTACCAATGTATGTATCAGAGCGATCTGGCGTCGGTTGGGAAGATCAGAGGAACAGCAATATTGGAGGCTTTCAATTATCGGACAGGTTTAGAAGGGGAGTGGATCGGGATCATGATTGGGATTATTGCTGGGTATAGGATTCTAGGGTGGTTGGTGCTTGTTTTGAAGAAGACTTAACGTTGTGCGCCATGAAGTAGAAGATCATAGGAGGCACAGAGGAGAATTCGAGTTCATATATCAAGATTACAGAAGTTTATTGCAATTGTCATGGCTTAATTGTACGACGGCCATCAGGGAAATTGTGTGCCACTCTGAATCCTTGATCTAATAACCGGAGGGCCTCCGACCTCAGTTTATATTGGTAAACGTAACAGCTCTGAATATTAGCTGTCGTAACTGGGTCTCGTCCAGATATTGTCATTCCTTGCTTAAACAGAAAAGCTGCAGGGTGTGCGATGCACAGTCGTCCGACGCATTCTAGCAGAAATCATCAGCTTGTCTGAGAGATGGCCACGGTATAACAACTTGTACATTTTTTGCTCACACCTTCGTACCTTGAAGCTATCAACGTACTCGTATTCAGTGAATCTTGGCGCAAGTAGAGAACAGAATTACAAAAAGAGAAAATATGTCTTCAATTCTGACTTCATTCAAAACTCAATCAACTGCTGCTCTCAAGACATCTTTTTTCAAGTCTGCTTCAGCATTATCATTCTTTTCTTCAATAACTCATCTCTCAGTATACACAAGAATCTCATCTGCTTCACAAGTCTATCAAATTTACAAATTTGTTCTCAACTCTTTCATCTATCTTGTACAGTCATAGATTAAAAAGAAATCTCTGTGAAGAAACTACTTAAGAAAACTATAATTAATGATTACAAGAAGAAAGTTCATCAGATGAAGAATAGCATCAAAAATAATACAAAATATATAAAAAAATTTCTCAAAGATCAGAATTGAGCTTTAAAACACTATGAGAAGTGAATACAACTCTAAAATCAATTTCACTACAGATTCTATGCTTATCTGATTAAATAAATGAATGAATGTCATCAAGAAGAAAAATGCTGACATAGAAGAATTGTCTTTCAACAATAATGTTATGATGAATGCATGCTCTATGAAAGCTTGAAGTCTATAAGAAGATTTATCATTTTTAGATTTTGTCACTATCAAAGACTTTTTTCACTTTCACATTGTTATTAATCAAGAAAGAATTGACAATGAACAGATCACTGTCAATTCAGTAAATATTTTTGCAGAGTGATTCTTTGTTGAATTTACTCAAATTATTAACAGTTTTATTGATGAGAAAGACAGATGTGCAGTATATAATATAAGTGAATTTTGAATCATATTATATTGTTCTCATAGTTAAACAGTACTTCATTAGTGAATCTGAAATATTTTGATCAAAGAAGATCTGATTGTGAATAAAAAAAAGTGAAAACAACTGTTTGACAAAAATAAGCTGATTCAGTTTAACATCATGTTCTGAACTGTTGATAAAGCTTAATTTATTTATTTATATAATAGAGTTCAAGTTTTCTTCACAATTGCTGTCTTCTGTTGAACTGAGACAAAAATTGATGTTTTCTTTCTTAACAAAGAGAACAAAAACAAAAAAAGTCTTCAATATCAGATAGAATTTCTGTGAAACAATTTGAAAAAAACTTCACTGATAGTTCACAGAACATTGAACTTGTTTTAATATGTATTTTTAGTGATGAATAAAAGATGATATATTGAATTGATCAATGTTGAATAAAATATAACTGTGATTCAGAAAATATTATGTATTAATATCTGCATCATCTTTGTTATGTGTTAACTGACAATTTTCTTTAAAGATATAATGCATCTATCAATTAACATAACAAACTGCTATACAATGATATTCAGTATTTACTAATTTTGATTCTTGCAGACAAAACTATCTTTGATGTCAATTTGACAGAAGATTTATGATAGTTACAAATATCTTTTGATGAAAATGAACTTATTTTTTGATGAAATGATTTTGTAAAAAATCTATCAATACTATACAATGTCATCATACATCAGAGTGTCTCAAAAGAGCTGTTATTGAAGAAAATCTTTGATTGTATTGTTAAATCTGTTTTGAAGTTCTCAGAATACTTTGATCAAGTTATAATTTATGTTATTGTTATAGAATCTTGACCACTAAGACAAAAGACTCACCTGATTGTGAGATCAGGTTCTAAGTGAATGTATAAGTGAATATGTAGATTGTGTGTTGCACACAATCATAATAGTTATGTGATGTTATTTTAACAAGAAAATCAATCATAAATTGTCTCAAAAGATTCACAGAGTACAGAATTCAATCATACTGAGAAATAAATAATACAGAGAGATATATTAAAGTTGAATAATCTTAGTATCTAATGCAGATTGACACTTGTGTATATAATGAAAGTTATATAATAAATATTTTTTCTGTTTGCAGAAGATCTGTCTTTTTAAATAAATCAGCTTAACATGATCATGTTGACTATTTTCAGTTTTTTGTTAAGTTTTGTGAAAAGAATCTTTTAAGCAAGATTTTAGTCAAATAAGAAATTGTCATCAGATGAGATTCACAACTTGTTGAATTTAAGAATTAAGTTCATCATCTTGAAGACAAAAATATTACTCATTTTAAAATTAAAGTAATCAGAAACAAAGCTCAGAACTATTATGACAGAATTACAAGAAAGAGCTTGTAGCAATATTAAATTGAATAAGTTTGAAAATAAAGAGACTGAAAAGTCATGATCTGTGAAAAAAAGTAATTCAATAATAATGTGAAAATGAATTTTCTGAAAGTTCTATTACTGATGATGTTAAAACTTGATTGTTTTATATGAATAATAATTTTGAATAAAGTTGTATTCAAGAAAAAAACAAAGACAAACTGTTGAGAATCTGTGTTCTTTTGTATTTTAAAACTATATAATCTTATACTGATCTGAAAAGAAACTCATCAATGATATTTGTTCAGTGAAGAGCTGTAATATAAAGATGATAAAATATAACTATGATGTCTTCTGAATTCATATTAGTTTAATGAATTGCAGTATATATAAATCTTAATGAAGTACACATATTCATAACTGTTGTTGCAAAGAGCTGATGTGTACTTTTAAGTAATCACAAGTGAAATTAAAATACTGATTTGATTACTTTAATTGATTTGTTGAAGAGAAATGAGATAAGTACTGTTAAATGCACATCAAGTTGATCATCTTTAAGTGATATACATCAATTATTTACTGCAATACACTTCTCTGTTCAGTTTCTTGTTTTTTTTGTTTAAACAACAATTAACTTGCTGCATTTACATCAACAAGATGAAACTTTTGAATCAGAGAAGCTCAGTTATGAAATTATCTTCAATGACATTGTTATGTTTCAACTGAGATTCCTCAGTTATAGGGCTAGGGTTTGTGCTCTTTGATATAAAGATTCAAAGATTCTAGATAAACAGTAACTTTGTATTGCATAATTAGATGAGTTGAACATGATTGATTTCATAAGAGAATCAATTCTACTATATAGAAACAGACACACTGACATGCTTGGCATTTCAGTGTTCTGATGTGTTCTCAGACACATGTTCATGAGAAAATGTCTGACATTTCATCATTTCATGCTTGAGGTTACACTTTCTCAGACATACTCCTCATCTCATTGTTTCTTTCTAGAGTATGACTGTAACACCATCTCTTTTCTCTCAGGTGCTAGTTCTCTAGAGTTTATTTAAGTAAGAGTATATATCAGCACTTGATCACCACATTCTGATGATGCACTTGAAATCTAAAAATTGACTTTGTCTCACTGATATCATATTTCATAAAGAAAATCCTGCACTTGTTTCTTGTGATCATTGTCTAGACATTGATCTTTTCTGCATCACAATGTCTTTCAATCTGTTGACATTGTCTGACTTCTCTAAGTCTGCAAAGTGTGCTGAGTGTGTGTGTCAAGGTTGTTTCTGTGTCAACCTCTCTCTTGACTCTCTTGAGTCTGTTTGCTTCAAAACTGAAAATGAGCTCTCTCTGACTCTTGATGAGCAACTTTCTGCACTTTTAACAAAAATTGCTAGATTGCAGAAAACCTTGAAACAGTCTGAAACTTGAATTGATACAAAAGCAAAGTGTCTCACTGAAGAGCTTGCTGATGATAATGATGAAACAGAGAATGAAAATTCTCAACCATTGTCACAACTCATTGACATGATGTCTTCATCCTTCTGAGCTAATCTCAATTTCTTTTCTCAAAATGTTGAAGTGTTCTTGCACAGTTCTTGAGATTTTTCTTGAGTTTTCAGGTATTTTCTGATGTATTGTATTCTTTTCATTTTATGAGATAGTGAACTTCCTCACTAATCATTCTTCTCTCTAGAATGTTCTTGACTTTGTATTCTTTGTTGAGTTTGACAGGTGTTTTGGTGACTTGAAGTGGTATGAACTGGTTGCAGTGCTGTAACATGAATGCATGAAATACTGAATGTATTCTCATCTTCTTGAGTAAGTCTAGCTCATAGCTTAACTCTTTGATGTTTCATATGATTTTGAATGATTCAATGCTCTTGTTTTTCAGCTTCTTGCTTCTTTTCTTTGTCTGTATGTTGTTTGTTCTCAGATATATCTTCTCTTTCTTTTTGAATGATTTTGTCTTTGTTGCTTGTTTCATCTGCTGTCTGATTCATTTCATCAGGTCTCAGTGCAGTTTCTTCATTTGAGTGATGTCTAAAATTACTCTTTGACTCTGTGATCTGTGTTCTTTAGGATCTTGTCATATCTCTGAGTTGTAGTCATAGTTCACATAGAAAGATGTTTTTTTTGTGGTTTTGTTTCTTGCATTGTTGTATGCAAATTGTGCTGTTGATAACAGTCATACTCAGTTGTTCTGATTCTTGTTGATATAGTGTTTCAAGTACATTTTTACTGTCTGATTCATTCATTTGCTCTGTTCATCTGTCTGTGAATGATATGCTATCAACATTTTGTGTTTTATCTTGAGTTCTGCTGTGAGTGTTTCTCAAAACTTGCTCATAAACAGCTTGTCTCTGTTGATGATAAATTCTTTTGATAGTTCATGATTGCTAACCAATTCTTGCAGTATGATATATGTCAATACTGGTGCTGTTGCAGTTTCTTTGAATGAAATGAACATCATGTACTTGGTCAATCTGTTCACTATAGTCAATATATTATTGAATCTTACTCTTCATGTCAAGTCCTTGAATGATAATAGCTTTGTGATGAAGTTCATGATAACTGACTTTCATGATGCATCTGGTGCATTCAATTGTGTTACTTTGTCATATTGTTTATCTCAGTTAATCTTGTTTCTTTGACATGAGTCACACACAGTGATCATCTTGATGATTCAATTTCTAAAATCACTAACATTGCATCTTCTTCACACTAAGTCTTCAGTGCATTTAACTTCTAGATGTTCTTCAACTCAATCATAGTGACACATTCTGATGAGTTCTTTGTCTGTTAAGAAAGCTTACTCTATCTTGTACATTGCTGCTAAGTTCTTCATGAGAATTTCATTGTTGTCTTTGCTCAGAATTTCAGTGTGTATCATCTGTACATCTTCATGATTGAGTCATCTGCTCAAGACATCTGCTCTGCTGTTCTCATTACTCTTTTTGTAATGAATTTGAAATTCATAATCTGTCAACTGCTCTGCTCAACAAACCTGTCATTGATTGAGTTGCTTTGTCATTGCAAAGTTTCTCAGATTCTTGTGATTTATATAGATCTGAATTGACTTGCTTGTTTTTGTGAAATAAGATCTTCAATCTTGTAGTGCTTTCACTATTGCAAGAAGTTTCTTGTCATGAACCTCATACCTTTTCTTGAGTTCTGATAGTTTTCTAAATTGATACACTATGAATTTCTGTTGCTCTTCTTCAATCTGGTATAGACATGCTTTTACTGTGAAATCTGAAGTGTTGATTTTCAGTATCTTTTTGCATGCTGAGTTGAGTATTCTCAGGTGTGTCATTCTGCTAAGACTTTTCTTTAATATGTGAAACACATTCTTCTGTTCTTTTTCTCAATGTCATTCTTTGTTCTTGTGTGTCAAATGTGTTAGTGGTTCTGCAATTCTTGCATAGTTTGACACAAACTTTCAATAATAATTCATCAATTCTAGAAAGATCTGTACTTCCTTGACTCTCTTTGATGTTGATCAGTTTCTGACTGCTTCTGTCTTTTTTGAGTTCTTCTTGATTTGTTCAGATTGAATCACATATTCTAGAAACTCAACTTTCTTAATTTTGAATCTACTTTTTGACTTTTTCATGTACAGAGCTCTCTTATTGAGCTTTGCTAATATCTTTCACACATGTTCACAGTGCTCTTCAAGATCTTCTGAATATATCAGAATATCATTAAGGTATGTGATCACAAAATCATTGAGATACTCTCTCAACATGTCATTGATCAATCTCTGAAAGATGACTGAAGCATTTTTTAACTCAAATGACATAATGATGTACTCATAATGTCTGTATCTTGTTCAAAACATCATTTTTCATTCTTTATCTTCTTTCATTCTGACTTGATAATAGGCATCTCTAAGGTCTAAGCTCATAAACCACTTAGTCTTACTTAATCAGTCTTGCAACTCTTCTATCAATGGTAGAGAATAATTATCTTGATGAGTTATCTCATTGAGTTGTCTGTAGTTGACACATAGTTGTTTTCTGTCATCTTTCTTTGATACAAATAGAATCAGATATTCTGCTGATGACTTAAATGATTTGATGAATTCTCTCTTTAGATTCTTGTCAAGATAAGTTCTTACTTTCTTGAGTTGATTCTCACTCATTGAGTATAACAGCATTCACTTAGGTTGCTTTCTGTTCAATAGCAGTATCTCATGATTTTATGACTTATGCTTCAGTAAGCTCATTTCTGATTGTTCAGAAATCTCATATGTGTCTTTAATTGTGTATATCTCTTTTGTGACTCAGTCAATTCATAAATTCTTTCTGCATAACCAGAACATCTCTAGTATCACATCATATCTGATTGATCTCATAACATCAAAGATTATCTCTTGAGAGTTTTTCAGAATTGATGCTTTCATACTGATTTCTTCATTAATTCTTTTGATGACTCTGTTTGTCATTTGTATGTTGAATGAACAGTGCACTTGCTGTGTCATCAATTCTAACATGTCAACTAGTCATTGATTTATAATGTTGCTGTCTGCTTCAGAATCTACCAATGTGTCAATTTGATGTTCATTAATTATAACTTTGATTCATATTCAATGATCACTGTTCTGTCCTTGAGATGCTGCTAGCTTCTTATTCTCTAGTCTTGTTGAGAAAGCTCTTTGTTTTTTGACTCATTTGATCATTCAGCTCATCTTCAAAGTTCTTGAAATCATCTGAGTTTTCTTTTGATCATAAGATCTGCATACTCTAGACTGTGCTGCTCAATGTGTCTTTCTGAGTGTAGTTAAGATTCATACTGATCATACTTCATCTGCAACTGACTCTCAAAGACTCTTACTCTTTGCAGAAATTTAAGTGATATATATTCTTCACTGAAGATTCATCTGTCTTCATTCTGCATGATATATTCTTCAAGTAAGTGTATCTTGATCTTGTGGCTCTTCATTTTTCATACAAGAAATTTTGACAATGTTGTGTTGTCACTGTTGAAACATTTGTCTTTAACAGTCATCATCAGTTTCTTTAACTGATCATATGTCTTTTGTTCTTTCACACTCTTGTGTTGTGCTTCCCATTTTCAAGCTTGTATCTCTTGTTCAAGCTCTTCTTTCTCAAACTGAAGCTTGTCTTCTTTCAATGTTTGTTGTTGATTCTCTGAGTGCTGATATGCTGTCTTCAGTCTCATGTCAATTTTTCATTAATTGACTTTCTCTTGATCTGTGTCTGAATTCAAGACAATTCAGATGCTATTGCTGTAGTCTTCTTCTATCTGAGTATCACAAGTATCAGTTTCTTTAATCTTGATCTCTAGAACACATAGTTCTTTTTTCACAGTGTTGTCTGATTTAAATCATTCTGTGACATTGTAAGTTTTCTGTTTCTGATGTGACTTCTTTGAGTAATATCTGACTTTATTCTTGCTGCTCATGTGAGTTCAACACATGTTGTTGTAGCAAGTCATTCAACTAAGATCATCATGCACTACTTTCTTAGTTATGATTGCAGCTTCCTTTCTTTCTTTCTTGAGTTTCTTGCAATTCTGTGCAAGATGTTCAGTAATTTCACAGTTGTAGCATTTTTGCATTTCTCAGTTGCTCAAAGACTTTTCTCTTGAGAACCATTTCTTTTTTTGTGGTGCTTTCTTCAGTCTTCATGCTGAAGATTGATCTCATTTCATTGTATTGAGATTCATGAAGTTCAGATAATGTCATCTTTGATTTTTTCTATCAGTTCAGTCTGTTCATTTCTGATGTCAGTAGTCTCTTTTTTTCATTTGTTGCTCTCATTGATGACTGTCTATCATGATTGTCTTATTGATAAGTTCTTGCAGGTCATTGAGTCTGTCACTTTGTGCAATCTTGTTCTTGATAGATTCTTTCAAGTCTCAATAGTAAGTTGATGCTAACTGATTCAGGTTTCATTGCATGAGTGCTGCAATCTGTTGAAACTCTGTCACATACTTAACTGCAGATTCTTCTTGCTGTAACATGTGAATTCTTTATTCTGCTGCACATTTCTCATCAATTATTCTGAAGATTCTTCTCAGCTTTTCTTTGAACTGCATTCAGTTTTCAATACAAGACATATTTCATTTGCAATCAGAAATGCTTTTGACCATGAACTTGTTGAGCTGTGATTCAATTCAATCAAATGCTGTGTTCTTCATGTAGAATGTTGCAAACAAGACTCTGTCAACATCACTTTCAAATCTCTTTTGATTGAAGTTGACATACAGATTGATTTGAGCAAGAA